>CP125978.1:475477536-476077536 GCA_030063025.1 Avena longiglumis | reverse complement strand
AAATCCCCATGCCCGCCCCCACCTGGCCCACCCCCTGTCGCCCACTCACCCCCCGCGCCTCCCCCACCTTCCTCTCTTCCTCCCCGCGCGGCCGACCCCGCCCCTCCGTCCTTCTTCTCCCTCTCCGGCTCTTTCCTCCTCCCGGCACTGCCTCGCGCCCTTGGGCGCCGCCAGCTTTCTCCACCCACCCGCTGCGCCTCCTCCCCAAGGCTCCTCTGGCCTCCCAGGCGCCTCTCTCCTCCTGCGGCCGCTGCCGCCGCCTCGCGCCGCCCGCCTCGCCTCCCGCTGCCCGCCTTCCGCCGAAGCTCGCTGAAGCCGCCTGCCTCGCCGCCTCAAGACAGCCTCTCCGCCGCTGTCCTCGAGCTTCGTCTCTCCGGCGCCGCCCTCCGCTTCTCCACCGTTGCTCGCGCACCGCCGTCTGCTCACATCGGCTGCTTCATTGCCGCCAGCGCCCGCCGTGGCGCTACCCTCGTCATTCGCCCCGTCCCAATGACGCCTGCCAGCGCCGGCCCGCTCCACCTCGCCCTTCCACACGCCTGGTCGCCTGCTGCAGCCCGACCTGCTCACCCGCCAACAGCCCCTCTGCGGGCCATCGCGGTCTCCGGCGACCATGCCCCTCCGTTGCAGAGGCACTCGCCGAGCTCGTCACCGCTGGAGATGCACCACGATCCGCCTAGTTCGACCACCAAACGCGCAATTCAACCGATGACCAAGAGAACCTTTCGAACTCCATGAGCTACCCGACCACCAAGACGGAACTCCAAGCACGCCTTTCAACGCCGAACCGCGAAGACCGAACCCGGATGTCGATACCCGAAGGCCGACCTCGCCAAACCGAGAACTCCGCCGAGGTAACCGGGAGTTCCCTTCATTGGACCGGAGACACTCGAAGGGGCATCTACAAGGACTTCTACATGGAAGGGAACGACATGATCTTCTTCGTGGACCAGTGGAAGTTGCGCAACCCAGAGACCACCGACAAGATCTTCTCGAAGCGGAACAACAAGAACCCTCGCGGAACCCCAAGACCTTCGACATGGAACCGTAGGCCGAGCCTCGACACGGCAAGCTCGACCCCGTGGAACCCGACAAGATCTGCATGCGACAAGAACGCCCCGACCAGGTCGGACCCAATGCGCCCCGACGCCGAACCAAGTACTCCCTCGTGAACGCCAAGGTCTACCTCACGGACACCGAGAACTTTCCCCTGAATGCCACGACCGTCGACATGACCGAGACCCCGATGCGACAAGACCTACCCCGGAGTCCGAGAACGACCCCGTCGAACCCTGGACCCTGAGACCGACCCCGAACCCCCGGACAAGATCGTCGAGACCCCTCAATGTGTGAACCCCTTTTTCCGAGAACCCTATTTTTTTATAAATGGTCAACTATAAGAATTGTTGCATATTTAATTGCCACCTCGCATGCATATATTCATGTGGTTTGGGCGCCTTATGCCGATTCACCTAATAATTAAATATGGGGCCCATATGCGGGCAAATCTAGTCTCATATTGGCCTCATTTAAACATGTGTAGCGAACCGTTGCCGTCTATTGTCTTGCTATATAACATTTAATTTGCGGGCCTTCTAAATAACTTGAACCATCGGAATAATTTTCGGGACCCCGGTTCCGCTTAATTTGACCTAGTTGCATCGCACTTTGCCATGCCATGCATCATACATGCATCATGCCGATCTTCTGCCGTGTATTAAATATTGCACCCGGTGTTTCTTCTAGTGTTTTGCTTCTTCGCGGATAAGGCCGTTGAGTTGATGTGAGCTTCGCCCCGATCTTCGGTTGAACCCTTCGACAATGGTTTCAGGCGAGCATCTCCCCCTTTCTACCTATCTTACTTTTATAGTATTTACTTCCCTCCTGTTGATCTTTGCTATCTGTGTGGCGATGCTCTAGTTTCGTACCCGTGATATCCCTTGCAGCCATATATAGCCCTGGACACATCCTAATACCTGTTGTTTGGTAGATAGTTGGGCCCGCGTGTCGTAGTCGCTTGCTCAAGTGTTTGTGTGTCGACCAGTACCACGATTGTTGGAGGAGTTGCCGCATGTTGACATTGGAGATGATCATGTCTTTAATTATTGTTCACTTTAATTCCTGTTTAACAACTAAAATTGAATTAAGCAGAGGCATCGGTGGGTGATAGGTGAGATTTGGTTTCCGACCGCCCACTTGTGTCCCGTAGGACCCGAGTTCTTGACACCTGTTCCGAGATCGAGCGCTAACCACGTGGGAGATATGGGCCCCCATCGATTATTACCTGATTTCAAAGTATTGCATCGGGGCCACAACTAGTTTGAGGTGTTTTTACTATCCTGTACTTATGCCATGCTACTTATGTATTTACGTTTGTGTGAGGAGCACTGCATCGTTTAGGAAGCGGAATGTTTTCGCAGTATCGACAGTCCCGCTTGGGGGCATACTCGTTACGTTATCGACGCAAACCCTAAGTCCGTCTCGGAGACCGCCGACTTCGCTATGGTGTACTTAGTGGGTGGCCCCCTGCTTGCTTTTGGTCCAGGAACGCCGTGACTTAGGCCCGCCGACATACCGATGGGTGTATGTTAACGATCCGCAAAAGGGTCAAGTGCCGGATACTTTGGTGCACCCCTGCAGGGTTAAATCTTTTCGAGAAGCCGTGTCCGCGGTTATGGACGACTTGGAGAACAGTGCTTGATCATAGACAACTATAACTAAAGTTTATTTGCTATTAATTGACTTGTTTCTGATATGATTAGTAATCAGCTTCACTACAACGGAATGGCAAAATAAAAGTACCAACAACTGCTGGGTTTTTGGGTTATCTCATGATAAATGTATCTGACTAGTAAGTGTTGCCACTATCACGGAATGGTTAACTAAAAATGCCCACTGTTTACTTTATCAGGATGATTATCTAAACTTGACTAGTAATTGCTGCAACGATAACTGAATAAATAAAACTACCAACGGTGTGAGTTCCTCGGTTGACTTCCTCGTTTGGTCTCGAGGGGGAAACACCAGGATGGGTTTGTTTGGTGTTAGCCTCAGGTTGGATCCGGATAGGTCTTTATCACCCCTCTCTGATAACCGCCAGTTGTATCGAGTCTCTATAGGTTGTTTAGTGCATGCTGCCCCTGCCGCTTCAGTCCACCATACCTATGTAGGCGAGGACCGCTCTTCTCGCTGCATCGCCTCGATCGACGCCTTCTTTTTCCTTTGCCCTTTGTCGGCACCCCTTTGTTTAAGCAGGTTTTGAGATCGACGCCGTTAGGTGGTTACCCTTCCGGCTTGGCAGGGTTATGGACGCCATTGGTTATTCTTCAGGGCTCTTAGCCCCATTTGCATCTTGTCCGTAGCTGGACGCTCTATCGTTTTAAAGGTGATTTGGATCTTTGTACCGTATATCTATATTCTTGACTCATTGAGTCGCTGTTATATATATATCTGTTCTGTGGGTCCCATCGAGGACTGTTGTGTAATGTTATTACTTCGTTTTCCACCCACACGAAAGTGCCTGGTGGGCACCTTTGAATCGTTTCTATGCGGGTTTGGCGAATTTTGCTCAAACTTGCATAGGTCCGATTCTGAGGGTGTTACAAAGTCCTTGGCAAGCAAAGGTCAAATCATAGTAAAGAGGGACTTGGGTATGTCACCAAGTCGAAGAAGAAGAAGACCAAGAAGATCAAGACCAAGAATGTGGAATTAAAGACAAGCACTGCTGAGAAGATTGTCACAAAAGACAAGACTAATAATATTGGTTTTGCGGGGTCTCACAATCCGAATTATGAACTCTTTTGTGATGACTATGGCGATGTTTATGCTTATTATGTTGGTCCTTTTGATGAATATATTGCTTGGTCTATTTGGGTCCCATAGACCCTTGTTACTAACATGAAAGGACCCATTGAAAAATGGGTACCTAAAACCAAGAAGTAATTTTCTTGCAGGGCTATGCTTCCGGTGGGTCGAAATGGGTGCTGGATAGTGGCTGCACTAGTCATATGACCGGAAGCAAGGAGATCATCACGGAGATGCGTCCAAATCATGATAATATCATAGTCTCCTATGGTGATAATTCAAAATCTCAGGTATTGGGTCTTGGCAAGGTTGTGGTTGCCCACGATATCTCTCTCGTGGACGTCATGCTTGTTGAGACCCTTGGTTACAACCTTCTTTCTGTTCGTTCCCTTGGCAAGATGGGTTTTGCTGTTTTTATCGATGATGATTTGGTGGTACTCTTGTGGAGCAAGTGTCTAAAGGTCGCTTTCGTTGGATACGTCGAAAATGACCTGTATGTGGTGGACTTCTTAGGGAAAACCACTTCGGGTCTGATGTGTCTATTCGGAAAGGCCGACGTGGGCTGGCTATGGCATCGCCGTTTAGCCCATGTCAACATGAGAACTTTGCAAAGTCTCCAGAAGGGTGGCCACATCCTTGGACTAAAAGACAATGTCTCTTTTGCCAAAGATCGTGTTTGCAGGGCTTGTGTTGAAGGAAAAATGCATGACTCTCCCCACAAGAGGAAGACTATTGTGTCATCAAAGAGGATCTTGGAATTACTTTATGTGGATTTATTTGGTCCTCCTTCTCATGCAAGTCTTGGTGGGAAGAAATATTGCTTGGTCATTGTTGATGATTACTCAAGATATACATGGGTATATTTCTTCAAGCTGAAAAGTGAGACTCAACAAACTGTCATCGACTTTGCCAATGAAGTTCAACGTCAACACAATGTTCCTATCTTGGCAATTAGAAGTGACAACGGCTCAGAATTCAAGAACTACACTTCAAACGAGTTTCTTAGCGAAGAGGGGATTAGACACCAATATTCCACTGCGTACACCCCTCAACAAAATGGTGTAGCCGAGAGGAAGAACCGGACTTTGATGGATATGGCAAGATCTATGCTAGCTGAATTCAAGTCTCCTTATAATTTTTGGGCTGAAGCCATATCCACTGCTTGTCACTCATCAAACCGGCTCTACCTTCGAAAGATCTTGGATAAGACCCCATATGAAATACTTACCGGTAACAAACCCAACATCTCATACTTCAGAGTATTCGGGTGTAAGTGTTTCTTTCTTATTAAAGGTGTTCGTTTGTCAAAATTTGAATCTAAGGCTTTAGAAGGTATTTTTGTTGGTTACGGTGCCGAATCCCACACTTATAGAGTCTACAACAAGCTCACTGGGATTGTTGTAGAATCTTGTAGTGTGGAGTTCGATGAAAATAATGGCTCCTTTGTAGGGCAAGTTGATGTTTGTGATGCAAATGTTGAAATACCCCAAGATGCCATAAGAAGAATGGGCGTGGGATTTTTCCGCCCCATTGAGGAACCCCTTGTGGCGGATCGGGAAGGACAATGCTCCACACATGTGGAGCCCTCATCTACACAAGATCAACAAGATCCTACTGTTGGAGACAATCCTGCACCAACACCACAATCTGCTGAAGATCATCTGTCCCCTGGACAAGTTGGTAGTCCCAGGCCAGACTATCTGCCCCCTCCAAGGGGCGAACAATCCGCCCTTGGCACTCCAACTCATTCCAGAGGATCCGAAGGAGAAGTCAGCAACTCTGAAGCTCCCAGGCCGGATTCTCCGGCCCCCAAGGGCGGATTATCCGGCCCTGGGTCTCCAACTCTCATCAGGCATTCTCAGGAAGATGGCTCGGGTTATTCACCTCCCAGGCCGGATAGTCCGGCCACTCCAAGGGACGGATTATCCGCGCCTGAAGAAAATGTTCAGCAACAATCTTCTGGCAGTAACGGTGACCAAGATCAAGGGCAAGGCAGTAATCAAGACAAGGATACACATATTGAATCAACTCCTTCTAGAAACAATAAGGACATTGAGGCTCATCACAAGGCTCGTGCTGATCGGAACCTTGAACTAAGATGTCACACTCTTGACAAGGTTGTTGGTGATCTACGACGAAGGAGGTATCCACTAGAAGAGAACTTGCAAGCTTCTGTGATCATCAAGCTCACATTTCCATGGTTGAACCGAAGAAGGTTTTTGATGCTCTTGAAGACCCCGATTGGGTTGTTGCAATGCATGAAGAATTAAATAACTTCGAACGCAACAAAGTTTGGAAGATCGTAGAAAAACCAAAGGATTGCCGCAATGTTATCGACACCAAGTGGATCTTCAAGAACAAACAGGATGAAAATGGCATTGTTATGAGGAATAAAGCACGACTCGTGGCTCAAGGATTCTCTCAAGTGGAAGGAATTGATTTTGGCGAGACTTACGCTCCTATGGCTCGTCTTGAGTCCATATGTATCCTTCTTGCATATGCAGCCCATCATAATTTTAAATTACAACAAATGGATGTTAAGAGCGCTTTCCTTAATGGTCCTCTACATGAGTTAGTATCGCCAAGCCCCGGGGTTTGAGGACCCCAAATTTCCGAACCATGTCTACAAACTCGATAAGGCGCTCTATGGCCTTAAACAAGCCCCACGTGTGTGGTATGAGCACCTTAAAGAGCTTTTGTTAGACCGTGGATTCGAAGTTGGGCAAATCGATCCCACTCTTTTTACTAAGAAGGTTAATGGGGAGCTTTTTGTATGCCAACTTTATGTAGATGACATCATTTTTGGCTCTACTAACTAAGATTTTAACGATGAATTTTCAAGCCAGGACAGTGTTTGAGATGTCCATGATGGGTGAGCTCAGGTTCTTTCTTGGATTTGAGATCAAACAAATTAGAGAGGGAACCTTTATTAATCAAGCTAAGTACATCCAAGACATGATCAAAAGGTTCAAGATGACGGATCTCAATGGCGTTGCTACCCCAATGCAAACCAAGTGTCATCTTGAGCTCAATCCCAAGGGTAAAGACGTGGATCAAAAGGTATACCGATCCATGATTGGATCTCTCATTTACCTTTTCGCATCTAGGCCCGATATCGTGTTGAGTGTAGGAGTGTGTGCACGGTACCAAGTCGCTCCTAAAGAAATCCACTTAGTGGCGGTCAAGCTAATCTTCCGATATTTGGTTCATTCCCCAAATTTTGGGTTATGGTATCCCAAGGGTTCAAGTTTCTCTCTATGTGGCTACACTGATTGGGACTGGTGACAAAGATGATAGGAAATCAACCTCTGGTGCATGTCAATTCTTGGGCAGGTCTCTAGTGTGTTGGTCATCAAAGAACAGAATTGTATTTCACTCAACCGCTTAAGAATATGTTGTCGCTGCAAGTGCTTGTACACAATTGTTATGGATGAGGCAAACTTTAAAGGAATATGGTGTCAATTGTGACAAAGTGCCTCTATTATGCGACAATGAAAGTGCTATCAAAATTGCATAATCCTGCAAGATACAAGAACAAAACATATAGAGATTCGCAACCACTTTATTCGGGATCATGTTGCTCGTGGAGATATTGCTCTATCCTTTGTAAGCACGAAGAATCAACTTGCTGATATTTTCACGAAGCCTCTTGATGAAGCAAGATTCTGTTATTTGAGGAATGAGCTAAATATCATAGATTCAAGGAGCTTGGCTTGACTACCCTTGCACACTCACTTGCGCTTTCATGTATTTGGTTTAGATGCAGGCATAGACATAGGGGGAGTGTGGTCCTAATTTGGCTTTTGTTTGATCTTCAGGGGCGTTAGCTTCGCTCTTCTTCCTTTTTGGAATTTCGATGCCAAAGGGGGAGAAGTAGTTCTATTAGGGATCGTGGATTTGCAAGGGTCGGGCACAAGCTCTTCGATTTTAGTCGTTTTTATTTGCTTGCTTGTGCCTTTTCTAGCGTGAACTCAGTTGCTATTTGTGTTTGTTTATGTAAGACTATGTCGTACTCCACAGTTTGGTACTATGTTTGGTATTCATGGAATTCTGGATTTATCTATCATGGACCCCATGGAATTCTGGAATTATGGAGCATATTTGATGGCATATGGATTCATGGGATTATCTATGTATGCTTTGGCTATATTCTCATCCCGGTGGTATGACCTTATTTCCCAAACCTTAAAGTAGTGTTATCCCTAGTGTGTGTATTTGTATTCAAATGCAAACCTTAAATATGCACACATCTAGGGGGAGCGTCTTTCATTATTTAAGGTGGCTTTTGCCGGTTTTATTGCAAATCCTAATATTGTCATCTAACACCAAAAAGGGGGAGATTGAAAGAACATTTTATAATCCCTAGTGTTTTGTGTGTTAGATAACAATATCAAGGATTATTTAATGTGTGTTGAAGTGTTGCAGCCACCTTTGAGAAAAAGGGAAAGGATTCTTTTTGGGGGCGGATAATCCGCCTCCCTCTTACTAAGTTGGCGCAAGCCCAGGGCGGAATTTTGGCCGGATTCTCCACGGATAATCCGCCCTCGCCATCGCCAAGGCGCAAGCCCCAGAGAGGGGGCGGAGTTTTGGCCGGACTTTCCGGCTTGGCCGGATAATCCGCCCCTCAGGGGGTCCGGATTATCCGCCCCCCAAGATCTTCACCAATCTTCACCAAGGCGCAAGCCCCAGAGAGGGGGCGGAGTTTCCCCCGGAGAATCCACCCTTGGGGCAGAGTTTTCCCAGGGGGCGGATAATCCGCCCCGCAAAAACCACTACTAGAAAATCGCGTTGTTTTTGTGCACCGCATCGTCATGACCGCATGCTCATGTCATCATGCCACCTTGCATTTGAGCATCATATAAAACCCTTTTTGGTTTGGTTCTTCCCTCATATGCATTGTTAATTGTATTTGCCTCTTGATATTGTATTTGGTTATTGATATATTGTTTAAATGCCCAAGTTGAGTTGGGGGCATATATTTTATTCAACTCCATCCCCTTTCTCTGCCACCACCTTATAATTCCACCATCCAACTAAATATGAGCTTTGCACTTTATTGGGTTTTACCTCTAGATCATGTGGGCTGGGATGGATCCAATTCTATTTCCACATGCTCTCATCTTAGCATCATGTTGTTTTCACATTATTGATATGTGGAGCCACCTTTGCATGCATTATGAGTAGTGCTCCTTTTTCCTAGCTTTCATATGGATTATCATGGATTTATGCTCATGTTGGGATATTTTTGGGACTATTAAACATCTAGTGGAATATACACACTAGCAAGTCCCAGCTATAATCAAATGTGATCATATCCATCTACTCCATCTGGAATTTTCCTTTAAATTCTTTTGCTTGGCTTAATTCCACTTTTGGGAATGCATAGGAATAATGCCATGTAAATATTATTGTTTTCACAAGAATAAGCATGGCATTAATTGTTTTGCATGGGCCATGCAAGAACCACCACATTCTAGCCTTTTGGTTTTTAATTGAATCTTTGAGTGAATCTTCCCCATATCTCTCTCTTTAAACCCTAAGTCCCCTCCCTCATCTCTCCTCTCTCCTAAACCCTAGTCCCTCTCTAACCTAACCCGAGCTTCCTTCCTAGCTACCCACATGCCCTCTATCGGCCTCTCTCCCCTCTCTGCCCTGCAGGCCCCACCTGAACACCCTGGACCCACCTAGCTGCCACCACACCAATCCCTAACCCGAGCCATACCCCCCTCTCTCCAAACCCTAGCATCTACCCGAGTCTACCCCTCTCTCTCTCTAGCTCTCTCTGCCTTGCATGCCCCACCAGCCCGAGCCTCCCCCTGCCTACCTGGCCTCGACCTGACCCCACCTGCAGCCCCATGCGCCTGCCCTGCTCCTGCCCCGACCCGAGCACGTGAAGGAGGAGGAGGAAAAGTGGCCGAAGCCACCTTTCTCTGCCCCACTCCCCCACGGCACCCCCTCTCCTCTCCCGTCCCTATCTACCCCTCTCTCTCGCCTGCTGCCTTCCCCAGATCCGCCTGTGGCGCCTCCCTATCTTCTCCATCGCCACCACCTACCCCTAAACCGCCTCCACCACCGTCCCTTCTTTTTCCAAATTGGTGTGGCGATCTCTGGTGTCGAGGAAGACCGCACGGTACCCTGTTTCCGGGATCACAGGCCAATGAGGAGGAGGAGGTTCTGATCACTGGCTGCCGTCACCGAGCCAAACCCTAGCCTCCGGTCCGTCTGCGCCATCGCCGATCCCCTGCGCCTCGAGCCGATCCGACCACACCGACCTACCCACGGTGAGCTCCCGACCTCCCCGACATGGTCCGCCGCCATCACTGCCTAGTGCCGCGGACCAACTGCCGAGCACCTTTGCACCGACGGCCAGCGCCGCTCGCTCCCACGTCGCGCAAAAACCCTCGGTGCACCGACCTCTCCCTAGCAACAGTAGCCGCCACGAGCCCGTGTCCAGGATCGATCCTCGCCGCGCCACCGATCTGCCGCTCGATGCAGAGAAAGAAGAGGAACAGTACGGTCATGGTAGTTTCACAGATCGCCCCCCTTTTTGTTTTCTGCTCCACCCGCGGTACCTCATGGCCCACTAGTCAGCCGCCGTGACCTTCTCCCAGAAAACCCCCTGACTTTTGTAAACCTTAACCCGCTCCAAACCAAATTTCACTGTCATTTCTGCCTCACATTGTCACGTGGACCCGTGTGGCTGGTCCCAATCACATTCACGAGGTCGCTAAGCTCGCAGTGAGGAAACCCTGTTCCGCCACCGTGTCACCCAACAAGAATCGCCCACCACAATGCGTGGGTCTGATCTACCCGAGTACAAAAGTTTTACATATCTGTTTTAATTTAAACCTTTTTCAAATTAATTCAAATTCAAATTTAAATCTGTTTTCAAATAACTTTTAAAATATAAATCCAAATAATAAAAATAATATATGTTTTGAAATCAGAAAATATGAGGAATTCAAATATGCCCTTCATAATATATTTTGGACACTTTAATTTTCCAAGTTGATTAAAATTACAATAAAATGCCCTTTTTCCTTAATTAATTAACAACTTTTGTTTTATAACTCCAAATTTAACAAATAATATGTCTAAAATGATCAGCTCGACGAGACCTTTCGCTTATGCATTCCATGTTCGCTTTGCAGCATGCATCATATCATAAGCATGCTGGATCTTTTGTCGTAGTATTAAATATTGCATCCGTGTTTCTTCTAGTGTTTTGCTTCTTCGGATAAGGCCATGAGTTGATGAGCTTACCGACCGACCTTCTGATGAACCTTCGCAATGTTTTCAGCGAGCATCCCTTCCTTCTACCTATTTTGCATTTATAGTCTTTATTTCCTCCTGTTGATCTATTGCTATCTGTTGCGATGCTCTAGTTTCCGCATTGTGATATCCCTTGCGTTATATTGCCTTGGACACATCCTATTACCTGTTGTTTGGTAGATAGTGGGACCCGCGTGTCGAAGTTGCTTACTCAAGTGTTGTTGCGTCGTCAAGTACCACAGTTGTTGGAGTATTGCCGTATGTTTAAGGTTGGAGATGATCATGGCTTTAATTATCGCTAATTCAATTATCGTTTAATAACTAAAATTGAAGTAGGTAAATGCGAGGCAGTGGGCAATAGATGTTATTTGTTGTTAATCGTCCACTTGTGTCCCATAGGACCCCAGTTCTTGACACTGCTCCGAGATCGAGCGCTAACCACGTGGGGTGTATGGGCACCCCATCGATTTAGTACCGATTCCAAGTCTTGCAGGGGCCACAAAGTAGTTTGGAGCTTTATTACTATCTGTACTTATGTCATGCTTTATCGCTTAATTTAAATTGTGCGAAAATCGCACTTGTCTTTGTTAGGTAAGCGGAGTGTTTTCATGTATCGACAAGCCCACCACACTGGGTTCCCGATCGTTCTGACCACCACCGACGCAAACCCCGGGTCCGTTTGAGCCGCCAACTTCGCTATGGTAGCTTAGTGGGTGGCCCCCGTGCTTTTGGGTGCAGGAACGCCGTGTCCGAAACCCCGTCGACATACCGTTGGGTGTATGTTTTGTGATCTTGTACCTACGATCCGGCAACAAGGGTGTAGGTGCGTGTGGAAACTTTGGTGCACCCTTAGGTTAAATTTTCGAGAATCGTGTTCCGCGGTTATGGACGACTTGGAGCACAGTTCTCGATCATAGACAACTATAACTAAAGTTCTTCGTTATAATTTGACTTGTATCCGATGTGACTAGTAATCGCTTCACTACAACGGAATGGCTAAATAAAAGTACCAACAATCGCTGGGTTTGGGATGTCTCATGCTAATCGATCGACTAGTAAGTGTTGCAACTACAACGGAATGTTTAACTAAACTGCCCACCGCTTATTATATCGGGATGACTCATGCCATCTTTATTTGACTAGTAATTGCCGCAACTATAACGGAATGAATAAAACTGCCAACGGTGTGAGTTCCTCGGTTGACTTCCTCGTTTGGTCTCGAGGAGGAAACACCAGGATGGATATGTTTGGTGGTAGTATCAGGTTGGTTCCGAGTAGGTCTTTCTTACCCCTCTCTGATAGCCTCTAGTTGTATCGAGTCTCTATAGGTTGTTTAGTGCATGCTGCGCTGCCGCCGATCCACCATACCTATGTAGGCGAGGACCAATTCTAGCCTCGCCGTACCGGCCTCGATCGACCGCCTCTCTCTTTTCCTTTGCCCTTGTCGGCACCCCCTTTTGTTTAAGCAGGTTTTGAGATCGACGTCGTTAGGTGGTTACCCTTCCGCTTGGCCTGGGCAGGGTTATGGACGCCATTGGTTATTCTTCGTGGCTCTTAGCTCAATTTGCATCTTGTCCGCATTTCGACGCTATATCGCTTTAAAGGTGATTTGGATCTTTGTATTGTATATTCGTATTCTTGACTCTTGAGTCGCTGTTGTATATATATGTTTTGTGGGTTCCATCGAGTACTATTGTGTAATGATATTACCTCGTTTTCCACCCGCACGCAAGTGCCTGGTGGGCACCTTTGAATCGTTTCTATGCGGGTTTGGCGGGAAGCGCTGAAACTTGCATAGGGCCGATTCTGAGGGTGTTACAGAGTGGTATCAGAGCTCAGCAGTTGCGATACCCCACAAGCCCAGCCTGTAGGATAACCTAGCTAATGACCGAAGTAGAGTGTCAAAACTATTTTTGAAAAATCGGTTGTACAGTTCTGATTAGGTCTGTTTTTACTCCTTACCCCTCTGCTATTCTCCTCTCACCTCTGCGTGTTCTGAATCCGCTCTCTTCTCTCTCTTCGAGTCTAGGATTTCTCGTGGTTGGGTTCCATCATACCTTCAGGGTTTCGCTTCCTCCTTTGGTAACGGTGTTGCTACATCTGGTCTTCATGCTATCCGAGGAATCCTTCGTCTGGTGGACTTCTCTTTGTTCCTTCTCGTGTCTTCCGGTGTTTTCCGACGCGACGACATCATCTACGCTAGATCCGATGCAGAGTCTGCACCACTCCTTTGTTTCTGAACCTCGATTGTCGAGATCTTCAGTCTGATTCCGAGAATGGTTGCACGCTTTTCTACTGATTGTGCAGAGTAATAGTTTGGGTGCGTGATGGATTGGCCCCCATGCCGACTATTCACTCTATTCGCTTGTGTACATTGAAGTGGATGAGAATGCATTGGTTCTCTCTTTCTATCGGAGTTAGAGGTGGCTTTATTTGTTGATACCTCTACCTTCGACCTTTTGTTCCCGGAGTGTTCCCTCGACGATCACGGACAACGACCTCTTGTTAGTGGTGTCGCGAGGATCTACGATCGAGAAGATTCAGATCGCCGCCCTTCTTCCCGGTACCATGAGGCGGATCTCGAGGGCGAGATCCATTGTTAGTGGTGTCGAATTGTGGCGCCCCGCAAAAACCACTACTAGAAAATCGCGTTGTTTTTGTGCACCGCATCGTCATGACCGCATGCTCATGTCATCATGCCACCTTGCATTTGAGCATTTGTTATCGCCACATTTTGGCCAAAGGAGGAGATGGGCCGTAATCAAGATGGGCTTGGAGGATACATATATGCAACGTATTGCTGGATCGGCCTTGTGCGTGGATTTGGGCTAAATTGCCCGTGTATCTGTATATTATGGTAGGTTACGTTTCGGTTTAAGTAAGAGATAGAGTTGTTAGGGTTATTCCAAAGATAGAAAGTCTCCGGACTATAAATATGTACCTAAGGTTATTGAGAAAGGAGGACGATCACGTTCGCAACAAACACAATCTCGGCGCATCGCCACCCCTTGTTTCTAGGGTTTCTTTCGGGTAAGTGTCATGCTGCCTAGATCGCATCTTGCGGTCTAGGCAAGATTCGCTATCGTTATTTAGTGTTACTCGTCTGAAGCCTTGTTGATGGCGAGTAATATCATATCATAGATTTGTTTGGGCTAGCATCGTACCTTTTTTGTTATGATTGCTTAGTTATGCCTTTAGTTATCTCACGCTTTGCACCTTTTCGGGTAAGGGTAAAGCATCTTGCTTGATCTTTATTCTTGATTTGATCTGTTATAGTTTTGCCTTGTTTTCCAAGGTTTAGTTTGATATCCACATAGTCGGGCCTCGCAAACGGGTTGAACGATCCAAGAGTATGTAAGGATATGGTTTGCCAATTCGAGAGGAGTTGTTCCGGAATTGACTTTACGTCGGTTGTTAGGCCTTCTCTAGGGTTAGTTTTCATCATCTTTTGCATCTACCGGGCTCAATTACGTAGGATGTTCCAATTATGGTGAAAACGTTAAGTCGTCAGTCGATTTAACTTGTATTGATGAAGCAAAACCCCATGTTATCGTAGATCTAATGCGTAACCATGGGATAATCGGCCAGGAGCCGATTCACGAAACCCAGGAGCCGGTCAGCTCAAATTTTACGATACTTGTTTGCCATGCAGAAACTAATCGAAGCAATCCATCACCTTCCCGACCAGGTATAGGTCGTGGCACGCCTGCATCAGCCAGACGTGTCGGAGTTTTGCGGCCGTTGCGAGGGACCAGGCCCACCAGATTCTGGAGCCTCCGGCTCTTCGTGTTGCTCGTCAGCTGTGGGTTTTGACAGCAACACATTCTCGCACCCGGTGGGACAAACAAAGATTCTGCATCAACATCCGACGCTGCGATGGGGGAGACCGTCACACGATGATCTCACGAGGAGCACAAGGCGAAGTATGATGATATCAAAGCTCTCTTGAAGCCGATCTCATCGGCTCTTTTGAGAGGACCGTAAGCATGGTATCGGTGGAAAGGGTTCTCACCAAGGTGCCCTTGATGAGGTGGATCCGTTCCTTTCCTTGAGGAGCGCACGAGCTCTGCGACGAAGTCAACTACATGGTGGCTCATTCTCTTCACCGCCATTCCGAGAGCCTAGTGAACGCTTTGAGCGCATCGATTCGCGTAGTTCAGAGATCATGAAACATCGACTCTCCGTCGGGGCCTACTCTAGGGACTCACCAGGAGAAAGACCCTGCACCAGCCACACCGCCATTCACGCTTGCAGCCCGAGCCACCAGGGCACCGGCGTCGTCGCCTACAAGGTTGGAGGTGACCCAGCGATTGCCGTTCTGTTTGAACCACCTAAAGAAATCCCACATGGATATGTGTGCACCCTCGTCGGACTGCAATAGCATGATGCGACGAACCAGATTGCAACCGCAGATTTCGGGACAGATTTTCTGGAGCGAGGGCTTCGGAGCGTATTTCTGGGCGAGGATGTCAGGATGGACGCCGATAAACAGGCATGGCTAGCCAATGCCACCGAACGAGTCATGAGAATTCAGCCTCGCAGCTCAAACGGTGGAGCAAATCCGTACCATCTTGAGAGACCAGGTTAAACCGTCAAGAGAAGGACAATCAGCTATTCCAAGCCGTACCCAACGAGTTTGATCTGATTCCGCCACCCAAGTATCGGCTCCCGAGTTCTCAAGGTTTAGCGGATCGGGGTCGAGCTCGATCGAGCATGTGAGCCGATACCGCACGCTTAGGCATGATTTCAGCATCGGATCGCTTCGCGTAAGGTTCTTTGCGCAATCTCGACAGACCAGCTTTTGGGTGGTACACCTTGCCACCGATTCGATCCGGACTGAAGCAACTGGAAGAGCAGTTCCACATATAGTATCATTCGAAGCTACCGAGGCCGGCATTGCGATCTGGTAGCGAAAAGCGGCAAAGCGAGAAACGTAACCGAGTACATTCAGCGTTAGACTGTCAAGAACCGATGTTATTCGCTCGTTTAAGCGAGAAAGAAGCGATGAAATGGCGGCAGTTGGGTCTCTCATCACCTATCAAGGATCCGCTTTCCAAGTAGAATACAATTCATTGGCGCACATGGCCCGTGACAATGTATGAACAGCGCCACCACGAGTTGTACCAAGACAAGTTCAAACGTCCGATAGGCTGGTCGTCTGAAGAAGAGGATCCCGTACAAGACCAGGAGGTGGCCGTGGCTGAATGGGCTCGGGATCCGTGTCCTGCAAATGGGTAAAACAAAGGGCCTGCAAAAGGGTTCGACTTGATGTGAGCAAAGCTGAGCGATATTCGATTTACTCGAAGAAAAGTACCGAAGTTGTTACCCGAAGGCCATAAAATCCCTACGGCCCAAGAGATGAACGGGAGACCATACTGCAAGTGGCATCACTCATTCACCCACACCACCAATGATTGCAAAGAGCTACGTCGCCAGATCCAAACGGCGATAGAACAGGGTCGTCTGATCCTTGGGCAATTCGCCATGAAAGTAGACACAAACCCGTTTCCCGGCGTTAACATGGTATAACACAGCCACTCCACGAGGCGTCAATTATATTTCTCGTTCGATGTTAATATGCAGGACCTGTGTACCACCGTGGCACATATAAGGAGGAAGGCGGTCGCTCTCGGGGCAAAGAAAGAGAGGAGGCTGGTCCACGTGACCGGCCCCGTTATGATGACAGGCGGTATTTAACCGAGGAGCAAGTGAGGAGCGTGCGATATCAGAAGCCACACTCCACGCATCTCCTTAACAAGTATGAGCTGTGATGACCGACGCCCGGCACGATAGAGATGATGAAGGATATGAACACCTCGCTAGGGGAAAGTCAAAGAAAAGGAAGGCGTAGATAAACATTGGGATTGTCCTTTCTTCAAGTATTGCTGGATGGAATGAGCCGATTGCCTACAATCGACAACCGCTGGAATGTGGACAGCGAAGGATGACATAGGTCCGGGCCAGTGTTCAGCGTCTAGGGCCTCCCGCCTCGTAGCATAAGAGGAGTCATCTCGAGCAAAAGACCTCGAGGAGCCAATGGGTGAAGAAGAAGAAGACAGATATCACCGGCCAAGGTGGTGTCCCGATGGACTCAGACACACCCAAAAGCGTAGAGTTCAGCGACTGCGTAACTTGGAGGAAGCCGAAGCGCAGTACCTCCACGCTTCAAAGGAAAGCACGGCCCGATATGGCCGTGAAAATTTGGCAAACCTTGGAAACGGAGGCTCGTCCGAAAAGGAAAGAGTGGCGCCCCAAACCAGTAAAAGCCGATGCGAAGACATCGGCTGGCACAAACATGGTGTTCATACTTCCGTCAGAGTTTTGCGCCCAAGAACCAAAGAACTACCAAGGCAGTTTGATCGCCCACGGCCGGTTATCTTTGAAAAGCCACGAGAAGGGCTACAAACATATGAAAGCCCTGTACTGCGAGGTTATATCAATGGGCAACTTCCGCAAGATGTTGGTTGACACCGAGCGGCATCAATATAATGCCATACTCCATGCTACGTTTGGGACGCCCACCGCAGATCTGATCAAAACCAACGCCACGTTAAGCGACTTCAACGACAAACTTCAAAAACGCACATGCGTTACGAGCGTGGATCGACCGTGGGCGAAAAACCATCCCACGTCATTCTTCGTCGCTGACAGCAAAAGCACCTCGCTGTCTTGAGGGAGGATTGGATTCACGCTAATCGCTGCATTCCATCCACGATGCACGATGCCTGTCTGATGGGATGGAGATGAAGTGGAGGTCATTCATGCAGATGATTCGATCGAGATCTCCATAGCTGGCATGAACATCCGGGAGGCGAGGACCAAGAGCCGATCTGGAATCGATCTAGACGGCCGTGAGCGTTGAGGCTACAAAAACAGGTGAGGCTGGTCTTATCCACCGACAGAGTAGCAAAGTCCACGATCGTGCGTGGTATGGCCGATCCTCGGATCGACCACAAAAATAAAAAGCGAATCGACAAACGGGTCATGCGATCGTAGTAGGGAGATTCCCCGCCATTGTAGAGCACAAATAAGTTGTAAACCTTCCTTGACTAATGCAATCAAAAGGGCCGATTCGGCAATCGCCCAAATTATCTTTGTTATCCTCACCAACTGTTTGCCCTGTTTAGCATCGATTTAGCGGTGTGACGGAAAGCTAGGGTATGGGTTTACCTCATTGATGAGCTAGAGGAGATTGACATCGGTCCGGGGATAAGCCGCGACCAACATTTATCGCAAGAAGTTAGATCCGAATGCGGGTCCGATGATAGCTTTGTTGAAAGAATATCCGACTGCTTTGCACGGGACTATAGAGATGCCCGGTTAGACAGAGCATCATTGAGCATCGACTCCGCTCAAAAAGGGTTTCGCCATTCCAGCAGCGAGCACGATGATGAAGGCGAAATTTTGGTAGAAGTCAAGAAAGAGATCGAGAAAATGTTGACTAGGTTAATCAGCCATGCGGTATGCAGTGGATTTCTAGTATCGCACTGTAGAGAGAAAAGGATGGCGGGCGTGTTGCCATAGATTTTCGGGATCTCAATAGAGCCACCCAAAGGATGAGTATCCGATGTAGCGTGAGACATTAATCAACGCAATTGCTGCTGGTCATAAGGTCTTGAGCTTCATGGATGGCAATGCGGTTACAACCAATTTTTATGGCTCGGAAGATATACACAAGACTGCATTCGAGTCCGTTGGTGGGGTTTTTGAATATGTAGTCATGACGTTTGGATCAAGAATGCCGAGCCACATACCAAAGAGCCATGAATTACATTTTCCATGACCTGATCGGCAAGTGGTGGAAATTTATATCGATGACGTAGTGGTCAAGTCTGCTTCAAGACAAGGACACTTGGACGATCTGCAACGTCTGGACCGAACAAGAAAATTCGACTCGGATGAATCCAAAGAAGTGTTCCTTCGGGTGACGGCGGTCAGTTCTTGGGTTTCTTGGTCCATGAACGCGAATTGAGATCGGCTGAAAAGTCGAGGCGGTCACGAACAATGAGGCCACCTACCACGAAGAAAGAACTGCAGTCTCTCATCAAGATCAACTTCCGAAGATTCATCTCCAACTGTCGGAAGAATAGAGCCGTTCATGGACGTGAAAATTAAATCGATGAGGAGTTCATGGGGGAGACAACAACGAGCCTTCGACGAGATCAAAGAATATCTAACGAAGCCTCCGGTGTTGGTTCCGCCTACCGGAACCGTTCTACATTTACTTGTCAAGACACGTCCATCGCCTCGGTGGTGGTGCAAGTTTATGATGATGTCGGAGCGAGTTGTGTTTTACATCAGCGAAGGATCTTTGGATGCGAGACAAGGTATCCCGAGATCGATAAGTTGTGCCTCTGCTTTTTCACCGCACTAAGCTGCGCCACATCTTGCTCTCGTGAGATTATCATTATATGCAAATCAGATGTCATAAAACATATGCTGTCGGCTCCTATGTTGAAAGGCCGACTCGGCAAATGGATGTTTGCATTATCGGAATTTGATATCCGGTATCAACCCGCGAAAGTGGTTAAGGGTCAGGCGTTGGCCGACCTTATTGCTGAAAGAATCAACACTAATATAGCAGCGCTGTCTATATGAGCGTGGTATATGTTTTTCGATGGATCGGTTTGTGATGATGGTTGCGGCATCGGCATTCTACTCGTGTCGCCCCGGGGGGCAACATATTCCTTCTCCATCAGGTTATCTACCCCTCGCACCAACAACGTCACTGAGTATGAGGCGATACGCAAGGGAATGGAGTTGCTCATCGAATGGAGCGTAAGGGAAATTTTGGAGACTCCAAATTGGTGATTTCCCAACTCACGGAGGAATACAAGTGTGAGAGCGAGTCGCTCTTCCCATTATGGTTGCAATGCCGTGAGCTGATGGCACAGTTCCGGTACATAAACTTTAACTGGATCCCGCGATCGCAGAATACCGAGGCGAATGATCTCGCACAAATGGCTTCGTGCTACAAGGACGAGAGGAGGCGATGTTCAAGTCCGCCTCGGAGGCGACGATGGAGAGCCGATATCTTCAATTACTTGAAAGATTCGGGGCACCTAAACGGATAAGGTACAAGGCCATGAAGTATGTGCTTATTGGGGACGACATGTTTTACAGGACTCTGGAAGGGTTACTGCTCAAATGTCTGGGGCCAACCGAGGCCAATCGGCTCCTACACGAGGTACACGAAGGCGCCTGTGGAACTCACCAATCGGCTCACAAGATGAAATGGTTGATCGATCGTGGTTTTATTGGCCCACCATGCTTGAGGACTGTTTTAAGTACTACAAAGGGTGTCAAGCATGTCAGAAATTTGGAAAAATTCAGACGGTACCCGCGTCAGCAATGAACCCCATCATCAAGCCTTGGCCATTCCGAGGTTGGGGCATGGATATGATTGGCAAGATCAATCCTCCATCAAGCAAAGGCCACATGTGGATTTTGGCCATTACGGATTATTTCACTAAATGGGAAGCCGTCCCTGAAGTCGATGAACTCGAAGGATGTTATCAATTTTGTGAAAGAACATGTCATTCATAGATTCGGATTCCCAAACTATCACGACCGATGGAGGTTCGGTCTTCATTTCTCATGAGTTTAGAAAATTCTGAGGACACGGAATTAAGCCGATCCGATCATCTCCATACTATGCTCAAGCAAATGGGCAAGCGCCCAACCGAGCCTTATCAAGTCGATCAAGAGGAAAGTCGACGAGCACCCTAGGCGTTGGCACGAGGTTTTGTCGGAGGCTTTATGGGCTTATCGCATGTCATGTCATGGAGCGATAAAACCTCGCCATACCATCTAGTCTATGGACAAGAAGCCGTATTGCCCTGGGAGATTACGGCTGGATCGAGACGTGTCACTTTTCGAACGATCTAACAACTGAAAAATATGCGCCCCGATGAGTGATGTGTTGAGGATTTAAGCGAGCTTAGGCTATGGTCGCTGAGAAAATCAAAGAGAACAAGGCCAAGGTAGCTCGTGCATATAATAAGAAGGTGAGACCAAAGGAGTTCCACGTTGGCGATCTGGTATGGGAAGGTGTATTGCCATTGGGGACTAAGGATGCAAGATATGGTAAATGGTCTCCAAATTGGCACGGGCCATACTGGTCGATCAAGTTTTAAGGGGAACGTACATGCTTGAGGAGCTGACGGCACGAAATTCCATGGTCATCAACGTCAAGATCTCAAGAAATATTTCCCAAGCATGTGGGATGATGGGCGATGAAATATGATGGGGGCGATACATGAAATCGGCCAATAAAAAAAATATAGCCGATGCACGCCATCGACTCTAGAGGTTCAAACTATTACGGCAGTGTCGGTTTACACGAATAAGCTCTTCAAGGAATGCCTCAAGGCATGGAGGGCGCCGGACGACACGATCCACCTCGGCGATCTCGGCTTCGTCATCTTCGTCCTTGCCCATCACTAGCTGCTTGTTCAGGGCACGTATTTCCGCCAGATCAGTCTTCAGTTGAGCTTTGAGGCCTTCTGCTTCGTCTTGGGAGCGGGCGATGAGTGCTTCCTTGTTAAGAATGAGCTGTTTAGTCGCCCGGACCTTCTCTTCAAGATCTCCCAATTCCTTTTTCAAGAGTGCAAGCTCGGCGGTGCTGACAGAGGTGTCAGTTTTGGCATCCAGAGACGCCTTTTTCTCGTTGATCTGCTGACATTTGTCTGCAATATTGGCCTTCAGCGGGAGTTGGTCGCGGCGCAGGTTAATCCTCTCACGAGCCAATTTCACCCTTGACCCGTAGAAAGACAGAGTTACAACTGGCCAAAGCTTCACCTGCAATGCTATTGGGAGTTGGTCCTTGATTTCGGCAAAAACACTCTTCACCTCTTTAGAACCCTCGATTAACTTCTCGATCGGAGAGGACAGCAAGGCTTTGAGACGCTGGAATTGAGGTAGAACAGCCCTTGCTCGTGGTTCATCATTGGCGACAGAGAGGGTTGGTTCGATGGATTCAGGGTCGAACGTCAGCAGGCCTAAGATATCACAACCCTGGCAGACCGAAATGGCGTCAGTATGCGTCCAACATGGAAGGATGAGCCGAACGAAGCGAACGTACCTCTCCTAAGATCAAGGGGATAGCAGATGACGAGACAATCGGGTTGTGTGTTGTTGCTGGGGGCTTGGCCAAAGTGGTAACCGTTTCACCTACTCCTTCAGGGATTACTAGATCCAGCCTTGCGAAAGGCATCGGCACTTCCCCGGCTTTCCCACTAGAAGTGTCAGTCGTCTGCATGAAAGGTGCTTAGCCGATGTAAATAGTGATGAATCGGCAGATAAAAAACAATTGGTAAGAGCATGGAGGGTGATGACTTTCAAACCTCTGGCTCGTGAAGAAGTTTGATCCCTTGAGCCCTCTTGGGCTACCGGCCCCGCCTCGACTGATGCTCGGGGGGCAGTAGGTTCAGGAACCGGCCTTTTCCTGGGAGCCGATGGTGGCAAATCTGGCTCGGTGTGATGGTCCTCTCAGAGTCTGTTGGGCCCGATTCTCCTCGATTGGATTGTGTGTCCTGAGGTGTCTTGACGGAAGCACAAGAAAAGGAGAGCTAGTAAGCACGAGCATGTTTGCAAGGATGAAAGAGATCAACCAAGGCATGGATCAGACATGAACTTTCGGAGAAGGGCTCCGGCGCCTCAAAGTCTTCTGGCAGCTACCTTCCTCACCACCATTCTTGTTTTAGTTGGAACTCGAGGCGGTGACCCAGTTGCTTGGTTCTTGGAAGCCGATTGTGGTGATATCGGCTGGTTCTGCATCACGACCTTTTTCAAAGGTGGCGAGTTTTTGCGTAAAAGGACCACAGAGTGGTGGGAAGAATTGAAGGGGAGCCATCACTGCGTAGGTTCAGGACCATCTTGTTGCTGCAAGGAGAGGCGGGTTATTAGAAGAATCATTTGTGAGCTGCATCAAGAAAATTTACAAGTAGTGGTACCATTCTACGGGATATCATATTCAGATCGAGCTGTTCCGAACGGTCCTAGAGCTCTCCGAAGGCATGAGTCTTCCACATCGACCACCAGTTCTCAAAACCATCGGTTGATGAAGCGAAGGTGAGGTTGTTAGGAATTGGGATGGTCGAGCATCAAGAAGGAATAACACCTTTGACTGGTGAGAGGATCGGCAGGTCACTCTGCTCTCTGTAAGATGGTGGAGGAAGAAATGGGAGGTACTTGTCCAAGGCCAAATTGCCGAGCCACTACGACCGTGGTAGAATTCGTATCGGTTTGATTATTCTGCTTGGATGTGCTCATGCCAACCGGAAGGAAGCGGACGGATCACGTGGAAAATAGCTGAGAGTCTTTGGTGTCATCGCAAAGTTGTCTAGCTGAAGGAGATTGGATTTTCAAAATGTTCGATTCTTCCGTCTAAGGAAAGAAGATAGGATTGTCTGGCCTTGGAAGAAAATCTTGAACCACTTGGATGCTTCGAGGATCGTTACTACCGCGTCTATACTGAGCTTGCCGTAGCGTGCATCGGATCTGCTTCCTTTGGCATCTGCAAAGGTGCAACTCGCCAAAAGGGGAAGTTTGGGACATGGTTTTGAAAATACAGAGCCCATAGCTGAATGAACCACCAAGGACCTCTGTTTTGACGCTATGCGAGAATAGTTTGACAGACATCAATGGAGATATCGATAGACTTCTCCAAGGAACAGCTTCGATGCTGTTGAGTGCCTTTGGCAAGTTCAGAGGCCAAGGAGAGATAATTCTTGGTTGGAGCAAGGAAGGGCCACGAATATGAAATGCTCCAGGAAGTTGAGGAAAGCCGTGTGTTCTTTCTCTGTGACAGGCCTTTAGTTTTCATGTGGCTTTGAAGATAGGCACCCCTAAATGCAAATTGCTTTTGGAAGAAAGCTTGTAGGGGACCTTTGTCAGCTTAAAAGCAGAGGGGCTGGGTGATGTAACGTCCAGACCAGTAATCATCACCACGTCTAACAGAGTTGGTGTCATGGGACCATGACCGAACATGAAGCAGTTCAGAGCATCGGACCAGAAATAGCCGATGGTTTTTAGAAGATTTTCATGTTTCTCAAGGGGAGACAATGACAAATACAAGGCATCGGCTATTCCCATGGTTTTCCATTGGGATTGGTAAGTTTTGGCTACCCTGCTGTACCAAGAGACCCAATGTTCAGGAGGATTAGGCCAGGCTCACAAGCAATCGGCCCAAGAATTCAAATCTAGGATTTGGCTCACGAAGGGGATTCTGTTTGCCTCGCAAGAGATCAGATGGGCAGGACTAGATTCTGTACGGGGGCCAAGACAGAGAGAATTTGGGAGAGAAGGATGCGGCAGCAGGATGTCTGAAACCTAAAAAATTTAACGGTGGAATAAAGCATTAATTCAGGTGTTTGCTATTAATTCTAGCACCGTGTTCAGATCACGAGGAGCAGCGCCTTGAACCGAGACCGCTGTGTTGGTATTGGACGATTCCGCCATCTAGTTTGCCGGCGGAGATGGATCTATGCGATTGGGGATCGAGGGTTCTTGTCGCTGTAAGATCGATATGTTCGGTGAGGCAATTGGAGATCTGGGTTAGCCTTTTTGAAGAGGGTCGCAGGCTACCGTTTGAAATTGGAAAGTGGCCGCTCAGATTTGTCTAAATATGCGACCAAATTTGACCTTGTCAACGTTTGTGGGGAAAGTCGATGTGTTACCATCGGCTCTTTGGGCTTTGACTTGGTTGACCATATGAGTGTAGTATGGTGAAAGCCGATACATTACTATCGGCTTCTGGAACGTTGAACTATTTTGACTATCGGCAAAATCGAATTGGGAAAGCAATCTTTGTTGATTCAAAAGACGGTTGTTTACAATGAAGCCGATTGCTTACAAATGGAAATCTACTACTAGTACTACTACTACTAGTTCCTAATCTAGAAGCGTGTAATGCCGCTGTCTTATTGCCATCGCGCCGCTTGGCGTAGTCTTCGTCGCCGCTGCTGAAGTTGTCGGGCCGGGCCTCGCCCCTCGTCGTCGTCGGTGTCCTCGCTGGACCCGCGGAAGCGCTCACCGCGGTATTCATCGGAGGAGGTGTCCTCCTCCGCCTCCTCCTCGTCGGAGGATTCACGTCCTCGTCCAGACACGGCGTGCCGGGCGCTCTCCGCCCAGTTCCTAGTCGACAAGGAACTGAGGCCTCCGCCGCGGGCCGTGGACTCGTCCCTCGACCAGCGGCGAAGTCCCAGTCCCTCTCGTCCCACCATTGTGGGGCGAGAGCCTCGTACGCCGCCGTTGGCGGGGGCTCCGGCTTCGGCTCCTGGTCGCTCAGTGTGTTGGAGGATTGGGAGGAAAGGCCGGATGATTTGGAGGAAGAAGAGGAGGCCATGGCGGAGGAAGAGGGTTTTTCGGCGGAGGAAGAGGTTTTGGTGATGGAAGAAGATGGGGTGCTGCTCGGATGAATTTAAATAAGGGAATAGTGGGAGGTGGTTCAATGCCATAGCGGTTTCCCGAATGTGGTGCCAAAATTGTCAAATCATGCATCATGCGGAGAAGTTGAGAAGGCAGGCGTCATGATGAGGGCGTGGCGATTCTGCTCGCAACGTCACCCGATAAAAAATAGAAAAAAAGAGTGGTTTTGGAATTATTATTGCCAAAACCGAGTATGTGTTATCGCCACATTTTGGCCAAAGGAGGAGATGGGCCGTAATCAAGATGGGCTTGAGGATACATATACGCAACGTATTGCTGGATCGGCCTTGTGCGTGGATTTGGGCTAAATTGCCCGTGTATCTCATATATTATGGTAGGTTACGTTGGTTTAAGTAAGAGATAGAGTTGTTAGGGTTATTCCAAAGATAGAAAGTCTCCGGACTATAAATATGTACCTAAGGTTATTGAGAAAGGAGGACGATCACGTCGCAACAAACACAATCTCGACGCCACCCCTTGTTTCTAGGGTTTCTTCGTAGTGTCATGCTGCCTAGATCGCATCTTGCGGTCTAAGCGATCTGCTATCGTTATTTAGTGTTACTCGTCTTGAAGCCTTGTTGATGGCGAGTAATCATTATCATAGATTTGTTTGGGCTAGCATCGGTACCTTTTTTGTTATGATTGCTTAGTTATGTCGCTTTAGTTATCTCACGCCTTTGCACCTTTTTCGGTGTAAGGGCAGCATCTTGCTTGATCTTTATTCGCTTGATTTGATTTGTTATAGTTTTGCCTTGTTTTCCAAGGTTTAGTTTGATATCCACATAGTCGAGGCCTCGCAAGCGGGTTGAACGATCCAGTATGTAAGGATATGGTTTGCCAATTCGAGAGGAGTTGTTCCGGGAATTGACTTTACGTCGGTTGTTAGGCCTTCTCTAGGGTTAGTTTTCTATCATCTTTTGCATCTACCAGGCTCAATTACGTGTAGGATGTTCCAATTATGTGGTGAAACGTTAAGGTATCGTGAGGTCGATTTAACTTGTATTGATGAAGCAAAACCCCATGTTATCGTAGATCTAATGCGTAACCATGGGATAATCGGCTCCAGGAGCCGATTCACGTGGAAACACAGGAGCCGCGGCTCGAATTTTACGATACTTGTTTGCCATGCAGAAACTAATCAAGCAATCCATCACCTTCCCGACCAGGTCAGTGGCACGCCTGCATCAGCCAGACGTGTCGGAGTTTTGCGGGCCGTTGCAGGGACGAGGCCCACCAAGTTAGCCTGGAGCCTCCCGCTCGTGTTGCTCGTCGCTGCTCGCCGGTGGGTTTTGACAGGCAACAACATCATATAAAACCCTTTTTGGTTTGTTTCTTCCCTCATATGCATTGTTAATTGTATTTGCCTCTTGATATTGTATTTGGTTATTGATATATTGTTTAAATGCCCAAGTTGAGTTGGGGGCATATCTTT
Source organism: Avena longiglumis (assembly GCA_030063025.1). Classification (NCBI taxonomy): domain Eukaryota; kingdom Viridiplantae; phylum Streptophyta; class Magnoliopsida; order Poales; family Poaceae; genus Avena; species Avena longiglumis. The sequence continues at coordinate 476,050,601 of CP125978.1, read as the reverse complement.
TATTCAACTCCATCCCCTTTCTCTGCCACCACCTTATAATTCCACCATCCAACTAAATATGAGCTTTGCACTTTATTGGGTTTTACCTCTAGATCATGTGGGTTGGGATGGATCCAATTCTATTTCCACATGCTCTCATCTTAGCATCATGTTGTTTTCACATTATTGATATGTGGAGCCACCTTTGCATGCATTATGAGTAGTGCTCCTTTTTCCTAGCTTTCATATGGATTATCATGGATTTATGCTCATGTTGGGATATTTTTGGGACTATTAAACATCTAGTGGAATATACACACTAGCAAGTCCCAACTATAATCAAATGTGATCATATCCATCTACTCCATTTGGAATTTTCCTTTAAATTCTTTTGCTTGGCTTAATTCCACTTTTGGGAATGCATAGGAATAATGCCATGTAAATATTATTGTTTTCACAAGAATAAGCATGGCATTAATTGTTTTGCATGGGCCATGCAAGAACCACCACATTCTAGCCTTTTGGTTTTTAATTGAATCTTTGAGTGAATCTTCCCCATATCTCTGTCTTTAAACCCTAAGTCCCCTCCATCATATCTCCTCTCTCCTAAACCCTAGTCCCTCTCTAACCTAACCCGAGCTTCCTTCCTAGCTACCCTAGCTACCCACATGCCCTCTCTCGGCCTCTCTCCCCTCTCTGCCCTGCAGGCCCCACCTGACCACCCTGGACCCACCTAGCTGCCACCACACCAAGCCCTAACCTGAGCCATACCCCCTCTCTCCAAACCCTAGCATCTACCCGAGTCTACCCCTCTCTCTATCTAGCTCTCTCTCTGCCTTGCATGCCCCACCAGCCCGAGCCTCCCCCTGCCTACCTGGCCTCGACCTGACCCCACCTGCAGCCCCATGCGCCTGCCCCGCCGACCGAGCACGTGAAGGAGGAGGAGGAAAAGTGGTGCCACCTTTCCCGCCCCACTCCCCACGGCACCCTCTCTCTCTCCGTCCATATCTACCCCTCTCTCTACTGCGCTTCCCCACATCCGCCCAGGGCCCCCTCCCTCTCTTCCATCGCCACCACCTACCAACGCCCCACCGGCCTCCACCCTTCTTTTTCCAGCCGGTGGCGATCTCTCGGTGTCGAGGAAGACCGACGTACCCTGTTCACCGGACCGCCAGCCGAGGAGGAGGAGGTCTGCACTCTGCTGCGCGTCGTCGTCACCGAGCCAAACCCTAGCCTCCGGTCCGTCTGCGTCGTCGCCGATCCCCTGCGCCTCGAGCCGATCCGACCACACCGACCTACCCACGGTGAGCTCCCTGACCTCCCTGACATGGTCCGCCTCGCCATCACCGTCTAGTGCCGCCGGACCAACCGTCGAGCACCCTCGGTGCACCGACGAGCGCGCGCGTCTGCTCGCTCCCACGTCGCGCAAAAACCCTATCTAGGCCCCTGGCCTCTCCCCGACACCGACTCCTAGCCCCTAGCCCACCCAGAGCCCCAGTCCAAGGATCGATCCTCGCCAGCAGACCGATCTGGCCGATGCGAGAAAAAGAGGAACAAGACGCGTGGTAGTTTCACAGATCGCCCCCCCTTTTTGTTTTCTGCTCCACCCGCGGTACCTCGTGGCCCACTAGTCAGCCGCCGTGACCTTCTCCCAGAAAACCCCCTGACTTTTGTAAACCTTAACCCGCGCTCTAGCCCAGCCCCACCTGTCATTTCCTGCCACTCTCACCGCTGTCACGTGGACCCCGTGGTCGCTGGTCCCACCTGTCATTCAAGGTCGGGCTTAGCAGCGAGGAAACCTGTTCATACGTGTCACCCAACAAGAATCGCCCACCCGTCATTTGAGTCTGGATCTACCTGAGTACAAAAAGTTTCTGTTTATATCTGTTTTAATTTAAACCTTTTTCAAATTAATTCAAATTCAAATTTAAATCTGTTTTCAAATAACTTTTAAAAAATAAATCCAAATAATACAAATAATATATGTTTTGAAATCAGAAAAATATGAGGAATTCAAATATGCCCTTCATAATATATTTTGGACACTTTAATTTTCCAAGTTGATTAAAATTACAATAAAATGCCCTTTTTCCTTAATTAATTAACAACTTTTGTTTTATAACTCCAAATTTAACAAATAATATGTCTAAAATGATCAGCTCGACGAGACCTTTCTGTTTATGCATTACATGTTCTGCTTTGCAGCATGCATCATATCATAAGCATGCTGGATCTTTTGTCGTAGTATTAAATATTGCATCTGGTGTTTCTTCTAGTGTTTTGCTTCTTTGCGGATAAGGTCGTTGAGTTGATGTGAGCTTCGCCCCGACCTTCAGATGAACCTTCGGCAATGTTTTCAGGCGAGCATCTCTTCCCCTTCTACCTATTTTGCATTTATAGTCTTTATTTCCTCCTGTTGATCTATTGCTATCTGTGTTGCGATGCTCTAGTTTCCGTACCCGTGATATCCCTTGCGGCCTTATATTGCCTTGGACACATCCTATTACCTGTTGTTTGGTAGATAGTGGGACCTGCGTGTTGTAGTTGCTTACTCAAGTGCTGTTGCGTGTCGTCAAGTACCACAGTTGTTGGAGTATTGCCGTATGTTTAAGGTTGGAGATGATCATGGCTTTAATTATCGTTTAATTCAATTATCGTTTAATAACTAAAATTGAAGTAGGTAAATGCAGAGGCACAGGTGGGCAATAGATGTTATTTGGTTGTTAACCATCCACTTGTGTCCCGTAGGACCCCGAGTTCTTGACACCTGTTCCGAGATCGAGCGCTAACCACTGTGGGTGTATGGGCACCCCATCGATTTAGTACCGATTCCAAGTCTGCTGGGGCCACAAAGTAGTTTGGAGCTTTATTAATATCTGTACTTATGCCATGCTTTGCTTAATTTAAATTGTGCGAGGTACCGCACTTGTACTGCTTTAGGTAAGCGGAGTGTTTTCAGTATCGACAAGCCCAGTCACACTTCGGGTTCCTGATCGTTTACGACCGACGCAAACCCAGGTCCGTTTGAGCCGCCAACCGTTTCGGGTAGCTTAGTGGGTGGCCCCGTGCTTTTGGGTCCGGAAGCGTGTCCGAAACCCCGTCGACATACCGTTGGGTGTATGTTTTGTGATCTTGTACCTACCTGATCCGACAACAAGGGTGTAGGTGCGTGTGGAAACTTTGGTGCACCCCTGCAGGGTTAAATCTTTTCGAGAAGCCGTGTCTGCGGTTATGGACGACTTGGAGCACAGTTCTCGATCATAGACAACTATAACTAAAGTTTACTGTTATAATTTGACTTGTATTTGATGTGACTAGTAATCAGCTCCACTACAACGTAATGGCTAAATAAAAGTACCAACAACTGATGGGTTTGGGATGTCTCATGCTAATCGTATCTGACTAGTAAGTGTTGCAACTACAACGGAATGTTTAACTAAAACTGCTCACTGCTTATTATATCAGGATGACTCATGCCATCTTTATTTCACAAGTAATTGCCGCAACTATAACGGAATAAATAAAACTGCCAACGGTGTGAGTTCCTCAGTTGACTTTCTTGTTTGGTCTCGAGGGGGAAACACCAGGATGGGTATGTTTGGTGGTAGTATCAGGTTGGTTCCGAGTAGGTCTTTCTTACCCCTCTCTGATAGCCTCTAGTTGTATCGAGTCTCTATAGGTTGTTTAGTGCATGATGCGCTGCCGCTTCAGTCCACCATACCTATGTAGGCGAGGACCGCCGAATTCTAGCCTCGCCGTGTACTGGCCTCAGTACTGACCGCTCTCTCTTTTTCCTTTGCCCTTTGTCGGCACCCCTTTTGTTTAAGCAGGTTTTGAGATCGACGCCGTTAGCAGGGTTACCCTTCCGGCTTGGCTGGGCAGGGTTATGGACGCCATTGGTTATTCTTCAGGGCTCTTAGCTCAATTTGCATCTTGTCCGTACTCGGACGCTATATCGTTTTAAAGGTGATTTGGATCTTTGTATTGTATGTCTGTATTCTTGACTCTTTGAGTCGCTGTTGTATATATATGTTTTGTGGGTTCCATCAAGGACTATTGTGTAATGATATTACTTCGGTTTCCACCCGCACGCAAGTGCCTGGTGGGCACCTTTGAATCGTTTCTATGCGGGTTTGGCGGGAAGCGCTGAAACTTGCATAGGGCCGATTCTGAGGGTGTTACAGCGGGTGGGATCTGGCCGCTAGTTGTCGGGATCTGGACGCGTCGACGTTGGGATGGCGGCGGTGGTGGAGCGTCAGCGGACTGGGAGAGCGGCAACGCGATGGGTTCGTTAGACGGGAGGGGTAGGGAGCGGGGTCGGGCAGGAACCAATCGATAGTTTATTTTTTTCTAATCGATCGTTTCCTGATGTGTCCTTTGCGGTGGCATTCAGATGTAATTTTTGACAAGGACATGTCTATTTTCAAAGAACGGTTCGCGGGCTGGAGGAGAAGCTTGGGAAACTGGTCTCCGCCAGTTTCTCCCCACTGCACGTAAATGGGCTTCTAGGCAGTTTTTCGGTGGAGAGAATCTGGATATTTCTTTTCTTCTTATTCGGTGGGGGGCCTAGAAGCCATGTTAGAAGCCCAAAAGAAGTCACCCTTAGACATGATCACAAGCATACAAGACGTAGACAAAATTACCTATCTAAACATGCAATAAGGCCACAAAACACCGATCTATGACTTTACCAAGCAGTTCATTGGACATACTACCATAGATCTATCGCAAACTACAATTAGATCTAGAAGGTGCTAACAGATCGAAACTACTAAACCTGGAGTTTGATGAAACTCACCGGCATCAGAGAAGCGGAGCACGTCGTCGCTGAAGGTCTTGGAGAAGAATGTCTGCACCGACCGATCTACAACCACCACCGTCGCTACTACCGCTTACCTTCTGGCCGATGAAGATCTTCGCGGGCTTGAGAGGTCAAAAAATGGGAGAAATGGTGGCGCGACACTACGTGGTGATCCGGGTAGTGATATATACCGCCACGCTTTCGGTGGCGGTAACGAAATTTCTTTCGCCATCTTTTGGGGAAAAGCTGCGGTTCGCGCAATCGCCGAGCTCGTACGGGCGGCGCGCAGTTTCCCCGCTTTTGCACTAGTGCAGCATGTCCTCGCGGAAACACTCGATTTGGACGTTCCCAGCGGGCCAAATTTTGGGTTGTTTTAAATCTCATGTGATGCAAGGAAACCGTGCGACCCAGAGAAACAAACGGACTTATCTCTTTCGGCTAGGTGTGAAAAACAGGAAAACGACCAACCAAACACGCCCTAGATCGTCCCTCAAACTGTAGTCCCGGAGGGAGATCTCTCTGTGAAGTGAGTGCAACATAGAATCGCCTCTTGTGTCGTTGTACGAGAAGTGTTACTTGTCCATGGGGTGAAGAGAACTATGACGTGAATCAACATGGTCCCAAAAGAAGATCACGTTGTTGACCCGTCGTCAAGCGAGTTGGCTACCAAGATGTCCTTAGTTGGAGAGTTGGAGCAAATCTTTTAAAACGAGCATGCCATGCCCGTCGTCAAGCGAGTTGGCAGGAGGACGAACAAGGATGTGTTGACTGTTGAGCATGTCAAAGAAGGTCGTCCTCCCCCCCGATCGAAAGTGACATAACTGGTCTGCAACCACCGAAGAACACACATGGTTAAAGAGCTATACAGAGACAAAAAAGATCAAAACATGACAAACAAGGAGCATGTATACCAGAAACATTTTGTCAAAAAAAAATGAGTATAAACACAAGTACTTAGACTCAAACTCATAGGATTCATTCATTCGTGAGCTTGTAAACGAACCTGGCCTTATCTACCTCTACTGAACACCACAAATATTAATGTGTACTACCAATAGCAAGAGCGAGGGAGCGAGATCAATGGAATTTAAGAGAGCCCATACCATGGGCTTAAGGTGTTAGTTACATGCCAGAGTCACGCTAGCAAATTTGGTGGACACACACAACGGTATCGTAGTCTTGATGTGCTATTTCACAATCTGAATCCCAACACGCTTCCTCATTTCTATGAACTTGTTCTTGCCGAGAGCCTTTTTGAGAATATCAGTTAATTGATCTTTGGTGCTTACATGCTCCATAGCAAATGAGCCTTCTCCAGTGCATCCCTGGATATGATGATGTCGGGTATCAGTGTGTTTACTTTTGTATCATGGTACACAATGGTGTCGCAGACAAATTATGAATCCTGAAAATTATCTTTCCAGCTTATTTCTTAGGAAGATCATCTACTAGCAGCCTGCCGAGCCACATTTCCTGGCACGCCCCGGCACTAGCAACAACGTACTTAGAGCATCTCTAGCGAGGCATATAAACCGTCCGGAATTATGAAATTCTGACGAGTTTACATGCTCGCAGCGCTTTGGACGCTCTAGCGAGACCCTATACGCGGTCCGGTCTATGTTTGCTTTACTGTGGCCCGTTAAACTCTTCGTGTGGCCGGTATATATACGGCAGTGAAGTGAGAGTGAGGCTCGAGACCCTCATTTCTCCGCCGCACCCACTCTAGCACCGCCGCCGCCAGCCACAACTTCGTCGGCCGATTCCGAGCGCATCTGCCACCAGATCCGTGCGATGTCGAGGCGTAGTGGTAGCTACTGGCTAGGGCGACGCCGTTCCGGAGGAGGGGAGGCGACAACGACAATGAGGCCCACCGCGCCTTCGCCCCCTTGGAGGCCACCAAGTAGCGCGCGGCCCTCAAATGGACCAACTATAATTTGTCGCCACCATTGTCGCTCCGCGCTCGTACGTGCCGGCGTGCTTCATCTCCGCAAGGGCGCGGGCCGACGATGAAGGCTCTTCGCGTGATGACTGCTCCTCGCGCGTCCCTGCGCCTCCAGCCTCTGACAGCAAGGACAAGTGGAGCTTGCCGTCCCCTCCGTGTGCGCGCGTGGTTGCCATGGCCGACGACGACTCAGACAAGGAGCGCCTGACGACGAAGATGCTGCTCCACCGGTCAGAGCTAGAGCGCGAGGTGGCGATCCTCGTCAAGCAGGGCAACGCGTGTTGGGCGATCACGCTCATCGAGGCGCGGCTGGCGAAGTAGAAGGAGCGTGACATCGGGCCCGTCGTCAAGCTCGAGGCGGCGGACATGGACATCTCTGACAACTAGAGTCAGAGCCGTCCCAACGTCGTCGCAACCTGCAACTTCGGCCGTCGCCCGAGCTCATTTTGGTCTAGGTTGCGCGGCCTCGTATATAGGTTAATTTAGATGTAGTTAATGGTGTAACTTTTGGATCGCTGCTAGTATGTGTAATTTAATGAATCGCGCAAAATCCTCTCCGCTGTTTCTTTGATGAATTTTGCCGCGAGTGCAAATATTTGAATGTGCAGTTCGTATTACAGTTTTTATTCTGCGTCGTGTTGAGTTTTGTTGAATAACGGAAAAAGGATAGAACGATGCGTGGAGCTAGCATCGGCTGCGTGTTGAATATATATCAAAGAGTTTGTTACATATAGAAAGAGATAAGGAAAGGATAAAGAGAGAGAGAGAGTTCTGGTGGAGTACTACTCCATACAGATTACAATTATGTCTAACACTCCCCCTTAATCTAAAGCTTAGACAGATTTAGATTACACATAAATTCATTTAATTTCTTAAAACATAGTGGTTTAGTAAAACCATCTGCAATCTGATCCTTGCTGGAGATGAACCTGACATCAAGTTGTTTTCTAGCAAATCGCTCCCGAAAAAAATAGAAGTCAATCTCAATGTGTTTAGTACGAGCGTGAAACACTGGATTTGCTGACAGAAAAGTAGCACCAAGATTATCACACCAGAGAGTAGGTTTCTCTCGAAGAGTAATACCCAATTCTCTGACAAGAGCCTCAACCCAGATCAGCTCAGCTGTAGCATTTGCAAGAGATTTATACTCAGCCTCGGTACTGGAACGAGAGACAGTTGGTTGTTTCCTGGCACTCCATGAAATAAGATTAGAACCAAAGAAAATAGCAAAACCTCCTGTAGAACGTCTATCATCCAAATCTCCAGCCCAATCAGCATCAGAATAGGCACTCAAAAGTGTAGAAGAAGATCGACAAAAAGTAAGACCAACTGTACGTGTACCATTAATATACCTCAATATCCTTTTTACCGCTGTCCAATGAGTGGTAGTAGGAGCATGAAGAAACTGGCATACCTTGCTAACTGAAAAACACAAGTCAGGTCGTGTCAATGTTAAGTACTGAAGTGCTCCTACAATACTTTTGTAATGTGTACTATCTTCAGGACCAAGTGGTATTCCATCCTTCAGTGACAAAGTATCAGTAGTAGACAGGGGTGTAGGACAGTTTGTGCAATCCTTCATACCAACACGTTTTAAAAGATCTGTAGCATATTTCTCTTGATTCAAGAGTAACCCATCTTGTTGTTTGTGCACTTCAAGACCAAGAAAATAATGAAGATCTCCAAGATCCTTGAGAGCAAACTCATGGCTCAAATTCTTAAGAAGAGATGTTATTGCAGCATCAGAAGAGCTTGTAACAATGATGTCATCAACATAAATAAGCAGAAATATTTGAATGCCTGAATGATTGAACAGAAACAAAGATGTATCTCCCTTGGAAGGTATGAAACCAAGAGTATGAAGCTTAGCACTGAGTCGTGAGTACCAGGCCCTAGGCGCCTGTTTTAGCCCATAAATAGCTTTGTCAAGTTTGCAAATAAAATTTGGAGTGGCGGAAGACTCAAAACCAGGTGGCTGTCTCATGTACACCTCCTCTTCCAGAACACCATGTAAAAACGCGTTCTTGACATCTAGCTGCCTTAAACTCCAACCTTTTGAAACAGATATAGACAGAACAAGTCTAATTGTAGCAATTTTAACAACAGGGCTAAAAGTATCCTCATAGTCTATCCCATACCTTTGTTTAAAACCTTTTGCAACAAGACGAGCTTTGTATCTGTCAATTGTACCATCAGCATTTTTCTTGATGCGATAAACCCATTTGCAATCAATGACATTCCTTTTTACACAGGCGGAACAAGGTGCCATGTGTGATTTTTCATAAGAGCATCATATTCTTCTTGCATAGCATACCTCCAATTTGCATCAACCAAAGCTTCTTTTAAATTTTCAGGTTCTCCTGTAGATGTTAACAAAGCCCAGCGAATTGTGCCGTCAGTACGAATTTTTGGTTGTTTAATACCTTTTTGTAGGCGTGTACGTGCAGCAGGAGGTGACACAGGGTCACCCGCCACAGAAGATCCTGAAAAAGAACCCTCCTGATCCTGTGCGGCAGCATCGTTTTCCAGCCAGAGATCCTGTGGAGGCAGACGCGGGCGATCCTGTGGAGCCAGACGGGGCCTCCTGGAAGTCATCATGGCCCCGGACCGGCGACCCGTATAGGCGCGTGGAGGATCCGAGTGGCGCTGGAGAAGAAGGAGCCCGGCCTCGACGATCGGGCGTGGTGGAGGACGGTTTCTGCGCCGGATGGAGACGGGGCGGACGCGGTGTCGGACCTGGCAGACAGACGTGGGCCCGCGGACGCTGCATCAGAGGAGAACGTGGCAGAGCCGGGTTGGTGCTGACGCGAGGACGCGGGAGAATCTGCATGTGAACGCGAGGACGCGGGAGAGTCCGCTGCAGGTTGCCCAGGGGATTCCGTGTCAGGTGCAGCAGACGCAGGATCCAAGGACGATTCTGCCTCGATTTCCGCATTTTTTTGTCCAGTAGCTCCAGTTTCTTGAGCACCATTATTTGATGTGAGCATCTCCAAATTTCTTGCAGAATTCAGCTCAGTTTCTTCGGAAGAACTTGGAGAGACCTGTTGCACTGTCACCTGAGAAGCATCAACAACAGGTACAATTGGGAAATATTGATCGTTAGTATGCACCCCCGTATGTATGTGTACCGAGGAGAGATTTTCAGGAGGAAGTAAGAGAAGTTCTTCACGAAGGCGACGACCGGCGTTGGGATGAAGTTCAGCAAAGGGAAATACGTTTTCATCAAACACAACGTCTCTGGACACATAAACACGACCAGTAGCAATGTCAAGACACTTGACCCCTTTGTGAAGTGGACTGTACCCAAGAAAGACACACCGTTTTGAACGAAAAGACAATTTGTTTTTGTTGTAGGGTCGTAAGTTGGGCCAGCAAGCACAACCAAAAACACGAAGGGAGTCATAGTTGGGTTTAGTGTGAAGAAGCTTTTCTGTAGGAGTTTCAAAATTGAGCACCTTGGATGGAATAAGATTTATGAGAAAGGTGGCTGTGAGAAAAGCATCATCCCAGTACTTTAGTGGCATGGAGGCATTGGAAAGTAAAGCAAGACCAACCTCAACAATATGACGGTGTTTGCGTTCAGCAGAACCATTTTGTTGATGAGCATGAGGACATGAAACATGATGGGTAATGCCCACTTTTTGGAAGAAGGCATTAAGTTTTACATACTCACCCCCCCAGTCAGTTTGCATAGTGATAATTTTCCTGTTAAACTTACGCTCAACATATTGCTGAAAATTGAGAAACACTTGATAGACCTCAGAACGATTTTTGAGAAGATATATCCAAGTAAATTTACTGAAGTCATCAATAAAACTTACATAGTATGCATGTTTGCCTAAAGACATAGGAGCTGGACCCCAAACATCAGAAAACACCTGTTCCAAAGGAACAGTGGAAAACACTAGTGGAAACATGATAGGGCAACTGATGGCTCTTAGCCTGTTGGCATGGATCACAAATATAAGGATTTATTTCTGGAGTATATGGGAGATTGTTTTTCCTAAGAACTTGCTGAACAATAAATGTAGAAGGGTGTCCTAGACGACGATGCCATGTAGAGGATGAGGGCTTGATGGTGATCAACGCATGCTTGGAATAGTCCGATGACACAGGAACAAGAGGGTAGAGACCACCGTGATGGACCTTTAAACATTATTTGCGCGTTGCACGATCCTTAATCAAAAACGAATGGGTGAATCTCAATGAAGGCATTGTTGTTCAGAGTTATTTTATGAGCGTAAAGCAAGTTCATGGAAGAGCTAGGAACATGAAGAATATTACGAACTTGAAGAGAAGTATGTGGTGTGCAAACTGAATGACCAATATTATCAATTGCCATACCTTGTCCACTAGCATTGTGGATTTGATCCTGCCCTTGATATGGTTCATGAACTTGAAGTTTGTTCAATTGTCCTGCCACATGATTAGTGGCTCCTGTGTCCAGTACCCAGTTGGTGTTCATGCCATAAGCACCATGAGCGCCCTTTTGTTCATGAGGAGCATTATCATCATGGTCATCTCCATAGCGCCACCAACACTCATTAGCAGGGTGTCCTTCTTTCTTGCAAATCTGACAGTACACACCGGGCTGCCAAGGACTTGCAACGCGATCAGGACGCCCACGGCCCTTGCCGCGCCCCCCTTTGGGGCGCCGATCCTGCTGCCCGTGAGGGGTGTCCATGGGATTGTGGTTGTGGGGAATTGGATGGGCGGTTTGGAGGTGGCTGGTAGTAGGGGATGGGTTGTTGGTAAGGTGTGGGAGGGTAGGCATATGGGGGCAAGGCATATGTGGGTGGCTGAAAGTTGGATGGTGGTGCGGCATGATATGGTGGTGGTATAGGGGCATATGGAGGTTGGGTAGGGGCGTGGTATGGGGGTGGTGGTGTAGGAAAGATGGGAGGCTGATGGTATGGTGTGGCAGGGAAGGTTGGACGACGAGGAGCAGCATTAATGGAAGAAGTGAACGTGCCAGTGTTTTGGCCCGTTGCAACTAGCATGTTTTCACGAGATTCATATGATAAAGATGCGAGCACATATCACCTATAGTGGTAGCAGGATTTGCATTGATGGAGGAAACGAGGGGGGTGTAGGTACCATCAAGACCATTGAGGATGTAGTCCTTGAGCTCATCATCATCAACGGGCTTCCCTGCAGCAGCAAGTTCAGAGGCGAAGCCTTTCATCTTGGTGAGGTATTGAGAGGCGGTCATGTCGAGCTTCTTTGTGTTGGTGAGATGCCCACGAAGAGTAGACACACTAGACTTGGATTGCGTGGAGAAGAGCTCGAGGATGGCACCCCACACATCCTTGGCATGGACGAGGCCGTACACATGAGAGAGTAGATCATCGCCAAGAGAATTGACGAGGAAGCTCACCACCGCCTGATCCTTGGTGACCCAGACGTCATAGTCTGGATTGGGGATGGTGACTTTCTTGTGCTCGGCATCTTCAGCTTCAATGGTTTGGGTTGGCTCCTTTAGTGTCCCATCCAGGTACCCGAGGACCCGGGCACCACGCAAGGAGGGCATGACCTGCGTCTGCCATGAGAGGAAGTTGTCCCGAGTGAGCTTCGTTGGCGGTGGAGATCCGATGATGGCCGAAGGAATTGTTGATGTCGACATAGGCAGAAGTTTTGAGGAGATTGGTTTGATATCTAGATTGATTGAAGTTTGTTTTTGAGGAGAAAAAACCTTGGGAATTGGTAGAGGGAACCTGGATCTATGGGGAGGAGAAGTTTTTGGAGTTCTTGTGTGTTGGAGGAGGGCCGGCGACGGTGGAGAAGAGGAGCTCCGGCGGCGGCACTAGAGGGGAAGAGAAGGGGCTCTCGATACCATGTTGAATAACGGAAAGAGGATAGAACGATGCGTGGAGCTAGCATCGGCTGCGTGTTGAATATATATCAAAGAGTTTGTTACATATAGAAAGAGATAAGGAAAGGATAAAGAGAGAGAGAGAGAGAGTTCTGGTGGAGTACTACTCCATACAGATTACAATTATGTCTAACAAGTTTGACCTGCATTCTTGTTTTTGGGAGATTGTACTCCGGTTTTACAGTTTGCGCTTTTACAGAACTCGCTAAAGATGCTCTTAGGCCTAGTTCTTTTGGCGGCTTCTTCAAAAATTTGCCCTACCTTCAGCTTCCTAAGAAAGCCGGTTCCAAAATTCGTGAGGCTTCCAAATTAGTTTAGCCTTAACCATTTTAAAATTCTCGTTATTTTTTTGAACCGGTTTTCCTAGAAAGCTAGGGTAGGGCCGCTTCTTGGAGAAGCCACCAAAAGAACTAGGCCTAAGCTTCTCACAATGATGGTGCAACTAACTTATGTTTGCTGACTGTGTTCACAACGAGATAACAAAGTGACGTTGATGGCTCTTACGAACGTGCATGTCCTTAGAGCATCTCTAACAGAACCTTTAAAACCGTGGCCCTTAAAATGTATATACATGCCACGAAAACAATATTTTACGATGCGAAAAAGATTCGGACTAAAAGAGTAATTGCCACTATGTGTGGTTTTGGTGACTAATAACAATCCCTATGGACTAATGTTTTCACTGAGTTTTATATGAAGGAATATTCCATAGGTAATGCTTGTAGTCTATGTGTTGGATTCAAGTATGTACGCCATGAAGATAAAGATATACCTTGAGTATTGGCATCAAGATCATCGAGTTGAAGAGAAGAATATGATATGATCAATATCTTGAGAGTGTGATCTCAATAGAAGAATTGAAGATATGGCTCTAAGACAGTGGCATGATAGCCTCATTAGTTAATCTATGATTAACTAAGATTTAGAGCATGTAATCAAATTAAGAGTTCTTTATGTACCTCAAGATATTGAGATGGAGCATGATAAGATACATGGTTGACCTATACAAAGAGTGAAGAGTGATTTCAAGTTGGTCAACACATGAAGCATAAAGAATGTACCACATGATCTTGTGGTATGGTAAGACTTGTCAATTATGCATCATGAACTAACCCATTATATATGTGTCTTTGCGTTTTCTATATGGGATAGGTATCTTTCCATGGGCATGCTTCAAAAGTAAAGATCTTATATAGCCCATGAGAGGATGACATCAAGTGGTGATCGACATCAAGGTTGAGAAGGGCAAGTTCAAGATAAGCATCTCGAGAAGATCATTTGCTTGAAGCTTGCCGTCCATATTGGTGATAATGGATATGTGAATACATGTATTAATAAAGCTATCCAATAGTGGTGTATGGCGGAGCAAATTAGGAGTCTTCACGAAGCAACAATGATCAAGTGATGCATTCTGGCTTGGATGGAGATTGAAGTGTTGTCATCAAGATCAAGCGAGATGCGCAAGGAAAAGGTATGGCCTTATTAGGTTTTCCTTTTACTGGTCTCAAGGTGGTTGTTGGGAGACCGGGTTATATGATACATAGCCGCACTACTAAGAGGGGCTTTCGGTTGGGTAACTTGATCACATCGTCATATGGAGCTCAATCCTTTGCATTCTTTGCATCTTCCTATTTTGTTGCTTCTAGGTGTTTCTCTATGTGAGGTCCTTGGGCCTGTTGCTAGATCTTCAACAAGCCCAAGTTCATCGAAAACGAAATTCGTATGCATCTTCTATGGCGTTTTCGAGTTTGAAGGTTTTATCGGTTCTTCTTATAGGGAGGCTTATTAAATTTCTTCATTTGGTTCTATCCTCCTCTATTGTACTATGATGTTTCTCCGCACCATCTTGTAGGGATTGTTCTCCTCGTCAAAACAAGCCCAAGATCATCGAAATCGGAGTCCGGACGCAAAAGTTATCGCCGTTTTCGTGTGCCATGTTTGGTTCCAGCGGAATTCCGGCGGACCAAGTCTGTGGCCGGAATTTCCGGCGACCGCCGGAAATTTCTGGAAAACTGTCAAAAAACTGTTTTGTATGTTGTTTCGGTTTGTACCGGAACTTTTGGTTTTGACCGGAAATTCCGGCGGCTGATCCGGCGTCGCTGGTTTCGTCGTCGGAACGTGTTCGCCCAGCGTATTTTGCTTCCAACGGTCATCCCCCTTGAAGGGGTATAAAAGGGGGGCTTCTTCCCCAAAGTTCCAAGGCTCTTGAGCACGTTTTTGACCTCCATTATTGACCTCTTTGAGCTTTCTTACTCTCCCTTCCCTCCTATGATTCTTCCATCTTTTTGAGGGCTTTGGAAGAGGAGATCTAGATCTACAATCCCCACCAATCAATTCCTCCTCTAAGTGAGGGGAACCCATTGGATCTAGATCTTGGAGTCATTTGTTGGTTTCCACCATTGTTCTTCCTCTCTAATTCCTCCCTAGAACTTGTTGCTTTGGTGGGATTTGAGAGTGAAGGATTTGAGCACCCTTGGTGTTCTTGCTTTGCATTCTTGCATAAGTGTTGAGCTCTCCATTATGATTTGTTCGAGTGAGATACCGTGAGCTTGTTACTCTTGGAGGGTGGCCTCCTAGTTGGCTTGGCGGTTGGTACCACGGTATCCTCTTCGTGGAAGATTGTGAAGAGACCCGGGCTTCTCCTTCGTGGAGCTTGTGAAGTGGTTGTGGAGCTTGCCATCTCCGGAGTGGAGGAACAGCTAGCCATAAGGAAAGGGCCTATTTCTTCGTGGGATAGACTCGGAGAAGAAGGTGAGCCTTTATGGCGCGTGAGGAATCCTTCGTGGAACCCCACACCTCTCCAACGTGATGTAGCCCCTTCCCAAAGGTGGTGAACACGGGAATACATATTCGTCTCTGCGTGCCTCGGTTATCTCTATATCCAAGCTTACTTTAGCCATCGAGCTTGAAGTACTTATATCTTGCTTATCACTTGTGGTATATTTGTCTTGTGATATCTTGCTTATCTTAATTTGTTGTTGGTGCACTTAGTTGAGCCTAGTGTATTTAGGTTTTGTGCTTGTAAAATAAACGTTAGTTTAATTCCGCATTCTATCAAGCCAAAACTGTAATAGTTTTGAAATTGCCTATTCACCCCCCTCTAGGCGACATCTCTATCCTTTCAATTGGTATCAGAGCAAGGTATCTCCTTGTTTAGGCTTCACCGCCTAGAGTGTAAAGATGACGGATAGGAGTATAGTGCACAATGACACAATTATCTTTGATGGCACAAATTATGCTTTGTGGAGAAATTGCTTGCTTTGTAATCTTAGGACCTTGTTTCCAAATATTGAGCGATTTCTAGATGTAGGTTTTTATCCTCCGATGGATCCTCAAAATCTATCTTTAGCGGATGAGAAAAAATTACATCTCGAAGCTCAAGTATCTAATGAGATGATTTTCTCTTTGAGCCCCACAGTTAATTTGTTCTTGAAGATTGTAAAGCGCAAGTCGTCTCATGAGAAGTGGAACAAGCTTAAAGAAATATTTGGTGGTTCCATCTCTAATATTGTCGGTGGTTTCTCCGAGGAGATATCTTTTCCTTCACATCATGAAGATCTCCAAGTTGCTTCCACCTCTGGCCGCGATGAGTTCTCATCCTCACCCACTTCACCAATGTGTGGCAAGACACAAGGTAAATATATGGTGAGTGGTGTTGGGAATTGCAATGTTGATATTGTGCTCGCTAATGATGATCCTTCATCTCTATCCCATTGTAATGTTTCTTCTTTGGACTTAAGCACTTCTTGCAATAATAATGTTATATCCCCTTTTGTTGCTAGTCCTTGTATATCATCTAGAAATTATTTGAATACTAGTGTAGATGATATGCTTTATTTGCCTTGTTCCCATGAACAAAATGCTTCTATTTCCTCTAGTTGTTTATCTAACAATGTAGAGGAAATCAAACATTCTATGGAGCAAGACATGATCATGAATGAAGATTCAATAATATCCTCATCTTCATCCTCCCGTGCTCACATGTGCCTTATGGCAAGAGGATCAAAGGTATCTCCTACTTTGGATCCCAATATATCTTCTAAAGATAATAGCAATGATAATGATGATAGTGATGATGACATTGATGAGGATACTAGTGCTCTCTTGCTTGAGTTGACTTTTTTGTGTACCTCTCTTCGTGGTAATAATAAGGCCGTTACTTGTCTCAAACACGTTATGGACACCATAACTAAAAAAATGGGAACCATAGAGGAGTTGGATTTCCAACTTGATGATGGGAGTCAGAGATTTAATCTCCTTAAGTAAGAGCTTGCCAAGGAGAAGCACACTAATTGTCTCCTCACACAAAAAATTGAATCTTATGAGCTTGAAAAGGAAAATTCCATTAATGATGCTTGTGCTACTAACTCTACTTCTTGTGAAGAATCTACCCTAAAGGAGAACGTTGAGCTAAGGGCTCAACTTGAGTTGCTAACTAGCAAGTATAGGAAATTGGAAGAAAGTCATGAAAGTTCTCAGGCTCTAATAATGATCTTCTAATCTCTCATGATGGGATAATGTTAGCTCGTGAGGTAAGTATTACCAAGGTAACATCTTGTGAGCCTCTTTTGGACATTAGCACAACTTCTACTCAAAATGCTATTTTGCCATGTGCTAGTCCTAGTAGTCCATCTAGCCATACTATTAATAAACCTTGTGTTGGATCACTTGATTTGCCTTGTTGCTCTAACAATGAAGATTCTACTTCCTCTAGTACTTGTATTTCTACTAACCATGTAGAGGAAATCAAAGAGCTCAAGGCCCAAGTCACTTTCTTGAGGAATGACTTGGAAAAGAGTCATGAAGGGAAATCCACACTCGATAATATTTTGAGTGTGCAAAAATCCCCTAATGATAAATGTGGACTTGGATTCAAATCCAATAACAAGAACAAGTCCAAGAGAAACAATAAGAAGGGCCAAAACCAAGTCAAGAATTCGGCCAAGATTATTTGCTTCAAGTGCAAGGTTGAAGGACATCATGTAAGATCTTGTCCATTGAAGAAAAAGCACTTGAGTGAGAAGCAACAAGGGAAGCGGCCACAAGTACAAGGTCAAGCCCAAGTTGAAGTTAGGCCACTTCCGAAGAATAATCAATATAATGCTCCCCAAGACAATAAATCAAGGAAGAAGAGGAAGGGGAGCACTTGTTGCTACATATGTCGTGTGAAGGGGCACTTTGCCTCTTCATGTTCAAACGGTACCTTATCTAACCCTATCATTATTGATGATGATTATTCTCATAGGAAGGATAAGGATGGCAATGCGTTTGCCAAGTTTGTTGGAACTCAAAGTGGTGTTAAGAAAAGAACCATTTGGGTTGCCAAGACTATTGTGACTAACCTCTTAGGACCCAACTTGGTTGGGGACCAACAAGATCAAACTTGATCAATAGGTGTTTATGGAGGGCATTGAAGACTTGGCTAACTCATGAAGAATTAAGGGATCCTCATATATTATATTTTATCAAGCCAAGTCATAAGGATTATCATTTCCCTATCTTATATCCAATGTGCCTCTTCGCGGTAACTTGTACTTAACTCTTTTTTTTGTAAGTTACTTGCCCCCTTTACATGTTTTGGTTTTGTACCAAGTATGTGTTTGTATTTAGTGTGCCTCATGCTTGATTATTATGTGTATTCAAGTATGTATAGGTGTTTGGCACATCATTTACTCGTGTGTTTTGCTTGGAGCCTCTAATGCATCTTGATGATATCTTATTTGGCTCTTTTCGAGTGGTTAATGGAACATACCATTTTGGGGGAGTGAAATGCCTCGCATCTCTCAAACCTTAAAATGTGTGAACATGAGTACTACCACTTAGTATTGATATTGCAAGCTTATCTAGTCACTATGTGGTGTGTCATACTCATGAGAAATTCAAATTCTAAATGTCCATTAATTCTCTCTAGTTGAGGTTGCTTTGCCTCTTATTAAGAAAAATTGAATATCACGTTCTGGGGGAGTAATATGCTACTTTTGCATATCACAATCCTAGGAAATGTGAACACATGAGGTAGTGCCACTTAGAGTTGATATTGTTGATTATCTTGTTTCTAGGTGGCATGTTCGCTCAAACAAGGTCCTATTTTTGTTAGAAGCTTTTATTGCTCTTCTTTTTTGGTCTTTGTTTGAGCAAGAAATTCTTAATGCGGTCTTCCTTAAATACATATCTCTATATCTTTTTGGGAGACCATTTGCTTCAAGTTATTCTAATCATTGCTTTGCATGATTGTGTGACTATATTGAAGCTATCAAGAATCTCTATCTTTGCATAGTGCTGAATCTTTTTATTCATATCCTATGTTTTTTTTGTGAAGATTTATCTTTAATATCCGTGCAATATACCATTGTAAATCACTTCCAATACACTCATTGTCTTCGACAATTGATATACTTATGTGTGGTAGCATTTATGGATCATCTTCACCTTGGATTTCACCTCTTATTGCCTTATTTTCTTTTCAAAAAATTGTTGTTGATCCCATTGTCTTCCTTGGTTTTTTAACATCTCTTTGATGATATTTTTGATTATTATAAAATGTGTTTTAGTGGAAGACAAACCTTTTCTTCTCGAAACCTTATGCCATTGTGAAAAGTGTTAAGGGTTTGGTTTATTTGTTGAAACCTTGCTCTTTTGGGAGTTTGTTATCTCATTCTTTCTTCTCTATTTTATTTGCTTGAATGAGATAAATCTTTGAGTATTTTTGTTTTTATTTCATATTTTTGCTCAATAGTTTTTGCTTAGTTCATTGGTTGAACTTCGTTGAACAAATCTTGTGTTGATTTGATTCTTTGATATAGTTTGGGCAACAAATGTGTTATGCCTTCTTGAATATTTTGGTGTTTTTCCAAATTATATCTTCCTTGGATATTGAAAGTCTCCATGTGTTTGATTTCTTTGATCTAATATATAGGGTATACTCCATCAAATCCTTAAACGGCTAAGATGTGCATGAAATTCAAATTTCATCTCTAAATATGTACATATTTTTATGGAGTGTGTACTATGTGTTGTGGTTAGTCTAACCACTTTGGACCCAATAAGTTTGTGGACCAAGATGTACTTGAATGTTGTTTTAGGTACATTGGAGATGCAGTGGATGATTGTCTCGTCTATAAGGAAAGTGTTGTCACCACATGATAATTGGAGCCAAGCTAGGATGATCGTAAAATTCTTATCTACTACATCATACCATTGATATCTCGGTAACAAGTATCTTATTCATGCATACTATTCTTTCATCCAATCTCTTGTAGGTTGCATCTTGGCATGAATTTATCCGTTTGTAAATGTTGCGGTTTTTGCAAGGATCTTTGAAAGACTTCTTTATCCTTATTGCTTGTGTGAGTAATTTGAGATGATGCATATAATGGGGAGTATATAAAATCATGTTCATGATTCACCAATTCCAAATATGCCTTCTAGCAATTTATTGCATATCAATTCCTCAAGGTACTCTCATGTGCAATATTGTTGAAATTGCTTTGAATCCTTCCTTTTGCTACTTGTTGCCTTTCTCAAAGTATCCCAACTAGCATGTGTTCCCTTAGTGTTAGTTATGATGTTTTTGAGGTGTTTATTTTTTATTTGGTGAAGTTCATTGATATACCATAAGATAAAATAGAGCCATGGGCTATATATGCACTTAAGCAAAAAAATATCATGTTTGGTATATCTTATGACTTCCTCTTGGATATCATGTTTTCTTATTTTATTAACCTCTTATGTATGGTTGTTTATTTGTGGATTATTCTCATGTTTTGTCCACTTATAAACTTATATATACGAGAGTGTTAATCTCTCGCCTTGATATCATCGCTCTTTGCCGACCATATTGAAGGGAATATGCCCTGAGAGGCAATAATAAATTGTTTATTATGTGTATTCCAAGTATATGATAGATGTTTATTTTGCATGCTATAATTGTATTAATACGGAAACGTTAATACATGTGTGTTTAATAAACAAACAGAAAGTTCCTAGTTAAGCCTCTCTCATAAACTAGCTCGTTGATTAACAAGATGATCAAGGTTTCCTGATCATGGACATTGGATGTTGTTAATAACGGGATCACAACATTAGTGTAATGATGTGATGAACATTCATCCGAAGTATAGCATTACGATCAAAGTCATTGAGTTTATATTGCTATAACAACTTACGGTGATCCTAATCCTTAGACCATGAGATCATGTCAATCACTAACACCTAAGAGTTTCTTGATAACATCAAACGTCACACCGTAATGTGGGTGATTATAAAGATGGATTCGAACTAATAAAGTGTTATGTTGAGGCTCATGGATCGAGAGGAATTTGTTCATCCCGATGACGGATAGATATACTCGGGCCCTCTCGGTGATATCACATTGATTAGCTTGCAAGCAAGTGATTTGATCACTAGAATGTTATATCACGAACGAAAAGAGTGCATGTCGAACGAGATCAAACTAGGTATGGAGATACCGATGATCGAATCTCGGACATGTAATATATCGTGAGACAAAGGGATTAAGATACTAGCGTAAAAGGTTCCGACGATCACAAGAAAGTCATCGTTGAATGTGTGGGAGTCAGTATGGGTCTCCGGATCCCGCTCGATTATTGATCCGAGAGGGTCTCGATCATGTCCGCATTATTCACGAACCGTAGGGTGACACACTTAAGAGACACCGACATCCAATTGGAGAAAATGTTTCATGCCGAAAAGAATAAATAAGCGCAGGAATTTATTTCACTAGATACCACAAAGTTTTCGGTGAAATTGCATAAAGTGGTTATGCATGTGAAATAGAATTCTATCAAGGGGTTATTTGTGAATGTTTGTCATTAAAGTAATTGACAAAATTCTGAATAAAATAAAAGAGTTTTATTTAATGAGAGATTGCATTAAATTTGGTGGAAATTTAATGGGTTTTTTGAGTGGACTTTGAGTGGAGGGAATTTGGAGGAGTTTTGTGAGTGGAGTGTCCACCCACATGAAGAGGGGAGGGCAAGGGCAGCCCCATGCGCCGCCACCCCTTGGGGTTCCTCCTCCTATAAAAGGAGCCCTCCTCTCACTTCTCACTCACACCTCCTCGTGAAGGATCTCTCTCCCCCTCTAGAATTTATTCCCCATGGTCTCGGACTAGCGAGATACATGTTACCGATGGCTATTCGGCAAGAGAGAGTTGTGCTTCCGCTGCATCGCTGGAGCGAGGAGGCGGAGGTTGCTCGGTGCCTCGAACGTGTGTGCGAGCACGGATGCGCCTGACGGCGCGCTTAGGACTTCCTCTCGATCGTGAGATCGGCAAGAGATCGTTTACATCAACCACGAGTTGAACTCGTTAAGCTTTGTCGGTCTTCAAGGGTATGTTCTCTACGGATATACATCCGCCCGTT
Organism: Avena longiglumis; assembly: GCA_030063025.1. Lineage (NCBI taxonomy): Eukaryota > Viridiplantae > Streptophyta > Magnoliopsida > Poales > Poaceae > Avena > Avena longiglumis. Next base: position 476,028,624 of record CP125978.1, on the reverse strand, counting down.
GTTTGTATCTAGTATAAATAGATCTTGGTATATAGTTCACATCGTAGGAAAATTTTTGTTTTCTATGTTGCGAACCCTTCAGGGGTATCAGAGCCGGATCTATGCGTAGATACTTTACACGGGTAGTACACATATGAGTATGTGGGTGATGATGATCATGTTGTTGCTCCTTTCTTGTGATTTTGGATATTGGTGGCATAGTGGGATGAAGCGGCCCGGACAAACTTTTCATGTCCTCGCACATGAGACATGTTCCACGCTTGACATGCAACTAGTTTGCATAAGTGGCTAGCGGGTGTCTGTCTCTCCTACTATAGTCAATATCTATTTTGCAAGCGAGTTGTCAACAATTTGGTTATCCTCGTTGTGGTTCATGTTCGTAGGTAAGAACGGTTCTATCTCGAAAGCCCTAAGCCACGTAAAACTTTCAATGGATAAATTAGAGGCGTCTAGTTTAGATTGTTGCTGGGCTAGTGTTATTATATGGTAGTGTTGTAAGTAGAAGTATGAGATGATACTCTTACAACACACATAGCGTGTAAAATCCATAGACTTTGGATTTACACATATAGGTATGATAGTGATCATACCACGATGCACATGATAGAGATCATCTGCGGGAACCATATAATTTCACTAATAAACATATGATGTTTGATTACATCTTATATTGCTTGTTTAGCGCCTTGTTAAGCATAATAAGATGATCCCTCATTTAAATATCAAGATAAGAATGTGTTCTTCCTTTAGTATGCACCGATTATGTTTTCGTCGCTCCAAGACATCACGTGATGATCGGGTGTTCTTGGATCCACGACCATATTTCGGTGTAAAAGCCACACACGCAAATACTAAGGTTCTAACTTGGCGAGCCTAGCATGTACAGACATGGCCTCGGAACACGTATCGAAGGTTAAGCATGAGTCATATAGTTGATATGATGCCCATTTGATGCTCGCTTTGAAGCTATACCGACTCACGTGATGATCGGACTTGGTGTAGTGGATTTGGTTCATGTAATCACCAAAAGGACACGAGGGATGTCGCTTGAGTGGGAGTTCATTCGTAATATAGATTAGTTGAACTCAATCTATCATACACTTAGTCTAAACTTTACAAATTGTTGTAGATGGCACCACCGCTTTTAATTTCAATGCGTTCATGGAGAAAGAGAAACTAGCAACGAACGGTAGCAACTTTACGAATGGGCCATGAATTTGAGGATTCTCCTCTCTCGCACAAAAGCAATATGTGCTAGAAGCGCCGTTAGGCCCCCACCTTTGATGATGCCCCGACGAGGAGAAGAATGTCTATCGACTGGCGGAAGGACCACAACTTAGTTCATTGCGGCATATTGTATGGGCTAGAGCCGAACTTCAAAGCGCCAAAACGGCAATGCATTTGATACAATGGGTGAGTTGAAAATGATTTTCACACACATGTCAGAGAGAGCTACAATGCTTCGTAAAAGTTCTTTAGTCGATGATGGAAGAGCACAAAGTTAGTGAGCATGTACTCAAGATGTCGGTTACCGATAAGCTTGTGTCCTTGGGAATAACGATTCCCATTGACTTAGGCATCCATCGTGTTCTGCAGCCTCGCCACCTAGCTATAAGAGCTTGATAAACTATAATATGCAAGGCATGAAGAAGTCTCCCGAGCTTCACAATGCTTAAAACTGCGAAGTGGAGATCAAAAAGGAACATCAAGTGTTGATGATCAATAGGAACACCGGTTTCAAGAAAGACAAGAAGGGAAAACGGAAGGAAGTAAGGGCGCAAGCTGTTGCACTTGAAAAGAAACCCCGAGTTGGACCTAAGTCCGATACCGAAAGTGCTACTATTGTAAGGGATCGCCATCGAAGAATCGCCCCAAGTATCTCGCATAAGAAGGCCGGCAAGGCAAACAAAGGTATATATGATATACATGTTATTGATGTGTACTTGACTAGTGCTCGCAGAGCACCGGGTATTTGATACCGTTCGGTTGCTAATATTTGTAACTCGAATCGTGGGTCATGGAACAAGCGACCGCTAGCAAGGGTGAGGTCAAGATGCGTGTCGGCAATGGATCAAACGTTGATGTGATCGCCCGGAACGCTGCCTCTCCACTTACCGCCGGATTAGTCATAAACTTAAATAAATGTTATCCGGTGCACCGAGCATGAACATTGTATCCGGATCATGTTTGATGCAAAGTGGTTATTCATTTAAATCGAGAACAATGGTTGTTCCATTTATATGAATGAAATCTTTTATGGTCATGCACCGATGATGAATGGTTTATTTCGTTAGATCTCGATGATAATGTTACACATATTCATAATGTTGATGCTAAAAGGATTAAACTTAATGATGATATATCCGCATATATGTGGCAATCGCTCAGGTCATATTGGCATTAAACGCATGAAGAAACTCCATACAGATGGACTTTGGAATCACTTGATTATGAATCATTTGATACATGTGAGCCATGCCTTATGGGCAAGATGACTAGAACGCCGTTTTCCGGTTCAATGGAACGGGCGACAGATTTATTGGAAATCATACATTCTGATGTATGTGGTCCAATGAGTGTGTCGGCGCGAGGTGGATATCGTTATTTTTTTACTTTCACGGATGATTTGAGTAGATATGGTTATATCTACTTGATGAAACACAAGTCTGAAACCTTTGAAAAGTTCAAGGAATTTCAGAATGAAGTGGAAAATCATCGTAATAGAAAGATCAAATTTCTACGGTCTGACCGTGGAGGTGAGTATCTAAGTTACGAGTTTAGCACTCACATGAAAGAGTGTGGAATTGTTTCACAACTCACACCTGCCGGAACACCACAGCGAAATGGTGTGTGGAACGTCGTAATCGTACTTTATTAGATATGGTTCGATCTATGATGTCTCTGACGGACTTGCCGTTGTCATTTTGGGGTTATGCACTAGAAACTGCTGCATTCACTTTAAATCGGGCACCATCTAAATCCGTTGAAACGACACCAGATGAATTGTGGTTTGGAAACAAACCTAAGTGTCATTTCTTAAGTTTGGGGTTGCGATGTTTATGTGAAGAAACTTCAACCGGATAAACTCGAACCCAAAGCGGAAAATGCGCCTTCATAGGATACCCTAAAGAAACTATTGGGTATTCCTTCTATCATGCATCCGAGGGCAAGGTTTTGTTGCCAAGAATGGATCCTTTCTAGAGAAAGAGTTTCTCGCGAAAGGTGTGAGTAGTCGAAGGTAGAACTCAAGAGGTTATGGAACCTTCTCTTCAAAGTATGGCGAGTAGCGGCCACGAAGTTGTTCCGAGTTGGCTCCACCTGAAGAGGGAACTAATGATAATGATCATGAAACTCAAAGAGAGTATTACAACCTCGCAGTCAAACAGATGCGTGTAGCTCCCCGTCAGACGGAAATCCCGCTATAAATTTCATGGTTGATGAAAATAATGACCTGCGACGTATGAAGAAGCGATGATGAGCCCGGATTCCAACAAATGGTTAGAAGCCATGAACCGAGATGGAATCCATGTATGAAAATCAAGTTTGGAACTTGGTGGAATTACCTCACACCGAAAGGCCGTGGAGAACAAATGGATTTTCAAAAGGAAAACTGCGTCGATGGTAATGTGACCATCTATAAAGCTCGACTTGTCGCAAAGGGGTTTCGACAAATTCAAGGAGTTGACTACGATGAGACTTTCTCCCGTAGGCGATGCTAAAGTCGATTAGGATTATGTTAGCAATTGCTGCATATTTCGATTATGAAATATGGCGTATGGATGTCAAAACCGCGTTTCTCAATGGTAATATTGAAGAAGAGTTGTATATGATACAACCAAAGGGTTTTGTCGATCCTAAGGATGCTAACAAGGTGTGCAAGCTTCACGATCCATCTATGGATTGAAGCAAGCATCACGAAGTTGGAATCTCCGCTTTGATGAGGTGATCAAAGAGTTTGGATTTGTCCAAACTTATGGAGAAGCTTGTATTTACAAGAAAGTGAGTGAGCAATGTGGCATTTCGATATTATATGTGGATGACATATTATTGATCGAAATGATATAGAACTTTTAAACATGTTAAAAGTTATCTAAACAAATTTTCAATGAAGGACCTAGGTGAAGCGTCATACATATTAGGCATAAAGATCTATAGAGATAGATCTAGGCGCCTAATAGGGCTATCGCAAAGTACATACCTTGATAAGATTTTAAAGAAGTTTAAAATGGACTAAGTAAGAAGGGTTCTTACCTATGTTGCAAGGCAAGACATTGAGTAAGACTCAAAGTCCGGCTCAAGGAAGAAAGAGAGATAATGGACAAAGTCCCTATGCTTCACCATAGGCTCTATAATGTACGCCATGCTATGTACAAGACCGGATGTGGCACACGCTATTAGTTTGACTAGTAGGTACCAATCGGATCCGTGTTCTAACATCGATAGCGGTCAAGAATATCCTTAAGTACTTAAGAAGAACTAAGGATATGTTTCTTGTATACTGGAGGTGAAGAAGAGCTCGTCGCTAAGTGTTATGTCGACGCTTAGTTTTGACACCGATCCGGATGACTCTAAGTCTCAATCCGGATACGTATTTCTCATGAATGGCGGAGCGGTTAGTTGGAGGAGCTCCAAACAACCTGTGGTAGCGGATCAACAACGGAGGTCGAATATGTTGCCGCTTGAGCGGCTGTGAAGCGCTTTGGATGAAGGAGTTCATATCCGAACTAGGAGTTGTGGCAAACGTTGGATCCAATGGTGATCTATTGTGACAACAATGGTGCCATTGCCAATGCCAAAGAGCCAAGGTCTCACAAGCATTCCAAGCATATTAAGCGCGGTTTCACTCCATCCGCGAGCATGTCAAGGATGGAGATATAAAGATTTGTAAGTACATACGGATCTCAATGTAGCATCCGCTGACTAAAACTCTCCTAGAGCAAAACATGATCAACACCGTAACTCTATGGGTGTTAGATATATCACTATGTAACTAGATTATTGTCTCTAGTGCAAGTGGAGATCAAGGAATATGCCCCGAGAGGCAATAATAAATTGTTTATTATGTGTATTCCAAGTATATGATAGATGTTTATTTTGCATGCTATAATTGTATTAATACGAAACGTTAATACATGTGTGTTTAATAAACAAAGAAAGTTCCTAGTTAAGCCTCTCTCATAAACTAGCTCGTTGATTAACAAGATGATCAAGGTTTCGATCATGGACATTGGATGTTGTTAATAACGGGATCACAACATTAGTGTAATGATGTGATGAACATTCATCCAAGTATAGCATTATGATCAAAGTCATTGAGTTTATATTGCTATAACAACTTACGGTGATCCTAATCCTTAGACCATGAGATCATGTCAATCACTAACACCTAAGAGTTTCTTGATAACATCAAACGTCACACCGTAATGTAAGGTGATTATAAAGATGGATTCGTAACTACTAAAGTGTTATTTTGAGGCTCAAGGATCGAGAGTGGAATTTGTTCATTACGATGACGGATAGATATACTCTGGGCCCTCTCGGTGATATCACATTGATTAGCTTGCAAGCAAGTGATTTGATCACTGGAATGTTATATCACGGGAACGAGAAAAGAGTGCATGTCGGCAATTAGATCAAACTAGGTATGGAGATACCGATGATCGAATCTCGGACATGTAATATATCGTGAGACAAAGGGATTAAGATACTAGCGTAAAAGGTTCCGACGATCACAAGAAAGTCATCGTTGAATGTGTGGGAGTCGATGGGTCTCCGATCCCGCTTCGATTATTGATCCGAGAGGGTCTCGATCATGTCCGCATTATTCATGAACCGTAGGGTGACACACTTAAGAGACACCGACATCCAATTGGAGCAAATGTTTCATGCCGAAGAATAAACAAGCTGGAATTTATTTCACTAGATACCAAACAAAGTTTTCGGTGAAATTGCATAAAGTGGTTATGCATGTGAAATAGAATTCTAGCAAGGTTATTTGTGAATGTTTGTCATTAAAGTAATTGACAAAATTCTGAATAAAAATAAAAGAGTTTTATTTAATGAGAGATTGCATTAAATTTGGTGGAAATTTAATGGGATTTTTGAGTGGACTTTTGAGTGGAGGAATTTGGAGGAGTTTTGTGAGTGGAGTGTCCACCCACATGAAGAGGGAGGGCAAGGGGCAGCCCCATGCGCTGCCACCCCTTGGGGTTCCCTCCTCCTATAAAAGGAGCCTCCTCTCACTTCTCACTCACACCTCCTCGTGAAGGATCTCTCTCTCCCTCTAGAATTTATTACCCATGGTCTCGGACTAGCGAGATACATGTTCCTGGTGGCTATTCGGCAAGAAAGAGTTGTGCTTCCGCTGCATCGCTGGAGCGAGGAGGCGGAGGTTGCTCAGTGCCTCGGACGTGTGTGCGAGAACGGATGCGCTGATTTGCGCTTAGGACTTCCTCTCGATCTTGAGATCGGCAAGAGATCGTCTACATCAACCACGAGTTGAACTCGTTAAGCTTTGTCGGTCTTCAAGGGTATGTTCTCTACGGATATACATCCGCCCGTTGTTTGTATCTAGTATAAATAGATCTTGGTATATAGTTCACATCGTAGGAAAATTTTTGTTTTCTATGTTGCGAACCCTTCACATATCTCTTATCCTCTTGGGTTTTAATGGTATTGGTAAGGTCTTGATTTATGAGTGCTTGGTTTACTTTTATTGCATCTTCACGCACTCATATCTCATATTTGGTTTCTTTTGGACTTAAGCTTGTCTTGACAAGTGTATTTATTTATATCTACTCCTTGTATCTTGGTTGTGTTCTAAATAATATAGAGGGAGTGAGGATTCCATGTTTGTGCATATTGTATTCAAATGCAATAATTAAAATTTATGCATGAACCTTGGGGAGCTTCCTTATTTTATTTAGAGCACTATTTGTCCATTTGATTTTTTGGATCATTGGATTGCTTGCTTCATCCGTTGAAGTTTCTTCACCTTTTTATCCTTGTAGCAATCTTTGATCCTCAATATAGCTTGATTTCCTCCAAATATTCGTCATTGAATACATGCATTTGATTTCACTCAAATTATGAGAAATGCACACGTTGGGGATGGACTCATACTATATTGGCCTTCTAACTTTGTCATCCATTTTGGCACTTGTTGTCAATGGGGGAGAAGTTTAGAGGGTTTTAAGGGAAATGGTTTTATACTTAAGATTGGTTTGTTCTTAAGTGTTTGCCTTTCATGCATTTCATCTTTATTATGTTTTGCATGGTTGTATATATAGTGTAAACTCTCCAAAATTTTATTCTTGACAATGTATGCAATGAAATTCAAGTTCATCACACATGCATATATTGTGGGGGAGTTTGCTCTATATATGTTGGTTCTACTCACATCTCTTACATTAGTTGTGGTTTGTGTAAGTAGAATCAGTTTTGATATGTGCTAGTAGCTTTGTGTTACTTGACCATCTCAAATGCAACCTCTTGTACACAACTTATTCTCGGATAAGCTGCATACTTGTTTCTAATATTCATTATATAAACCCTCTTGTTGTGATTTTCATCAATTACCAAAATGGGGGAGACTGAAAGAGTAATTTCTACTATGTGTGGTTTTGGTGATTAATGACAATCCTTATGGACTAATGTTTTCACTGAGTTTTATATGAAGGAATATTCCATAGGTCATGCTTGTAGTCTATGTGTTGGATTCAAGTATGGATGCCACTAAGATAAAGATATACCTTGAGTATTGGCATCAAGATCATCGAGTTGAAGAGAATAATATGATATGATCAAGATCTTGAGAGTGTGATCTCAATAGAAGAATTGAAGATATGGCTCTAAGACAGTGTCATGATAGCCTCATTAGTTGATCTATGATTGACTAAGATTTAGAGCATGTAATCAAATTAAGAGTTATTTATGTACCTCAAGATATTGAGATGGAGCATGATAAGATACATGGTTGACCTATACAAAGAGTGAAGAGTGATTTCAAGTTGGTCAACACATGAAGCATAAAGAATGTACCACATGATCTTGTGGTATGGTAAGACTTATCAATTATGCATCATGAACTAACCCATTATATATGTGTCTTTGTGTTTTCTATATAGGATAGGTATCTTTCCATGGGCATGCTTCAAAATTAAAGATCTTATATAGCCCATGAGAGGATGACATCAAGTGGTAATCGTCATCAAGGTTGAGAAGGGCAAGTTCAAGATAAGCATCTCGAGAATATCATTTGCTTAAAGCTTGCCATCCATATTGGTGATAATGGACATGTGAATACATGTATTAATGAAGCTATCCAATAGTGGTGTATGGCGGAGCAAATTAGGAGTCTTCACGAAGCAACAATGATCAAGTGATGCATTCCGTCTTGGATGGAGATTGAAGTGTTGTCATCAAGATCAAGCGATATGTGCAAGGAAAAGGTATGGCCTTACTAGGTTTTATTTTACCGGTCTCAAGGTGGTTGTTGGGAGACCGGGTTATAGGATACATAGCCACACTATTAAGAGGGGATTTCGGTTGGGTAACTTGATCACATCGTCATAGGGAGCTCAATCCTTTGCATTATTTGAATCTTCCTATTTTTTTGCTTCTTGGTGTTTCTCCATGTGAGGTTCTTGGTCTTGTTCTAGCTCTTCAACAAGCCCAAGTTCATCGAAAACGGAATTCGTATGCATCTTCTATGGCGTTTTCGAGTTTGAAGGTTTTATCGGTTCTTCTTATAGGGAGGCTTCTTAACTTTCTTCATTTGGTTCTATCCTCCTCCAATGGACTATGATGTTTCTCCGTACCGGATTGTAGGGCTTGTTGTCCTCGTCAAAACAAGCCCAAGATCATCGAAATCGGAGTTCGGACGCAAAAGTTATCGCCGTTTTCGTGTGCCATGTTTGGTTCCAGCGAAATTCCGGCGGACCAAGTCTGTGGCCGGAATTTCCGGCGACCGCCGGAAATTTATGGCAAACCGCCGAAAAACTGTTCTGTATGCTGTTTCGGTTTATACCGGAACTTTCGGTTTTGACCAAAAATTCCGGCGGCTGATCCGGCGTCGCCGGTTTCGTCGTCGGAACGTATTCGCCCAGCGCATCTTGCTTCCAACGGTCATCCCCCTTGAAGGGGTATAAAAGGGGGGCTTCTTCCCCAAAGTTCTAAGGCACTTGAGCACATTTTTTACCTCCATTGTTGACCTTTTTGAGCTTTCTTCCTCTCCCTTCCCTCCTATGATTCTTGCATCTTTTTTAGGGCTTTGGAAGAGGAGATCTAGATCTACAATCCCCACCAATCAATTACTCCTCTAAGTGAGGGGAACCCATTGGATCTAGATCTTGGAGTCATTTGTTGGTTTCCACCATTGTTCTTCCTCTCTAATTCCTCCCTAGAACTTGTTGCTTTGGTGGGATTTGAGAGTGAAGGATTTGAGCACCCTTGGTGTTCTTGCTTTGCATTCTTGCATAAGTGTTGAGCTCTCCATTACGATTTGTTCGAGTGAGAGACTTTGAGCTTGTTACTCTTGGAGGGTGGCCTCCTAGTTGGCTTGGCGGTTGGTACCACGGTATCCTCTTCGTGGAAGATTGTGAAGAGACCCGGGCTTCTCCTTCGTGGAGCTTGTGAAGCGGTTGTGGAGCTTGCCATCTCCGGAGTGGAGGAAAAGCTAGCCATAAGGAAAGGGCCTATTCCTTCGTGGGATAGACTCGGAGAAGAAGGTGAGCCTTTGTGGCGCGTGAGGAATCCTTCGTGGAACCTCACACCTCTCCAACGTGACGTAGCCCCTTCCCAAAGGTGGTGAACACGGGAATACATATTCGTCTCCGCGTGCCTCGGTTATCTCTATATCCAAGCTTACTTTAGCCATCGAGCTTGAAGTACTTATATCTTGCTTATCACTTGTGGTATATTTGTCTTGTGCTATCTTGCTTAGCTTAATTTGTTGTTGGTGCACTTAGTTGAGCCTAGTGTATTTAGGTTTTGTGCTTGTAAAATAAACATTAGTTTAATTCCGCATTCTATCAAGCCAAAATTGTAATAGTTTTGAAATTGCCTATTCACCCCCCCCTGTAGGCGACATTTCTATCCTTTCACGGGCAAAATAGAACCCGCAGAAGAAAACTGTAAAAAAACATATTCTAAGCATACTCCCCTTTTTTCCTCACTGCTTCTTCCTCCTAGCCCTGGTCGTCCGCACTCTGCACTCCAGCCCACAGTCGGCCACCCCCGGTTGCTCGTGTTGCGTGCCGTCGGGTGCTCCCGTCGCACGTTGACTTGCGTGCTGTTGGCGTAGGGCGCTGCACCGCCTACCAACTAGCGTGTTGTCGTCTGTGTCCGCGGCTACTCACCTGCCTGCCGGCGCCTACCCCCGTGCCATTCGGTCGTAGGCGGCCCTCCTCCATGCCACCCGACCACCTGGTTCCTGCGTGACCGCCCCATCTCAAGGTCCATCATGGCCACCGTCGTCGCCCGATGATTTGGACCGAAATCGGTCTATTTTGAGACAAGCAATCTGAAATTGACAACAATATCCCCAAATTCTTAACTCTCCGACGGGATTTCGCCGAATTCGGGCAAGTCCGGGGCCCTCTGGCATTCCGGTGACTGTTATGGCAGTTGGACAACGTTGACCGGTTAGGGGTGTCTTTTAAAAGTTTCATCCAAACCCATAGATATAAGGATTCTAGGATTCCAAATGAAGGGCCCTTTAAAATATTTTAAGGGTTTGAGTGATATAAAGGGTCTGTTCGTGCCACTTTCTCGATTGAAACCATAAACGGGCGGTAATTTTATGGGTTTGACCGTTTTAAGGGATCCGCTAGAGATGCTCTTAGCCAGATAGGCGGATGGGTGGGTGAGGCTGACAATGGACCACACAAACAAGTGGACATTGCCCACTCACGATAGAAGATTCCCACTTCTCCGTCATATTGGGGGAAGAAATAAGGGATGGGTGGGTTATATCTTTTGATGTGCTTGCTAACCTTTGGGTTAGTGAGAGTAAGAGGAACATTGAGAATGTTGCTTATGCAGTTGTGCCGTGGAGTCTCTGGGTTACCACGAATGACACTTTTTTAATAAAACCACCTGGTTCGGTGTGCAGGTAATATGGAGGAAGGTGGCCTTTTTGTTATCCCAATGGATGATTATGTCCTCAGGGGACGCAAAAGGAAAATTGGATATCGTTCCGAAGAAGGTGGAATACCTGACGAGTGCCCCCATCGCCTCGCCCGCCGGATCCTCGCTAAACTGAGAAACTAACAGGTTCTAACTCGAGCTTGCTCAGGATCACCAAATGTTTGATGATAATGAATCCGTGAAGTGGAAGATCACCACAGATGCCCTAGCAAAGAGGATGAAGAAGAACCGCCTGGAGCTGGTGGAAGATGGCACATGGCTGAAGGTACTCATGAAGAACTAAGTTTTAGAAACACCTGGTGATCTGTTGTAATCCTCTGCCTCAATGTTTGTGGTGTTTTTAGTCGTGTGTGTGTAGTCACTAGCTTTTGTTGATAAGTCGATGAAGACTATGGTAGCTTTTGAGTTTAAACCGGGGCGCTGCCTCTGGCGTCCCCCGTGGGCTGGTGATATGTAAAGACTGTTTGTTTCATGTTCCCCTAAAAAAAGGGATGAAGACAAATTGTGAAAAAATAAACATACTATACAGCGGATCCTCTTGAAGTTTACTTTAGACAATATGAACAAATAAATGAGGACAAATAGGCCCATTCCCTTGGAGTTGCTCTAAGGTAAAAAAGAATAATGTGACCCAACTAAAAGGGCATGCAGTATCATAAGAAAAACTGCATTATGGAGCCGCTCTCCAACGAATTAAAAAAAAGTTTCCTTGGAAAACGGATTAAAAAAACTAAGCCATCAATTTGTTTTTACGGAAGTAATAAGTCATTCTCTGGGACCTGTAATCCCGGCAGCACGAAGTCAAAGGAAAAACCCTAACCTAAACCGTCGGCGCCCCCAATCATGACAGCCGACAGCATCCTCCACCTCCTTCGCGCGCCGGCGGCTTCCCCGGCGGCAGCTCACCTCCGGGTTCCCTCTCTCCAACCGCAGCGCGTCAGCCTTCCGCCGGGAAAGCGGCGCGTCGCCGTGGCCTGTTCCAGCTCCACCGAGGAGGATGGCATGACTTACAAGGATGCTGGCGTGGACATCGACGCTGGCGCCGAGCTCGTGCGCCGGATCCGCAAGATGGCTCCCTGGATCGGCGGCTTCGGCGGCCTCTTAGAGTACAGTATGATTCGTCGTCATTGCTCACTTCATCTCTTGATCCTGCACCCTTTTGTTTAGAAAGAGCCCTCGGTCGATGTAGTTCTTGTTGGAAGTTGGAACTGCTGTCAGGATCGGTTTTCATACTCCTTTCAAGAGTATCGTGGAGCGGCAAACAGACATTGCCCAGGATTTGACGAACGGCTGGCTCCGCCAAGAAAGACGCCAGTGAAACGACGGGTAGAGAGAATCACCGATCAATGCATCGGATCCACTTGCTCGGCGAGACGAGCCATGGCTACAGGTTGCACAGCCCCGACGGAGATCATGGAGATCGTACTCCTCAGGGGTAATGCGATGGGGTGGAGCTAGTTCTAGGATCTTGCGGCTTATTCCATGATAGAGGATGGGAATTGGTGTAATGTGATTGTGTTTTAGCCTTTCAGAGAGAGAGAGAGAGAGAGAGAGAGAGAGAGAGAGAGAGACAGAGAGAGAGAGAGAGAGAGAGAGAGAGAGAGAGAGAGAGAGAGAGAGAGAGAGAGAGAGAGAGAGAGAGAGAGAGAGAGAGAGAGAGAGAGAGAGAGAGAGAGAGAGAGAGAGAGAGAGAGAGAGAGAGAGAGAGAGCGAGAGAGAGAGAGAGAGAGAGAGAGAGAGAGAGAGAGAGAGAGAGAGAGAGAGAGAGAGAGAGAGAGAGAGAGAGAGAGAGAGAGAGAGAGAGGGAGGGAGGGAGGGAGAGAGAGAGAGAGAGAGAGAGAGAGAGAGAGAGAGAGAGAGAGAGAGAGAGAGAGAGAGAGAGAGAGAGAGAGAGAGAGAGAGAGAGAGAGAGAGAGAGAGAGAGAGACTAAATACTAAGTATATCTCTAACAGATATGACACCGGAATGGAAAGAGAGCATTGCTACGTTGATTGCACTTGTGCTATATATGATGCTCCATTGACCCTTTATTTTTTCAAAAGTTCATGATCCATTCGCTGCTTCGGACCATGTAGTACTTGTTTACCAGCTTGCAGACATGAATGTATGACATATTCATAATATTGTTTTTCCTGTGTGGTTGGATTGAGCAGAGGGCGACTACCTTGTGCTTGGCAGTGATGGTGTTGGGACAAAGCTGAAGCTTGCATTTGAAACTGGCACTCATGATACAGTTGGGATTGACCTGGTATATGATCAATTACTATATATATGCGCTCTTTGTTGCATTTATCACACGGAGTGAATCAATCATGTTCATCATTGCAGGTAGCTATGAGTGTCAATGACATCCTAACTTCAGGTGCAAAACCAATGGGCTTCGCAGATTACTTCGCTACGAGCAAGCTTGATGTTGATGTAGCAGAGAAGGTATTGGCAATGTTGTTTGCTCTCCTAACACAACATTTGTTGCTTACGCTAATTTTGTCTTCCGCTCATGGAGCGGTGTCTATGTATAATTGAATTGTATAGGTTATCAAGGGAATTGCGAATGGATGCAAACAAGCGGACTGTACTCTGAGTGGAGGAGAGGTAAAACCTCCTAAGACGTGCCTTTCTACATAATGAACCTCATTGAGTAATTTGTAATTATCTCTCATATATGAACATCAGTGTAACTGCAATGGACTGTTTTTGGTACCCTTTTATCTTTGGTACATGAGCAGTTTTTAACTTGAAATACCGCAATACTTCTTGTGACTATCCATTTCAGTGTAGAGTTAGTGTGTACTCTCCTGAAACATTCCATATGGACTACCTCCTTTTTTGCAAGAAACTACAAAAGTTAATGTAAAAATATACTCTCTCCGACCCATATTAGTTGACTCTAGTTTGTCTAGATTCATATGTATCTAGTTTAGATGCATCCGTATCTAGACAAAGTTGAGTCAACTAATATGGGTCGGAGGAAGTACTACCAACTGATAATTGGTTATGACAGACAGCAGAGATGCCTGGTTTCTATGCGGATGGTGAATATGATATAAGTGGTTTTGCTGTGGGTGTTGTGGAGAAGGATAAGGTCATCGACGGTAAAAGCATTGTTGAGGGAGATATCCTTCTTGGTCTTCCTTCAAGTGGAGTCCATTCAAACGGGTTCTCCCTCGTTAGAAGGTAAATTGCACTTGTCTAGCCCATTTGTCTCAAATTCAAATAGACAATTCAAAGCTCAAATTCTTTCTCCTTGAATTATTTTATGGTTAATGATAGCTCAAAAAATATTCTTATTTCTAGTGTATTGGACAAAAGTGGACTCTCCTTGACCGATCAGCTCCCAGGAAATGATGGCAAAACAACTACCATTGGTGAAGTTCTCATGACACCAACTGTCATCTATGTTAAGCAGGTTAGTCTTTCCTGATGAGTGGCCTGCATGTCCCATGGTTTTATTTATATTATACCCAAATTTGTAACTTAATTATGTTGAATGATACAGGTTCTTGAGATTATCAGCAAGGGTGGTGTAAAAGGACTAGCCCATATTACTGGTGGTGGCTTCACTGATAATATCCCAAGAGTATTTCCTAAAGGACTTGGGGCGAAGATCTTTACTGGATCGTGGGAAGTGCTACCTGTGTTCAAGTGGCTTCAACAGGTAATATTGGATTATTTGGTGCACGAACTTGGCTTGAACATTCCCAGTCGATAGATTTAATTCCATCGTAGTTAATTATTGGATTATTTGGTACACGTTTATAGGTTGGAAAGATTGAAGACTCGGAGATGATGCGAACGTTCAATATGGGCATCGGAATGGTGCTTGTAGTAAGCAAGGAGGCAGCTGATAGAATTATCGAAGAATCAAGTAGTCCTATTTATCGCATTGGAGAGGTGATCCAGGGCAAGGGTGTTCACTACGTCTGAGCCTGTAATAAGCTTTCGTTTCAAAATTGGAGTGACCTGAGATTTGTTTGCCATGTGGGCAGAGAAGACAAAGTTTTCAACTCCTTTACCTTAGGTGTGTTCTCATCGAGAAGTCGTGTGTTAAGTTTATCAGGGTTCTTTTTTGAAGAGTGAATTTCGTGACACATATTGTTCCATTTAGTCGAATTTCTATGGCAATATACCATTTAGGAGACTATAAATATGGTTTTATATCATTTTAGTATTTTGCTTGTTTTTGTTAGATAGGACCGGCGTTTTACGTTGGTCCAATCCGTCACGACATTCAAAGCTTGAAAAGGCAATTTTCACTTGACGAGTAATTTGTGTCACAAATGCGTAACTAAATGGTAAAAAGATGGAATTGACTCTTTTAATTACAGGAATTTTCTTATTCGAGGACCTTGTCTGCTTACCACAGTTTTAGGTCTGTTCAGTGCTCTGCCTGCTAAATTTCAGTGTTCTAAGCAGCTCGATCAGGCAGCATGGCTGAACAGGTTGATGCTGGAAATGCAGAGTTATAAAACCAAACTGAAAGTCTTTAGATGAATATACAACCTCAAAGAACAGTTCAACAAACAGGACTCTAACTGAAATAGTTCCACCTTGGGATTTTTTAAGATATAGAAAACTACAAATACCAAGTGTTACAGACTGTTACAAGCACATACACTAAACTATCCGTACCATAGGGATCAGCATCATGAGAACAACTTATCTCCTATCAGTTAATGCCCTCCTCAAGTCCATCAGAGCATATCCCCCAGATCTCAATTTTCAATTTGTCCAAGATTTGCAGCATACGCACACTCAGTGTAAGGTGGGTTAAGCGGTTAGACTGAGAGCGGTGCTATATCTGGCTTCAGGCCTTTGACGGCAACTTGTTCATCACAGGAATGATCTTGTCCTCCTGGAGGCCCCTGATAGGATCAATCTTGTAGGTATCGTAGAAGTCCAAGATTTCCATAGAAATATTCTTGACCTGAGTATATTGCAAACAGATGCCAATGGATTAATATGGGGACAGAACCAAATCATCAATGATTGGAAAAATTAGCAATGAAGCACTTACAATGTTCATGTCAGCACGGAGTTCTTCGAACCAGGAAGTTGTGTCCTTATCTTTAAGAACACTTGCGATGTATATGCAGGCCAATGCAATCATATAGGGAGGATATATGAGAATAAGATCCATCTTGTAAGTATCATTGACAAGGCCCCTGTAAGTAATAACAGTGTCTAATCAGCATAGATATAGGTCTGTACACCCATAAATCATAATAAAAGGTATTTCACTTCAGTTATAATTTATCTCATACTACTGCACCAGATCTCAAGAAACGTGCTTACCAGGCGAATTGAGTCAGATCTGTTATGCCAGCATCCTGCAATAACCTGTAAAATAGCACATCTCTCACATCATTGTAGAATATCAAAGGGGGGTTAGTTTCAAAGCTAAGAACACCGGAAGATATAAAGTGTTATTCAAGTGGAAATGCCATTTCATTCAGATGATAGGGGAAGCAAAGTCATACTGTAAAAGAGGACGGTATGGATGGTAAACAACCAAATAATAGTCGAGTGCTTCCAGGAGCTTCATTTCCATTTCAAGGATATCTTTGATCTCAAATCTGTACTTGTCATCAGAACCTACATTTGGGGACGAAAAGTTATTGTAGGCTGTACAGATCTTCCAGCCTTCCAGGTAAACATGGATCTATATGAATGATCAGGAGACTTACCACACATCTTCTTGATGTAAAATACGAGAAGCCTTGCTTGCACTGTGCTTTCCTCCACCTTTGATGCCAAATACAAACAAGCTGGTGCTACCAAACGTGGATCATACTCCGTCATGCTCTTTCTATAAATAGATTCAGACACAGTTATGAATGCTTAGGTTCTACTAGAAAAGAACTTCTACAATGTTGAAAGAATTATGTAGAAATAGGCATTAGAATATGAACCTCCATGTCCATTATTTGTTTACAGAAAGTATAGCAACATGAGTTTGGTGCTTGAAGTATATTATTTATAAATTGAGTTTCAAAGGTTTCTGATCAAAGCACCATCGTACTAATTCTGCTTGAAGCAAGTTGATAAGAATCTCACATCAACAATCACACAATTTATGAATGAAGCAAAGCAAATTATAGAGTTCTGAGTGAAGCACACAAGTTCTCATTGACACAAATGTACAGCCACAGTATATGGTCCATGCTTGCTTTTACGCTGGCCATCTTACATCATAAGGATATGCTTCCTACTTTCTTAGTGGCACACCAACTTACAGTCTAAAAAAACAATACCATGTATTCATTTCTCTGGCTAGTAAAAAAAAAGTCAAATTCAAACACGCCTGATTTCATTTGTCCATGTTACATTAGAGGCAAGAGGGACACTATTCTCTCTGGTGTGTCCTTACTAAATAGAGGATCATACCTTGTATAGACACGCCTGAAGTACGTGATTGCGGTAGCTATGACTCTGAAATAACAATCATGAGTTAGTGCCCAATAGGTCTGGTGGAAGATGAATAGCATATCATAAGGTGGAAAAGTAAGCAATTCGGTAGCAGACATCAAATAGGAGGTGGGAATAGTACTGGTATTTTTTTACTCTTTTCTTCAAAGTAGTTACAAGTTAGTCTTATAATAAAAACTGCAACAACCTTATGATTAATAAAGTACAGATAAAGGAGGTGGGAACAGTACTGGTATCACTATGCCAGTGTTAATGTTCAAGCAAACTCCACAGAAATGTTACATGAAGACCTTCATGAGGGAAAGAATAAATACCACCAAGCATTTACATCTATTTCAGGTGATAAAAAGTTAATATATATAACTACTTTGAATACAAAGGTAGCCACCTCAAAAAACTGTATATGACTGTAGAATGAAAGCTCGCTAACTATAGTCTAAAAGCTAAACAGACAAGTTTACTTGATCACTGAAGCACATCGATATGATACAAGTATAAACAAAGGTCCAGGTCAAGAAATGAAACAGTCGCTAACCTTTGTCTAACTTTCACCTGCTGGGCCAACCGCCATATATCTGAAACCATCAAATGCTTTATAACTCTGTAAGGAAGAGAACTAATGCAGGAAGCATATCTATAAATTGTAAGTAGGATACTGTCATATGCCCATCTACGTTCTGGAAGGTAGAAAGTTGTTTGTTTAGTTGGTTTACGTAAGCTTTGCATGATTTAGAGATAAGATCTTATCAGTGAGATCAGATAATGCTGTTAGTTATTCCTATTAGTTGGATTAGATTATGCTCTTAGGGGGTAGGTCACATGTATATGTGAGTTTCTCAACTCAAGCAACCAAGAAGCAGAGAAAGGATAAGTTCATCCCTATCTCTTTTATCTTCTTCAGCAAAGCAAGCTGTGAGGCCCTTTACTCCGGGGTCATGACCACCACAGCTGTATTTACCCAGTCACGGATATTATGATTGCTACAATTGATGAAATGTCCAACTAGGTTTGAAAAAATACAACTGGAATGAAATGAATCAAGTGCATGTGATCAAATTTAGTACCCGCGCTAGATTGCTTATTTTTTACATGTATGCTGAATTGCTACTGATGTAACTAGGATAGTGTCAGTTACTGATAATAAGCAATGCACAGCTTGTGTCACCAAAAGCTTCTCTAGCAGAGTAAGGAAGTATAGACTTTTATCTCCATTTAGTAAAAGAACAAAGATGGTAACATATTCTCAGCTTGTTTTAGCAGAAACGGTAGATAATAATTTTTTTTGAACAATTAACGGTAGATAATGATTGTTCAGTGTTTGTGTTAAGAGTGAATTATATGGTAAAAAGGTGGATGGCACGAGAACCTAGCAATGGCCGGTTGGTTAGAGCACACAACCGTTAGCTCACCCACCCGGGTTCGAGGCGCGGCCGCCACAGGGTGCCTCATTTCTACCAAAACAGTGTACAGTTAAGAGAGGGAACTTCCTCCTTTAACCACGTTCAAGGTACATGGCACAATTTGCCCATGGGCATAATCACAAATCATACAAGCCACAATGTTGCCTCACCCAAAATATGTACTACTACAGTAACATCTAACATTCCAGGCCAAGATTATCTTCATTTCTATAGTTCGTGAGGGCGCCTCTAAGCTAATCTGCACGGCCGAGATACTAGAGAGAGCAGATAAAAAAAAGAGGAGGGTGAGGGCGCAGGAGGAGCTCACGGAAGGACATGTGGATCTTGACGAGGCGGAACTCCACCGGCGTGATGCCCCGCTCCCGGTCCGCCGCTGGCACCACGTCCACCTCCTCCGGGTCCAGCAGCTGCTTGCTGCTCGCACCGGAACATCGCGAACACTCCCCCGATTAGCAGCTCAAAATTCACGAAACCTCCTCGGGCGATACTAAATCTGATCGAGATCGGGTGGGTGCCGGCGGCTTACCTGTGGGACGACGCCCAGAAGTTGGCGGCCATCGTGGATCGGCGACTCCTGGAGAGAGTCTCGCCGGAGGAATCGGGTGGGGTTCTCTGGGAGCTCAGAGTATGGACGGGGAGGAGGTGCGGACACCGCCGCGACGCGCAGGCCGGCCTATTCCACGTGTCGCATTTGGAACGGGCCCGGATTGGCAGCCCAGCCTGCCAGGCCCAAGGAGTCTGGGCATAAAGGCCCATGTGTCGTCGGAATCGGGTGTGCTCTTCTGGGCACTCCTGGGAGCGCGCGTTGTCACGCTGGCGCGTCCTCTCCCTGCCGCGCGTCGCCCTCCGCGCCACCTCGCTCCAGTCCGTTCCAGACGCTTCGCCGGTCGCCACGACGCCACCGACCCGCCTGTATAAGATGCCGGCGTCGCCCACTGCCATCACCTCAGATCAAACCAGAACAAGCACAGGCACAGAACACAGCACAAGCAACCCAAAGCATCCCAACCAAATCGCAGTCGTCGCACCGACCCACGGCCATGGCTTCACGAGCTGCCGCCGCCGTCGCTCTCCGAACGGCCGCCCTGCAGGTCTACCGCAGGTCGGCCTCCACCGCGGCCGCGCACGCTGCCGAAGGCAGCAGCGGCGCGGCGAGAGCCAAGGCCAAGAAGCCCGTGGGGGACTACGTGCCGCTGTACGTGGCTCTGGGGATGATCGGCCTGTCGGTGACGCTGGGGCTGCACACGGCGCGGCAGCAGCTGGCGCACGCGCCCAACGTCCGCCTCGACAAGCGCAAGCGCGAGACGGTGGCCGAGGTGGCGGACCCGGACCTCGCCCTCGACGACGCCGAGCGCTTCGTCGGCAGCTCCGTGTTCCGCAAGGTCGCCCACGTCCAGGACGACCGCTCCCTCACGGCCGGCGTCGCCGACCCTGTCACAGACTACCCGTATGGCCTCTTCTTCCTCGTTCCATCGTTCGACTAACTGCTTTCTCGCATAGTGTTTTTCTTTGGCATAGTGACTCATGTTGGCTTGGTTTGTGTCTCAGGGTAAGGAAGGCGGTGACGCTCAAGGACGTCGGCGTCGACCCGCCGGGGATCCCCGGGCACGGCAGGGAGGGTGTCCTCGAGAGGATCTTCAAGAAGAACACGGCTTAATTAGAGTAGCAGATAGGACGCTCGGGTGGCTCGATCAGCTACTTTTGACTTTGTTTTTTTTACTACGTTATTTATCAGTCCACTTACTGTCTAGTAAGATCGGTTGCCCTTTTTTAAAGCCGACGATGTATCACGAAACTTCACGAACAATCGTGATAGTGTTTGTACATAAATATCCAGTAGTTCCTGGACAATAAACTTCCTGTCGTTTGATGATGATGGTAATGTTGAGATATTTTCTACTGTACTCTAAAATAAATATGGACCGTCCAATCTGTTAGAAAGTTCAAACTATTCTAAACCTATCATAACAATGTTATACATTTAATAACACAATGTTATACATTTAATAACACAGTCAGTTCAAGTGTATTATAGCAAACTTGCTTTCTCATATAGAGGCTAAATTGTAAATTGGGTATTGTCACTCCAAAGTACTTCCTCCGTTTCAAAATATAAGATGTTTTAGGTTTGTGAAATAGGTTTGTGAAGTTTTAAAATATAAGATGTTTTAGGTTTTGAAATAGGTTTGTGAAGAAAATAAATCTAAACTTGTGAAATCGGATATTATTAGGTGTAATAGTCCTAAATTACCCGAGACTAAGCGGACGCCCGCTCCCAAAGAAAAGGAAGCCTCCTCCACCGATGCCGATGCAATGGCCAAATACATTGTCGGTGATTATGTCTTGCCGCTTTAGCTGCGAGACAAAGTCGCTGGTTCCCCTAGAGAGCCCGAGGACACGCTCCACTATGAGCGAGCCCGAGGACACCGTCCACTATGAGTGTCCCATCTGGCCCACCCCTGCACGAGGGCACGCAGCAACCAGTTTACGACTAGTAATTCAAATCATGATCATGATGCAGAAGTGCAATAATTCTACCCGAACGCGAGGTTTGCGTTGTCCCGGTTGTTCGTGGGGAGTGATAACCTGTCGGCCACCAGGACGCCCGTGGATGACTCTACCACGTAACTTATCGTGTACCCGCATTCGTCTGGATTGGGGCCGAACATGACGCCTAGGTCCCTGTGCAGCGCGACACAGCGCTCGTCTTCACGTGACACCATGTTGCTCGGTCCAGTAAATATATATGAATGTATCTAAGATTGATCAAATTCATATAAATATGATGTATCTAGTCAAGATTTCGTTTCAAAAAATGAATATTTTAGTTTTGTAAGATAAATATATCTAGACTATTTTTAGTACTTCCTTCGACCCATATTAATTAATTTAAATTTGCCTAGATTAATAATGTCTAGATTCATCCAAATGTCAATTAATTGGGTCGGAGGGTATGTAGTTTTACTTAGGTTTGGAGTAAATCTAGGTTCACTTAGGCTCTAGTGAATTACATATTAAAAGTCTAAATATTTAAAAAAAATTACGAATCTAAAACATCTTATATTTTAAAACAGAAGAGTATAAAAGAGGCTAAATCGGACGGTGTTGCTTTCTCTCAAGTATATTCGCTTGAACTTTAGTTTACAACTCAGCCATACAGATCGACTTGGTTAACAACTTAGCTTCGAAGTGAACGCGAGGTGCACCATAGAGTAGATCGTGAATAGAACGCATCATGTTCACTAACTCTGACACATAAAGTTGAATATGCTCTAGTGATCATCTCCATGGTAATAAATCTCCTAAATTAAAGGAAGAAACACGTGTGTTATCCATGTTGTCATAGAGTAGATCGTGAATAGAACGCATCATGTTGACTAACTCTGACACATAAAGTTGAATATGATGTAGTGATCATCTCTATGGTAATAAATCTCCTAAATTAAAGGAAGAAGCACGTGTGTTATCCATGTTGTCATTTGGAAAAAAAATCAACCTTAACAGGGGAGGCTGACCCTAAAAGAACCCTAGTTTCGCTGGTTCCTCATCCCCTCGCCTCCACTAGGAGGCTTCGGGTGGCAAATCCCAGGTGGGGACGACGGCAACAGGGGCTCTCTCCTGGGGAGCGTCTCCATCTCAAGGTGTTGGTGGGTGGCCCTGACTAGATCTGGCGGCGCGGGGCAGCAAGATCTCGACTCGATGGCATCTTAGTCTCTGCTCAGGGGATGGCACCACTGATGCCGCGGATGGTAGTTCTGGGCTTGGTCGGGCTTTAGGGTTGGGTCCATGACGGCAGCCACCTAGCATCGTGGTGGTGTCGATGACCTACCAGACATCAACGGCGAGCTGGATGTCCCCCTCCAAGTTCGTCCGATGGTGGTGGTGAAATGGCGATCTGCGCATTCCCTTCATCGCCATCAAGGTTTAGCTCCTCTCTCGTTAGCGATGCATCCAAGGGTGGCTCTACTCCGCCTTTCTCCAAAGGGATATCAGGGTTAACACATGCATCGGGGGCAAAAAAACCCTACTTGCAACTACTTACAACAACGCCTGCGGGTGCTGTCTTGGGGGCATTGCCATGGCACTACCCGTGTTATCCCACATCGAGCGTCGGGGAAAATCCTAGATTCCGCTCGCCGGATGTACAGTGGTGGCACTGTGGTGTTGTCCCCTCCTTGGAGACGTTGTCTAGGTTGCTCATGAAGTCCTCGGATCGACAAGACGAGGTCCATGTTGGCAGCCGCTTGAGCATGGGCTTTCAAGCAATGTACATTGTTGGCGACGCTTCTCGACATCTCCTCTTGGGTGGTCCAACCCGCCTCACTCGCCACCTTAGCGCATTAGGCGGTCGTGTTGGTTGTGCTATCTTTGAGGCATTGTTTCCTTCTAAGTCTTCCCTTGTATCGTGATACGACCGGGAGATCGGTTTTTGCCTCCTCTCCATTCGTCGGGAGACGCCCAAGGAGAGTCCGCGATGTTTGGTTGTTGTGGGTTGCAGGTATGTTATGTGGTGTTGTGTTTGTCCAGATAGCCTTTTGGCATTGTATCGGCCATTCTTGGCGTTGTATCAGCCATTTAGCCTTTCCTCTATACGATTAATACACATTTTAGAGTGTATTCTAGGAAAAATAAATAACAAGATTCATGATGTAGTTTCCCATGATGCATTAGCTCTAGGCACCGGTTGAGTAAACAAGGGCCAGTCGATACAGTTTTGAGGGAAGTCTTCAGGGCTAATTACACATTTAAGACCAGGAAAAAAAGAGACATTTCATCTTTCATCTTGTGCTCTGTCGTCCCCACGAGCGACCAGGGAGATAGCCAAACCCTAGTCCTGCCCACCTTCCCTCCCTCCCCCTCCTCCGCCACCGTCGATGAGGGTCGCCGATGTCGGCACTTCTTTCCCCAAGCGCTAGACAGGTCTTTGCTCACATTCCAGTAAATATTCATATTTTTAAATTTTCATTTTTAACTGTGCAGATTTCAATAAATATTCATAGTTAAAAAAATCGGGTTAAAAAACAAAACAGCAGAAAAGGGTAAAAAAATAATAGAAAAGTGTCTTCCTGTTAATGGGCCGTACTGGGAGCGGCCCATGAAGGAGGGGTCTGCATTAACGCACACTGTACAGCCCAGCCGAATAAGCCCACTAGTTCAGTGCCCGTCGACTACACGCGTAAAACTAAAATAAAATGCAGCCCCACGTATATCATCAGATCCTCTCTCCCATAGCCCCGCACCCGTAACCGGAAGGAAGCTTCACATCCGCCGCCGCCGTCACGTCGCAGACACGCCTCGCCGTGACCCCGGACTTGGCCGTGCCAACTCTGCGCCCGGATCCCCGCCTCCGCCGGGGGAAGGTAAACCTAAACACCTCTCCGATTCCAGTCTCCGCAACCCTCCATGGCGTCCAGTCTTGGAACCCTAGAACAGATCTGCCTGTTGTTACGGCCGTCTCGTCACGATATTCTGAGCTAGATGGGTCAGTCGGTGGTTTAATTTCGCAGTACCTTCGGTCGTGGTGGTTCTGGAATCTGGACGGATTCAGACCAAGATAATTTGATCCGTTAGCTCGTCGTGGTGATTCATAGTGTGTTTTTTGTTTTGCGCCCAAGAATTAGGTGTTGTATTGTGCTGCTTGTCCGGTATCTTGATGTTGAAAATTTGGGGTGTTTCAATTAAGGCTGTAGTTGAATTGGTATTAAGTTGACTCTCCAGATCTTCAGATTGGAGATTCGGGCCTAGTCAATTGTTGACGTGTGATGCTGTTTTGTCTGGAGAATTACCTTTCTTGGTAAATAGTTTAGGAGAATTTGCTAGCTAGGTTTATATTCTTGCTAGTTGGTGATCTGATAGTTTGAATCTATTTGGCCCTCCTACTGTCTTTCACATATACCTTGGAAGAAGGAACCGTCATTATAATTTCTTCCTCTCTTTACTGAACCCAGGGATTTGTTCACCATGGCTCGTCTGTATGTTGGCAACTTGGATGCCCGAGTGACTGCTGGGGAACTTGAAGATGAGTTTCGTGTATTTGGAGTTTTGCGAAGGTTAGTTTCTGTACAAACTGTTTGCCTTCTCTTTTTAAATATATTTTGCTTTTGTTGCATTGTTATATGTTGTATGGGTGATGCATGAATTGACTTTTTGTTACCGGGGGGACAATCATGCATGCCAGTACCTTTTAAGTTCTATAAGGGCTGTTAGATCTTCCAAGCAATTATGATGTGGACAATTGAAGTTGTTATTTATATATGTGTGAATTCTCATTAAATAATTCTGCTGTATTTTGTTTTGTAAACTTGAATGCCCAACTTTTTGTTTCTGTCCAATGAAATAGTTTCAACTTCTAGTGCTGCTTGCTGGGTAGGATCACTGTGACATACTTTTTATGTGTCTTGGACACTTTTTTGTTTCAAAAAATGTGGTTCGGATCTTTTGAGATGGAGATTTGTATCAGTACTTAGTTGCCCACTGAGATGATGGGATGATCAGTTGTAGAAATGTAAATATACTCAATGTCATGGTGTATATTAGCATGCGTTTTTGGACTTCAGTTTCTGTCACTGTCTCCTGACATGTTTCAGCTGACTGTTGTATTCAATGCAGCGTGTGGGTTGCACGTAAACCACCTGGTTTTGCGTTCATTGATTTTGATGACAAGAGGGATGCTGAGGATGCACTTCGTGATGTAGATGGTAATGCAAATATTTCTCTTGTGCCTGCTTGTTTTAATCTTTGACAGGACATTACTTTACCTATTTGTCTGATCTTATAACAAATGTCTGACAAGCAAAACATGTAGAGCAGGCTTTCAATGGTGAACTTGGAATGTACATTCTTTTTAGATTATATATACTCCCTCTGTCCCAAATTAATTGACTCAACTTTGTCTAGATACACATGTGTAGAGGGAGTACATCTTAACCGGTTTTCTCTTCTTAGGTTGTGAAATCTGCTGTTTGCCTGCACACTTTTCTCTGTTTAGATTGTATTCTAAAGTATGATTTATCTTTTAATAGGCAAGAACGGATGGAGGGTTGAGCTATCTCGCAACGCCAGTGGCCGTGGCGGTGGTCGTGATGGTGGCCGTGATGGTGGTGGTGGTCGTGATCGGCATGGTGGATCTGACATGAAATGCTACGAGTGTGGTGAATCTGGTCACTTTGCCCGTGAATGCCGTCTGCGTATTGGTGCTGGAGGTCTGGGCAGTGGAAAGCGCCGCAGCAGGAGCCGTAGCCGCAGCCGAAGCCCAAGATACCGCAGGAGTCCGAGCTATGGTAGAAGGTAACTATTTTTTTTTTGTTAATAATGTGAAAATGTTAGTCTCAATAGTTTGGCATCAACTATGTCTTTCATCACCAAGTCTTTTTATATTCTTTTACTATGAAAAAAATGGTTGCCTGTGCTTTAGAAGCCCTTCGACCTTGATGGGCTTTATGGGCTGATTTTTACTTCTAGTTACTCTATTTGGTTCTTTTAGGCTTCTCTAGTTTGTGGTCATTATATGCATAGGACTATAGAAAAGAATGAACTCTTAGAAACTAACTACTCTGCAAACAGAAGTTACAGCCCCCGTGATCGTTCTCCGAGGCGCCGCAGTGTTTCTCCAGCGCCAGCCCGTGGGCGCAGCTACAGCAAGTCACCACCGCACAACCGTGGCCGTGATGATTCTCCTGATGCTAAAGGGTAATCAAGATTCAGTAAAAATATTACTGATTTGTTTTTTTTATTGTTCCATATAAATTGCTGTATCCCATTCTCATACATGACTGCTTATATGCAGTGATGGTGGTGCCAGGTATCGACGCAGCAGGAGCTAGGCCTGAAGCCTTTGCCACATGCATGCTCTTGAAGAGAACTTACCATTTGCCCTCCCTGCTAGGAATACTAAGACCTGACGTCAACTTCTTGACTTCGGTTAAGGTTTTCAACTTATCTATCTTAAATGCTTGTTTCTGGTTCTGTCATTAAAAAACATGTGGATGTATTATGCAACTAAGACCTGTTACCTTTCTGTGTGTTAAAAAGGCATCGTCCTGCACTTCTGCTTAAGCGACTCAGCCAACTACGTCTCTTCAGTTGTTGTCTTCGTGGTTTTGTTGTCTGCTCTTCATTCTTCGCACGCACTTACTGCTTCACGCAAAGTTGAAAGCAAATGAGAATCTTCTGTTACTCCCTGCCTGCAATGCCTCATCCTGACCAACATTCTTCGTTGAAGATGCTGCCTCTTCACAAATTAGTAATCTCTTTATCTTAAATTGATAAGTTTGGGTGTACTGACAAGGGTAACTTGTTACAGTAAAGTGAAACTAAATCTACATCTTGTTCATTTGGAGAAAATGGGCCTTCAGCTGCATCCTGTAGCTGAGCATCAAGGAATTTGATGAGGCCAGCTTCAGCAAGAGTCATAGGCCATTTAAACAGTTTTACGGACTTCACACTGGCTTGGCAGTTCTGCTCTTCACATTCTGCACGCTTCATTTGTTACCTCCGGCAAAATGAGCATATTCCCTGCCTGCTGCCGTCTGGCCTGCACTGCACTGCATAGCGTCCATATGGGAATGGCTTCTTCATACATCTGGCTATCAGAGAAATTAGATCTTTCTGCCTTCTGTTCATGCTTTTCTATATGGAACTCTAGTCTAGTCATTCAACACGTCTGTATTTTATAGCTATTTTTGAACTTAGACTTCAAAGGATGGATTTCGTGAGCTGGAAATTCTAGTCAAATCTATTTTTGTCTGTCAAAAGTTCCTTATATCTGGCAATGGTTTGATTTATACTAGCGGTAGCCCTAATAAAGTGAAACGTTGCTACAGCCACTGAAGGCCAAGGATTTTCAGTATGCTTTGCTGATGTATATTTTCTGGTCATAACTGTATCTGCTTGTGAGTATTTCTGGCAATGGTTATATTCGTTCTTGGTATACCACTTAGGTTGAGGCTTTTTTATATGCTTTGCTGATGTTTTGATCTGGACGTGACTATGTGATTATTATACCAGCAAGAAGGAACGGTATAAATACACATGCCAATCCATTTGATATGTGTAGATAGGGAGGCTGAATTTGTCAATCGCATTCGCATGCCATGAAGATTCTTGCCCTGTGGCGAGGAACAAAGGGTTGGTGTGCCTGGCAAAATATAGTTGCCAGGCTTGGGTAGAGTATAGTCCAACAATAGACGTATTATTACTGCTGTTTCGCTTCACATTAGGATCGTAATCAGCATGTAAAGCATGCTGAATCTTTGGGTATAAACGTTAATTGATAGTCTACAAATTATCCTTTTTCAATGGTGAAAAGGGACAATGGAGCATTGCAAAAGCAATGTTGACCACATGATTGGACGGAGGATGGCGTTTTTTTTTTTGCCAAATCTGACCTTTTTGCGAAACTTCAACCGAATTTGATTTCTCCCCGAAACTAATTTGAAATCTGACTACTGTGGTCGATGCCATTTTAAATGACGCCGAAGATGTGTCGATCGGCGCCAAGACGAAGCAGTTGGGAGGCAGCCTTGAGAGGTCCGCGCCATTTGATATGGCGTCGAACTCACCCTGGTGCCATATCACATGGCGCCGACCTCTGAGCTGCTTTGTCTTGGCACCGATCTGCACATCTTTGGCGGCGTCATTTTAAACGGCGTCGATCCTAGGGATCAGATTTTGAATTAGTTTTGAGAAGGGGCCAGATTTGGACAGATTTTGCAAAAAATATGACGATGGCACAGTGCAGTATTCATCCATCCAAATTACAACTTTTTTCTCTCCAGGCTTGTACAGTAGCTAGCCAAACTGCATGCCAGCGTCAACCGCCACAGAAGTGACATGACCTAAACCATGCGCTGGTCCCTGGCTTTTCCAATGTGTCCAACACTCTGTTTCCAGGTATCTTCTTCTACTAGTAGTTGAATACATCCCGCTTCGCCGGCACGCCATGGGAGGGGCAAGACAACACTTGCCGGGTACCGGAAGGAGACAAGGAGAAGGACCATGTCCAGACGGCATTGCGCGTCTCCCTGATGATCACCTGTGTGGCTCTGTAGTGGCCAAGGTCCAAGGAGATCTCTTTGCCATGCACTAGTGTCGTTCCCCACCTGCCAGGCCTCTGACTCTCTCGATATGGTCTGCTCCTGTCCGACCTAGTACTATTCTAGAGATACACTTTGTGTCACGGTTCACTGCATTTGCACGGCAGGGCAAAACAAAACCTGACATGCCACTTGTACAATTTCTCTAGGCAGTTTCCGACCCTTTTCTCCGCGTGGGTGATTTTGATTGGTCGACTGTTGGCTCGGTCCGTGGAATTTCGCAAAAAGAAAAACACCCATCCCTCCAACACGTGGGTGATTTTGATTGGTCGACTGTTGGCTAGGTGTCCATGGAATTTCGCAAAAAGAAAAACACCCCTCCCTCCAACAAAGTCCACGTTTAGCTTTTTCCTAAGTCCAATTGTATTAAAGAAAACTGCGGATAAAACTTTGTTAAATTTGACCAACTTATTTATAAAGCAAAAATTATAACACTACATTAGTATCACCAAATCATCTTCAAATGTATTTTTTAATGTATTGATTTGATGTTAATACGTTGCTTTTGTTGTAAAAAGTTTATCAAATTTGGAAAAGGTTGACCCTAAACAAAAGCTAAGGTCTAGTTTGGCAACAAAGGTTTTCTAAAAACGAAGTATATTAGTACCATAGTATTCTAGTGCCTAGCAAAACATTACTTTAGTTTTTCTCCTTTTCTCAGTTTTAGAAAAAAGAGGGTCTAACTTCTTTCTAAAATACTTAAAAAAAAACCATATTTTTGGAGAATACTTCAGTTTTGAAACCATAGTATTGATGGATCCAAACACCTCAAAATATTTAATACTTCACTTTTTTCAGAAACCATAGTATTTCCTCAATACTTTAAAAATACTTTGATGTCAAACAGGGCCTAAATCATACACTTATACAAAGAGGGGGGGGGGGGGGGGGGACGGTAATAGAGTTATGGAGAATTGCCTCTTATTCCTCGCACCATCCTTTTTTCCGCGATGTACATTTATTTTGGGGTTAACTTTTCAACTTCACTAATAGCTTAAATGTTTATTATGTGCTATAAATTTAAAACATTGTATTCGTATTTGGAAAAAGTATCCAATGGTAGTACTATTGTTTATAAGGCATGTTTCATGTAATATTGTTTAATTTGGCGATCAACGTCAAATTATACAAAAACAGAAAACAAAGGAAGTACATGACAAAACAATAACCTTGGGTTTCGTCACGAAATAGAGCGGTTGCCGTAAGAGAATATCATTGCCAACTTGCAAGCGCATGTCTCCTCAAAAGGCGACTTTATGCATGAATGAGAGCATATAATCTATTTACGTATATGTTCTTTTGCAAAATTTTATTTATCTATTAATAATTATCAACAACAATATAGAGAGCTCTAGAAGTACTCCCTACAGGCCATACTAATGACTTAAATCTAGATTTGAATGAATCTAGACACTATTTAGTATATAGGTTCGTCCAAATTTTAATAAATCAAAGTCAATTAATATGGATCGGATGAAATAATAAAAATTACAAATAGAATAAAACCAATCTAGTAATGACTACAAACACTAGTGCGTGTGCATCCTATCTAAATACTGTAATTTGAATTCAAATAATCTACTCCTCTTGCCGTAGTAATTTCCTCTTACAAATTTCCTTGGACGACCGCTCACGCACTCGCTGGCTTTACCACCGCTTCGCCTACATTTTAACAGTGGTAGCAAGTGCACCACTAACCTCAAGCTTTAACCCAGACCCACCGCGTTACCGGCGGCTAAACAAAGTAAATAACCCCGGTCAGGCAGTTTTCCGCTTCTTCTTCTCCAGGTCAGCCACCTGGACCACCGCGTCGCCTCCCTCGAACTCCTCGCCGCCGGCTCCCCAATCCCGCCCTCCCCGCCCTGATCCCCTCCCGCGCGGACGCGGAGAGCACAGGCCGTTGTCCGTCTAGCCGGCCGGCGAGGCTGTGAAGGCTGCTGCGCGCTTGCTTCGGCGGCCACCTATTGGATGGTTCCTGCCCGGCGTAGCTGACTAGCTGGCACCATGTTCGCGCCGAGGAAGGTGGAGGACGAGATGGCGCTCGGCAGGCAGAGGACCGTGAGGTGAGCTGCTGCGGCTAGCTTCCCGATCTGCTGTTTTCGGTCAGGGGATCCAGCATTTAGGCTTGGGGGAGGACTGTGCCCTCGGTGCGCGCTCTGTATCTGTTCACGGGAGAGTTGGGGTTGGGAGCTCGACACGATCACTTTGATCCGTATTGGTAGCCTATTAGAGCATGGTGGTCCAGTCGGGACTTCAAATTTGAGCTGTTATTAAGCAATACTACTAGCTTGGAGGTCTCCCTTTTGCCTGATCTGACCAGCCAAATTAGCGTTTTGTGGGTGAAGTAAAAAAAACATCATCACTTAAACCAAAAACTGATGATGAGGTGCAATAACCCCCTGCTTACTTGATATAGGCTGAGAAATATTTCTTCTGAATTGTAAGAATTATTGCCCTATTGCTAGTAAGGAACGAGAATCTCGGTCAGAATTTGCATCCAAGTGAGACGTTTCATCGGATGCTCCGAACGGTTCAAATGTTGATGAAATCTGATACTACTAGAGTCTGACTAATTTGTGCTGCCGTCATTCACAGGTTTTATGAGGAGAGGGGAAAGCCAGTGATGCCTATTCATCAGAAACAGGCGGCATTCGCTGCCAGTAAACTTGGTGTCGCGACCTCGGGCAAGAACAAGATTTTCGTGGGAGGGGATGCGCAGCACGACAAGATTTTCGATCCCTCGAGTGACTTTATCTTGACGTGGAACCGCATTTTCCTTTTTTCGTGCTTCCTTGCTCTATTTATAGACCCCCTGTACTTCTATGTGCCAAAAATCGTCTACGGCACCCCGTATTCCTGTGTTGGGACAGACAGACGTTTAACCGTCATTGTTACATTCTTGCGATCAGCTGCCGATCTATTATATGTGGTTCACATTATAATGAAGTTCAGAACTGCATTTATTAATCCGGGTTCAACCATGCGGGTGTTTGGAAGAGGAGATCTCATCACAGATCCTAAAGAGATTGCATGGAAATATTTGAGATCTGATTTTGCAATTGATGTGGTGGCTGCATTGCCTTTGCCACAGGTAACCTGCTAACCTTTTTTCTTTGTTTTCTTAGTAAGTGGAATATAAATAGTACAAATGATCCCCGGTGTTGGGACATTTGTCATGATTGCATGTAATCACACTGTTTGCTCTTAACTAAGGCAAATGTTCTACATTAAGTGTGAAATTGTAAGATGGGTGAACTCAAATAATTTTATTCACATAGTAGATATTGCTCTTTGTTAGTGCTGCTATGGTCACGATGGTTTCTCTAAATCATCCCTTGACTTCGCCTGAAAAGAAGACATTCCAAGAAAAGAATACCTGAAATTGGTTTGAAGTTTTTTAACAAATGGCCTTTTCAACCATTATTTCAGGTTAAATTTTGCAGTTCAGTAGAGTGGATAATATGAGTGATTTTTCTTAATTTTGAAAAGTTCGAGGTACCTCAACCTGCACCCATGCTCATATTCAAGTGTGTGACTTTCTAGTTAAACCTGCACCCATTTTCTTTCTTGAAAAGACATTGGAGATTCTAATGCAGAAATGGCCAAGCTTACAAGATAATCACTAAGCCTTTTTTCCATACAATTGTTGTGAATTGTGTATGTTCTGTAAGGGCGGATGTATTGTTCTGTGTATCGTAGAAGCACTGCATCTTAATTTCTCATGTACTTATTCTACTTTTGTATTTACTTTATGTGCAGATTATAGTCTGGTATGTGATACCAGCTACCAAATATTCCACTTCTGATCACAACAACAACACCCTGGTGCTTATAGTTCTTGCTCAGTATCTCCCAAGATTATATCTGATATTCCCTTTAACTTATGAAATTGTCAAAGCTACTGGAGTTGTTGCAAAGACTGCTTGGCAAGGGGCTGTGTACAACCTGGTACTCTACATGATAGCTAGTCATGTAAGTTATCTATATGCTCTTATTATATGCAGCATTTCATCATTTCACATGTTGAAATTCTCATCCAGCTTTCAGATCTTCTTTTGAGGTAGCCCCTGGTTCTTCTTTTAGTATTTAGCAAGATTCTTAGGATCACATGTTCCTCTTCTTTCAGGTACTAGGTGCACTATGGTACTTGCTATCTGTTGATCGCCAAACAGCCTGCTGGAAAATGAGTTGCAAAAATGAAACTGATTGTGATTTTAGGTACCTAGATTGTGATTTGTCACCAAATCAGAAATGGGTTACTACGACTGATGTCTTCAGTAGCTGCAATGCTAGTGATACCAGCATTGACTTTGACTATGGCATGTTCTTGCCTGCATTGTCAAATCTAGCCCCTGCTCAGGGTTTCTTGATAAAGTTCTTCTATTCCCTTTGGTGGGGTTTACAGAATCTAAGGTACTTCTGTAGTGGACATCTTAATATCAAACTAGAGGACTAAGTGAGAATGTATGTTGCATTTCCCCTTACAAACCGGTTGTTTTTAAAAAAAAAAATCGAAAGGTGTTCTAATACTGTACTTGCGTAAGTTGAAAGCTTTGATGAGAACCATAGAGTATATGTGTATGCAAAATGTTTGGATCCTACTCTTTCAGTTTTGATTGCATGAACATTGTGAAATTACCTTCGAAGTTCAGCAAAGTTCATTAATTCATTATTCCTTTCTCACTTGTCAGGATTAATAAGTGGTTCTCTAACAAGGTATCTATTCCTTTCATTTTTTGAAACAGTTGCTATGGTCAGACTCTTTCTGTGAGCACCTACGTTGGTGAGACGTTGTACTGTATATTCTTGGCAGTACTTGGTCTTGTCTTGTTTGCGCATTTGATTGGAAATGTGCAGGTACTTTCTACATGCTTAATTATGCACTCTATACTTTAGGAGTTCATTGTTCATGAGCATGTCTTTATCATTTTAATCATAATGTATCAACTTAAATTCATTTTATTAGAACATATTATCGTACATTTTCATTACTATTCCAGACCTACCTGCAATCTATCACTGCGAGAGTTGAGGAGTGGAGATTAAAGCAGAGAGACACGGAGGAGTGGATGAGACATCGTCAACTTCCTCATGAACTACGGGAAAGAGTTCGGCGATTTATCCAGTACAAGTGGCTTGCGACTCGAGGTGTGAATGAAGAGTCTATATTGCAGGTTCTACCAGCTGATCTACGGCGTGACATTAAACGCCACCTCTGCTTGGGTCTTGTTCGCCGGGTAAATAATCTTTCATGCTTTTCTGCAGAAATACAGAACGACTGCATATTTAAAACTTGCAGGTTCAGCTTTTGGACTAATAATAATGCCACAACTTGCTGCACATAGTATATACTAGACTTCCTGTTATATTTATGAATTATCATGCGCTAATCTCTTTTTCTGTTGTTTCAGGTTCCATTTTTCTCCCAGATGGATGACCAACTTCTAGATGCTATCTGTGAGCGTCTTGTATCGTCACTGTGCACAAAGGGCACATACATTGTCCGTGAGGGTGATCCGGTGATTGAGATGCTCTTCATCATTCGTGGGAAACTGGAAAGCTCCACAACAAATGGTGGCCGCACAGGCTTCTTCAATTCAACTACCCTGAAACCTGGTGATTTCTGCGGCGAGGAACTTCTTGGATGGGCTCTTGTGCCAAAACCGACCGCCAATCTGCCGTCATCCACTTGCACAGTGAAGGCGCTCGTAGAAGTGGAGGCCTTCTCGCTACAGGCTGAGGATCTCAAGTTTGTGGCGAGTCAATTTAGGCGGCTGCACAGCAAGAGGTTGCAGCACACTTACCGCTACTATTCGCACCACTGGAGAACGTGGGGCTCGTGCTTCATCCAAGCTGCCTGGCGGCGGTACAAGCGGAGGAAGATGGCGAAGGACCTGAGTATGAGGGAGTCGTTCCCCTCCATGAGATCAGACGACTCGAACGGGGAAGATGATCCTCCACCGAAGAAGGATCTCTCTCTGAAAATGATGGCCGGGAAAGTCATGGCTGGGAACAGGAAAGGGCTTCAGGCCATCAAAGAGTTGCCTACACTGAAGAAGCCGGATGAGCCAGATTTCTCTGCAGAACATTATGAGTGAGGTATAATGTCTGTGTCCTCATTGATCCTGCTAAGCTCTGCTTACCACTTGAGGCTGTAATCCGGCTTGGGATTTGAGTTCACAGGAACTGCCTTATGTGAGAATGCCAACTAACAATGAATTCCACAGCATGCTGGGGCACCTGACTGAGAGAGGCTCGACGGTTTAAAACTAGGTAGTAGATATTTAGTGTTTGTACATTCAGGTATATTTGTGTTTATAACATTCTTGGTACCACAGAACAGGGCACCATTATATTTACTGCCAGAGCTATTAAGACTGAAGCCATTGTTTGTACCTCGGAGATTCTGCTCAACTACATGTACACGTAATTTAATTATGGCCAAAAAGTCCACATCAATCAATATTCTTTTACAGTAGAACCCTTCCGTCTTAATAACTTTGCATCTACCACCTTTCACTTCTGTAGCAGTAAAACTTCAGCCTGTAAGTGGGCATAACCACGGCTGTCCGTCAAACGGAACTTGGATTTTGCCTGTTTAATTCCTGCCTAGTTCCGTGGTCAGCCCGCTAACACACGCCAAACAGCAAACAACAGTAAACAGTAGATCAGCTCGTTCATTTCACTCGCACTGGCTTCCTTCCTCCTGACGAACACGTACGTAACTGCAGTTAGACAAATCGAGCCCAGCCATCCGTCGGCATCGACAGCTGCTCATATTCATATACGAGCACAAGGAAAGAAGGCCTTGGAAGATTAGATTCTCTGTGGGAAGGCAACACCTCATATACAGGTAAAATTTCTACTGTATTTGAGTTGTCATTTGAACTTTCTTATCCACTGTGATAATTAAGGCTCTGCAAGGATAAGAGTTGGCAACGGTACACACACAATCCATTTATTATTGCTAATATGGAGTTTGTGAATAACCTTGTGTGTTCCCTCCAGGATGGAAATATGGGCAGCTTTGCCAACTTGCATGACTGATTTTCCGCAATTCAAAACCTTCAGAAAAAGACCTCAGGATCACGGTTCACCAAAGTCTGGACATGGAGTACACCATCAAACAAAAAGTATAGTTCCCTCTAAGCACAATAGATGTATATTTTGCTTTCGAGTGATGCTGCTTTGGAAATATCAATGTGGTCATTTAGAAATATCCTAATATTATGTAGTATACAACTACGTATGGATCGGGCTGTTAGATTGATCTCTCCCGTTCGGCCCCTTATCCGCGCCCTGATCGGGGGCGCCCAACCTTATCATGGTTGGTGGGCCCCTGTCGCCGCGCTATATAAAGTGGTGGGGGACCGGCAGCACGGGTCACGAGGTTCGTCGCTGTGCCAATCACCCCACCTACATCCCTACCGATCTAGGGTTAGCGTGAGCCGACGGGAAGCTTAGCCACCACCAAACACCCACGCCGTCGCCCCATTGCCCATGGATGCTAGCAGCAGCGCCAACTCCGGCATCCCCTCTGGCTCGTGCACATCGAGCCAGGGTGCAGGTGGTAACTCTCTCTCTCTCTCTCTCTCTCTCTCTCTCTCTCTCAAGTCTGATAGATCTAATCCTATAGTGCATATACCGAGCTTATTCTAGCTCTAACATTGGTATCAGAGCATCTTAGATGCTAGATTCTTCGGTAGAAAAGCAAAAGAATAGAATAAAAGTTTCCTAGATCTAAAGTGGGCCTTGCCCTATGGCCGCGTCGTCCTCCTCGATCCCTATGCGCATCGGCAAGCCGAGGCATAGGGAAGAAGGACAACCCCTCGGGGCAAAGAAAGACAGAGAAAATCAAAGGAAAAAGGCAAAGTAGAAAACCCCAAAGAGAATCCCAACCCTAGACCCTCAGATCCTCCCCAGATCCCAACCTCGAATCAAAATTAGACCCCAGTTTCTCCCAGATCCCGCAAAGAGAAAACCCCACCAAAAGAAAAGCCAAATAAAACCTGTAACACCCTCAGAATCGGCCCTATGCAAGTTTCAGCGATTCCCGCCAAACCCGCATAGAAACGATTCAAAGGTGCCCACCAGGCACTTTCGTGCGGGTGGAAAACGAAGTAATAACATTACACAACAGTCCTCGATGGGACCCACGTAGCAGATATATATACACAAATGACTCAAGGAGTCAAGAATACGAATATAATATACAAAGATCCAAATCACCTTGAAAATGATATAGCGTCCGACTACGGACAAGATGCAAATGGGGCTAAGAGCCACGAAGAATAACCAATGGCGTCCATAACCTGCCCGTGCCAAGCGGAAGGGTAACCACTAACGACGCCGATCTCAAAACTGCTTAAACAAAAGGGGTGCCGAAGGGCAAAGGAAAAAGAGAGCGGTCAATCGAGGCCGATACAGCGAGGCTAGAATTTGGCGGTCCTCGCCACAGTATGATGGACTCAAGGCGGCGCAACATTCACTAAACAACCTATAGAGACTCAATATAACCGCGGCTACCGAGAGGGATAAGAAAGACCTATCCGAATCCAACGATACTACCACCAAACATACCCATCCCGTATTTCCCCTCGAGACCAAACGAGGAAGTCAACCGAGGCACTCACACGGTTGGCGCTTTATTTATTCGATTATCGTTGCGGTAATTACTAGTCGTATAGGTAGTCATCCTGATATAATAAGCATGGGCACTTTTAGTTAACCATTCCGTTGTAGTTGCGAGACTTACTAGTCGGATACAATTAGCATGAGATATCCCCAAACCCAGCAGCTTGTTGGTACTTTTATTTAGCCATTACATTTGTGGTGAAGCTGATTACTAGTCATATCGGATATAAGTCAAATTATAGCAGTAAACTTTAGTTATAGTTGTCTATGATCGAGACCTGCTCCAAGTCGTCCATAACGCGGACACGGCTTCTCGAAAAGATTTAACCAGGGTGCACCAAAGTTTCCACAAGCACCTACACCCTTGTTGTCGGATCAGGTAGGTACAAGATCACAAAACATACACCCAACGGTATGTCGACGGGGTTTCGGACACGACGTTTCCCAGACCCAAAGCAAGCACGGGGGGCCACCCCACTAAGTACACCCGCAACGAAGTCGGCCGGGCTCCGAGACGGACTCAGGGTTTGTGGAGCCGGCTGTAAACGACTGGGAACCCGAAACTCTCGGGCTTGTCGATACAGCGAAAACGGGTCACGATCCTAAACAGTACAGGTGCTCCTCGCACAATCGTAAATAAAGCAGTAAAGCATGGCATAAGTACAGAATAGTAATAAAGCCCCAAACTAATTGTGGCCCCCAAAGACAAGATTGGAATCGGTACTAAATCGATGGGGTGCCCATACATCCCACATGTGGTTAGCGCTCGATCTCGGAACAGTGTCAAGAACTCGGGTCCTCACGGGACACAAGTGGACGGTTAACAACCAAATAACATCTATTGCCCACCTGTGCCTCTGTATTTACCTACTTCAATTTTAGTTATTAAACAATAATTGAATTAAACGATAATTAAAGCCATGATCATCTCCAACATTAAACATGCGGCAATACTTCAACAACTGTGGTATCGACGACGCCACAGCGACTTGAGCAAGCTTATCACGACGCGCAAGTCCAACTATCTACCAATCAACAGGTAATAGGATGTGTCCAAGGCAATATGAGGCTGCAAGGGATATCACGGGTACGAAAACTAGAGCAATGCAACACAGATAGTAATAGATCAACAGGAGGGAATAAATACTATAAAAGTAAGATAGGTAGAAAGGGGAAGATGCTCGCCTGAAAACATTGCCGAATGTTTAACCGAAGATCGGGTCGACACTCGCATCAACTCAACGGCCTTATCCGCGAAGAACCAAAACACTAGAATAAACACCGGATGCAATATTTAATACTACGGCAAAAGATCGGGCATGATGCATGAATGATGTATGGCATGGCAAAGATGCGATGCAATTAGGCAATATTAAGCGGAACCGGGGTCCCGACAAATATTTAAGTGGTTCAAGTTGTTTAACTACCCGCAATTTAATTGTTGTCTGAACAGGACAAAACATAGTATCGGTTCGCTACACAAATTTAAATGGGACCAATATTAGACTAGATTTACCCGCATATGGCCCCATATTTAATTTAGGTGAATCGGCATAAGGCCCCCAAACCACAGACAAGCATGCATGCATGAACAATTTAATATGCATCAGTTGATAATGTCATATTATAAAATAATGGGGTCTCGGATAGGGAATCACATTAGGGTTCGGCAAACTTGGGGTTCGAGGGGTTCGGGGTCGGGTCTCAGGGTTCGACGGGGGAACGGCTCGACGAGATCGGTCTCGGACAACGGAAGTCGATCTTGTCGCATCCGAGAAGAAGGACTTGGTTGGCGTTGGGGGGCACATCGGATTCGTCCTGGTCGGTGTCGATCTTGTCGTTGCGAAGATCTTGTCGGGTCCGCGCCATCGAGTCGGTCTTGGCATTCGGGGTGAAGAACTTGGCGTTCTGCGTCGGCGTCCTTACCGTCCGTGTTCTCGAGCATCGCATCCGGGAAGGAGTACTTGTCGCACACGTGGTCTTCGGGTCCGCTTCCATCGGGTCCATGACGAAGTACTTGTCGTCCCATGTAGAAATCCTTGTCGATCTGTGACGATGATTTCAGGTTCGGGTCTTCGGGGTACATGAGGAGAACTTGGCGTTCCGAGGGGTTCGGTCTTCGAGGTTTGTCCATCTACGCCATGTCGGAGATCCTGAGGTTTCGGCTCGATCGAAGGTGCAGTGCTTGAGTTTCGACGCAGGCGATCTTCGGATGGTACTCTAGTGGCCACGACGATCTTGAGAGGAACTTGGGGAACGCATGGTTTTGTCCTGGACTTGGGACAGGAGGCCACGTCCGTGCACTATTCTTCTGACTCGTACCGCAACCGAAGAAGTGGCATCGGGCTCCTCCACATTGCACGCCTTGCGAGGTGGAGGAGAGGGCGAGCTCGGCGGAGAGGCGCGGGCAGGGCGAGGAGGACGTCGGCGGAGGCGGCGGTTCTTGATGGGAAGGAGGTGAGCAGGAGGCGGGCTCGTTGGCCGATGAAGAGGAGGCCAAGGCGGCTGAGGCGGCCGTCGGCGACCACGACAAGGGGGCCCGGGGGCGAGGACGGAGGCCGGTCGTCGGGGCAGAGACGGACATGGGAGGGCCGAGCTCGCCGGGCGCGTCCAAACGGCGACGAGGAGGAAGACCGCGGGCCAGAGGAGGTCGCAGAGGCGGTCGGCGGGGCCGCGGCCGAGGAGGCTCGCAGACGGGCGCTGCAGGAGGGGTGAGGCCGACGGAGACACGGCAGAGGCAGGGAGGAGGGGTCGCCAGCGCATCGGCGGCCAGAGGAGGCGAGCGCCGCGCTGCTGGAGGCGGAGGTCTGCGTGGGCGGAGAGGAGGAGGACAAGGCCAGCGGGGAAAGGCGAGGCAGCGGGCATGGAGAGGCGGGGTGGCGGGCGCGGCGAGCTCACAGGAGGCGGAGGAGGAGGTCGCGGTGGCCTGCGGCGAGAGGAGGGTGGCGGACGATGAGGTAGGCGCGGTGGCGACGGGGAGGAGAGCTCGAGCGGCGGGGCGGGGAGGCCGTGGCAGGCGAAGCGGCGAGAGGAGGGAGGAGAGGAGGCACTGGGCAAGCAAGGCGGCAGGAGGAAACGCGTGGGCGGCGGGATCGGAAGGAAGGAGGAGAGAGGCGGTCGATGGGGTTGGTGACAGGGACGGGTCACGCGGGTGGGCGAGTGGACGGGGTTGGGTGGTGGGGCCAGGGTGAGAGAGAGACAGGGCTAGGCGGTGTACCGCGTGCGTGCTGTGCGTGCTCTGTGTGTGCGGTGTGGGTGTGTCTTTGTGGAGTGGGTGGGGCAGGTGAGGTGGAGGGAGGGGTGAGAGAGGTGGGGTAGGATGAGGTGGCGGGCTGGGATTGGTTAGGGGGAAGGGAGGGGTTGAGGTGGAGGCAGGCTATTGGGTGGGGTGAGGTGGAGGCAGAGTGGGTAGAATAGGACTGGGTAGGAAAAGGGTTTAGGGGGGCTGGTTTTGTACTGGGGGTGGCCGACTGGGTCGGATCGGCCCGGTACGGCTGCCCCTAAAAAAATAATATAATTTTTTATTTAATTTAAAATAAACTTTTGTAAATGGTTTTTAGACAAATAAAAGACCCGGAAAAGCCCGGCGCTTTAATTTGAAATTGAGACGGGGAATATTTAGAAAACCAAACTAGGCTTTTAGAAAATAGGTTTCGACAAACAAATGCATGATGACATGACGATGCTCAAATGCAATGTGGCACGATGACATGAGCATGCGGTCATGATGATGCAATGCACGAAAACAACGCGATTTTCTAGTAGTGGTTTTTGCGGGATGCCACAATTCGACACCACTAACAATGGATCTCGCCCTCGAGATCCGCCTCATGGTACCGGAAAGAAGGTCGGTGATCTGCGTCTTCTCGCTTCGTGTAGATCTTCGCGACACCACTAACAAGAGGTCGTTGTCCGTGATCGTCGAGGGAACACTCCGGGAACCAAAGGTCGAAGGTAGAGGTATCAACAAATAAAGCCACCTCTAGCTTCGATAGAAAGAGGGAACCGATGCATTCTCATCCACTTCAATGTACAAAAGCGAATAGAAGGGGTAGTCGGCATGGGGGCCAATCCATCACGCACCCAAACTATTACTCTGCACAATCAGTAGAAAAGCGTGCAACCATTCTCGGAATCAGACTGAAGATCTCGACAATTGAGGTTCAGGAACAAAGGAGTGATGCAGACTCTGCATTGGATCTGGCATAGATGATGTCGTCGCGTCGGAAAACACCGGAAGGCACGAGAAGGAACAAAGAGAAGTCCACCAGACGAAAGGATTCCTCGGATAGCATGAAGACCAGGTGTACACACACCGTTACCAAAAGAGGAAGCGAAACCCTGAAGGTACGACGGAACCCAACCACGAGAAATCCTGGACTCGAAGAGAGAGAAGAGAGCGGATTCAAAACACGCAGAGGTGAGAGGAGAGCAGCAGAGGGGTAAGGAGTAAAATCAGACCTAATCAGAACTATCCAACCGATTTTTGCAAAATAGTTTTGACACTCTACTTCGGCCGTAAGCTAGGTTATCTCTGTTTGGACTTGTGGGGTATCGCAACTGCTGAGCTCGATACCACTCTGTAACACCCTCGAATCGGCCCTATGCAAGTTTCAGCGATTCCCGCCAAACCCGCATAGAACGATTCAAAGGTGCCACCAGCACTTTCGTGCGGGTGGAAAGCGAAATAACATTACAACAGTCCTCGATGGGACCCATGCAGATATATATATACAACAACGACTCAAGGAGTCAAGAATACAGATATAATATACAAAGATCCAAATCACCTTGAAAATGATAGGCGTCCGACTACGGACAAGATGCAAATGGGGCTAAGAGCCTGAAGAATAACCAATGGCGTCCATAACCCTGCCGAGGCCAAGCGGAAGGGTAACCACGCTAACGACGTCGATCTCAAAACCCTTAAACAAAGGGTGCACGAAGGCAAAGGAAAAAGGAGAGCGGTCAAGATCGAGGCGACACAGCGAGGCTAGAATTCGGCGGTCCTCGCCTACACAGGTATGGTGGACTGAAGCGGCAGCGCAGCATTCACTAAACAACCTATAGAGACTCGATATAACTGTCGGCTACCAGAGAGGGATAATAAAGAACTATCCGAATCCAACCTGATACTACCACCAAACATACCCATCCTGGTATTTCCCCCTCGAGACCAAACGAGGAAGTCAACCGAGGCACTCACACAGTTGGCAGTTTTATTTATTCAGTTATCGTTGCAGTAATTACTAGTCAGGTATAGGTAGTCATCCTGATATAATAAGCAGTGGGCACTTTTAGTTAACCATTCCGTTGTAGTTGCAGCACTTACTAGTCAGATACAATTAGCATGAGATATCCCCAAACCCAGCAGTTGTTGGTACTTTTTTTAGCCATTCCGTTGTGGTGAAGCTGATTACTAGTCATATCGGATATAAGTCAAATTATAGCAGTAAACTTTAGTTATAGTTGTCTATGATCGAGACCTGTGCTCCAAGTCGTCCATAACCGCGGACACGGCTTCTAAAAGATTTAACCTGCAGGGTGCACCAAAGTTTCCACACGCACCTACACCCTTGTTGTCGGATCGGTAGGTACAAGATCACAAAACATACACCCAGCGGTATGTCGACGGTTTGGACACGACGCTTCCCAGACCAAAGCAAGCACGGGGCCACCCACTAAGTATACCCATAGCAAGTCGGCCGGGCTCCGAGACGGACTCGGGGTTTGTGGAGCCGGCTGTAAAGGACTGGGAACCCGAAACTCTCGGGCTTGTCGATACAGCGAAAACGGGTCACGATCCTAAACAGTACAAGTGCTCCTCGCACAAACGTAAATAAAACAGTAAAGCATGGCATAAGTACAGAATAGTAATAAAGCCCCAAACTAATTGTGGCCCCAAGATGCGGAATCGGTACTAAATCGATGGGGGTGCCCATACATCCCACATGTGGTTAGCGCGCTCGATCTCGGAATATGTGTCAAGAACTCGGGGTCCTACGGGACACAAGTGGACGGTTAACAACCAAATAACATCTATTGCCCACCTGTGCCTCTGTATTTACCTACTTCAATTTTAGTTATTAAACAATAATTGAATTAAACGATAATTAAAGCCATGATCATCTCCAACATTAAACATGCGGCAATACTTCAACAATCGTGGTAATCGATTTACACGCCGACAAGATTTGAGCAAGCGACTACGACGCGCAAGTCCAACTATCTACCAATCAAGGTAATAGGATGTGTCCAAGGCAATATGAGGTGCAAGGGATATCACGGTACGAAAACTAGAGCAACGCAAATACGAGATAGCAATAGATCAACAGGAGGGAATAAATACTATAAAAGTAAGATAGGTAGAAAGGGGAAGATGCTCGCCTGAAAACATTGCCGAATGTTCAACCGAAGATCGGGTCGACACTCGCATCAACTCAACGGCCTTATCCGCGAAGAACCAAAACACTAGAATAAACACCGGATGCAATATTTAATACTACGGCAAAAGATCGGGCATGATGCATGAATGATGTATGGCATGGCAAAGATGCGATGCAATTAGGCAATATTAAGCGGAACCGGGGTCCCGACAAATATTTAAGTGGTTCAAGTTGTTTAACTACCCGCAATTTAATTGTTGTCTGAACAGGACAAAACATAGTATCGGTTCGCTACACAAATTTAAATGGGACCAATATTAGACTAGATTTGCCCGCATATGGCCCCATATTTAATTTAGGTGAATCGGCATAAGGCCCCCAAACCACAGACAAGCATGCATGCATGAACAATTTAATATGCATCAGTTGATAATGTCATATTATAAAATAATGGGGTCTCGGATAGGGAATCACATTAGGGTTCGACGAACTTGGGGTTCGAGGGGTTCGGGGTCGGGTCTCAGGGTTCGACGGGGGAACGGCTCGGCGAGATCGGTCTCGGACAACGGAAGTCGTTCTTGTCGCATCCGAGAAGAAGGACTTGGTTGGCGTTGGGGGGCACATCGGATTCGTCCTGGTCGGTGTCGATCTTGTCGTTGCGAAGATCGTGTCGGGTCCGCGCCATCGAGTCGGTCTTGGCA
Organism: Avena longiglumis; assembly: GCA_030063025.1. NCBI lineage: Eukaryota > Viridiplantae > Streptophyta > Magnoliopsida > Poales > Poaceae > Avena > Avena longiglumis. The sequence goes on along the minus strand of CP125978.1, from coordinate 475,983,813 downwards.
TTCGGGGTGAAGAACTTGGCATTCTGCGTCGGCGTCCTTACCGTCCGTGTTCTCGAGCATCACATCCGGGAAGGAGTACTTGTCGCACACGTGGTCTTCGGTTCCGCTTCCATCGGGTCCATGACGAAGTACTTGTCGTCCCATGTAGAAATCCTTGTCGATCTGTGACGATGATTTCAGGTTCGGGTCTTCGGGGTACATGAGGAGAACTTGGCGTTCCGAGGGGTTCGGTCTTCGAGGTTTGTCCATCTACGCCATGTCGGAGATCCTGAGGTTTCGGCTCGATCGAAGGTGCAGTGCTTGAGTTTCGACGCAGGCGATCTTCGGATGGTACTCTAGTGGCCACGACGATCTTGAGAGGAACTTGGGGAACGCATGGTTTTGTCCTGGACTTGGGACAGGAGGCCACGTCCGTGCACTATTCTTCTGACTCGTACCGCAACCGAAGAAGTGGCATCGGGCTCCTCCTGTTGCTGGCACGCACACGCGAGGTGGAGGAGAAGGGCCGAGCTCGGCGACGAGGAGGGCGCCGGAGCAGGGCGAGGAGGACGTCCGGGCGGAGGCCGGCGGTTGCTGATGGGAAGGAGGTGAGCAGGGGAGGCAGGCTCGTTGGGGCCGATGAAGAGGAGGCCCAAGGCGGCGCTGGAGGCGGCCGACGTCGGCGACCACGACAAGGGGGCCCGGGGGCGAGGACGGAGGCCGGTCGTCGGGGCAGAGACGGACACGGAGGGCGAGCTCACGGGCGTCGAGCGGCGAGGAGGAAGACCGGGCGAGGAGGTCGCAGAGGCGGTCGTGGCGGGCCGAGGAGGCTTCAGAGCAGCGCTGGTGGGGTGAGGCCGATGGAGACACAGCAGGCGGGAGGAGGGTCGCCAGGCCGTCGGCGACTGAGGCGCAGGCGCCAGCTGGCTGGAGGCCGGAGGTGCTGCATGGTCCGGAGAGGAGGGAGGACGGCGCACGGCCGGAAGGGGAGGCAAGGGTGCGAGCGGGCGTTGAGAGGAGCGGGGTGAGCGGGCCGGCGAGCTCCTGGGAGGCAGAGGAGGGGCCGGTGGCTGCGGCGAGAGGAGGGTGGCGGACGACGAGGTAGGCGCGGTGGCGACGGGGAGGAGAGCTCGAGCGGCGGGGCGGGGAGGCCGTGGCGGCAGGGCGAGCGGGGCGGGCGAGAGGAGGGAGGAGAGAGGGAGGACGCTGGGGCAGCTGGCGAGCGGTAGGAGGAAACGCGTGGGCGGCGGGATCGGGAGGAAGGATGAGAGAGGCGGTCGATGGGGTTGGTGACAGGGACGGTTCACGCGGGTGGGCGAGTGGACGGGGTCGGGTGGTGGTGCCAGGGTGAGAGAGAGACAGGGCTAGGCGGTGTACCGCGTGCGTGGTGTGCATGCTCTGTGTGTGTGCGGTGTGGGTGTGTGCTGTGGAGTGGGTGGGGCCAGCGGGTGAGGTGGAGGGCAGTGGGGGTGAGAGAGGTGGGGTAGGATGAGGTGGCGGGATGGGATTGGTTAGGGAGAAGGGAGGGGTTTAGGTGGAGGCAAGCTATTGGGTGGGGTGAGGTGGAGGCAGAGTGGGTAGAATAGGACTGGGTAGGAAAAGGGTTTAGGGGGGCTGGTTTTGTACTGGGGGTGGCCGACTGGGTCGGATCGGCCCGGTACGGCTGCCCCTAAAAAAATAATATAAATTTTTATTTAATTTAAAATAAACTTTTGTAAATGGTTTTTAGACAAAAAAAAGACCCGGAAAAGCCCAGCGCTTTAATTTGAAATTGAGACGGGGAATATTTAGAAAACCAAACTAGGCTTTTAGAAAATAGGTTTCGACAAACAAATGCATGATGACATGACGATGCTCAAATGCAATGTGGCACGATGACATGAGCATGCGGTCATGACGATGCAATGCACGAAAACAACGCGATTTTCTAGTAGTGGTTTTTGCGGGATGCCACAAAACCCAAAAAACACCACCGGCCGCCGCCATGCGCCGGCAAGGGGGCACCACCATCAAGGCTGCTGATCGGGCGTCGCCACCTCGGGTGGGCCGACGCCGCCAAGGGGGTAGAGAGGGGTCAATGCTCCGTGGCTCGTCGCCGTCTCTCCTCTCTGCCTTGTTGTTTGCGAGGTTGGGGAGTTAGATGGGACAGAGGGAAAGAAGGGGAAGAGGCAGGGGTGGGGGCGTAGGAGAGGGAGGGGCTCGCCGACGGTGTTGTCGCCGCGCGGGCGACCACCTCGCCTCTCCAGCGCCGCCAGACAGAGAGGAGCGGGGGGCTCATGGAGAGAGGGGCGAAATGACCTAGGTTACTTGGGGGCTCTTGTGGGGGATGGTTTTGTGTAACATCCCAAAAATACTAAACTTGGATCATCAAATTCTAATCCTCACATTTAGGGTTAACAAAAACTTTTCTAAATAAAATTATGAATGCATGCATATGTGTATGCATTGATTTTGAATTCTTTTAAACCCACCTTGTTTGTTTGTTTCATTGCTTGTAAAATGTTTCTTAGGTGAAATAAACATCATCTAAAACATTTCCCACACTTTTCCTAAAGACAAGTAAATAAAACACATATATGAAGTGAATGGTCACTTTGACCAATTTAACTCCCATGCCTACTTTGGCTGTCTCAAACTTTCAAAGCCTAACAGAAACTTTTCTGGATCCTTGCACCCCTTGAATGTACTCATAACAAGGTATCAAGGCCCACTTTGTGATCATCCAGAAACTTTCAAATGCATAGTTTAAATGACAATTCAAAATTGAATCTTTATCATATGGGAAGATCCCACCTTTTCAAAAACCACTCAAACAAGCTCAACTTTCAAAACCCAAGCATCTGCAGACTCACCAGCACCAATCTAGCAAACCCACAAAAATTCATTTCAAAATTCAAAACTTGATTTCATGCGGCCATTTCATCAAACAGGTTGTAGACACAAATCAAACAAACATCAAACACTATTGTGAGCAGTGATTCTTGCCTAACTTGTTCCCTAGTTAGCTCACAACCAGCTCAGTAGATCATCTAGGAAGATTAGCCAAGCACTAGCACCACTGTGAGCTTGCCATTGCCATCAATGGTGAACAACCGAGCACCCCCTTGTCACCCCATTGTGTACAGCAGGCTAGAGGAAGAACTAGCCGTGCCAACCTTGTCTGGGAGGCAGCCCACTGTCCACCGCCACTTTCCCAGCCATGAAGCCGCCAAGCCTCGACCACGCGCACAAGCCGCATGGACGAGCATGCGCCAGCGCCACCCTCGACCAGCGTCCACAGACCGCGCGCGCCTCACCGTGCACACACGATCACCACCGACCCAGAGACCGCCAGACATCCCTGCTTGCCGTGCCATACAGCCACCGCCGTCGAAGACGCCGCCTGCAGAAAGCACCGCTCGCTCTGCACCAAGCCGCACCGCCCCATGCCTCGAGACCATGTCGTTGAGCATCGCCAGAGACACCGCACTGCCCCTACCTTGCCCATGCCTTTAGCCATCAGTAATTCTCGCCGACGAGCTCACTGTCGGCCCCGACGGTCCTCGCCGACTATAAATAGAGGCCACCCCGCACGATTTCTTCACACCATCTCACTCTCCTCACCGACCGTACACACCGTTCTCGAGCAAGGCGAGCACCACCTCGCCGAATTTCACCAAGCCCGCCTGGAGAAGAAGGAGCCAGTGATTGAGCCGCCTCAGAGAAGCCACCGGCAGGAGATTTGCCGTCGACTCGCTGCTCGTTACCGCCTCGCCGACCCTCGCCCCTGAGCCCCAGACCTCACCGGCGCGCTTAGGTTTCTCGCCGGAGTTGTCTCAAGGCCGACGATGACCCCACCTGGATTAGAACTAGATCGAACGATCCACGTTGCCCCATACCGCTTCGCCCAGCCCCGTGTCACTGACGAGTGGGGACACCCACTTAAGCAGCCCGCGGGAGCACTGCGCTTAGCAGGACGGCCCAGTACTTTTTCCCACGCAGCCCAGCGATTCAAATTAAACCTTTTTATTTTTAAATTCACACACACTTCTGTACCCAACTTCAAAAATCAACCCAGACCGATTCAGTGCACCAAATTGGATGAAACCAATTTTGTTGGAAAGGTCTGTGAATGCTGAATCCAAGCCCGTTGGATTCAAGTCATTTGGATCTATAGATCACCCATAGTAAAAATAACAAGGCAAAAGCTTTTCTGCATTCAAACATTTTTCAGATTTAAACCATAAAAGCTTTTGAGTTGATCCCAACTCTCAAAAATCACATTTAACCATACCTTTCAGAATATATAAAAATATATAGGTTTACTTGCAGAAATAATGTTCAAGTAATAAAAGAATGCTACATAAGCATTTCTAGCCACTTTAATTAATTAAAATAAAAGGGTAAAACCTTATTAAATTGTGACACCACTTTAAATCACATTCCCATGGACTATAATATGTGGTGATGACATGTGTCAACATGATCCCATATTTGGTTTGGAGAATATTAAATCTTAAGTAGTTTTCCAATGAGTAGAAATTACTTTTCTAAAAATAAAAAGAATCAAATCAAGCCTTAACCTTGTAAGGTTAGAGATGATGTTAGATCATCTATAAGACCCTTGTGTGTGATGATTGCAAGTAGTTAAGTATTGTTTGGTGATTGTGTACCTCGTATTTATTCATAGACGCTAGTACCGACCAAAGCTACGAGGAGGAAGGAGGATACTACGAAGAAGAAGCCGAGGAGAACTTCAACCACTGCTTTGCACAAGGCAAGCTGATACTATACCAATGCAAGCTAAAACTTGCAAGACACTCTACTTTAGCAAGCCTAATACTACTAGTGAATGAGCAAGCTAGTAACCTTGCAAGCTAACACTTGCAATTTAGCAAGCTTATATTGACATTGATGCAAGCTAACACTTGCAAGATACCCTACTGATGCAACAAACCCCTACTTGTTACTATGCCTTAAGCATATGTGATCATACCCATTTGATAAACCAATCCTAGTTTTATGTGCAAGCTTCTCACTTTATTTTCTTTATCAAAGCTTACTTAGAGTTTACTTAAGTGACTGGTAGATTTTGGAAAGATGCTGAAGGTTGCATAAAGAGCATAAAATTTGGCCTAAGCTAGAAACCTTGATATCAACCTAAGATATAAGGTTGGACTTAGTGAAACTCCACTAGTTACCACCCTCATTAGTACTACCCCACTGTAGATGCTAGTGCTAAGCATAAAACTTGATCAACTTTTAGATGGGAATACTTGGTGGAAAATGGTTATGAAAACCTTGGAATGATGGATCATTCTATTGAAATGTTTTGGACATGTGTTTCCAAACACTTGATGATTCTGGTGATTAAAATGTTGAGGCATGAGCCTTAGCCCTTTATAAAACTGATGGTTGTCTGGATGCGATACCATTCCAATTTTAGCGTACAACCACAATACCGAATATTGGGTAGGGCTTGACCGAAACTTATATACCTTAGTATTAGTTCCTCACGGCCAAGGTCCGAGCCGAGGCTACCTTGTGAAGATTGTCCACATGCAGACTCCAAGATGACATGGTCATGGTTGGGAGGCCAAACTCACAGGAGAGGTGCTTATACTAGGGCGTGTAATTGAAAGGTTAGGATTGATTATCCGTCATCGAGTATGGTGAATTCAGGATTTGTTCTGACGGATGTATTGAATGTTATGGTGAAAGTGTACAATCTCTGCAGAGTGTCAAACTATTCGAATAGCCGTTCATGATTATGAACATTAGATGGCCATACTGTTCCGCCGACTTTTCAAAATGACTTGTGAAATGAATTGAGACTTTGACTTGACCACCACAGAGTTGTGACCTGAAATACAAGTTCCCACTTAGGATTTATAAAATTATGACTAGCTTCAGAACCTAGTAGAGATAAATCTGGCTTTTGCAAAACAACCCTAGAGCCTAGTGTCCTATTATCCAAAAAACCCCGTTACTTGTTAGTATTAGTTTGCGAGTACTTAAAGAGTGCTTATGGCTTTGTCCCTGGCTATTCCCATGGCCAGACTATGAAGAGGAGTACCTGGAAGATGCACCCCAGGAAGGTTACGACAACTAGGATCATCTCCCATCAAGATTACCTATGACCTCAAGATGGAGCCGCTTACGCCACCGTTATTATTACGTATTCCGCTGCTTGATGTTGTATTAAGAACTGGATCATGAGATCCCTTTTTGTGTAAGAACTTATGTATCGTTTGTAATGGATGAAGTACTATGGTATCCAATTCTGTTATGTCTCGCAAAAATGGTAATCCTGGGATTGCGATGTATGGCATAACAGGCATCTAGGATTAAAAAATCCGGGTGTTGACAAGTTGGTATCAGAGCCATACTGACCATAGGATACCCTAGTTAGATTGGACGTTGAACCAAAAACTTAGTTTCAAAACCAAAGAACAAAAATATTTACGAAAACTTATTCTCATTCTTACCTCTTTAATTCTTTAATAAAACTTCATGTTCCTCAAAAACTCTTGCGAAATAGATAAAATTTTGACACACTTGATCACTCTGCTAATCTACTCATCCTCTATTTTTATAGATGGACGTGAAGCAAACAAGTTTTACCAACTTGGGAATGGAGGAGACCTTATCTTTGAGAGGATCTCGATCAGCTTTGAACTTCCGAACGTCGCATCCCGAGTTCTTAGGAGCTCAGCTCAATGATCAAGGAGGAGAAGATCTGCAGTGGCTAATTGTTGCAAGTCTCCGAGGAAAGATTGAACCTCCCACTGCAGAGGAAATTCAGTTTACCTTGAGGGAAAACAACTGGCTCGATGGACTTGCCGAGCAATGCAGAAGCTCTTTCCGTCTGGTGGCGTAGCATCAATCGGATCAAGGGTACTCGCTGAGTTTTTCCCAAGGCGTGATGCAAATGGACAACCATTGGAAGCCCCATACCACCCCGGTAAGACTCAATTGGACCACCTTAGCTTCATGATGTATGATCGTCGCCAGAATTGGACAACCGCGTGACTATTGCAACCACAAGTCTGCCATCATCAAGACGAAGGACGCACCATCACCATGCTAGCAAAGTATCGCAAGTCTCGCCCATCACCGACAAGAAGGAGCGCATTATTGCCCGTCTTATCGTGCATCTCATCTCCGGAGGAGACCATCCACGAGAGATACATGCGCTTAGAGGAAAGGGAGAATGCCGGAGAGGATCTTCGTGGAGACCCTTACTCCTATCTCAGCGATGACGATTTTCGGAGGATCGGCCATGGACTTCTTCACCGATGAGGATGATTTCGCCTTCATCGATGATGTCAAGATGATGAAGCCGGAGACTCGAGGAGTATTAGCACCGAGCACTAGCGTAGTGAGTAGTAGTCGGTCCCATCAGTATCGTAGTTTCGAATGGTTCTTAAAACCATCTGTTTTCCTTTGTGGTGTGAGTTGTATCGAGTGAATGAATGAATGAAAAGCAAGTTGCTAGAAAACCCGAGTCAAACTCTAAAACTTTTCAAAACCCAAAACCTTAGAAATTTCCCTCTTTTCATGATCTATATCAATCTTCGATGCCACGTGGAGGAAGTGGTTCAGCCCCGGACCCGATGTTGCAGATCCTGCAAATGTTGACTTCTGACCGCGAAGCTGAAAGAGCGGAACGTCAAGCCAACCTAGCCACTCTGCAACAGATAGCCCAGCTAGCCCACAACAACCAAGGCCACGGAAATCAGGACAACCACGGATCTAAGGTCAAGAATTTCCAGAATACCAACCCACCCGTTTTCACCAAGTCAGAAGAACCCCTAGATGCTGATGATTGGCTGCAAACCATGGAAAACAACCTAGAAGTCGTCGGAGTGGAAGCCAACGAGAAAGTCATGTTCGCCACCCATTATCTAGCCGGAGATGCCAGGGCATGGTGGAACAATGTTCGTGCAATGACCGGAGGCCAGATGATGACCTGGGAGGAATTCAAGGTCAAGTTCAGCAGAACCCATGTGCCCCCAGGTTTGATCAAGAGAATGAGAGACGAGTTCAGAGAGTTGAAGCAAGGAAGGATGACTGTAGTGGAATACCGTGACAAATTTTTGTCATTAGCTAGGTATGCCCCGGACGAGATAGACACCGAAGCCAAGAAGAAAGAAAGATTCCTGAATGGTCTGCATGACGAGATGCAGACAGTGTTAGTCAATATCCCCTTTGTTGATATTGAAGCCCTTGTCGACTCTGCTATCCAGATGGAAGGAAAGATCAACCAGGCCAATGAGAACCGCAAGCGTCGCATGATGCATCAACCAGGAACCCATCAGACCCCAAAGTATCGCCCCAACCCATCTCCAGGATTTGCCCCAAGAACCAACAGACCCCCTATGACCCGTCCGACCTACCCCAACCGTGGAAACCCTAGACCCGGAGGAAATCACAACAACCCTGGCAACTCTAGCAATTTCACCCCGTGCCCCACTCAAGTTCAACACCAACAATGCTACCGCCAACCCCAACACTGCCCCGAGGACTGGAAGCAATGCTGTGCCTGTCGCTGCCAAGGACAAGTCACAAGTGACCTGTTATGACTGTGGAAATAAAGGCCACTATTCCAGCGAGTGCCCCAACAAGAAGAATGCTACAGCCCCCAACGCCAATGTCCCATTTCAAAGCAGCGTCGTGTCAGCCAGGAGAAGATTTGCCCTGTGGAATTCACTCAACCGCAATGGCCGTCTTTTTCTCATGCATGTCAAGAAGCTCGTGAAGCACCAGACGTCATCTTGGGTATGTTTTCTGTTAATTCAAGATTGCAAGAGTGTTGTTTGACTCGTGCATCGCATTCATTTGTCACCGAAGAATTTGCTGCACTAGTAAAATTCAACTAACCAAATTGAAGCATGTGATGATTGTACAAATTCCGGATCAACCACCAAGGCTAGGCAAATTTGCAAGGCCGTCCCTATTCGAATCCATGGCATAGATTTTATGCTATCCTAATAGTACTTAACTAAAGGTTTGGAAGTAGTACTAGGAATGGATTGGATGTCCAAACATAAAGGATTGATTGATGTGCCAAGAAAGCCATCACCATGACTAGTACCACCGAATATCGATCGAGCATATATCGAAACCTTACCGCCAATTCAAGTGTAACAAGAGTATAGCCCAACCTACCATTGACCAAGTCCGGATAGTGCGAATACCCCAATGTATTTCAGATGTTTTGCTTGATGCCCCAGATCGGGATATCGAGTTTATCATCGAACTAATCCCGAAGCAGGACCCATAGCCCAGAGACCCTATAGTATGAACCCGTAACTAGAAGAATCAAGAAGCAACTGGATTCCATGTTGGAAATCGGATTGATTCAACCAAGTGCGTCCCCATGGAGATCACCTGTCTTGTTTGTGGACAAGAAGGATGGAGGTAACCGTTTGTGTACGGATTATCGGAAGTTGAATGATGTCACCATCAAGAACAAGTACCCCTTGCCTAAGGTAGAAGATTTGTTTGATCAGTTGACTGGTGCCAAAGTGTTTTCTAAGATTGATCTTAGGACTGGCTATCATCAACTCAAAATTTGTGCAAAGGATATTCCAAAGACTGCCTTTACCACCAGATATGGATTGTATGAGTATACAGTCATGTCTTTTGGATTAACCAATGCCCCCGCTTATTTCATGAACCTCATGAATAAGATTTTTATGGACTTCCTGGATAAGTTTGTTGTTGTTTTCATCGATGACATTATGATTTATTCCAAAGCAGAAGAAGAACATGAGCTACACCTAAGGACCATTCTTGGAACCCTTAGAGAGCATCAGCTGTATGCAAAGTTTAGCAAATGTGAATTCTGGTTACAGGAAGTAGGATTCCTCGGTCACATTGTATCAGCCGGGGGAATTGCCGTTGACCTTGCCAAAGTGAAAGATGTAGAAGATTGGCAAGCCCCAACCACTCAAACCCAAGTTCGTGCTTTTCTCGGATTGGCGGGATATTATCGCAAATTTGTAGAAGGATTCTCTAGTATCGCTGCCCATGACCCAATTCTTTGAAGAAGGACAAGAAGTTTGAATGGACCGACAAATGTGAAGCGAGTTTTCAAGAACTCAAAAGGAGATTGATTTCAGCCCCAATATTGATCATGCGATATCACGAAGCCCTTCGATGTGTACAGACGCATCCAAGATTGGTCTCGGATGTGTGCTAATGCAAGAAGGCAAAGTTATATCTTATCTATCGCGACAATTGAAACAACATGAACAAAATTACCCAACCCATGACCTCGAACTCGTTGCCGTAGTTCTAGCCCTGAAGACATGGAGACATTACCTGATGGGAAACCGTTGTGAGATTTATTCGGATCACAAGAGCCTAAAGTATATATTCACTCAGAAGGAGCGGAATATGAGGCAGAGAAGATGGATTGAGCTAATCAAGGATTGCGACCTGGACATTCACTATCACCCTGGTAAAGCCAACGTGGTAGCCGATGCCCTTAGCAGATTGCCGTGCCGCTTGAACTCCCTGATTTTTAAGGAGCAACCAAGTTTGCACAAAGAGATGGAAGATTTTCGAATGGAATTAGTAAGTGAAGGATTTTTGGCTAGCATAGAACTTCAGCCCACTTTGATCAGTCAGATTAAAGAGGCGCATAAGGGAAATGCCAGTATCGACGGAATCAAGCGTCAGATCAGTGCAAAGTACCCGGATTCACCGAGGACGAAGAATGAGTTTTGTGGTACAAAGGACCTTTGTGTACCATCGATTCGAGTTGAAAGAAGTTATTTTGAAGGAGGCTCATGATACTTTTATTCTATCCATCCCGGAGGAACTAAGATGTATCAAGATTTGAAAGAGCAATTTTGGTGGCATAAGATGAAGAGAGAAATCGAAGCTATATCGCCAAGTGTGATATATGTCACGAGTCAAGGCCGGACATCAAAGACCACGGATTGTTGCAACCTTTGCAAATTCGAATGGAAATGGGATTCAGAGAATGGACTTTATCACTGGACTACCTACTTCTAGTAGGGGAAATGACTCTATTTGGGTCATAGTGGACAGATTGTCCAAAGTCGCCCATTTCTTGCCCGTCAAAACCACCTATCAGAGTTCGAAGCTAGCGGAGTTGTACATCGCTAGAATCGTTAGTTTGCATGGAGTCCCCAAGAACATAGTATCGGATCGAGGAACCCAGTTTACCTCGAGATTCTGGAAGAAAGTCCAAGAAGGTTTAGGAACCCGCCTAGATTTCAGTACCGCATATCACCCTCAGACCGATGGACAAACGGAGCGAGTAAACCAAATACTCGAAGATATGCTTAGAGCATGTGTGCTAGAATATGGAGCCAAGGTGGAAGACTGTCTGCCGTTTGCAGAATTTGCATACAACAATAGTTACCAAGCCAGTTTGCAAATGGCCCCATTTGAATTCATGTACGGAAGAAAGTGTCGCACCCCTTTGAACTGGTCGGAAGTAGGAGAGAGTCAGATTTTCGGACCCGACATCCTACGAGAAGCAGAAGAGAAGGTTCACAAGATTCGTGAGCACCTCAAGACAGCCCAATCCCGACAGAAGAGTTAAGCCCACAAGAGACGTCGAGACCTCGCCTTCAACATAGGAGATTTTGTTTATCTGAAAGTGTCGCCATTGAAGGGAATGCAGCGTTTCCAACTCAAGGGAAAGTTAGCCCCCAGATATATCGGACCTTTCAAAATTCTGAACCGTCGAGGAGAATTATTGTATCAATTGGAACTACCAGAAGAGATGTCAGCTGTGCACAATGTGTTCCATATCTCGTTACTTCGTAAGTGTCTCGAAGTCCCCGAGAAGACCGAAGTGTTCAAGAATATCGATCACCGGACCATAGAGATCAACGATGACCTAACCTATCCCGAAGTACCCATCCGTATTTTGGAAGAAGCCTTTCGAACTACCAGAACCCGAAGCATCAAGTTTCTCAAGATTCAGTGGAGCAACCACACAGAAGAGGAAGCTACCTGGGAGCGCGAAGATCACATCAGGACGGAGTTTCCAGATCTCTTCAAATCCTAGGTAATCTTTTCGTCCTTTTCAAATCTCGGGACGAGATTTTGTTTAAGGGGGGAAGGTTTGTAACATCCCAAAAATACTAAACTTGGATCATCAAATTCTAATCCTCACATTTAGGGTTAACAAAAACTTTTCTAAATAAAATTATGAATGCATGCATATGTGTATGCATTGATTTTGAATTCTTTTAAACCCACCTTGTTTGTTTGTTTGTTTCATTGCTTGTAAAATGTTTCTTAGGTGAAATAATCATCATCTAAAACATTTCCCACACTTTTCCTAAAGACAAGTAAATCAAAACACATATATGAAGTGAATGGTCACTTTGACCAATTTAACTCCCATGCCTACTTTGGTTGTCTCAAACTTTCAAAACCTAACAGAAACTTTTCTGGATCTTTGCACCCCTTGAATGTACTCATAACAAGGTATCAAGGCCCACTTTGTGATCATCCAGAAACTTTCAAATGCATAGTTTAAATGACAATTCAAAATTGAATCTTTATCATATGGGAAGATCCCACTTTTTCAAAAACCACTCAAACAAGCTCAACTTTCAAAACCCAAGCATCTGCAGACTCACCAGCACCAATCTATCAAACCCACCAAAATTCATTTCAAAATTCAAAACTTGATTTCATGCGGCCATTTCATCAAACAGGTTGCAGACACAAATCAAACAAACATCAAACACTATTGTGAGCAGTTGAAAGGATCGTATGGGCACCTAGAGGGGGGGGGGGTGAATAGGTGCTACTTCAAATTTTCTTCTTTTTCAAATTAAGGTTTGACAATAAGGTAAATTCTCTATATAATCCAACTATGGTGAATTTACCTATATGACAAATAAGCAAGATCTACCACAACACAAAGTAGTAACAAGTAAGTAAGGTGCGGTAAAGGATAGAGGTAACTGAAAAGTGGACGCGGAGACACAAGGAATTGTTTCCCGTAGTTCCTTCCTTTTGAGGGGAAGTACGTCTATGTTTGGAGAGGGGGTGGTTTCAAACCACCAACGCCACGAGAGGCCTCCCTTGTTCTTCGATGAATCTCACCCCAACGGGATCGATTCACCTTCCACTATATCGGCAACCTTCAAGGTGGAAGCCGGCACCGTTACAAGTTTGGGGCACACATCCACAACTTAATCGGAGGCTCCCAAATACAAGCAAGCTGTCAAAGCAATCAAAGACAAGCTTGTAAGAACAAAAACAAAAGCTAGGGTTTCCAACAAAACACTAGAGCAAAGGGGCCCTCAAAGAAATGAGGGGGAAATGAAGATCTCTTTTGGTGAAGTAGTAGATCGGGCCCTCCTCCTCCGATTCCCCAAAGATCAAGGACTTTGGGTGGTTGGATGATGAGATCTTGAGAATTTGAGTGGCTCCAATGGACTCCAATGGTGGGCAATGACTTTAATGAGCTGAGCACTTTGTCCCAAGGTAGGTGGAGGGGTATTTATACCCCTCCACAAAATCTGACCATTGGTGCATTTACTGAAGCGGTAGTACCGGAAGTTGAAGCGGTACTACCGGAGAATTCCGGTACTACCGGACCTGGTACCGGATCACCCTTTTTCAAACAGCAACAAGTCTTGTCCCCAGCGGTACTGGATGTTGCTACTGGGAAGCGGTAGTACCGCTTGAGCCAACCGGTACTACCGGACCCGGAGAGAACAACACAAATCCATACGAAAAACTCCCTGTCACGCCAGGTAGCAAAACGCGGTACCACCGCATTTCTCTACCAGGCAGATGTGCTTTTTAACGCAAAAACTCTACACACGCCAGTAGTAAATAAATCTACTACCGCATTTTGCTACCTACAGACAATGGCCTTTGCAATGTTCAAAGAGCCTCACCGAAAAGATTAAATGTGGTACTACCGCATTATAGTACCGGAGCCGGCAGAAGCATTTGACAAGCTGAAAAAAGCTTCTGTCGCGCTAGGTACTAAAATGCGGTACTACCGCTTTTTAGTACCTGGCTCGGCAGAGACTTATTGACAGTTAGCCATTTGCTTCTGCGTCCGAGCAAAAGGCGGTATGCATACCGCCAGCAAAGATAGTTTCTGAATGTTTGCAAACCTTCTTTATGTACCTGCGACACACTTAGCAACACATTAGTCCGATATGTGTGTTGTTATTAAACACCAAAATCACTAGGGATAGCAAATGCTCTTTCAATCTCCCCCTTTTTGGTGTTTGATGAGAACACACATTTTGCAAGGAAATCTAGTGATGATAAGATGGAGATGGGGCTCCCCCTAGATATGTAGAAACAAGCCCCATACATTCAAGAGAGTAGAAGTCGCACATAGAGGACATACCTTTGCAAGAAAAAAACATGTGATGACCAATAGATTAGGAATGAGGAAAATCATCACATAGGATGGATCCAACAAGAATAGCCATAATACACACAAGATGGATCCATAAGATAACCACAAAGTCTTAACATACATAGCACAAGTAGTTAGGTTCACACATAGTAAGTCACACATAATAATAGGCAACCAAATAAGTTCACAAGCGAATAAAATCAAAGGCAAGAACGAGCTTGTGACTTTCCCTCGCAAATCTCCCCGCATACCTAATGTGCAACTTCTCCCCCTTTGGCATCAAGACGCCAAAAAGGTACAAGAGCAATACTAACGCCCCGGAGATCACTCATCATCATCATCAACGTCGTCCCATGCACCATGAGGTGGAGGGGCACGGAAGGAGGAGGCATCATCTTCCAGTTCTCAGTGCTTGAGATCCATTGGTCTTCTAGGGTGATGTTGTTCTCGAGCCCTTGAAGCGATCAAGCCTTGAGCCTCCATCATTTCCTTCGACGAGCACAGCCTTCTTGGCATAGACATGGGCCTCAGACAGCGTTTTGATTGTCCACTTGAGGCGGAAAATCTTCTTGAGTTTGGCCTCAACCCTCTTAGCCCAAGATGGTTGTCTTGGCCGGGCGACGAGAGACCACATAGTGAGCATCGCAGATCACCGAGTCCTCAACTGGTTCCCATCCTCATCAACAATCGACCATCCACATTGCGGGGTTTGGGATGGGTCTTGATCACAGATTCTTGTGGTGAGTGGCAAGACGAAGATGAGGCAAGTCACGGCAATTTTAGGGCACTTGCTAATGATGAGAGCCATGATGTATGGAGCAAAGGAGGCACCCTCCCTGAAAAGTGGCGCAGACCATCTCATTCCAGATAACATCTATCACATCCATAGGGAGGCCAGAGTCACGGTGGTGATAGGTGGCCATCATAATATCCACCATGTAAGCATGAATCTCATCAACATTCCCAGCACGAGGGGCGATAGTCTCGCGATAGATGCGGTGCATGATGTCATAAGTAGGAAGGAGCCCTTTGATCTTACCAGGGATGCTGCGCCCCCGGATATACAGTGGGGCAAGCCTATCCTTCTTCATGGGATTGTCATTGGCATGGCACCGAAACCCAACGAGAACATCCTTGCCACGGTCTTCATACCCGAGGATAGCCGCAAACTCAGCCAACGATGCTTCCTTGACAACACCCTCGGTCATCCAAGTGAGAGTCCTAGCGTTATTCTTGGCAAAGTGAACGGTTGCATAGAACTGAGCAATGAGCATTGGATCATAGTTGCATTTGAACTCCATAATAGGAAGCAAGCCAAAGTTGGTACACATGTCAAGGGCCTCACCAAAGTAGTTCAGATTCTTCCTCACATGATTCATCTCGATCCATTTTTGCGGAACCACAATTTTGTCATCTTTCATGAGAATCTCATGAAACACCCGCTCCTGAAATCCCGTGAAGAAGAGGCTGTTCTCTCGAGCAAAAGCGCGGGCCGCCCCATATGGACTGACCACCCGCAGAGCATGAAATTCAGACTCAGAGATATCACACAATGCTTTGACCTGATGGCCTGTAACTTTGACTCTTGCGAGGACCAGAGGGAGGAGGAGGAGGAGGAGCTTTACCACGACCAGCACTTTGCTTGACCCCCTTTCCCCCACGACCACGAGTTGTTGGCAGTTTCAGACGGGCACTAGGTTGAGGCATGACCTCCTCTTCATACTCAGTCTTAGATTCTGACTCATAGTCCTCGATCTCATAGTGAGCTTTGGAGCGCTTGCGCGATCCCTGGGAACCCCCTGCACCTGTGAAAGAACAAGGGAGAAAGCATAGGGGTAAGGGCACAAGAACCTGGGGCAAACAGATGAAGGAGTTCAGTGTTTGAAAAAAAAATTGCTGCCAGTACTGGGGCGATAGTACCGGATCTACACAAGCGGTAGTACCGCCAAGCGGTAGTACCGGAAAAACATTCCCGGTACTACCGGCCCACGACTACAGTGCAGATCTGAACTAAGATCCGAGTATGGGCAACAAATTGCTGTCAAAACACGATTCCCATCGGGCCAAGTGATAGATCTAGTAAAAAGGACACAATACAACCTCAAGAATGCAAGTTTTAACCAAGAATCGAAGGTACCCTAGATTCAATGGAGAAAACAAGTAAGAAGATGAGGAGGGCGGTGGTACCGGTGTCCATGATGGTGGGGAAGAGGGAGGAGCCCGCAGGGAGGCCGAATCCGGTGTGGATCCGGGAGAGGGATGGGCGGACGGGCTTCCTCCGGCGTCGGCATGCCCTGGCAGTGGCGCTGGTGAGGAGGGGAGACGAGGGATGAATGAGGCACTGAGGGGTGCCTCTCCCTCGTCTCCAGTCTTAACCGACACGCTGCCAGTAATCGGATCTGCAGGCGGTAGTACCACCGGTAGTCTGTGAGTACCGGTAGTAATACCGCTCTGGGAAGTTTCAGCAGAACACAGAACACACCCGAGCGGTAGTACCGCAGGTGACTTCCGGTAGTACCGTTAGGCGGTAGTACCGCATGTGCGGTCCGGTAGTACCGTTACCATCAGGACATGGAGCCAAGATACAGAAAAAGGAAGGTTCTTGTGCAGAGTAGATGGGTTTTATTGGAAAAGAGGGGCCTGGGTTTAGAGAGAAACGCGTATATGGGCCAATGCACTCAAGGAAAAACACTAAAAACATATGGAGAACCAAACTTGAGTGCATGACCAAAATAATCAACACCAACTAGAGGATGACAAACATGAGTAAGAATCAATTCAACTAGGTGACAAACACGAGTAAGCACTTCAACCTCTCGATTGAGAGGGGGTGGTGGCCTAGGTCACCATATTTGAGTATACTCGGCTTGGCACCACGAAGATGTATCTTGGGTCCATTACCGAAACTCATCATTGAGCTCACATATCACAAAATGATATTAAGAGGAATGATTTTTGTTTAATTTGCGCATAATGGGGGGAGGGATAGTCCAATCAATTAGGAACGCACTCCCCCTATGTCCATGCCTACACCTAAACCAAACATGGGTCGAGAATTAGGTGAGAGAGCAAGATAATCAAGTTAAACTCCTAGAATCTATGATATTTAGTTCATTCCTCAAGTAGCAAAACCTTGCTTCATCAAGTGGCTTCGTGAAGATATCGGCAAGTTGATCTTTGGTTGACACATAGGATAGATCAATATCACCTCGAGCAACATGATCTCTAATAAAGTGATGTCGAATCTCAATATGCTTTGTCCTTTTGTGATCCACCGGGTTGTATGCAATCTTGATGGCACTTTCATTGTCACATAGAAGAGGCACTTTGTCACAATGGACACCATATTCCTTTAAAGTTTGCCTCATCCATAGCAATTGGGTGCAAGCACTAGCAACAGCAACATACTCGGCTTTGGCGGTGGAGAGAGATATACAATTTTGCTTCTTAGAAGACCAACATACCAAGGAATTGGCAAGCCCCGGAAGTTGATTTTCTATCATCCTTGTCACCCGCCCAATCCGAGTCCGTGTATCCACAAAGAGCGAATGTTGAGCCTTGAGGGTACCAGAGACCATAAAATGGGGTATGAACTAAATATCGAAAGATTCTCTTGACCGCCATTAAATGGCTTTCCTTAGGAGCCGCTTGATATCTTGCACACACACCTACACTCAACACAATATCGGGTCTAGATGCACAAAGGTAAAGCAAAGAACCAATCATAGACCGGTATACCTTTTGATCCACATCTTTACCATTTGGATTTTGTTCTAGATGAGTCTTTGTTGCCATGGGAGTTGAGGCTCCATTCAAATTTTGCATTTTGAATCTCTTGAGCATATCTTGAGTATACTTGGCTTGATTAAAGAATGTTACTCCTCTCACTTGCTTGATCTCAAAGCCAAGGAATACTTTCAACTCTCCCATCAAGGACATCCGGAACCTACTAGTCATAAGCTTTGAGAATTCATCATTAAAATCTTTGTTAGAAGAGCCAAAGATAATATCATCAACATAGATTTGGCATACAAAAAGCTCCCCATTAACCCTCTTAGTAAAAAGAGTGGGATCGATTTTCCCAAACTCAAAGCCACGGTCAAACAATAACTCTCTAAGGTGCTCATACCACGTGCGTGGGGCTTGCTTGAGCCCATAGAGCGCCTTATCAAGTTTGTAGACATGGTTTGGGAAGTTGGGGTCCTCAAATCCCGGGGGTTGCTTGACATATACCAATTCATTCAAAGGACCATAAAGGAATGCACTTTCTACATCCATTTGTTGCAACTTAAATTTATGATGTGCCGCATAAGCAAGAAGGATACGGATGGACTCAAGGCGATCCACGGGTGCATAAGTCTCTCCATAATCAATGCCTTCAATTTGGGAATAACCTTGTGCAACCAATCTAGCCTTGTTCCTTACAATAATCCCATGCTCATCTTGCTTGTTCTTGAATATCCACTTTGTTCCAATAACATTGCGGCAATCCTTTGGCTTCTCAACTAACGTCCATACTTTGTTTCTATCAAAGTTGTTGAGCTCTTTGTGCATAGCTTCTAACCAATCCGAATCTTCAAGGGCTTCCCACACTTTCTTTGGTTCAATCATGGAAATGTGAGCTTGATGTTCACAGAACCTCTTCAATTGTGCTCATGTGGAAATTCCTTTCCTTAAATATCCAACAACATTTTGTGGAGAGTGGTCTCTTATTTCCAACATTCTTTCCTTTCTAGCTTCGCGACGAGCGTGGATCTCCTCATTGTTTCTTGTAGGACCCTCTTCATCATTTTGATCCTCGTCTTGACCATCAACTTGACCTTGGTCATTATTGGATACATTCTCTATATTGGGAGGCACGGATTGACTTTGGTCTTGATCAAGTGTTCTTCTAGCCACAACTTGAGCACCCCTCAAAACGGCTTGAATGGATCTTCCTTGGCAAATTGACTTGACTCCACTTGACACCCCATCAAATGGACCAAGCTCCCTTTGACTAGAGTTCACACATTGATCACTATGTTGAGGGTCCACATCTTGTCTTTGGCTTGAGTCAACGTCCTCCTCGGTAGATGGAGCATGTTGAGGTTGTGAAGATGAGGGCTCCACTCGAGTGGAGCATAGTTCTTCTTGATCCGCCATAAGGGGTTCCTCAATGGGGCGGATATAACCCACACCCATTCTTCCTATGGCATCCTGAGGCATTTCAACATATGCATCACAAGCATCAACACGGCCCCCTTGGGGACCATCATATTCTTCGAAGGTCACACTACAAGATTCTATGACGGCTCCGGAGAGCTTGTCATAGATTCTATAAGTGTGAGATTCGAGACCATAGCCAACAAAAATACCCTCTAATGCTTTAGATTCTAATTTAGACAAACGAACACCTTTGATGAGATAGAAACACTTACAACCGAACACCCGGAAATAAGATATGTTGGGCTTGTTACCGGTAAGTATCTCATATGGAGTCTTGTTGATTTTCTTGCGGAGGTAGAGCTGGTTTGAAGCATGGCAAGCGGTGGAGACGGCTTTGGCCCAGAAGTTGTATGGAGATTTAAACTCCGCCAACATGGTCCTAGCCATCTCAATAAGAGTCCGGTTCTTCCTTTCGGCCACACCATTTTGTTGAGGGGTGTATGCGGCGGAATATTGATGCTTAATTCCCTCATCACTAAGGAAGTCATTCAAGGTGTAGTTCTTGAACTCGGTGCCATTGTCACTTCTTATAATCAACATGGGAACATTGTGTTGCCGTTGAACCAAGTTGATGAAGTCGATAAAAGTCCTTTGAGTTTCACTCTTCAACTTGAAGAAATAAACCCAAGAGTATCTTGAAAAGTCGTCAACAATCACCAAACAATATTTCTTCCCACCAAGACTTGCATGAGATGGAGGACCAAATAGGTCCACATGAAGGAGTTCCAAGATCTTGTTAGACTTGATTTGGTTTGTGGGCTTATGAGGAGCGTCATGCATCTTCCCTAGAACACATGCCCTGCAAACACGATCTTTGGCAAAGGAAACATTTTCTTTTAGTCCAACAATATGGCCCTCTTTATGGAGACTTTGCAAAGTTCTCATATTGACATGGGCTAGTCGGCGGTGCCATAGCCAGCCCACATCGGCCTTTCCGTATAAGCACATCGGACCTGCAGTGGCTTGCCCCGAAAAGTCCACCACATACAAGTCATTTTCGACGTACCCAACGAAAGCGACCTTGAGAGACTTGCTCCACATGAGGACCACAATATCATTATCAATAAAGACGACAAAGCCCATCTTTCCAAGTGCACAGACAGAAAGTAAATTGTAACCAAGGGTTTCAACAAGCATGACGTTCACGAGTGTAATGTCGTGAGCCACCACTACCTTGCCGAAACCCATTACCGTAGATTTTGACTTGTCGGCATATGTGACGGTGATTTGATCTTCATTTGACACCAAGTCCTTGACAATAGACGAGCTTCCGGTCATATGACAAGTGCAACCACTATCAAGCACCCATTTTGAACCTCCTAAGCATAGGTCTACAAAAGATCAAGCTAGTTTTAGGTACCCATTTTTCAATGGGTCCTCTTTTGTTAGCAACAAGGGTCTTGGGAACCCAAATAGACCAAGCAATATAACCATCATACGGACCAACATATTGTGCATACACATCACCATAGTAATCACGCATTAGAACATAGTGAGGGTTAGCACTTCCCGCAAAATCGTCATGAGACATAGTTTTGCCAATTGTGGTCTTACTTCCCACAATGGTCTTGTTGGTCTCTTGTGCGGGCTTGTCCTTCTTTTTTGTTTTGGAGACAAAACCAATGCCCCCTTTATCACCACTACCCCTTTGCTTGCTCAAAAGATCATCAATAGACTTGTTACCTTGTGGAAATGTGGTCTTTGCAAGCTTCCCTTTCAACCTAGCATTCTCTTCAAGGATAGTCGTGCTACTCAATGGAATGAAGTTACTAGGTGAAGGAAAATTGGCCAATTGAGTTTGAAGAGTTTCATGGGACTTTGTGAGAGACAAGAGTTCACTCTCCAAGGCTTTGTGAGCCTTGTTAAGCAAGCTAAAGTCCTCGGCAAGTTTTTCATGAACCACACCAAACTCAACCTTGTCCTTTTTAGCTCTTTTGTATTTAGCAATAGCATGATCACGCTCTTTAATGAGTTTGTTAACAATGATGTCATTGGCCTCATCAAGCCCTTCAAGTTTTGACTCAAGGGACAACCTAGTCTCTTGTTCTTCTTCTAGAGCATTGCTTAAAGCCTCTAGTTCAATCATATGTTCATGCCCAAGTTTACATCTAACATCTAGAAGCTCTTGAGTGTGGGAAAGTTGATCTAAGATGTTCCCAAAATGTAGTTTAGCATCACCTTCTAGGTTAGTCATGAACTCATCAAAGGCAATTAATTCCTTTTTAACATCAAGAGACATTTCATCATCAATTTCATCATTATCTAATTGAGTAGAGTGGGATGATGAGGATACCTCCGTTCCTCTTGCCATAAGGCAAGTGACGTCCTTGGAGGAAGAGTTCTCATTTGGAGAGTCAAGAGTGAGAGTGTAGTAGAGGTGGTGGCTAGAGCAGCCATACCATGTGAGGTTTCTTCTTCTTCCTCATCTTCATCATCGTCATTATCGGAGGAGTATTCTTCATGAGTGATCAAGACAATTTCTCCTGATTTCTTGTTGATGGGGTTCTTTTTGATGAAAGGTTTCTTGTAGGGTGCCTTGAGAGTCTTCTTCAACACAAGCTTCCCACCATTATCTTCTCTCTTCTCATAGGGGCAGCTTGCCACAAAGTGGTAGCGGTCACCACAATTGAAGCAAGTTCTCAACCTAGTGGCATTCTCTCTTTTCCCATTTGGATTGCTTCTCCGTTGCATTTCCATCTTGGACTTGGCGGGATTCTTCCAAAAGTTCTTTGCATAGAAAGCCATATATTGACTATGAGAAATCTTGACATCATCGGGATGGTCCAAGGAGAGGCCTTCATCACTATCATCTTCATCTTCAAAGTTCACAACTTTGGCCTTTAAAGCAACATTGACCACATTGCTCATACCGAGGGCACGAGCACGGGCATCTTTGGCGTTCTTGGCGGCGACCTTGAAAGCGGCCATCTCTTGCATAACTTCGTTTGAGGTCATGAGATGGTAGTTGTGTCTTCCTTGTAAGCTCTTCAAGTCGGTGGGCTCAAAAAGCATTAGTGCACTCACATATTTCCTTTTTATCCATGCATCATCCACATGTGAGGCACCCACATTTCTAAAAGCGGTGGCGGTGGTCTTGAGCCTTCGATACATGTCTTCGTGATCTTCACCTTCTTTCATGTAGAAACCTTCGGCTTCATTGCTTAGAGCATCATATATGTTCCTCCTCATACTCTCATTTCCAACAAACAACACAGTGAGAGCATCCCAAGCTTCCTTGGCAATGCTAAAGTGCTCAATGTGTGGATAATCCTTTGTTCCCAATCCTTGTTGAATCATATGCAAAGCAGTGGCATTGAGTTGACTATTGACAACCTCTCTTCTTGTCAAGTTGTTTGGATCCCCAATAAAGAGTCCATGCTCGATGATGTTCCATAGTTCAATGCAAGAGCTGCGCATATGAGTTCTCATTAGTGATTGCCATTGAGCAAAAATAGCAGACTCTTCAAGCTTAGGTGGTTCACCTCTATTGTCGTGTGGAGGAATTAGCTTAGGGTGAGGGATGGGAGGATCGGGAGAGTACCAAGAGTCACGGTGCTCTCCCTTCCCCCCATCAAGTCGTGTGGAGGAATTAGCATTGTCTAGTTTATCCCCTACCACCATACCTTCGGGGGATACCGGAGTATTCCCTTTAGGTGCGGGTGGTAGTTCCTCTTGAGGGGATGGAGGTGATGAGCCATCTTTGTCTTTAAGAAGTTGCTCAAGCATCTTCTTGACTTCGTTGACCAAGGAAGAGCTCAATCTTGTTTCCAAGTTTCTGAGATCTTCCATGGTCACCGGAGTTGACTCACTACCACCATCCCCTTCTTGGCTACCCATATTCTCTTAGGCGGTAAAGTTAATAAAGAGCTGAGGCTCTGATACCAATTGAAAGGATCGTATGGGCACCTAGAGGGGGGGGGGGTGAATAGGTGCTACTTCAAATTTTCTTCTTTTTCAAATTAAGGTTTGACAATAAGGTAAATTCTCTAGATAATGCAACTATGGTGAATTTACCTATATGACAAATAAGCAAGAGCTACCACAACACAAAGTAGTAACAAGTAAGTAAGGTGCGGTAAAGGATAGAGGTAACCGAAAAGTGGACGCGGAGACACAAGGAATTGTTTCCCGTAGTTCCTTCCTTTTGAGGGGAAGTACGTCTACGTTTGGAGAGGGGGTGGTTTCAAACCACCAACGCCACGAGAGGCCTCCCTTGTTCTCCGATGAATCTCACCCCAAAGGGATCGATTCACCTTCCACTATATCGGCAACCTTCAAGGTGGAAGTCGGCACCGTTACAAGTTTGGGGCACACATCTACAACTTAATCGGAGGCTCCCAAATACAAGCAAGCTGTCAAAGCAATCAAAGACAAGCTTGTAAGAACAAAAACAAAAGCTAGGGTTTCCAACAAAACACTAGAGCAAAGGGGCCCTCAAAGAAATGAGGGGGAAATGAAGATCTCTTTTGGTGAAGTAGTAGATCAGGCCCTCCTCCTTCGATTCCCCAAAGATCAAGGACTTTGGATGGTTGGATGATGAGATCTTGAGAATTTGAGTGGCTCCAATGGACTCCAATGGTGGGCAATGACTTTAATGAGCTGAGCACTTTGTCCCAAGGTAGGTGGAGGGGTATTTATACCCCTCCACAAAATCTGACCGTTGGTGCATTCTTGAAAGCGGTAGTGGGAAGTTGAAGCGATGCTGGAGAATTCGTACTACCTGGTACCAGATCACCCTTTTTCAAACAGCAACAAGTCCTGTCCCCAGCGGTACTGGATGTTGCTACCGGGAAGCGGTAGTACCGCTTGAGCCAACCGGTACTACCGGACTCGGAGAGAACAACACAAATCCATACGAAAAACTCTCTGTCACGCCAGGTAGTAAAATGCGGTACTACCGCATTTCGCTACAGCATGTGCTTTTTAACGTGCAAAACTCTCACGCGCCAGTAGTAAAATGCGGTACTCGCATTTTGCTACCGGCGCA
Organism: Avena longiglumis; assembly: GCA_030063025.1. Taxonomy (NCBI): domain Eukaryota; kingdom Viridiplantae; phylum Streptophyta; class Magnoliopsida; order Poales; family Poaceae; genus Avena; species Avena longiglumis. The sequence goes on along the minus strand of CP125978.1, from coordinate 475,959,274 downwards.
GAAGGGCCTTTGCAATGTTCAAAGAGCCTGTCACAAGCGATTAAAATGCGGTACTACCGCATTATAGTACCGGAGCCGGCAGAAGCATTTGACAAGCTGAAAAAAGCTTCTGTCGCGCTAGGTACTAAAATGCGGTACTACCGCTTTTTAGTACCTGGCACGGCAGAGACTTATTGACAGTTAGCCATTTGCTTCTGTCTGGTCCGGTAGCAAAAAGCGGTACTACCGCTTTTTGGTACCGCGCCAGGCAGATAGTTTCTGAATGTTTACCTGCGACACACTTAGCAACACATTAGTCCGATATGTGTGTTGTTATTAAACACCAAAATCACTAGGGATAGCAAATGCTCTTTCAGCAGTGATTCTTGGTTAACTTGTTCCCTTGTTAGCTCACAACCAGCTCAGTAGATCATCTAGGAAGATTAGCCAAGCACTAGCACCACTGTGAGCTTGCCATTGCCATCAATGGTGAACAGCCGAGCACCCCCTTGTTACCCCATTGTGGACAGCAGACTAGAGGAAGAACTAGTCGTGCCAACCTTGTCTGGGAGGCAGCCCACCGTCCACCGCCACTCCCTGTCCAGTAGCGGCGTTAAGCCACGACCACGCGCACAAGCCGCGCCTAGACCATGCCGAGCATGCGCCACCTCGAGCGTCCACACCGCGCGCCCTCACAGCGTGCACACACGATCACCACCCAGAGACCGCCATACATCCCGTTTGCCGCCCGTGCCATACAGCCACCGCCGCCGAAGACGCCGCCTCTTCAGCAGAGCACCGCCTGCTCTGACCAAGCCACACCGCCCATGCCTCGAGACCATGTCGTTGAGCATCGCCAGAGACACCGCACCGCCCCTACCCTTTCCCATGCCTTTAGCCTTTGTAACCTCGCCTGACGAGCTCATCGCGCCTGACGGTCCCCGCCGACTATAAATAGAGGCCACCCCGCGATTTCTTCACACCATCTCACTCCCTCTCCTCACCGCGTGCCACACCGTTCTCGAGCAAGGCGAGCACCACCTCGGAATTTCACCGCCGCCTCTGAAGAAGGGAGCCAGCGATTGAGCCGCCCGAGAAGCCACCGTGCAGGAGATTCGTCGTCGTCGACTTCGCCGTTCGCCCGCCTCGCCGACCCTCGCCCATACCCCGGTGAGCCCCAGCACTCACCGGCGCTTAGGTTTCGTTCTCGCTGGGTTGTCTCGCCGACGATGACCCCCACTGGATTAGAACTAGATCGAACGATCCACGTTGCCCCATACCGCCAGCCAGCCCGTGTCACGGACGGTGGGGACACCCACTTAAGCAGCCAGCAGCACTGCGCTTAGCAGCCAAGATTTTTCCCGCAGCCCAAATGATTCAAATTAAACCTTTTTCTTTTTAAATTCAAACACACTTCTATACCCAACTTCAAAAATCAACCCAGACCGATTCAGTGCACCAAATTGGATGAAACCAATTTTGTTGGAAAGGTCTGTGAATGCTGAATCCAAGCCCGTTGGATTCAAGTCATTTGGATCTGTAGATCACCCATAGTGAAAATAACAAGGCAGAAGCTTTTCTGCATTCAAACATTTTTCAGATTTAAACCATAAAAGCTTTTGAGTTGATTCCAACTCTAAAAAATCACATTTAACCATACCTTTCAGAATATATAAAAATATATAAGTTTACTTGCAGAAATAATGTTCAAGTAATAAAAGAATGCTACATAAGAATTTCTAGCCACTTTAATTAATTAAAATAAAAGGGTAAAACCTTATTAAATTGTGACACCACTTTAAATCACATTCCCATATGTGGTGATGACATGTGTCAACATGATCCCATGTTTGGTTTGGAGAATATTAAATCTTAAGTAGTTTTCCAATGAGTAGAAATTACTTTTCTAAAAATAAAAGAATCAAATCAAGCCTTAACCTTGTAAGGTTAGAGATGATGTTAGATCATCTATAAGACCCTTGTGTGTGATGATTGCAAGTAGTTAAGTATTGTTTGGTGATTGTGTACCTCATTTATTCATAGACGCTAGTACCACCAAGGCTACGAGGAGGAAGGAGGATACTACGAAGAAGAAGTCGAGGAGAACTTCAACCATCGCTCGCACAAGGCAAGTCGATACTATACCAATGCAAGCGAAAACTTGCAAGACACTCTACTTTAGCAAGCCTAATACTACTAGTGAATGAGCAAGCTAGTAACCTTGCAAGCTAACACTTGCAATTTAGCAAGCTTATATTGACATTGATGCAAGCTAACACTTGCAAGATACCCTACTGATGCAACAAACCCCTACTTGTTACTATGCCTTAAGCATATGTGATCATACCCATTTGATAAACCAATCCTAGTTTTATGTGCAAGCTTCTCACTTTATTTTCTTTATCAAAGCTTACTTAGAGTTTACTTAAGACTTGGTAGATTTTGGAAAGATGTCAAGGTTGCATAAAGAGCATAAAATTTGGCCTAAGCTAGAAACCTTGATATCAGCATAAGATATAAGGTTGGACTTAGTGAAACTCCACTAGTTACCACCCTCATTAGTACTACCCCACCTGTAGATGCTAGTGCTAAGCATAAAACTTGATCAACTTTTAGATGGGAATACTTGGTGGAAAAATGGTTATGAAAACCTTGGAATGATGGATCATTCTATTGAAATGTTTTGGACATGTGTTTCCAAACACTTGATGATTCTGGTGATAAAAATGTTGAGGCATGAGCCTTAGCCCTTTATAAAACTGATGGTTGTCTGGATGCGATACCATTCCAATTTTAGCGTACAACTACAATACCCGAATATTGGGTAGGGCTTGACTGAAAACTTATATACCTTAGTATTAGTTCCCTCACGGCCAAGGTCTAAGCTGAGGCTACCTTGTGAAGATTGTCCACCTGTGCAGTACCCAAGATGACAGCTGGTCATGGTTGGGAGGCCAAACTCACAGGAGAGGTGCTTATACTAGGGCGTGTAATTGAAAGGTTAGGATTAATTATCCGCATACTGAGTATGGTGAATTCAGGATTTGTTCCTGACGGATGTATCGAATGTTGTGATGAAAGTGTACAATCTCTGCAGAGTGTCAAACTATTCGAATAGCCGCGTCCGCGGTTATGGACAGTTGGAGTGGCCATACTGTTCCCCCGTCAGACTTTTCAAAATGACTTGTGAAATGAATCGAGACTTTGACTTGAGCACCACAGAGTTGTGACCTGAAATACAAGTTCCCACTTAGGATTTATAAAATTATGACTAGCTTCAGAACCTAGTAGAGATAAATCTGGCTTTTGCAAAACAACCCTAGAGCCTAGTGTCCTATTATCCAAAAAACCCCGTTACTTGTTAGTATTAGTTTGCGAGTACTTAAAGAGTACTCATGGCTTTGTCCCTGGCTATTCCCATGGCCAGACTATGAAGAGGAGTACTTGAAAGATGGACCCCAGGAAGGTTATGACAACTAGGATCATCTCCCATCGTCAGCATTGCCTGTGACCCCGAAAAAGATGGAGCTTCGCCTATGCTACCGTTATTATTACGTATTCCGCTGCTTGATGTTGTATTAAGAACTGGATCATGAGATCCCTATTTGTGTAAGAACTTATGTATCATTTGTAATGGATGAAGTACTATGGTATCCAATTCTGTTATATCTCGCAAAAATGGTAATCCTGGGATTGCGATGTATGGCATAACAGGCATCTAGGATTGAAAAATCCGGGTGTTGACATTTTGTTCCCGCAAATCGCGCGTTGAGCTGTAGGATCTAGGGTACCGGGGAGGAATGGCCGCGATTCGGCGACGCGCCAGAGCGAGCGGTGGCAGCCGTCACGCTTCTGGGCAAAAATGGGTTGTGGGCTGCGGCTCAGTGACGGCCTGCGCTTGTGTGATAGATAGGGAGCCAGCGGCCGGCAGGCCGCATGGGCGTCATGGCCTTGCTATTTGAGCGGCTGGGCGCTATTCACAGCGCGCGCGCGGCACAGGCCGCTGGGCCTCTCAGAGAACTGGCCTAGTAGGATGTACAGTGTCGTTTTTTTCTGTTTTTATTTTATAGAACAATTTTATTAGTTGTTTTAATTGTTTTTCTTAGTTATTAAAGCAATTTTTTCACATAGTTTTCTCTATTCAGTTTATTCCATGAATATTTGATTAGAGAATATGAAAGTGATAGTCTTTTTTTCTGTAAAGTTTAAAGTTTATGAATGTTGTCATATAGTTTCCGCTGCAAATAGTTGATTTAAATTGCTAGAATGCAATAAAGTGTTTATTAAATTTTGTTTTAAAAGATGTGATAAAGTGATTTAAAGTTGATTATGCTCCATGTTATTAATTGACCAACGTTATTAATAAACATGATCATGATCCTTTTATTATGTGTTAAAGGTGCATTTAATATTATCTTTACCCAACAGTGATATAATTTTAAATGGCACAAATAATTGCATGCTTAATTTATGCCAACGTTGGATTAATGCATACAGTTGTTTTTTGGTTTTCTCACATCTTTTATGGTTTTTAGGAGGTCTCAACCTCATGAGCTGTCTGAAGGACATTCCCCTGCTCAGAGAAGATAACTATTCTGAGTGGAGGAAAAAGGTAGACCTGGCCTTTGTCTGCGCCGAGGTGGACTGGGTTGTTGAAACTAAACAGCCAGTCAAGCCCAAGGACCCAGTGAGGGATACAATGCTACATGGAAAAAGAGAAACAGGGACCATGCTTCAATGGAGCTGACATACTCAATAGATAACCAAAAGTGGGTCAATGCAAACAAAAAGTGCTTGGCCTTTGTCAAGAACACGATTGAGAACGCAATAGTGGGCTCAATCGAAGAGTGTGCCTCTGGTGGTGAGTACCTAGCAAAGATAAAGAGCCAGTTTACTGGCTCTTCAAAGATGTATGCAACCCTGCTAAAACAGTTGGTGACAGAAAAGTATACGGGAGGGCCACATGGCATTAGAGAGCACATCTTGAGGATGAGCAACATGGTGGCTAAGTTAAAGCCCATGGATGCTGACCTCGAACTCAAGCCTGCTCTACTGGTGCATCTTGTCATGGCCTCTCTTTCCCAACAGTTCGAGAACTTCATCATTAACTATAACATGTTCCCTGAAAAGTGGGACATTGAAAAGACCATAGTGATGTGTTCTCAAGAGTAAGAAAGGCTTAAGTCCATTCACGGTGGTTATTTGAACTACGTGAAGGACAACAGGAAGAGGACCTTCACCAACAACAACCATGGTGGCTCCCCTTCCAAGCCACATGGCAAGGGCCCTCTACAGCACCAGCATCAGTATCAGCAGAGTCTTCCTGGGGACAAGGACCAGTGTCACCATTGCAAAAAGCCTGATCACTTCAAGAAAGATTATCCAATATGGCTCAAGTCCATAATGACAAAGAACGTAAAGACATAATTTGTTTTGTAAATGAATCCTTATATGAAATTATGCTAAGTACTAAAATTTAGCTTATTTTCACCACATTTCTTTCTATCGGCTTGGCCACCATCATGCTTGCTTCCTTAATTAACTCCCTTACATTGTTTTTGGCTCGGTATACTCTTTTATTTTATTTTACATTATTCCTTTTCACATCTTCTTGCCTGCCGTAGGCGGGGCGTTCCTAACTAGTTGTCAAGATGCCACGCAGGCGGCAGGGCAAAGCCCGCCTATTCGCCTAGTTAAAGCAATATATCCAGTCATCATCATCATTGCCACAATTTCGCAGGCAATGGGATGAGACCCGAAGAAAAACATCTGCTTATAATGTGGACGAATGTAAAGCGTTAATCATTGCACACAGCGATCTCGACAGGCAGATGCTGCCGTTGCTTTCATAACCAAGTTTAATTGAATTTTTGCATAAAGGGAAAGATATTGATATCAAGCTTGATCAGTTAGACCATGAGTAGATTCTTTTTTTACTAGTCCTATGTCTAAACACGAGTCTAGTACAAGACCTATATCTAAGAAAATCAAACGGGCTCCTGTCTGGTCTAAACGGTGAAGCGTATTTTATTTTATCTAATTAAACGGTGAAGCGTATTTTATTTTCTTAGACGCGGGTCTAGTAAATTTCTTAGCCATGGCTGCACACCCAGGCTGCGAAAAGTTCCAATAATCTGTCGTGATAAATGTACTCAGCATCTGTGATTACTAACGCCTTGTTCATCTGCATTCTTCCAATCTTATTTTCAGTTTAGGATAATAAGTTAGTTTCCTAATTGAGCATCCAACCATAAATGTACCAAACATTCTCACATGGCCAGTTGTAATGCAAAGCGCTGTGCTCAAATCTATCAACATTGCACAGTTCTTTGATGCGCAGGGTTCAGCATTGGCAATGTATACTACCAGCTTGAGAAAATTCAAGACTAATATATATAAAGAAAATGGCTACTAGAGTTCATACCCAAACAAACTAATCACTGCAGATTCGCGGCGTGGAATTATTCTTTATGCTTGTCATTTCGTCTCCCAAGGAGCAATCTTAGCATTTAGCAAGAGAGGATGCAGTTGTCAGCTGCTCTTGGCCTCCTGCAGCATTTCCACCACCTTCTTCATCTTGGGCCGCTTTGCAGGGGCGCGCTCCGTGCACAGCAAAGCGACCTTGAGCACGGCGAGCATTTGCCTCCGCCACGCAAACGACACGGTACTCAGCCTCGGGTCCATGATCTGCTCCGGCGTCTCTCCCCTTTCAGGTGCAGAGTGCACCCACTTGACAAGGTCCACACCCTCGCCAAACTCCTCATCCACTGGCATCTTGGACGTCAGGATCTCTAGCAGCAGCACCCCGAAGCTGTACACGTTGCCTGGCACGGTAACCTGCATTGAGTAGGCATACTCTGCAAGAAATGTATTGCAACAGAAAGACGCTGTCATGTTTATGAGTAAGCAAGTTCTTGTGTAGTGAGCAGAAGTGCAAAAAGGTCAGACCTGGAGGTATATAACCAAATGTGCCAGCAACCGCACTGATGCTGGCAGTGCCTTTTGAAGGATCCAGCAGCTTGGAGATCTCAACTTCGCCAAGAAGTGCACTGTAGTGCGAGTCGAGAAAGACATTACCCGATGAAATGTCGAGGTGGATGGTGGCAATCTGGTGGAGGAACGCCAGCCCTTCGGCAACATCAATGGCGATTGACAACAGCTTTGGCCAGTCAGGTTTCTGGTTCTCATCACCATCGCCAATGTTTGCATTGTGCAGCAGCTGAAGCAATGTTCCGTTGGGCATGTGATACTGCAGCAACAATGCAACATCCTCATAGATGACATACCCAATGGGACGCACAAGGTTTGGATGGTTCATGTGCGCAAGGCGCTCGAGCTCTCGGATCATCTTGGTCTGGTGGTGGATGACCGCCCGGTCAACCGACTTAAGCTTCTTGACACACATCACCATGCCTGATGGCATGACAGCCTTGTAGGTTGTGCTGAACGTTCCACTCCTCAGTGCATTGGCGTCCTTGAATGTCGCCTTCACACAACTCTGGAAATCAATGGCCTGCTGCAAGCTCTCGATGAACACACTTGAAGCCACGACCTGCGGTGCTTCCACGACCACCTCCCCTGCCTCAGCCTTCTTTGCATCAGCCTCCTTCTCCTGCCTCTCACGCCACATGAACAAGGTTACCACCAATGATACCGCCGAGAAGATGATCACACAGGACCCCGCAACTAGCAAAGCCGCCTTGTAAGAAATCTTCCTGTGGTCCGACACATAATTGGATCCATAAATTGGTCCACAGTCCACATCCAGCGGGTCGCCGCACAGCTTGGCATTGCCAGAGAAACTGGACCCTGCACTCTTTTGAAATGGCCCGAATGCCGGTATGGCACCACGTAGCCGATTGTTTGACAAATTGACAACTATTAAGCTCATCATTCCTCTCATGTCATCAGGGATCTCACCAGATATCTCATTGCTTGACAAATCCAGTGCAACGAGCTTATCAAGCCGCCCAAGTTCACGGGGCAGCGGCCCTAAAAGGTGATTGGAGCTAAGGTTCAGAGCAATCTGTAAGCTCTTCATCTTGCCCATTTCAGCTGGTATCTGGCCACTCAGATTGTTATTAGCCAGCTGTAGCTCCAGAAGCCGGCTGCAGCCACCTATGCCATGTGGGATGCTACCAGAGAAGTCATTGTGATCGAGCACAAGAAACTGCAACCTTGATCCGTTGCAGATGGTGTCAGGCAAGTCACCCCGGAAGGAGTTGTAGCTCAGGTCCAGTTTGCTCAAGTTCCGGCACCGCAGAATTGACCTCGGGAACTCGCCACCGAGGCCGTTGCCAGAGATAATGAGCTCTTGAAGGGTTCTGAGCTCCCCAAGCATGTCCGGCACCTCGCCTGCGAGGCGATTGTAGGCCAAATTGAGCAGCGTCAGGTTGGCGCAGCGAGCAAACTGAGCGGGGATAGCGCCAGACAGCTGGTTGCTGTCGGCCTCAAAGTAGGTCAGGCTGCTAGCGTCGCCGATGGATGCCGGGATGGCACCGGCGAGGTGATTGTTTCCGATGCGCACGTTGGATAGGCCGTGGCATCGGCCGATTGTGTCCGGGATTGTGCCGTTGAGCCTGTTCACGGTGAGGATCAGAACCTGCAGGTTGCCAAGATCGAAGAGGCTGCTTGGTATGCTCCCATCAAGGACATTGGAGTGGAGGTTGAGCACCTGGAGCTTGGAGGAGAGGCCGAGCCCCGGCGGGATCGGCCCCGAGAGCTTGTTCTCATAGGCGGACAGCACGCGGAGGCCGGGGAGCCCGGCGAGCCAGCCGGGGATGGCGCCAGTGATGTTGTTACCGGAAATCTGCACCTCCTGTAGTCCCTTGAGGCCCCTGAGGTCGTCAGGGATGGCGCCCGAGAGCGCGTTGTTGGAGAGGTTCAAGAACTTGAGAGCGACGGCGCCGCCGAGGGCCGCCGGGATGGGGCCGGAGAGCCTGTTCATAGAGAGGTCGAGGAGCTCGAGGCGGGCGAGCGCGCCGAGAGCCGCGGGGACAGCGCCGGCGAGCTCGTTGAAGGAGAGATCGAGCCGCGCCAGCGCGCGGAGCCCGGCGGCGGCCGAGAAGTCGCCGCGGAGGCCCCGGCGCGGCAGCTCGATCGCGGTGACCGCACCCCCCGCGCACGTGACGCCCCGCCAGGAGCAGTGTTCCGCCGCCGCGGCGGTCTCCCAGTCCGGCGGCGCAAGCCCCCGGCGCAGCGCCTGCATCACCGTCTCATCTCCGTCCTCTCCGCCGGCGCCATTCGCCCCGAGCGCGAGGAAGGAGGCCGAGAGGAGGGAGAAGAAAAGGTAGCGGCGGGAGAGATGGGAGAGGGAGGGGGAGGGATGAGGCATCTGGGACGGGGTGGGGGTTCTTGGCCCGGCCAAGCTAGGGTGGGGTGGTGCCGTGGTGCTGTAGTGGTGGCCAGGCCCCTGCGCTCGTGAGTACTCGCCTGCTTTTCTTGTGGTAGGGGAAGAGCACGGGAGGGGAGGGGAGGGGAGGAGGGAAGGGGACACAGCGACAGGGGCTCGCTCCGCTCTGACTGCTGCTGTGCTGCCTCACTCACACGCTGTTCCTCCATTGTCAGTGTAGAGACAAGAGAGGGGAAAGGATCAAGAGTAAAATTCATGTATGGTAACTTGTTCGAAACGAACGATTTGGTCACCGAACTCATTTTCCGGGTAGATAAACTCACACCGATCGCTCTCATAAGGTCATTAGAGCATCCCACTCCTTGGACGAACCTGGTCGAAATCCGGACATCTTTTTGGCTGAACGAAACGCGTTTTCGGCCGATGAATGCCGAGTTTCTCACTCGCGTTTCCAGGCCGAGTTTCCAGGTTCGGCGAAATTTAGACGAATATAGACGAATTTCATTAATTAGGACAAGGACGCATATATTACATCAAATTTAATAATAACTAGGAAAAGGCCACTGGCGTAAATGGTCGACGCCGGACGCCAGATCTGATAAAGCCGGGGTTGTTGTCGGCTGGATGTGCTCCATGACTGGCGAGTTCGTCTGGAACGCTCCACCAACGGCGCTAAAAGCCACATTGTGACGTGGGCGGCGAGCGGCGGTCCTCTTGTCGGGCGAAGTTCTCGGCGCTGTCGGCGAAGCGCCTCTGAAGACCAGTTGCGTGATCCTCGGCGATTCGGGTCTTGCATGGCGGCGATAGCCGATATCTCCGGAGGTCCTCGCCTTGGCTTCGGCAGAATAGGGATCCCAGCGGCTGAGTTGCCGGCGAAGGGAGACAGTGTCCGTGGCGCGATGCTATAACGCTTTGCGGCCGCTTTCTTGCATCGTGCGTCGGCCCTCGACCATGGCTTTTCGGCGGAGTTGATGAGGAAGAAAGGTGCGAACGTCCGGAGTTCGCCAGAGTTGGGAGTGGTGTGAGAGACTGTGAAGGGAGACGGCGAGATGTATGCCTTTTATAGGCCGAGTTCGGCGGCGAGGGCGGGAGGGGTGTAGCGGCGAGGGTAGGAAAAGGGAAACGGCAGGAAGGACGATGACGACTCGGCTTATGTCGCTGACAGACTGGTCCACTCGGCCAATTCACTGCGTCCGGCGTTCCCATGGCGTACCCGGGATCCTGGGTATGGCCTGGGTAGTCCGGGCCAAAGTTGGCCCAAATCCGACCGAAAACAGGTTCTTGGGTACGCGACTGGGCCGATTTTCAGCGTCCGGATCGGAGTCCTGGGTAGCCGAGTGGAGATACCCTTAGTATGTCTTGTAGCGTATCCGGCTGACATGGCACGGCGGAGCCTAGTGTCTAAATGTTCGAGGAACCATTGGAGCTAGACTGTAGAGTTGGAGGGGGTTTTCAATAGAATTACATGAGACACCAAACTGATTTTTTTTTGGAAAAAGTCTATTTTAAACCCTGAACTCGTAGAGGTTCGCCTGACCAAACCCTGATGTCAAAATCCCGGTCGTTGGCACCCTGAACTTACTAATCCCGGTCTAAATCGAATCTTGGACCTGGTTGTCTCTTGGCACGTAGGATTGTTTTTACAAAAACAACCCTTCTTAATTATGTAGTCCAAGATGAGAGGGATATCTCGCCTGCGCGCCCCCAGGAGCATCCAGCGCGACGGGTAGATGACGACGACGGAGGAGGGATTCCTAGAGCGTCTGATCACGCGGATCAAGGGCTGCACTCCCCTCCGAGCAAAACCGCGGTTGCGCGAGTGTCTATGGTCACCGGACGTGACGTTGGTGGCCACCTGAGCGGTGGCGTGCGGCGGCGGTCGTCAGAACAACGCCATGATGCACAGGAAGGGCCGGGAAATTGTCCAACCGCACTAGGAGATCACAAGGAGTTCATAGGTGGCTCGGATTAGCCGGAGGAGGTCGGAGGCGATGTCTAGTCGACAATGAGCGATGGTCAAATGCCAAGAAGATGAGCTCGATTCAATCATTTCAGATCTCCCTTGGATTAGTCCTTCGGCAAGGAGAAGCCCGGCGACAAGGCGGACATCTTGGGTACATTCGCCTCGCTCGGGGAGGCCTGGAGCAGCGGTGCTAGGCGGTGGCCATGGCGGCAACATCAGGGGTGTATCGCGGCCGAGCAGGGAGAGAGGGAGAGGACGCGGCTTTAGTAAAATTTGGGCCGAAAATGTTAGTAAAAATGAAGCATAGATGGATATACCAGACAAATATCAGAGAAAAACCAAAGAAAATGCAGAGAAGATGCCAACACCTAGTACCATAGATAAATTCAGAGAAAATACATAGAAGTTTGGAGTACATCATTTTGTGCTAATAAAATAAATCAAGTTCTAGAATTGTCATATGGATAGTCATACCACATACAGAATAACACAGGTTTGACATATAATAGTACATAATGTGAAAAAACTTAGAGTAGCAAAATATTGTGGCTCAATAGCATTATAATTCCCAGAACATAATCAACCCCTCAACTCATCAAACATTGAAATTTTCTCTAGCTGGATGGTGGAAGATTTGACAGCCCTTAATTAAACCCTACAAAATATTTAAAGAATATTTAGTACCAAATAAGAGATAAGTAAGATTCATAGAAGATTCAGCAACTTACTTTCTGTTTGTCAGACATTATCGTCCATGCACTTGTGTTGTGAATACCCATATCCTTTTTGACAGTGTATAGAAACCATCTCCAATTTTGTAGTGTCCTCAACCTCAACAATGCTAAACGCAACTGGGTAGATGTAGTCATTAGGGTCCATTCCAACAACAACTAGCAACTGTCCTCCAAACTTAGTCTTCAGATAGCACCCATCAAGACAAATAACAGGTCTGCACCCTTCTAAAAAGCCCCTCTTAATTGTATGCAAGCTCCAGTAGCACTTGCTGAATCTATTCTCATTGTCTAGGTTTAGAAAAAAGTGCTCCCTGGATTTGTTTTCCTTAGTTTAGCAGCATATTTCCACAACAAATTATATTGCTCTATCTCATCTCCATAGATAATATTCATTGCCAATCTTCTAACTCTGCTAAGATCAGGCCTTGAAGGTGTCATATTCCACTCCTTTTGAACAATTCTAGCAAAAAAAATCAAGTTCATGTTCTCATCTGCTCTAAAATTCTTGATGTATTTCTCTGCTAAGAATTTGTATGTAAATCCCCTAACTTGCCATTTCCTTTCACAAGTGTGATCATCTACATACCTTTTGATCATGAAACACTTTGCTCTGCTATCATATGAGGCCCACAAGTACCAAGAACATTTTTCTACACATCTTGCTACAACTCTGTTCCTACCATTTGTTGGCATTGAAATGTCCACTCTCTCCTTGCATCTGTATTCCCTGATAGCTTTCCTCAATAGTTCTACAGAAGCAAATACTTGCCCAACTTTAAACTTTGGGTTTGCCATGTCAACAAGTGCAAAGTTTTTGAACTTAAACTTCACTTGTTCATTGATGTCTATGCACTTCTATTCTTGTAGACAGTTGTTGGGCATCCAAGTGCAGAGGTTTGTAGAACAGCAACCAGTTTCCCTTCAGTGGATTACCTAAGGTTTATCGAACTCAGGGAGGAAGTGGTCAAAGGTATCCCTCTCAAGCAACCCTACAATCAAGATACAAGAAGTCTCTTGTGTCCCCAACACACCCAATACACTTGTCAGGTGTATAGGTGCACTAGTTCGGCGAAGATATAGTGAAATACAAGTGGTATGGATGATTATAAGTGGTAACGGTGCCAGAAAAGAGCTTCTGACGGGGAGGAAAAGACTAAAGGCAAAAAGATGGAAGCAAGCAAACATGTAACCGATCTAGATGAAAACGGTGTTTCAATGCTTAGAAATAAGGCCTAGGGATCATACTTTGACTAGTGAACACTCTCTCATATAAATATGTTCCCTTCATGATACTACTCTTAACTACTCTCCGGTTGGACACTCTAATCCATGGTAGGGCTATAATAACACACCTCAAAGTCCGCCTTTCCCAATCTAGATACCCCACACTGTCACCTTGAGCGCTAGATGGTTCTAACAAACACCACAATTTCATAGAGACAGCCAAGATAAATATATATGTAACCTAGCTTAAGTGCCACACATGATGTGCACGCTGTCACTTTCACACACGTGGGGAAAATCATAGATCTATTAAAGCACGATGAGTATTTATGTAGACTCTAGCCTAAGTGTCACCATGGCGTGCACGCTGTCACTTTCACACACATGGGGAGAGCAGAGATCTATTGAAGCACTTGAGTAGCAGAGCAGATCTACTTGATTACAAAGCTCATGACCACAATATGATCATGCATAGAGAGAGAGACGAACACATAGCTACCGGTAGAGCCCTCGGCCTCGAGGAAGAACTACTCCCTCCTCATCATGGGAATCAACAACGGTGATGGAGATGGCGATGGAAATCGATGGAGATGGCTCCGGGGGCACTTCCCATGACATGGTTATACCCCGTGGGTACACGATCTCAGCATACCTGGTCCAGCCCAAGGAAGGCCCACGACAAATATACGCCAGCCCATGAAGATTTTCGGGTGGCCAAGGCCCATGACGCCTTCGGATCCTTGGAGAGCAAGACTAGAGTAGATAGGAAATTCAAAGGGGTAAACCCTAGAACAGAATCACTAGATCTGTGCAGGACCTGCCTAAGTCTATATAAAGGCCGGAGGCACGACCTAGCTCTCTCTCTCTCTCTCTCTCTCTCTCTCTCTCTCTCTCTCTCATACACTATCGCACCTCCACGCCAGATTGCATCTCGCACCTGTAATCACCGGTTTCACTGTAATCAAGAGCGAACAAGCAGAGTAGGGTTTTCCCTCAGGGGCTGAACACAGGTAAACCTCGTGTCCCGTATTGCTTGTTTGCTAACGTTCATGATCTCCAGCATCCCCATCTTCTCCAAAACCCAAGTCCATAACAATGGGCATTGGCGAGATCAAACCTCGTCAATTGGCGCCGTCTGTGGGGCGGGATGCTGATTGTCGATCGTGGCGGTCCCAACCCGAGCGATCTACAACTCTGTGGCGGAGAGTCACCTCCTCTTGGCGCTTTCGACTTCACCGCCCACTCACGACCACCATGAAGGACTTGAGCCCGTGGCGGCGGACTCGAGATCTGTTCGGAGCTTACGCTTCCGGGTGGGACAAGCGCACCCTCGCCTCCAGGCGGGTGCCCTACCATCAATCAGGCCCGCTTGGCCCCCACCTGTATACGCACATCATCATCAACAGATGAGTCTTACGACGGCAGCAGCTGCAACTCTGATTTGTGTGATCCGCCATCGGATGAAGGAACCTACGGTTCCGGATCCGAAAGCTGCAGCAGCAGCGGACCAATCTACGACTGCTACCAGTGTGTCGTAGTCATCCAGAGCGACGTGGATCCGCAAGCGCCCAATCCGCCGCCTAACCCGCCACCCAACCCGCCACCTAACGCGGCGGGGAAGCGGAAAGCGGTCCCCCACCGAAGGGATAACACCGACCATGTCATCCGCCTTAGCAAAGAAGGATGGGCCCGCACGCTTCCGTGGCGGCGGCAAAGACGGTTCTGCCTGGACGCCTCACGGGACTGGCGATGGCATACCATTTGCTCTCGATCGAGCACAAGAAGCAGTCAAGATGCAAGGTGCTTGACAAAGCAAGCAAGCGACCTCGAGTCCAGGCGCGAGCTGCGCTCTCGCCATGGGCATCGGCTCCAGCTCGAGCAACCACGGCAACAAGAACCGCTCCGGACGGAGATCATGGACCCCAAGAGGGCCGTGAGGTGACCCGAACCCTCACGCATCCTTCATGGAGATGGATGCGGCAGCAACATCATCCGAAGACACCGCAAGCTGCGATCATAGCGACCCTGCGTACCTCGCGGCCCACCCACCTCGGAGGGGGAGCACGAAAGAGCCATGCACAAGTCCGCACTCACCGGACTCGGACTCGTCGGGCTGCGCTCCATCAAGAAACTCCTGAGCCAAAGGAAAGCTACGGTCGGGTTCGACCGTAGCCCCTCCTTCATCCTAAGAGGACCATGACCTTCCTCAAAGGCACAAGAGCTCGCGTCATCGCGGCCGCGATTACGGCCTTGCAGCGCTAACACAGCGCAAAATCGACAAAGCGTGAGCCAGCGCGCATGCTCGTCGAATCCAAGATGGACGAAGATGAAGGAGAACTCTGAGCCCGGTGCTTTAGCTTTAGCGAGATCTGTCCGACGGACACGGATGCGAAATTTCAAGCTTCCGGATACTTGAAGCACGACTACAGGACCCCTAGGCGTGGCTCGACCACCATCATCGTCTGTTACGGTGGAAACAAGAAAACCGCCATGCAATGCCTTGACTACGGTGGCGCAGCCGGATCTGGCTTAGCGACCTATCTTGGGATCAATCCGAAGCTGGGAGGAGGCTTACAGTTTCATCGAAACTTCAAAGGCACCAAGAAGAGGACCGCCTCGATCGAGTTGCGAGCTGTACTCAGCGAGCAGGCGAATCCATTCGCTCGTACATATTGCTGGTCCAACACCAAGAACTCCACGGCGCACATCTCCGGAAGAAGGGCCATCGACGCCTTCAAGGACGCGGCGTCAGCGCTTAGGACTTCAAGGAGGAACTTGGGCGCGTCAAGCCCAAGACCTTGACCACCTCATGGACATCGCCAATAGGTGGGCGGCGGCGAAGATTCCGTCCACCGGGCACAATGTCGGAGGAAGAGGGCGATTATGGCCAGCCGGCAATGCGGCCGTAACAAGAGACCGCTTCTCGATGATCGTGATGGACCCGACATGGTCGCGCAGCTCGCCGATCGCTGCGATGCCAACCGCGGCGGCGGATACATGGAGGCAACTTCGCGATGGAGGGCGTAACACGGTCGTGGCGGCGCGCGATCGCGATAATGGACCCTCGGCATAAGAAAAAATTTGGTCCATGTACCATCCACTTCTACATCGACAAGCGGGATGGCAAGAAGAAGGCAAGCCATATGCTCAAGGCGCCACGAGTTCCGGATGCTCGGTAGCATGGCTCGAGATGAGGCGCAAGCTCCACCCACGGATTCGGGAACGCACCGCGCGGGTGAAATAGCGCATGGAGCTCCTCCACCGCCACCTGTCGGAGGCCCGAACCAACCAGTCGCACCAGCACAGAACAACGCTGGGCATGGGTATCCCCCGCCGAAGGGAGCACTGATGATCCAGAAGGGGCGCCCCACGAATAGGGTGCAGAATAAAATCACCCGTCAGATTAACCTGTCCGTGACAACTCTACTCGCCATCCCTGAGTACCTCAGCGGATCGGAGTCCTGCATCACGTTCAGCCATTCGGATCACCCTTGCCAGATCCCTCGCCCAGGTCATGCTGCCCTGGTGCTAGAGGCGCAGATCGGAGGTTTCGAGATGAGCCGCGTCTTCATGGACGGCGGCAGCGGCATCAACCTGATGTTCGCAAGCACTCTAGAAGCAATGTGGATCCCGCTGTGCAACCTGGAACAATCAGACACAACGTTCCACGACATCGTCCTAGGAAAGGGCATATTCCCCTTGGAAAAAATATGGCTCGACGTCATCTTCGGCAAGCCGGACAACTTTCAATGCGAGCGGCTCGAATTCGAAGTGGTGGACTGTCCATCACAATACCACGCCATCCTCGGGCGTGTAGCATTCGCAAGGTTCTTGGCTGTCCCACACTACACATACCTGCTACTCAAGATGCCAGGACCTAGGGGCGTCATCATGGTCCACGGGAGCTTCACCCGATCGGACCACTGCGACAGGGACTTCAACAGAATCTCCCAGTCATTCGGCATGCAGGATGAGCTCGTAAGGCTCCGCGAGGTGACGGACAACGGGGCACCCCGAGTCGCACGACAAAACGCACCTGATATGTCTTTTGACTCCACCATCAACACAAAGAAGGTGCAGGTCCATCCGACGGATGCCTCCAAGATGGAGCTGGTCGCTAACGATCTCGGCCCCGCATAGGAAAGCGCGCTCGTCGAATTCCTCCGTGAGCGCTGAGAAATCTTCGCCTAGTGTCATGCGAATATGCCAGGAGTTCCCGGGTCGCCGAAACGCACTCGCGTCTTTCGACACCAAGCCCGTCAGCGGTCCATCGGAGATCAGAGCCGCGGGCCGAAGCCATCGGAATGGAAATCAATAGACTACTCGCTGCAGATTTCATCAGGGAGATTAAAGAAAGCGAGTGGCTCGCAAATACAGTGATGGTCCCCAAGAAGGACACGGACATCCTGCGGATGTGCGTATACTTCACGCCACTAAACAAGCACTGCCCAAAGGACCACTTACCTCTTCCTCGGATCGATCAGATCATCGATTCGACTGCAGGATGCGAGAAACTCTCCTTCCTCGACGCCTACTCAGGCTACAACCAGATTTGGCTCAAGGTCGAAGATCAAGAGAAAATGGCGTTTATCACACCGTTCGGAGTGTTCTGCTACAACACAATGCCCTTCGGGCTAAAGAACGCAGGTGCCACGTACCAACGATGCATGCAGGCATGTCTGAAGGACCAGATCGGTCGCAACGTCCAAGTCTATGTCGACGACATAGTCATCAAAACCAGGGAGGCAAGAACGCTCATCGACGATCTCCGCGAGACGTTCGATAATCTCGACCGCTACAGGATCAAGCTCAATCCCAAAAAGTGTGCCTTTGGCGTCCCATCGGGTCAGCTGCTCGGATACTTCATCTCCCAGCAAGGAATAGAGGCGAACCTGAAGAAAATTCGGGCCATCATGGCCATGGAGAAGCCGAAGAACCTCAAGGGTGTCCAGCATCTCGCAGGACGAATAGCGGCATTGAGCAGGTTCATCAGCCGCATGGGCGAGAAAGCCCTGCCATTCTACCAACTCATAAAGCGAGATAAAATCAGTGGGCGCTTTGAGCGGACGACGCATTCGAAGATCTGAAGCGGCTGCTCTCCACCTCGCCCATCTTGGTTACGCCAAAGGAGTGCGAGCCCCTACTGTGTGGCATCCCGCAAAACCACTACTAGAAAATCGCGTTGAATTTGTGCATTGCATCGTCATCATCATGTGTTGTTTGTCTAAAACTATTTTCGCAAGCCCGTTTTGTTTTCTAAAACGCCCCATCTTTAATTAAATATCAAACCCCGGGTCCCCGGATTATTTTTATTAATCGATATCGGTTTGCAAACGGTGTTTGTAAAGTAAATAAAAATATTTATTTATTTTAGTGGGGGCAGTCGAACGGGCCGATTGACCCGAACGACCACCCCCAGGATTTAAATCGGCCCACCTCTATTCCTAAACCTACCAACTAAACTACCCACACCCAGCCTCCACCTCACCCGGACCAATCGCTTGTTGCCACCTCACTCTCACCCTCCCCCCTAACCATTCTAACTCTGCCACTTGGCTCACCCCTCTCTCCCTTCCCCCCCACTCTCTCTCCTGCCACACACACCAGCACGCCACAAAGACACACCACTGTGACTACCCACCCCACTTTCCTCACGGCGGGCCCTGTAGCCACTGCCTCAGCCCCAAACACACAGCCCACCCGACCTCACCCCGGCCACACGCGCCACCGAACCACTCCCTCCCGACACCTCCTTGCCCCATCCCTTTTCTCCCTCTCTCCGGCCCCACGCCTCCCTTGGCGCCTCCGCCTCCTCCTCTCCCAAGTCCGCCAACCTCGCCTCCTCACCCGGCGTCTTGGCCTCCTTGCCTGCTGGCCAGCCCCTCTCCCTCGTCCCGCCTCGAGTCCTCCCTCCGCCACCAGCGCGAGCCGGGCCTCACTTGAACCCGCCGCCATGCCCTCTCTCTCCCTTGCCCGGCCGCTGCTCCCTCTCCGCTCTGCGCCCCTCCTCGCATGTGACAGCGCCTCCGTTCATGTGAGCTCGTCGTCGGCAGCATCCTCCCTTGGAGCCGCCACCGGACCCCGAGCCGCATGGCCGCCTCTTCCGTCATTGTTCCCCCCGGCCACCTTGGCGCCTCCATTCGGCGAGTGTCGCTGCCTTGCCCGCCGGCAGTGCTCCTCCCGTAGAAGCCATTGCTTCCTCTCCGGCTCCCTCTCCTGGCGCGGTCTCGCCATGCCGTCGATCCGCCCTCGGTAAGCCGGCCGTCCGTCGTCCTCGCGGCGATCGCCGTTAGGCGCCTTCCGCCACCGCGGCGTCCTCGCTCCCTCTGCGGCCACCACCCGCGTGCGGTCTCCTCCACCTCCCTCCTGCGGCCTCATGCCGTTGGTGCAACCTGCCCGCCCTTCCTCGCAAGGCCCGCGTTCGAGCCCCAGGAACATGAGTACCGCGGTTGCAAGGTTCCCGATGCAAAACCCGACAAGATCGACAAGTGGCGAGGTAATCTGCAGTATGCCCGGCAAGAACGGCCGGTATCAAGATCTTCATCATGGAGCGAAGGCCTCCTTCACGAACGCCATGACCCCTTCCGGATCCGATGGCGTGAGGCCCCGATCCGGCGTCCGGCGAACCCGTCGAGACCGAGCCCTCACGGATCCGAGGACCGAGTATGCGAAACACTAAGATCTGCGGGCCCAACAAGATCGTCATAGGCAAGACCGACCCGTGGGACCCGACAAGACCGCATAACGACAAGAACGACACCGAGGAAGAATCCGATGCTCCGGACACCGAGACCACGGGCGACAAGTTCTCCGTCTTGTTTCGCTCCCGCCGTTTCGGACCACGGACCAGACCGACCCCGAACCCCGAACCCCCGGAACCCCAAGTTCGTCGAGACCCCTTAATGTGTGAACCCCTCTCCCGCAAACCCTATTTTTATAATTTAAATACAACTTGTCGCATAATAATTGTCTTGCATGCATACATTCATGTGGTTTGGGGGCCTTATGCCGAATCACCTAATAATTAAACATGGGGCCCATATGCGGGCAAATCTAGCCTTATATTGGCCTCATTTAAATTTGTGTAGCGAACCCGGTGCTATCTTCTGCCATGTTAAACAACATTTAAATTGCGGGGTAGCTAAACAACTTGAATCATTTAATTAATTGTCGGGACCCCGGTTCCACTTAATATTGACCTAATTGCATCGCACCTTGCCATGCCATACATCATACATGCATCATGCCGATCTTCTGCCGTTGTATAAAATAGTGTATCCGGTGTTTCTTCTAGTGTTTTGCTTCTTCGCGGATAAGGCCGTTGAGTTGATGTGAGCGTCGCCCCGATCTTCGGTTGAACCGACAATGTTTTCGGCGAGCATCTCCCCTTTCTACCTATCTTACTTTTATAGTATTTATTCCCTCCTGTTGATCTATTGCTATACGTGTTGCGATGCTCTAGTTTCGTGCGTGATATCCCTTGCAGCCTTATATTGCCATGGCCACCTCCTATTACCTGTTGTTTGGTAGATAGCTGGACTTGCGCGTCGTAGTCGCTTGCTCAAGTGCTGTTGCGTGTCGTCAAGTGCCACAGTTGTTGATGTATTGCCGCATGTTGATGTTGAAGTTGATCATAGTTTTACTTACCGTTCACTTCAATTCCTGTTTAACAACTAAAATTGAAGTAAGTAGAGGCATCGGTGGGTGATAGATAATATTTGGTTTCCGAACGCCCACTTGTGTCCCGTAGGACCCCGAGTACTTGATACCTGTTCCTTGATTTATCGCGCTATCCACATCCGGGAGGTATATGGGACCCCCAGGCGAGCTTGATTCAGTCTTATTTCTTGGGGCCTAAACTAGTTTGAGGTTTTATTTACGATCTGTGCTTATGCCATGCTACTTTACGTATTTAAATTGTGCGAGGAGCACCTTTGTATCTGTTTAGGTAAGCGGAATGTTTTCGGTATCGACAAGCCCAGCCACACTTTCGGGTTCCAGTCGTTTCTGACCATTGGCAAACCTTGAGTCCGTCTCGGAGCTTGCTTACCGTTCTTGGTGTACTCAATGGGGTGGCCCTGAAATATTACGAATCTGTGATTGTTCGTGAAAGCCTCGTTGGGTTTTGAGTTGGTTTTCGAGGTTGATCGGCGTGTGTTGCTATTGGTGCACCGTGGTAAAACTTTCAAAGCGTGTCATGGATATGGACGACTTGGACCTGATATCTCGACCATAGACAAGCATAACTAAAGTTTCGCTATCAATTTGACTATAAAATGACTAGTAATCAGCTTCACTATAATGGAATGGCTAAATAATACGCCCACAATTGCTTGCTTGGTTTGTAAACGCGACCATTGTACTGACTAGTAAGTATTGCAACTTCTAGCGGAATGGCTGAATAAAAGTACCAACAACTGCTAGGTTTAAGGGTTATCTCATGCTATCATGTCGATTAGTAAGTATTGCAACTAGCGGAATGGTTAATTAAAAGTGCCTACACTTACTTTAACGGGATGAATATCTAAACGACTAGTAATTGCTGCAACGATAGAATAAGTAAAGCGCCAGCGGTGTGAGATCCTCGGTTGACTTCCTCGTTCGGTCTCGAGGGGAAACACCGAGATGGGTTTGTTTGGAGTTAGCTTCGGTTGGATCCGGATAGGTCTTTCTCACCCTCTCGATAACCGCCATTGTATCGAGTCTCTATAGGTTGTTTAGTGCATCTTTGCCGCTTGATCCACCATACCTATGTAGGCGACCGCGAATTCTAGCCTCGCCGTGTCTTGGCCTCGATCGACGCTCCTCTTTTCCTTTGCCTTTGTCGGCACCTTTTGTTCAAGCGGTTTGAGATCGGCGTCGTTAGCGGGTTACCCTTCCTTTGGGCAGGTTATGGACGCCATTGGTTATTCTTCAGGGCTCTTAGCCCCATTTGCATATTGTCCGTAGCTGGACGCTCTATCGTTTTCAAGGTGTTTTGGATCTTTATATATTATATTTGTATTCTTGACTCATTGAGTCGCTGTTATATATATCTGTTCTGTGGGTCCCATCGAGGACTGTTATGTAATGTTATTACTTTGTTTTCCACCCGCGAAAGTGCTGGTGAGCACCTTTGAATCGTTCTATGCGGGTTTGGCGAATTTTGCTCAAACTTGCATAGGTCCGAGGGTGTTATCTACATCTTGTACATAGAAGCCACACGGTGGTAACCGTCTTTGGTGGTCGAGCGACCCGAAGAAGGCAAGACCCATGGGGTCCAACGCCCAATCTACTACCTCAGTGAGGTACTGACGCCAACAAAGCAGAGGTACCCTCACTATCAGAAACTCGCCTACGGCGTGTTCATGATGGCTCGTCGGCTGCGCCATTACTTCCAGGAGCACCAGGTGATGGTCGTCAACGAGGCACCCCTGAACAGCATCCTAAACAAACCGGAGGCCACATGATGCGTGGCTCTGTGGGGCATCGAGCTGTCACCCCTAGACATCGTCTACGAGAAGCGACTCGCAATCAAGTCCCAGGTCCTCCCGGAGTTCCTTGTACACTGGATGTAGCTGTAGCTGCCAGACACCCCAGACATGTCGCAGTCATGGACGATGCATTTTGACGGCTCCAAGCGCGAAGCTGGAGCAGGAGCCGGGGTCATACTGACCTCCCCGTAGGGCGACAAGATGAAATCGTCCGGATGAAATTCGAGCTTCCAACGAGGCGAATCTGACCCTCATCCACGACATGAGGATGGCAAGATCTGGCGCAATGCGCTGGTCATCTATGGTGACTCCAACCTCGTCGTCAGACGATGAATGAGTGCGACACACCGAAACATGATCGCGTGCGCACTCTACAACTCACTCGAGGGAGAATTCGGCCGCTGCGAGCTCGACGCGTTGGAAGAAAGCAACGAGGAGGCCGACAGACTCGCCAACATCGGCTCCACTGCGCAAAGGTGCCACCGGTGTGTTCCTCGAACAGATCTGCGTGCCATCCATCAGCGGAAATTCCCAATGGATCACCCAGAAGCGAGAACACTCGGGGCTACGCTACGAAGGTCATGAAGGACCCGGACACAGGTTGCCACGGTCAACCTGATGCAGTCATGGTATTCAAGAAACTTGGACACGGCCGTACCTCCGATTAATAAGCGGAGAACTACACGATGGCAAGCGGATGCCCGACGCATATCTCGCCAGTCAAAAGCCTTCACCATCATCAATGGCGAGCTGTACAAGCGCAGCATTTCGGGTGTACTACAAAGGTGCGTCACCATCGGTGATGGGAAAACCATACTTCAAGACATCTATGAGGGCATCTGCGGCCATCACGCAGGCAGTCGCTCCCTTGTCGCCAAACCTCTACGAGCTGGATTCTACTGGCCAATGGCCATGAACGACGCAAAAGACATCGTCCAAAGATGCAAAGGGTGCCAAAGGTTCACGACAAACCACGCACTGGTCGAGCTTAGGCCAATACCTTTGGCTCGCCTTCGCCCAATGGGGCCTCGACATGATTGGCAAGCGCAAGGTCCTCGAAGGCACGTCTACCTCCTCAGTCGCAATCGACAAATTCACCAAGTGGATCGAAGCAATGCGGTCACTAACCAAAAGGCAAGATCGCCATCAAGTTCTTTGAATCCATTGTCTGAGGTTCGTGTACCACATAGCATCATCACCGACAATGGATCGAACTTCATCTCCAAATAATTCTAAGACTTGCGAAGGCCTTGGAATCAACATCACATACGCCTCGTGGCGCACCATAAGCGAGCGGGCGGTGGAAAAGGCCAGCGGCCTAATCGGCGCGGCATCAAGAAGCGCCTCATGAGCCCACTCGAGCGACTCGCCGGAGCCTGGGCGAAAGCTACCCTCCGTCCTATGGAGCTTGCGTGCCAAAGCTCCAAATGCTACCGCTGCGTCGTTCTTCATGGTGCACGGAGCGAAGCGTGCTACCGGCAATCGCCACCAGGCCCCGGTCGTCGCTTATAACGCGAATCCGGCTGCACTCGAAGACGCCGTCGACACACTCGACGAAGCACGAGACATAGCAGCAGCTCAAACAACGGTGTATCAGCAGAGTCTCCGCAACTACCATAGCCGACGGTTGCGCCCAAGATCCTTCGTCGAAGGAGACCTCGTCTTGCGACTCAAGCAAGAGCGACCGAAGAAATTCGAGTCACCATGGGAAGGACCCAACATCATCATCGAAGTCATCCCAGGTGGCGCCTATCGCCTCAAGCACGTGGAGTCTAGAGTCGCATACTCCAACCCATGGAACGTCGCACAGCTGCGACGATTATACCCCTAGATACCTACCCCTTTACTTTCAATAAGGCTATTCAGCCAATGCTACTCAGCCGAACAATGTACCTCCTCCATTAGGATATAAATAAAGCTAAGTGTCTTGCCCCAAAAAATTTCGTTTTTCTATTCGCACTTTTACTTCATGCTACAAACGCACTCGGGGGCTCCCCCCACCTCACGATTTCGTCGACTGAGGATAACACGTGTACGCCTGGTAGCTGACCACGTCAGGCTAACGAAAAGGACACGTATGCAAACAAAGCACTACATGCTCAAACAACAACCAAACCTTTATAATAAATGACAAAACACGCCCTGTCAAATAATATACAAATTTTACATTTTATCTCTTTTACAGGCACTACCTATTCTGAAGAATAACCTGAGCACACTGCTCAAATAGATCTACGATCTCTTCAGCATACTGCCTTACAGCCGCGTAATGCGGACGCATATCCTACACACCATCTGGTCGAGGGGGTGGCCCAGCCGCTACAGCGGACAGATCTACATTAGGTCGATGCAGCCTCACAAGGGACAACGCAGCCTTCACTCCCGCGACGAGCTGATGCCGCATCAACTCCTTGACACGATTCACGTTCCAAAACTTCGACAGAGGACCAGAAAGGGATGTTGGTGCAGCATCCAGCGGAAACATCACATGCAGAACCGACGCGAGTGAAGTCTGCACCTGACGAAGCACCCGCGGTACTTGGTGAACGTGATCTTGCACCGTCGCAAGGACCATAGCACGGTCATGATCCATCCAGAAGAACCCGCCGGCTTCCATGTCCTGTTAAGTCAAACAATTGACCCGAACAGCAACACGCTCCTTCTCCTCCCTTCGAGCAAGGTTAGCACCTGCAATACTTGCACAAAAGTAAGATGCAATGCCAGCAGGCGCATCTGAAGAAATAGGCAACAACTCGAAAAACTTACACTGAAGCTGCTCAGATAATCGAAGCAATTCCGCCATCAAGTACTCCTCTCTGGCAGCACCGCGATCCGCCTTGGACTTCCAAACGTCGGCATGGCCACGCACCCCAAGCAACTCTTTCTCGAGACTACGAACACGGTTTCGAAGAAAAGCAAGCTGCGACGAATCATCCAAGGATGGCCGCAGCCGCGCTGCAGGCGAGGTGTCAACGATATCAGCACCCGAAGGACCCTAGATCAGCAGAAAGGCAAGGACATGAACACGCAGACGAAGAAGCACATAACTCAACAAATTCATTAAGTGCATCAAAAGCCACTACGTGGCACAAGGATTTGTTCATCAAAATAATTACAACAAAAGAGACTACAACTATCCTACAGCTACATCGCCTAAGACGCGGCACCCTGAGTAGCCTCGAAGCCGGATTGCGTCGCCTTGGCTTCCCCTGCTGCCGTAGCGCGTACTCGGCCAGCAGATCTATCAGCTTTGGCCCATAACGCTTACAGCGAGCAAAATAGGTAGCGAAGGCTACCTCGGATCCATCAGCAGTCGTCGGCATCCGGGAAGTGACCTGAGGAAGGTCCAGCTCCGCTCTAGCCGCCAAGGCCATTGCTAGCCCGACGGATGCACCGATCCCTTTCTGCTTGCACTTACACGCCGCAGGTGCTTCGGCTGATAGCGCCTCCGCCAGAGCATCAACATCATCAAGGGTCGTGCCCTTGGGGACAAGATCCTTATAGAAGCGCCCAAGGACCTCCTTGGCCTTGGCAAGCGAGTTGACGACGGTGCCACAGCGATCTTCAACCGTCGCAGCAGCATCATCCAGAGCACTCCCATGTTCCAGAGCACCACGATCAAACTCGATGCCTGCGGCATCTAAAACAGCAAGGAAGAAGAATGAACGACAGCACCGTGAAAGAAAAACAAGGGAACCAAAAGAGGACAGCGAAGATACTCACCCGAAACAGCCTTGGCAGCCGCCATAAGCTTGCCGGCCACCTCTCTCTCGCGCCCAGCCGTGGCGGTGGCAAGCTGCTCCTCGCGGTCCGTGGCCTCCCGCTGCAGGCGCTCCTTAGCCTCGGCCGCAGTGGCCAGCTCACCGAGGTGCTCGCCGCTGCGGCGACCTCGACCTTCTTCTCCGCTTGACCGAGGCTATTTTTTAGAGCATCAATCTCACGAAGGGAGTTGTTGTGCTCCTCTGCATTCAAATAATACAAACGTCGGATAACAAGACAAGAATACAAGAAGACACAAATATCCAGGCATAAAAGTACCTTGAAGCTGTTTGAGGCCGGCCTCCAGCGCTAGGTGCTGCTGCACCAAACGATTGGCATCCTGCACAAAAGGCTGCAGGAAAAAGACCTACTAGTCAAGAGAAGGACTCGGGGGCTACGCCCAAAAGAAAGAGCAGAAGCAAAATACACACACGAAAATGCTCGGGGGCTCCCCCCGAGACCCGAAGGAAGAACAAGCAACAAAACTCTTTTACAGATGCTCGGGGGCTTCCCCCATGGAAGGAGGCAGAACTACTCACATGATCCGATGACGACTCCGAAGGTCTGCTTGCAGCCTTCTGAGGCGCAACCACCCGAAAATCCTGCGGAGAAGGGCCTGGAGCAGCACCTCGGTAGCCACCGTCGAGGAGGAGGACGCGACTTTCGACTCCCCCATCATCTCCCGAGCACCATCGCTCGAGGAGTCATTGGAAGAGTGCCTGCATAAGGACAAATTAGCACAAGTACAAAGTAAATAGGCAAGAAAAAGCAGTGCAAGACAAAGGAAACTTACGAGTCAAGCTCGCTCAGGTTGAAGACAGGAGGGGTCCTCCGGTCTTTCTTATCCTCTTTCTTCCCTTCCTTCTTCTCTTCCTTCTTTTCTTCCTTCTTCCGCTTCGCCGGCGGGTGCGGCGCCACAACCCGCACGAGAACGGCAGGAATCGGAGAGGAAGAGCCTCCATGCCCATCACTGTGACGTTTAAGACACAGCGGGTTCCTAGGAGTCGGAGGAGTCGAGGCATCCGAAGACTCGCTGGAGCTCCGTGACCGTTTGCGAGTGTGGCCTTCGCTCGACTCGTTAGCCTCTTCAGCCAGAGACCGCGCCGACGGCACCTCGGACATGGAATCCACCACATCATTATCTGGAGCATCCGGAAATACTTCGGGTAATGGAGGCGACATGCCCGGCACTTTGAAGCTCTGCACAAGAGAAGAAAATTTGTTAGCAAATAAATGCAAATACAATGCGATCGAAAATAGCGCTACGCGCACAGATCTACACCCGTGGAACAGGAAGCGAAGAAAGCGGAGCCGGCTTCCGGGATATCCTCTCCAGCCTTGAACTTCAGCAGTGAACGAAGGGACCTGTCGAGATCTCCCTGGGAGAATTTCTCAGCCGAAACCCTCGTCGGATCATGACGGCCAGCATAAAGGAACATCGGGTGCACCCTAGCCTGGAGTGGCTGCACCCGACGCTCAAGAAACGTGCGGATGATATCCTCACCGTTCACTTCCTTCTCCGGAATCAACTGGAGATCCTCCACTCGACGATAGAGAGCCTCTATCTCCGGTACCTCGCCATCCAAGATCTGGTTTTTCCAGGACCTCTTCGGCTCGATCTTTTGGGAGGGGTTGAAAGGAGCAAGACCAAAATGCTACCCAACCACTGTGGAGTCGCGAATATAAAACCATGGCCTCCGCCAGTACTAGACTGATTCGTACATGGAAAAAGAAAAGAAAAGTAGATTGGGTTTGAGGGAGATGATGCAACCCCCAATGGGATAAACACCATCCGAACCAGATTGCCTCTTCACGAAATAGAGTTTCCGGAAGAGGCCAAAGTCTTGACTCGATCGAGCCACTTCAGAAGTGATAAAACAAGAAATGTGAAGAAGAGAATTGGGGAAAGATGATGCAATTGGACACCAGAAGAAAAAGCAGTCCACGAAGGAAGTCGTGGGTAGGAAGGAAAATCGCGAATAACGAAGGCAAGGAAAATAACCCGAACCCAGCGGGACGGGGATTACCTCATTGCACAGGAGTTTGGCCTCCTATCCTGCGGGATCAAGCCCGCCATGAAGCTTGCGGAGATCACTCTCCCGCGTCTCCGATCGCCGCCAGCCACCGTCGGTGACACGGGTAGCGGCGGCACTCTTCTTCCCTCCAGCAGCGCTGGTACCAACCGCAGAAGAAGACTTCTTCGACTTCCCCATCGCGGTACGGCGATGCCGGTGGCGAGAGCGCAGGATGGAAGAAGGAAATGTGAAAGGATATTCCAGCGCGCAGCAAGAACTCTCAGAGAACAAGGAAGCAGTGAAACAAGAATAGCTGCGGTAAAAACAAACTAAAGTTTCCCCCAATGATTATAAAGACGAAGACGATGCACGACAACCGTCCATCGAGAAGACCTAACGCCAACGGCAGGATCTGGCCATACACGTGTCAGCATCGCAACGAACCGTCGCTAACACGCAGTCCACTACGCGCGGAAATCGAGGCGACGCCGTAATTATCTCCATGCCGCGCGTGACCGGTCAATTCAAGGTCAGAAGTGGGACCCATGTTCGTCCAGTCAAGTCATCTCTGCCGCAGCAGACGCTTGAGGTCATCGATCGTCAGCACTGACGTCATCAAAAGCTATACTAGCAATAGCCACAATTTCTTCGGCTTCAAAGCTAAGAGTACTCACTCGAATCTACGATTCGACCAATTACTCGGGGGCTACTCCTATCAGGAGCGCTGGCCGCGCACCCAAAAAATGAACAACATGATACAACACTAAACTGTTTCTTCGAGTCCTACGTTGAGTCTACGACTCCACTACGGAATCAGGGGCTACTCCCATAGGGAGGATGGATTTAAGAATCCAAAAAAATTTGTGTCCTACGGACCTAAAAGTGAATAAAGACTGAATTAAAGTCTCCGCTCGAGTCTACGACTCGAACAGACACTCGGGGGCTACTCCCATAGGGAGCGCTGGTCGCGCACCCTATAAAATTTCGACTGCGATCCTTCGGATCAGTACGCAAAAAAAATTCGGCAACTCTGCCCCAACTAAACGCTAAGTGAGTAGCATTCTCCTTGGCTACCCGAAACATCTCCGCGGTGATAAAATTCAGATGCTGTGTCTGCGACACAAAGATAAGACCTACAGATATTATCTGATGGCCTGATAACGCACATGACTGCGCTCTGCTAGTATAAACCCGTGCCAACAGACGCGATGAAAAATCCCGACGGACGCGTTGGGTACATCAATTAAATTCACTGGAATTCCACTCCTGTAAGTCCTCCGCGGCTTGAGTCGAATTATGCCAGCATATGTTCCGGGTTCAAGTCGAGGGACTCGAACCTGAAGAAGGTCGTGTTGTTTTGTCCTAGGACAGTTAACTGACCCTGATCCGTCGGGAGAGTCAGGCACACGCATCAACAATCCCTGCACATTTCTCTTGAAAGACAGAGTTGCACCCGAAGGATTAAAGAGTCCTCAGCCGAATCTATGATTATTTCGACGAACACTCGAGCTTGACATGGTTATACCCGTGGGTACACGATCTCGACATACGGTCCAGCCCAAGGAAGGCCCACGGCAAATATCGCCCCATGAATATTTTCGGGTGGCCAAGGCCCATGACGCCGGATCCTTGGAGAGCAAGACTAGAGTAGATAGGAAATTCAAAGGGTAAACCCTAGAACTCAGAATCGACAAGATCCGTGCACGACACTAAGTCTATATAAATGCCAGGAGGGCACGACCTAGCTCTCTCTCTCTCTCTCATACTTTCGCATACGCACCTCCACGCCAGATTGCATCTGCGCACCCCTGTAATCACCGGTTTCGCCGTAATCAAGAGCAGACAAGCAGGAGTAGGGTTTTCCCTCCGGGGGCCTGAACCTGGGTAAACCTCGTGTCCCGTATTGCTTGTTTGCTAACCGTTCCACGATCTCCAGCATCCCCATATTCTCCAAAACCCAAGTCCATAACAATGGGTATTGACGAGATCAAACCTCGTCATCCCCGTCTCAGCAGGGTGCCGGAACAGAGACTTCTGTCCCCCGAATCTCCCCTTCGGTGGCGGCCGTGATGCGGAACTTTTCGTGGCTTTCTGATGGATGATTTAGGGTTTCTGAGTCAGGGGCTTCTTATAGGTGAAGGAGGCAAGGTCGGTGGAGGGATAGGGGCCTACACCCCCTGTGGGCGTGTCTAGGGTAGGCCCGCTCCCACCTAGGGTGTGGCCACCCTGGTGTCCTCCTCCGTCTTGTCTTCGATTTTCCGTATCGTTCAGGGGAAAATATGAACTTTGGCTTTTGTCCCGTCCAATTCCGAGAATATTCTTTCTGAAACCAAAAGCAGCAAAAAACAGGCAACTGGCACTGTGGCATCTTGTCAATAGGTTAGTTCCATAAAGTGTATAAAAATACCTCAAAGTGTAGACAAAACATAGCAAAGTAGATACTAAACAAGCATGGAACATCACAAATTATAGATACGTTTCAGAGTCAGGCAATTCCAATTCATCATGAGATTGTGATAGTTCAGCTTCCTCTGCTACTCCCTTTCCTTTCCTATCTTCAACTTTTTCAATGAAATCATCATAAAGGTCATCGTTTCCGTCATGTAAATCATAGTCACTATCGACTATTTCCTCCTCAAAGTCTGACCCATCTGAATCAAACTCAAAATTAGTATCAAAGTTGAGCTGCCTCTTCTCCCTAGGTTTCCTCACAAATTCTTCAGTTGGACTGACAACACCAGCCTGCTGTGTGGATTGAAACTGAAATACATCTTCCTTAATGTTCCCTCTTAGACTATTATCATGGTCTACATTCATAGAAAAACCTTGTGCCCAATAACAATAGTTGTTGGCATATTACTACAATCATCATCATTAGTTATATCTGCCAAACCAAAATTCTTCACAGATTGCCCTGGAAAACACCAAAGGACTCTGGAAACCTCACTCATGATATTGCTAGTGTCGTCGAAAACCCTATCTAAAGCTCTTATATTCCACTTGTCACTCTCATAGAAACCATACCAATCAATCACTCCACCTAGGTATGACCTGTTAATCCCAGAACCAAGGAAAAATCCACCATAGTTGATCGCAATAGTGAAGTACTGCCCATTATCATCTGCACAAAGTGATAAAAATCAGATATAAGAAGTATATATTTAAGATATACTGAATCTAAACATATAAAATGACAATGACAAGAAAAATAACTAGTTGAATACTCATATAAACCTTTACTGCATACACTAAATATCGGCAGATAAGTCTGCTGAATATTCAGGCCAATACATAGTGGAATTACGTTGAATCTAGAGTAAAATAGCAAAGCTAACTACATATCTATGTATTTCCTACAAACAAGCACCTCTACAAATTCTGCTCCTAAAAACCTCAAAAAATCTTGCTTTTTTACTTCGGGTTCAGTTAACACCAAACAGAGACATGGAAAATCGAAGAAAATCAAGACAGATCATACTCACGGTGTTCATGGAAAAAGCCTAATCCTAGACAGGCATGAAAACACATGAGTGGAGGCAGCAGCGCCGGACAAGGAGGTGGTCATGGACTCACTGTACACGAGCGGTGGCTGCCCATCCTCGCGACGCCGAGGTGCCATAGCTTGAAAAGTTTCAGTGCCGCTGCAGCGACCTTCTCATACACGCGGAGGCGGCTAGGAAGAAACCCTATTCGCCTCCCTCTTCCCTTTCCTTTCACAGTTCAACTGCCACGCCGCTGATGGCGCACATGCCGCTGATGGCTGTTTCATACGAGAAACACCGTCCGGAACATGTGGGGCTGTTCATTTTTTCCAAAATGCCCCTACAACTGTACATACTGACTTCTACGGTCCCTGAAACAACCAGATACTAGACCCAACATGCCATGTCAGCCCAGTACGTTTCCAAATGGTAGCAATGACCGTATAAGAGAAGTCCGAGCAAGTTTATCTATCCAAAAAAATTATTTTCTGAGTTCATTGACCAGATCGTTCATTTCGAACAAGTTCAATTACCGTATGTGAATTTTACTAAAGGATCAAAGGACTAGAGCGTGTTTGGTTGCTCGCTGTCATTTTTGGCAACAGTGCACACGGGATTAGGGTGTGAGACAAAATCTTCCTCTTATTTGGTAGCCCGCATCGACACTGTTAGGGTCGCCGGCAGAAAGACAACGAGTAGGAGCAGTAGAGCGGAGATACGTGGCGACAACGTGACCTTGCCATTAGTGTCTGTATAGCGCCGAGTTCAGAGCTGATGAAGATGAGCCGACGACACATTGTTGCATCGGTAAAGGCTGGATCGCCCTGCTGTCGCCGCTATCGCCTCGCCCGCGTAGCGCGGAGAGAACTCTGGCAACAACCACGTGCTCCTACTCGGGCTCCTCACCGACGATGTCGGGCTTCTTGCGTGATAGGGGTTAACCTCAAGGGTGGACCGATCTTCACGGATCTCGTGGTCAAATCGATCGGAAAAGCGAGGGAAAGGGAGAAGGTAGCGGAAGCAAACACGCATCTCACAAAGAACACTATGAATACACGTAAACACAAACACGATACACGTCCTATTGCTCTCTTCGGCGGCCACCGGTCCGATAGAATCCTCGCAAGGAAAGATCAGGCAATGTGCTCCTGTCAAATCCACATCGAAGAGCGAAGAACACCTTGAAGAGGATCTTGATAACTTTACTAGAGCCAACTTTATAGGGGTTAACCTCTTGGGTGTCCCGATCTTCACAAATGTCGTGGTCAAATTGATGGGAAAAGCAAGGTAAAGAAAGAAGGAAGCGGAAGCGAACACACACCTCACGAAGAACACGGTGAACACACGCAAACACAAACACTATACAAGACCTATTACTCACTCCGGCGGCCACCGGCCCGATAGAATCCTCGCAAGGAAAGATCGGTCAACGTGCTCTCGTCAAATCCACATTGGAGAGGGAAGAACACCTTGGAGAGGATCTTGATAACTTTACTAGATACAACTCAAAATAAATACCTTGTACAACTAAGAATGCTCAAAGGCACAATCCATAGAGGTGGATGATGATAGGGTTCCCTCATGAAGGGAAGGAGACATAACTAGAAGTGATCCATCTTAGGGGTTTCTAGTCTATCATCTATGTCTTCGGGATACATGAAGGGGTGGGGACTCTATTTATAGGCCACCCACTAAACAAGGGGTAGTTTGAGGATAAAACTAGGTTTGAAAAAAATAAGTGGGTACATGGGCCAAGGGCCCAGCTGACGAGGTTCGATCTCGTCAATGTCCATTGTTATGGACTTGGGTTTTAGAGAAGATGGGGATGCTGGAAGTCGCGAAACGGTTAACAGACAAGCAAAGCGGGACACGAGGTTTACCCAGGTTCAGGCCCCTAGAGGGAAAACCCTACTCCTGCTTGTCTGCTCTTGATTACGGCGGAACCGAAAGTTAGAGGGGTACGCAGATGCAATCTGGCGTGAGGAGCGTATGCGATGGTGCAGGAGGATCCTTCTCTCCGTACCCTCCTGGCCTTTATATAAATAGGTAGGTCACGAGCTTTAGGTCGAGTCGGTTACAAATTAGGGTTGGTACCCTTTGAAATTCTATCTAATCTAAACTTGTCCTCCAAGGAGTCGAAAACGTCATGGGCTTGGGCCACCCGAAATCTTCATGGGCCGCGTGTCTTGACGTGGGCCTTCCTTGGGCTGGACCAGGTATACTAATGTCGTATACCTGTGGGGTATATCCATCTCAGTATCCCCCGAGTGTTCAATCGAATCGTAGATTTGGCTGGAGACTCTTCAATCTTTCGAGTGCTATGTAGTCGAACCTGTTTGCAAGGAGAAATGTTTAATTCATAGGGATTGTTGATGCGTGTGCCTGTATCACCCGACGGATCAGGGCCAGTTAACTTTCATAGGACAAAACAACACGATCTTCATAAAACTCGAGTCACCGGACTCGAATTTGGAACAATTGTTGGTGTGATTCGACTCAGGCCGTTTGTGGACTTACAGGAGTCGAATCCCAGTGATTTTCAAGTGATATACCCAATGCGTCCGTCAAGATTTTCGTTGTGCCTGTTGACACGGATGTTTACTGGCAGAGCGCAGTCAGGTGCATTACTAGGCTATCAGAAGATATCTGTAGGGCTTATCTTTACGTCACAGACACAACATCCGAAGTTTTATTATCGCGGAGGTGTTTCGGGTGGCCAAGGAGACTGCTTCTCACTTAGCGTTGGTTTGGGAAAAGTTGTCAAAAAGATTTTTGTCGTATTTGATCCAAAGGATCGCAGTCGAAGAATTCATAGGGTGCGCGGCCAGCGCTACCTATGGGAGTAGCCCCCCCGAGTGTCTGTTCGAGTCTTATACTCGAGAAGATACTTTAGTTCAGTCGTTTTCAGCATAGGTCCGAAGGACACAAATTTTTCAGATGCTTCAACCGATCCTTCCTATGGGAGTAGCCCCCGAGTCCGTAGTGGATTCGCAGACTCGAAGATAATCGCGAGATGTATTTACTTTAGGCATTTCTCAGGTGTGCGGCCAGCGTTCCTGATAGGAGTAGCCCCCGAGTAGTTTCTCAAATTGTAGATTCGAGTAAGTACTTGATTAATCATTCGAAAATTTTGAGCCGTTGCTTGGCCTTGCTTTGATGACGTCAGTGCTAATGATTGGTGATCTCAACCGTCTACGGTAGCAGAGATGATGCGACGAGACAATCATGGGTCCCACCTCCTGACTTGAAGTTGACTAGTCACGCGTAGACATGGCAAAAATTACGGCGTCTCCTTGGTTTCCATGCGTAGTGGACGGCGTGCTGATGACGGTTCGGTGTAGTGCTGACACATGTAGGGTTAGATTTGAGGTAGGTGCTAGGGCTTCTGGATCAACGACTCATGTGCATCGTCTTCTTCCTTTTATATCGTAGGTAAACAGTAGTTTTCTTTTACCCTTCGTCATTTATACATCTCCATTGCCTCCATTTTCACGAGCTTCGCTGCCCTTTGCTGCGCTCTGGCCGTTCTTCGTACTTTCCCTTCCTCCTTCTTGTGCTCGCACCGCCGCGCTTGCTGCTGCAAGATGGGCAAGCCAAAGAAGACCGCTGCCGGAGCTGGTTCAAGCGTCGCCACCGGCGACAATAAGGTCAATTATTACCGCACGCCAGCGGTGGGTGGAAGCGCCGGACATCTTGTGATGGGGATCTGCGCAAGCTGCGATCTTTGGGTTGATCCCCCAGAACAAGGAGGACGCCCTTCTCCCCAGCGACGAGGTAATCCCACGCCCACCCAAAGGGTTTTGGGTGATGTTTTATGTCTTTGTCGTCTGTGGTCTCTCTCTTCATGTCCACGATTTCCTTCGTGGATTCCTCTTTTTTATGGGATTCAGTTGCATCATCTGTCTTCCAATTCTCTCCTCCACATTGCTTGCTTCATCACTCTTTGCGAGTGTTGGCTTGGTATCGAGCCGCACTTTGGCCTCTTCCGGAAGCTCTATTCCGTGAAGAGGCAGTCCGGCACTGGCGAAGTCTATCCGCTCAGCGGCTGCATCATCTCCATTTGATATTCTATCCTTTTCTTCTCCTTTTCCATGTGTGAGTCCGTCCAGTATTGGCGGAAGAAGTGGTTTTAAATCCGCGAAGCCAAATTGGACGAACAAGAATATAGTCTCGCTCCTTTCGATTTCGCTTAGAAAATCATCCCGAAGAGGTCATGGAAGAACCACATCTGGGAGGGTGAAACGGTGGAGGTGGAGGATCTCTACCATCGTGTGGAGGCACTCCAGATGGTGTTCGACAAGGAGGTCAATGGTGTCGACATTATTCGCACCTTCCTCAAGGCGTTGGGTGCATCCGCTCCAAGCGAGGGTGCACCCGATGTTTCTTTATGCTGGTCGCAGCGACTCGACGAGGGTCTCATCCGAGGAGCTGTCCAAGGGTGACCTTGATAGAGCCCTTCGGCCCCTGTTGAAGTTCAAGACTGATGAGGACCTCCCGGGCAAATCGTTGACCTCCCCCTTCAGCGCCAACAATGCAGTTCCCCAGGTGGACAAATTGTAGCTTGCACGTTGCTCTTCTTCGAGTGCCTTCCTGTTTGTTATTGCCGCTAACCCTTGTTTAGTTTACTTGCAAAATCTCAAGGTACCTGGGATGATGCCCCCTCTACCTGAGAAATTTCTGTTTGTGCCGGATAACAAAGGTGTGGATTCTGAATCTGATCTTCCTCCGGCGCAGTCTCCTACCGTGGACGCCCCGAGGCGAGCGAAGGGCAGACCCGAAAGCGCACTCGGAGCGAGTCTTCGGATGCGTCTACCCCGCCAACTCCAAGGGGTTCTTCATTCCTCGAGCATCACGGCGTGGAAGAAGGTGCGTCGTCTGCGTCTTTTCCTGCCGTGCCTATTCGGGTGGTGGCTCCACAGCCATCAGCCAAGAAGAAGGAGAAGGCGGCTCTTGTCTTCAATTTATCGGACATCGAGTCGTAAGTCATTGCGCTTGAGTCTTTTTTTCCTTTTCATCTTTGCAATTTTAGCTTGTTGCTGATTTGATTGGTTGCTTGCAGCAATCCTTCGGAGTAGTCCCTCGACGGGGACACTCAAGAGTTAGTGGCGGTCGAAGCGGACTTTTTTGTCCCCAGTGGTGGCGACTCGAGGCGATGGCGAAATACTCCGGAGAGAAGCTCGGCAACAGAACTCGAGGCAAGATCTGAACCTTCGGAGTCCATGCCTGAACACATAAGTGTTGTTTTTTATACTCCATGGGGGGAGCCCCCGAGTCCTTTTTTTGTTGTAACATGATGATCTTTTCCTTTTTCGGGGGGAGCCCCTGAGCCCTTTGTTCATCGAATTTTGTTTCTGTTTCTTTTTGTAGCCTTTTGTACACATCGCCAACCTTCTCATCCAGTAGCATCTGGCGCTAGAGGATGAGCTGAAGCAGCTTCAAGGTGCGTAGTTTTCTTTTAGGTTGTTGTTATAGTTTGCCGAGTGTGTTTTTTGTATTCATCCGAAACTTCTTCATGCTGTAGATGATAATAATTCTGCCCTCCGAAGACTGGATGCTCTCGAAAATAGCCTCGGTCGAGTGGAGAAGAAGGTCGCGGATGCTGTGGAGGCTAAGCAGCGCCAACAGAAGGAGGCCGAAGATTGCGAGCAGTAGCTCGCGGCCGTTGTAGCCACGCGGGAGAAGGAGATGGCCGACAAGCTCATGGATGTTGCCAAGGCTATTTCCGGTAAGTGATTCTTGTATCCCTTTGGGTTTTCTACGCACATCCGCAGGATGTCCGTGTCCTTTTTGAGGACCAACACTGTGTTGGCCAGCCATTCACTCTCCTTGATTTTCCTGATAAAGTTGGCATCAAGTAGTCTATTGACTTTAATTCCAACGGCTTTGTCTCTTGGTTCGAATAGTCATCAGATAGACTGCTTGACTGGCTTCGTGTTCGGAAACATAATGAGTGTGTGCTCGGTGAATTCCTTGGGAACTCCTAGCATATCTGCAGGACACCAGGCGAAAAATTTCCCGCTCACGGAGGAATTTTATGAGCGCGCTTTCTTATGCGAGACTGAGGTCGTTTGCGATCAAAGCCATCTTGGAGGTGTCCGTCGGGTGGACGTGCACATTTTTCGTGTTGACCGTGGAGTCGAACGACATATCGAGTGCGTTTTGTCTGGTGACTAGGGGTGCCCCGTTGTCTATCACCTCTCTGAGCCTCGTGAGCTCCTCCTGCATACCGAACGACTAGGAGATTCTGTTGAAGTCTCTATCGCAGTGGTCGGATCGTGTAACATCCCAGGATTAGCACCTATAAATAGAGAGGACACAGGTTTGTGCATTGCATTCATGCATAAGAAAATCCGGGGAATTTTCGCGCAAAAACTAAAAGAGCTACAGAGGGATCGGGATCTCTCTTATACTGAAGGAAACTTCGGAGCAAGTGCGATAGATTTCGACATAACCTTTGTAGAATTCTTTGTTTCAGGGTAAGATTGGTTTAAACATGTATTTGAATTTCAAATATGAAATTCAAAAGAATTTATAAAAATTCACAAATAGGAAATGTAAATATTTAATAACTTGAAATTAAATGATTACAAAAATGATATAAAAAAGGATTCTTTATATTATTATACATATAATATTATATTGATATTTTACAATAGTTAAAGAAAAGTAAGGTATTAGAAAACAATTAAGTAAAAAAAAGAATTACATAATTGAAATAAAGAACATAATTATTTATTACAACAAAATATATATGCCATTGTCTTTACAAATAAATTTTAAAATAAGAAGGAAATAAGTAAACTTATTTGGATAAAATACAACAGTACAATGTTTTTAAAACTTTCAAACAGAATATAAATTACAATGTCTCAACATTATTCAATCAGAAGAGAAATTACATATATATATAAAGAAGACCTAAAACTAATTTCTAACTACATTTATTCACTTTCAACATCTTCATCTCTTCTTGATCCCTGCAAAATGAAAACAACAGACTAACAAAAGTAAAAGAATAAGGGGTTAGTTTGTTAATTGTACTCTCAAATTTAGCATACTAATGATATGCTTAAGCTCATCATGGAGTGTTTAGAAATGTAACAAGTATAGGATCTGTTCTTGTTATATCAAATGACCTCAGCACAGCATCATGGGTCTAAAAGGGGCAAGTTTCACCTTGATAAAATAGTAAAAGAGTCCATTTCATTTGGCAATCCAAAAATAAAGCCAAACTGGAGATAATACCAAACCAGCCGAGCACAATCATAGCACAAAGATCTGGACAGAGGGAGGTATCAGGACCAGCATCACACAAGCAGTCAGCTCACACATTCGGCAGAATGCACACAAATGACCCAGGTTTGAAAGGATTTCACAAATTGAACTCTCGATGAAACTATTTTACTCCACCAACCCTTTTATGTAACGTCTAACGGAAAGGCTTCACACTCCATAGTGTAACGCCTATGTCAAAGGCGCTACACCCCTTGCTAGCATGGCACGCGGGTCCTAGAGACCGCTCCAGTGGCGCCTCGGCGTAAGACGTTATATAACTAAGTGTAACGCCTAACAGATAGGCGCTATACTAATGTTTATATACGGGGCGTATCTATATTATACCAAAGGTTGCCTTAGCTTGGATGGTTTAGCTCTTTGGTCTTGATCCGGTAGATCGTGGGTTCAACTCCTAGTTCCACCTATTTTTTTGTTTTAATTTTTCTAAGCTCCATTTTTATGTCAAAGCTGTTAAACATTCTTGAACATCCAAACATGTATAAAACTATGCATTGTTATTTTGGCATTCACATTATAAATCTCTTCTAATATTTATATTTTGCAATGAGTACCTGATTTAAGCCAAGGAATATGCATAGATCTTCTATTGTTTTAGCCGCCCCACCGTTAAACAAAGTAGACATGCACTTGTCCCAACAATATTAACTCTAATATTTGGACAATGCAACATTTTACTTCGACCAAACATGAACCGATTAAGGGAGAATTAAAAACGAAGAGAGTGTTCCGTCATACTAATGTGCGGATTGTCAACTGTTACTACTCTCTTGCGTAAAATAAAATAAAAAGATATTGCTTACTACTCGCGGGGATTATCAACTATTCACTACGGTTCAGCATGCTTTTGTATCGTTTGCTACAGGAGACCACCGTACATCTACGACTGCTCCACTACATCAGTTTTGTTTTGCATGTCCGCTATAATCCTGACTTCCAATGTTGTTTGTCACGATTGTTCAACATGCTTTTGCAATATTTCGCTACGGAGTGCATCAATTTTGCTTTTTCTGTCAGCTACAATATGCTACACTCCGATGGAGATAAGACAAATTCATTTATGGACTAAGAGAAAAAAATTCTTTTTCTTGATAACCTACCCGTGGATGTTCAAAAATGTTTAACAGCTTTGACATAAAAATGGATCTTAGAAAAATTATAAAACAAAAAATAGGTGGGAACTAGGAGTTGAACCCACAATCTAC
Source organism: Avena longiglumis (assembly GCA_030063025.1). Taxonomy (NCBI): domain Eukaryota; kingdom Viridiplantae; phylum Streptophyta; class Magnoliopsida; order Poales; family Poaceae; genus Avena; species Avena longiglumis. Next base: position 475,918,795 of record CP125978.1, on the reverse strand, counting down.
CGAATCAAGACCAAAGAGCTAAACCATCCAAGCTAAGGGAACCTTTGGTATAATATAGATACGCCCTGTATATAAACATTAGTATAGTGCCTATCTTATGTAATGTTTTACGCCGAGGCGCTACTGGAGAGGTCCCTAGGACCCGCATGCCACGCTGGCAAGGGGTGTAGTGCCTTTGGCATAGGCTCTATATTGTGTAGTGTGAAGCCTTTCCGTTAGGCGCTACACAAAGGGTTAGTGGAGTAAAATAGTTTCATCGAGAGTTCAGTTTGTGAATTCCTTTCAAATTTGGGTCATTTGTATGCATTCTGCCTACATATAACTAAAGGAGTGTAGCCCTTTTGATTCATGTTGCCAGATAAGATGGTCTTCCTGGTCACTAAAGGAAATACTCCTAGCAATAATCATAAGCTCTTGCCATTGGATCATCATGCTTTCTGTAAAGGTTTTTCTAAAATTACCCCTAATTTTCTCTCCATAATCTCGGCAATGGTTTGAGTTTGTTGATTAGAAAAAAGTAGATATCCCAAAATTGGACAACTAAAGGAGAATTGTGAAACCAGATATCCTCCCAGAATTTGATTTGTCTACCATTACCAACAAGCCATTTAAACCCTATTTTAACGGCTTTTGATGCCCACATCACTCCCTTCTGAAATATAGAAAGATGAACATCATGGCAAGAGAGAATATTAAGGTTCATAGTTTCATATTTATCATCTATTACTTTTCTCCACAAGGCACATTTGTTGGAGATATGCCCAAGAGGCAATAATAAAGTGGTTATTATCATATCTTCATACTTATGATAAATGTTTACATACCATGATATAATTAGATTAACCAGAAACGGTAATACTTGTGTGATTTGTAAACATAAAAGAGTCCCTAGTAACGCCTCTTGTTAAACTAGCTTGTTGGTTAATATATGATCATGGTTTCATGATCATGAACATAGAGATGTTATTAACAACAGGGTCACATCATTAGGAGAATGATGTGATGGACATACTCCTATAGTTAAGCGTAGCATAAAGATCAAGTCATTTAATATAGTTCATTTGCTATAAGCTTTTGTTGCCTGCCAAAACCCAACCGTGACGGCGAGCAACACGGAGGCGGAGGCTCCAGGGGCTGTGGTGGCCTGGTCCCTCAGGCGGCCCGCAAAAACTCCGACACGTCCCGGCTTGGTTCGAGATGCCACACCTATACCTGGTCGGAAGGTGAAGGATTGCTCGATTGATTTCTGCATGGTAAACAAGTATACGTAAAATTGACGGTGATCGGCTCCCGGTTTCCCACATAAATCGGCTCCTAGAACCGATTGCCCCATGGTTCTGCATTAGATTCATGATAACATGGGGTTTTGCTTGATCATTACAAGTTAAATCGATCTCTGACGGTTTAGTGTTTTCACCACGAATCGGGCGTCCTACGTAATTGAGCTGGTATGTACAAAAGATGAAGAATATTAACCCTAGAGGAGGCCTAATAACCAACGTAAAATTACGAACATCTTCTCTAGAGCGAATAAGCCACGTCCTATGTACTCTTTGGATCGTTCAACCCGTTTGTAAGGCCTGATTACGTAGATATTAAACTAAACCTTGATGAACAAGGCACAACTATAACATCGAAGCGACTAAATAAAGATCAAGCAAGATGCTACCCTTACACTTGGGAAAAGGTGTAAGGGTAGCGAGATAACTAGAGGTAGCATAACTTCAACAATAATAATGAAAAGCGCGATGCTAGCCTCAAACAATCTCGATAATGGTATTACTCGCCATCAACAACGCTTGATGCAGTAAAACCAGGTAGCATAAGTAGAATCTTGCCTAGATCGCGAGATGCGATCTAGGCAAGATGGCACTTACGAAAGAAACCCTAGAACAAAGGGGTGGCGATCTTGAGATTGTGTTTGTTGTGAACATGGTTGTCCTCCTTTTTCGATAACCTTAGGTACATATTTATAGTCCGGAGACTCTCTACTTTTGGAATAACTCTACAACTCTATCTCTACCTAAACATAAACGGAACCTAAACAAACACGAAACCTACTATGATACAAGATACACGGGCAATTTAGCCCAAATCCACGCACTAGGCCGATCCAACAACACGTTGAATATATGTATCTTCCAAGCCCATCTTGATCACGGCCCATCTCCGTCTTTGGCCAAAATACGGTGATAACACATGCCCCCCTGGTTTTGGCAATGATAATTCCAAAACCACTCTGTGTGTTTTTTTCTTCTTCTCCTCTTTTTTTTTTATCGGGCTGCGTCGGCGGAATCGTGGCGAGCAGAATAAATCACGCTACCCCTTCATCATGATGCCCTGTCTTCTCAACTCCTGCGCAGTGCATGATTTGACGATTTTGGCAGTGCAATCTGGGGAACCGCTATGGCATTGAACCGTCTCTCCACTATTCCCCTTATTTAAATTCGCCTGAACAGTTCACAATCCCCATCTTCCTCCAGTTGCCAGAAAACCCTCTTCCTTTTGAAAAAACCCTCTTTCTTGCCATGGCCTCCTCTGCTTCCTCGGTGTGTCTTCCCACGCCTCCAACTCTATTAGCGACGAGAGGACGCCTTGAGCACCCATGCCCGGCGTCTGATACTCGCCCACGATGGTGGGGCGAAAGGGATCGATTCGCCGTCTGGGGAGGGCGATCGTCCCACGGCGGTGAAGAGCCTCTGATTCCTCGTTGGCGGGAGGCGGAAGAGCGATGACGACGCTTTGCGTGGGACGGCGTCGAGTCCTCGACGAGGAGGAATCGGGAGGACACCTCCTCCGACAGTATCCGCCGGCAAGCGCTTCCGCCGGGTCCAGAACACGAAGATGACGAGGAGGGCGAAGAGGTCCCGCTGGTTTCTTCAAAGACGGCGCCGAGGATGATGCTGGCGGCGAAGACAGCGAAGAGGACGGCTGCAACGACAGCGGCGACGATCTCACCCTTTAGATTAGGAACCAGTAGCAGCAACCGTAGTAGTAGGCTCCCTTTTGTAATCAATCCTTTGTAAGCAATCATCTTTTGAATGAATGCAAATCTATTTCCGAAGATTGCCTTGTTCGCCCCGATCTTGCCGATAGCCACGATAGGTCGATGTCCTAGAAGTCGATGATACCTGCATCGGCTCTCAACATCTGCACGCATCTGATTAAACAAGTCAAATCGCAAAGAGCCGATGACTATCCATCGGCTTCTCCCAAAAACGTTAGCGAGGTCAAACTTTGGTCGCATCTTTAGGCACATTAAAGCGGCCACTTCTTGATTTCAAGCGATGACTGCGACCTTTCTCAAAGCAGGCGACCCAAATCTCCAATTGCCCATCGAAAACGTGCCTGCACAAGCGACCCGATGACAAGCAAAGATGAAGATGACGGCTGAGATTGCCGAGGTGGATCGTGTCCATCTTGGCGCCTCACGCCCTCGAAGCATTTCTTCAAGAGCTTGTATGCGCGACGGCACTTTTGTTGTAACAGTGTGAACCTCTAGAGTCGATGACCGTGCATCGGCTATATATTTTGTTTTTATTCGGTCGATTTTCAGCATCGCCCCATATTTCTTGTCCATCGTCTCACGTGCCTTTACTTAGCCGATTTCATGTATCGGCCCCTCAAGTTCTATTGTCCAACATCCCACATGCTTGGGAAATATTTCTTGAGATGTTGACGTTGACATACTGGGAACTTTACGCCATCCAACTGCTCGAGCATGTCGTTTCCTCTTAAAACTTGGTCGATCCTGCGGACCGTGCCAATTTGGAGACCATTTACCATATGTTGCATCCTTAGTCCCCAAAGGGCAACACAACTTCCCATACCGGATCACCAACGTGGAACTCCTTTGGCTTCACTTTCTTGTTGTATGCACGAGCTACTTTGGCCTTGTTCTCTTTGATTTTCTCCGGTGACCATAGCTTGAGCTCGGTTAAATCCTCCACTGCTTGTCACTCATCGTGGTTGCGTATTCTTGAGTTGTTAGATCGTCACGAAAAGTGACGTCTCGATCCACCGTAATTTCCCGGTAGGGGCGGCTTCTTGTCCATATACTAGATGGTATGGTGAGGTTTTATTGCTCCATGGCATGACATGCGATAAGCCCATAACGCGCCTCGACAAAACCTCGTACAACGCCTTGGGTGCTCATCGACTTTTCTCTTGATCAGCTTGATGAGGCTCGGTTGGGCCTTGACTTGCCCATTTGCTTGAGCATAGTATGGAGATGATCTAATCAGCTTGATCCCCATGTCCTCGCAGAATTTTCTAAACTCCTGAGAAATAAAGACCGAACCTCCATCGGTCGTGATAGTTTGGGGAATCCCGAATCTATGGATGACATGTTCTTTCACAAAATTGATAACATCCTTCGAGTTTACTGACTTCATCGGGACAGCCTCCACCCATTTAGTGAAGTTTTTATTCGGCCGATTTTCAGCATCGGCCCCCATATTTTTACTGTCCATCGTCTCACGTGCCTTTACTTAGCCGATTTCATGTATCGGCCCCTCAAGTTCTATTGTCCAACATCCCACATGCTTGGGAAATATTTCTTGAGATGTTGACCGTTGACCGCTTTGGGAACTTTCGCCATCCAAGCGCTCGAGCATGTATGTGTTTCCTCTTAAAACTTGGTGACCACAATGCGGACCGTGCCAATTTGGAGACCATTTACCATATGTTGCATCCTTAGTCCCCAAGGGCAACACAGCTTCCCATACCAGATCACCAACGTGGAACTCCTTTGGCTTCACTTTCTTGTTGTATGCACGAGCTACTTTGGCCTTGTTCTCTTTGATTTGCTTCTTGTCCATGTACTAGATGGTATGGTGAGGTTTTTATTGCTCCATGGCATGACATGCGATAAGCCCATAACGCCTCTGACAAAACCTCGTGCCAACGCCTTGGGTGCTCATCGACTTTTCTCTTGATCAGCTCGATGAGGTTCTGGTTGGACGCTTCAGCTTGCCCATTTGCTTGAGCATAGTATGGAGATGATCTAATCAGCTTGATCCCCATGTCCTCGCAGAATTTTCTAAACTCCTGAGAAATAAAGACCGAACCTCCATCGGTCGTGATAGTTTAGAATCCGAATCTATGGATGACATGTTCTTTCACAAAATTGATAACATCCTTGAGTTCTTGACTTCATCGGGACAGCCTCCACCCATTTAGTGAAGTAGTCAGTGATAGCCAGAATCCACATGTGGCCTTTGCTTGATGGAGGATTGATTTTGCCGATCATGTCCATGCCCCAACCTCGGAATGGCCAAGGCTTGATGATGGGGTTCATTCTTTGTGGTACCATCTGGATTATTCCAAATTTCTGACATGCTTGACACCCTTTGTAGTAGTTGAAACAGTCCTCAAGCATGGTGGGCCAATAAAATCCTGATCGCCTGATCAACCATTTCATCTTATGAGCCGATTGGTGAGTTCCACAGGCGCCTTCGTGTACCTCGTGTAGGAGCTGATTGGCCTCGGTCCCGACATTTGAGCAATAGCCCTTCCAGTCTGTAAAACATGTCATCCCCAATAAGCACGTACTTTATGGCTTTGTACCTTATCCGTTTAGGTGCCCCAGCGAATCCTTCAAGTAATTGAAGATATCGGCTCTCGATCGTCGCTTCCGAGGCATGCACGTCGGCTCCTTCTACCACGTCCTTGTATCCTGAAGCCATCTGTGCAAGATCGTTTGCCTCGGTATTCTGCGATCGTGGGATCCAAGTGAAGTTTACGTCTGGGAATTGCGTCATCAGCTCGGCGGTGCAGCCATAATGGGAAGAGGACTCGCTCTCGCACTTGTAGTCCTCGTGAGCTGAAATCACCAACTTGGAGTCTCCAAAATTTCCCTTTGCTTCCGCTCGGCCGAGTAACTCCATCCCTTGCATATCGCCTCGTGCTCGGCTACATTGTTGGTGCGAGGTAGACAATCGATGGAGAAGGAAAATGTTGCCCAGGCGACGAGTAAAATGCCGATGCGCAGCCATCGTCACAAAACTGATCCGTCGAAAAACATAGCCCGCTCTTATGGACGGTGCGGCTATGTTAGTGTTGATCCTTTCGGCGATAAGATCGCGGCCTGTCCCTTAATCGCTTTCGGGTTGATACGAATGTCAAACTCGATAATGCAAACATCCATTTGCCCGTCGGCCTTTTAACATAGGAGCCGGCATGTGCTTTATGACGTCGATTTGCATATGATGATGATCTCTGCGATAGCAAAATGTGGCGCAACTTGGTGCGGTGAAAAACAGGAGGCACAACTTATCGATATCGGGTACCTTGTCTGCGTCCGGCATCCTCCTTATGTAAAAGGCGACTCGCTCCATCATCATAAACTTGCACCACTACGAGGCGATGGGCGTGTCGACCCGACAAGTAAATGTAGAACGGCTGTCGGTGAGGTGGAATTAACACTGGCGGCTTTGTCAGATATTCTTTGATCTCGTCAAAGGCTCGTTGTTGTTCTGCCCCCCAGCGGAATTCCTCGTTAGATTTGATTTTTACTAGTCCCATGAACGGCTCTATTCTTCACGACAGTTGGAGATGAACCTTCTGACGAAGTTGATCTTGCCGATGAGGGACTGCAGTTCTTTCTTTGTAGTGGGTGGCTTCATTGTTCGCACTGCCTCCTGACTTTTCAGGCCGATCTCAATTCCGCGTTCATGGACCAAAAAACCCAAGAACTGACCGGCCGTCACCCCGAAGGCACACTTCTTTGGATTCATCCGTAGCCCGAACTTCCTTGTGCGGTCCGGGGCCGTTGCGAGATCGTCCAAGTGCGTCTTGTTGAAGCAGACTTGACCACCACGTCGTCGATGTAAATCTCCACCGGTTTGCCGATCGGATCATGAAAAATATAATTCATGGCCCTTTAGTGCGTGGCGCGGCATTTTTCAGTCAAAGCGTCATGACTACATATTCAAATAACCCACGGACCACAGGACTCGAATGCGATCTTGTGTATGTCTTACGGAGCCATGAAGATCTGGTTGTAACCGGCATTGCCGTCCATGAAGCTCAAAATTTTATGACCATTGCTGCATTGATTAATGTTTACGCCACCGAAGCCGGATACTCATCCTTTGGGGTAGCTCGTTGAGATCCGAAAATCTATAGCAACACGCCATCGGCCATCCTTCTTCTCTCTGATGCGATACTAGAAATCCACTCGGCATACCGCATGGCTGATCAACTTGGCCAACATTTTCTCGACCTCTTTCTTGACTTCTTCCGAATTTGGCTTCCATTTGTCGTGATCATTTTGAACGGCGAAATCCTTTTTTGGCGGAGTCGATGCTCGATGATGCTCTGTCCAACCGAGCATCTCTGTGTAGTCCCGGTGAGCGATGCGGATATTGTTTTAACAGGGCTATCGCCGGGCCCCTTTCGGATCTAACTTCTGGCGATAAATGTTGGTGTGGCTTATCCCCGGGACCAATGTCGATCTCTTCTAGCTCATCGCGGATGTAAACCCATACCCTAGCTTTCCGTCACTGTCGGATCGGCGCTAAACACAGGGCAAGCGGTAGGTGAGGACAACAAAAATAATTTGGGCGATCGCTTGAATCGTTGCCTGCTGCATCGGTGAAGGACGGTTTACACCTTATTATTTTATAGTGGCGAGCATCTCTGCTTCGACTACATGAGCTGCTTGTCGTATGATCGCTTTTTATTTTTGTGGCGATCGCGAGGATCGGCAGTACCTGAATGATCGTGGGCTTTTCTACTCTGTAAGGCCGTGGATAAGACCAGCCTCACCCGTTTTTGTAGCTTCAATCGCTTCAGCCGTCTAGATTGATTCGAGATCGGCTCTTGGTCTTACGCTTCCCAGACGTTCATGCCAGCTATGGAAATCTCGATAGAATCATCTGCGTGGATGACCTCCACTTCGTCTCCATCCTTTGGATCGAACCTTTGGTGCATTGTGGACGGGATGCACAATTAGCGTGAATCCAATCCCTTCCTAGCAAGGCGTGTAAGTGCTCTTGCTCTCACGAAGAATGGCGTGGGTACGGTTTTCCGCCTTTGTCAAGTCCACGTTCGATCGCCTTGCGTTCCCAAAGACCGACCATTGAAGTCGCTCAGCGTGGCGTTGGTTTTGATCGGTCTGCGGTGGAGTGTCCCAAGCGTCGCGGCATGGAGTATGGCATGATATTGTTGCCGCTCCGGTGTCCACCAACATCTTCTTGACGGGTTGCCCATTGATGTAACCTCGCGGTGCAGGCTTTCGGATGTTTGTAACCCTTCTCCGTGGCTTCTCAAAGATAACCGGCCGTGGACCGTATCAAGCGTGCCCTTTGGTAGCTCGTCGGTTCTTGGCGCGCAGAATTCGGCGGAGTACAAACACCATGTTTGTGCCGGCCGATGTCTTTGCATCGTCTTTTACGGTTTAGGCGCCACTCTTTCCTTGTCGGGCGGTCTTCCGTTTCCAAAGTCTGCCTCACTTTGGCGGATCGGGCGTGCTTTCTTCAAAGCGTGGAATCTGCGCTTGACTTCCTCTAAGTTCTGTGCCGCTGCACTCTACGCTTGGGTGTGTACGAGTCGTCGGGACACCACCTTGACGCTGATACTGTCTTCGTCTTTGTCATCCTTTGGCTTCTCGAGGTCTTACGCTCGGCGGACTCCTTGTGACTGCAGGGGTGGAAGAGGCCCTAGGCGTTTGAATCGACACGGCCTCGTGTTTTTCCCTTGGCGACCGCATTAAGGCGGTTGTCGATTATAGGCAATCGGCTCATCCCAGCGTCAGCGATGCTTGAAGAAAGGACAATCCCAATGTCTGCGCCTTCCTTTTCTTTTGACGGTCCCCTAGCAAGGTGCTCATATCTTTCGTCGTCTCGGCGCGGCGGCGTTGGTCATCTTGGCGCTCATACTTGTTAAGGAGATCGTGGAATGTGGCTTCGATATCGCACTCTCCTCACTTGTTCCTCTGTTAAGTCTGCTTTGTCATTGTGGGTGGCGATCGTGGACTAGCCTCCTCTCTTTCTTTGCCCGAGGCGACCACCTTCCTGTATGCGTGTCATGGTGGTACCGGACCACTGCCATATTAACGCCGAGCAGAAATCCGGCTTACGCCGCCATGGGCAGCGAGTTCTACCATGTTGGCCGGAAATGGGTTTGTGTCCACTTTCATGGCGAAGCGCCCAAGATCGACGGCCTTTTTCTATCGCCATTTGGATTTGGCGGCGGCTCTTTGCACTCATTGGTGGTATGGGTGAGCAGTGATGCCACTTGCGATGACCTCCGTTCATTTCTTGAGCCGTAGGGATTTTGTGGCCTTGGGTAACCTCGGTTGCTTCTCCTTCAAGACAATTAAATATGCTCGGCTTTGCTCACATCAGTCGAACCCTTTCGCGGGCCCTTCTGTTTCACCCATTTGCGAGGCCACGGGATCGCCCCGAGCCCATTCAGCTACGGCCACCTCCTGGTCTGCGTAGGATCCTCTTCTTACGCATCGACCAGGCCTATCGGACGTTTGAATTTGTCTTGGTACAACTCGGTGGCGCTGTTCATACATCGTCGGTTTACGGGCCATGTCGCCAATGAGTTGTACTCTACACGGAAAGCGGATCCTTGATGGGTCTTGAGAGACCAACACTGCCAGCTCATTGCTTCCTTCTCGATTAAGAGCGAGTAACATCGGTTCTTGTGATCTGGCCTTGGATGTACTCGGCTGATTTCTCCTCGCTTCCGCACTTTCGCCAGTGCGCAATGCCGACCTCATTAGCCTCGAATGGTGCTGGATGTGGCTGCTCTTCCGGTTGCTTCCGGTATGAATTGAATCGGTGGTAGTGAGGTGTACCACCCAAAGGCTGGTCTGTCGGATTGCGCAAAAATCTTACGCGCATCGATCCGATGCGAAATCATGCCTAGTTGTGCGGTATCGGCTTATGTGCTCGATCGAGCTCGACCCTTCGACCCGTGAACCTTGAGAACTCGGGGAGCTTATACTTGGGTGGCGGAATTAGATCAAACTTCGTTGGGTGCGGCTTTGAATAGCCGATTGTCCTTCTCTTGACGCAAGCGACCTGTCCCTCAGGATGGTACCGATTTGCTCCACTGTTTGAGCTGCAGGGGCTAGATTCTCATGACTTGTTCCAGTGGCATACTTGGCTAGCCACGCCTGTTTGTCAGCCTCCATCCCAACCATCGCTGCTCCAGACACGCCTGCCCCTGAAGATCCTGCCCCAAGAACTCCTGCCATGAAACTCCTGCGGTTGCAATCTGTTTGGTGCGTGTCGGGTTATTGCATCCGGCGCGTAGGCATATATATCCGTGTGGGATCTCCTTAGGTGGCTCAAACAGGAATTGGCAATCGCTGGGTCGCCTCGAGCCTTGTAGACGACGTGCCGCTGCTCTGGCGGCTCTGGGCGGCAAGTGCGAAGCAGGGCTGTGGCTGATGCAGGCGGTCTTTCTCCCTGGTGAGTCCCTAAAGTAGGCCCGGCGGAATCTTGATGCTTCATGATCTCTGAACTACGCGAACCGCGACCGCTCAGCGTTCACGGGCTCTCGAATGGCGGTGCGAGAATGAGCCACCATGTAGTTGACTTCTGTCGTGAGCTCAGTGCGCTCCTCGAAGGAAGAGCAGATCCACCTCATTGAGGCGCCTTGAGGAGAACCCTTCCACGATGCCATGCTTACGGGTCCTCTCAAAAGAGCCGATGAGGTCTTCCTCGAAGAGCCTTGATCTCGTACTTGGCCTTGTGCTCGTCGGGTAGATCGTCGTAAGTGGTCCGTTCTCCATTGCAGCGTCGGATGTTGATGTAGACGTTGTTGAATGTCCCACGTGTGCGAGAATGTGTTGCTGCCAAAACCCACGGCGAGCAGCGGCGAGCAACACGGAGGCGGGAGGCTCCGGGATCTGGTGGGCCCTGGTCCCTTGGGCGGCCGCAAAAACTCGACACGTCTGGCTTGGTTCGAGGCGTGCCACCTATACCTGGTCAGAAGGTGAAGGATTGCTCGATTGATTTCTGCATGGTAAACAAGTATCGTAAAATTCGAGCCGTCGGCTCCCGAGGTTTCCTGTAAATCGGCTCCTAGAACCGATTGCCCCATGGTTCATTAGATTCATGATAACATGGGGTTTTGCTTGATCATTACAAGTTAAATCGATCTCTGACGGTTTAGTGTTTTCACCACGTAATGGAGCGTCCTACACGTAATTGAGCCTGGTATGTACAAAGATGAAGAATATTAACCCTAGAGGAGGCCTAATAACCAACGTAAAGCCAATTACGGAACATCTTCTCTAGAACGAATAAGCCACGTCCTATGTACTCTTGGATCGTTCAACCCGTTTGTAAGGCGATTACATAGATATTAAACTAAACCTTGATGAACAAGGCACAACTATAACAGATCGAAGCGACTAAATAAAGATCAAGCAGATGCTACCCTTACACTTGGGAAAGGTGTAAGGGTAGCGAGATAACTAGAGGTAGCATAACTTCAACAATAATAATGAAAAGCGCCGATGCTAGCCTCAAACAATCTCGATAATGGTATTACTCGCCATCAACAACGCTTGATGAGTAAAACCGGTAACGCATAGTAGATACTGCCTAGATCGCGAGATGCGATCTAGGCAGCATGGCACTTACCCGAAAGAAACCCTAGAACAAGGGGTGGCGATGCGCCGAGATTGTGTTTGTTGTGAACGTGGTTGTCCTCCTTTTTCGATAACCTTAGGTACATATTTATAGTCCGTAGACTCTCTACTTTTGGAATAACTCTACAACTCTATCTCTACCTAAACATAAACGGAACCTAAACAAACACGAAACCTACTATGATACAAGATACACGGGCAATTTAGCCCAAATCCACGCACTAGGCCGATCCAACAACACGTTGAATATATGTATCTTCCAAGCCCATCTTGATCACGGCCCATCTCCGTCTTTGGCCAAAATACGGTGATAACAGCTTTCTGATACATAGTAACCTAATTCCTTCGACCATGAGATCATGTTAATCACCATCACCGGAAGGATGCTTTGATGACATCAAACACCACACCGTAACTAGGTGGCTATAAAGGTGGCATTGAGTGTTCGAAAAGTATGGGTTGAGGCACATGGATCAAGAGTGGGATTTGTCCATCCATATGACGGATAGATATACTCTGGGCCCTCTCGGTGGAATGTCATCCAATTAGCTTGCATGCATGTGACTGGCTCACAAGGGATCACATATCACAGGAACGAGAAAAGAGTATTTATCGGTAACGAGGTTGAACTAGGTATGCAGAGATACCGACAATCAAAACCTCAGATAAGTAAACTATCGTGAGACAAAGGGAAATTGGTATCGTATGTGAGTATGAGGAGGACTCCCTCCTCCCAAGTCGCTCCCTCCCACCTATATAAGGAGGGGTAGGGCTTCCCCCTACCAACACACCTCAAACCCTAGCCCCAGGAGCCACCACCTGCTGCTGCCGCTGCCTCCTAGGGCCTCCTCCCAAGTCGCCGACTAGGGTTTCACCAAACCCTAGCCGTAGGCTACACCTCTCCCCTTGGTGCTTCTAAACCCTAGATCGCCAAGGCACCTCTATTGCTCCACCATACTCGCTCCGGCTTAAGGCGAAGCCCTACGAGATCTCCCCTCTACTTCCGACACCATGTCGTCGTGCTGCCGGAATCGCGAGGAGAGTGCTACAACCTCCGCTGCCTGCTGGAACAAGGGAGAGGAAGGTCTTCATCAATCTGCGACGTGTGATCGATCATGAAGGGCGTTCTTGGAACGCAGTCTTGGGAAGGATCATCTACGCGATCTTGAGATCGGCAAGTGTACGACTACATCACCCACGAGAATCTGCTCTCGTTAACCGCTTTGGAATCTTCGAGGGTGAGTTCCTCTATCGACTCATTGCTACAATCTAGTAGATAGATCTTGGCTTGTTTGTGTGCATGCGGTAGAATTTTTTTGTTTTCCATGCTACGAACCCCTACAGTGGTATCAGAGTCGTGTCTATATGTAGATCTGTTGCACGAGTAGAACACAATGGTCATTATGGGTGTTGATGCTTTTGTTGTCGATTGCTTCTTGTGTACTTTGCATCTTGCGGGATGGTGGGATAAAGCGGCCTGGGCTAACCTTACATGACATCATTCATGAGACTTGCTCCACGTTTGACATGCAACTTGTATTGCATTAGTGGCTTTGCGGGTGCCTGTTTCTCCCAACATAGTTAACATTCAATTTACAACGAGTGATTGACAATACTAGTATCAATGTTGTGGTTCTTGTTCGTAAGTTAGAACGATACTTATACAAAGCCCCAAACCACGTAAAACATGCAAAGAAAATTAAAGGCGTTTAATTTTGTTTTGCAGGGGTGTGTTGTGATGTGATATGGCCATGATTGTGATTATATATGATGCATACAATGTTCCTTATTGTAAGTTGGCAACCGGCAGGAGCCATATGTTTTTTTTAAATTCCATTAAAACCCGTGTGTCTATTATTCAAAATAGTTGTAATAGTTGATGCTGGTGGATGACAACCATGAAGCGGCGCCATTGACCTTGACGCCATGCTGGTGATGATGGAGATCATGTTCGTGCTTGAAGATAGAGATCGGAAGCACAAGAAGAAAGGTCATACATATTATGAATTGCATGTGATGTTAATCCTTTTATGCATCTTGTATTGCTTAGTTCACGACGGTAGCATTATAAGATGATCCCTCATGCACACAATTTCAAGTTTTTAAGTGTTCATCCTTAGTAAGCACCGTTGCTAAATCTCGTTGTTTCGAAGCATCACGTGATGATCGGGTGTGTTAGATTCTGCGAGTGTATACAACGTGAGCAAGCCAGATTTGCTCATGCGGAAGCTAAGGTTTGATCTTGACGAGCCTAGCATGTACAGACATGGTCTCGGAACACGGATCACCGAAAGGTAAATCATGAGTCATATAGTAGATATGATGAACATGTTGATTGTTCACCATTGAAGCTACATCAACTCTCGTGATGATCGGTTTTGATGTGGTGGATTTGGTTCGCGTGATCACTAAAACAATGTGAGGGATATTGTTTTGAGTGGGAGTTAAACAACATATGATTAAAAGTTGAACACTATTTATCATAAATTTAATCAAAGTGAATTTGCATAGTTGTTGTAGTCATTGGCATCCGTTTACCACCTTGCGCTTAGTTTTAATTAAGATGATAGAACTATAGAATTCTGGTTAGTTACTTTACGAACTGGTATCGTATTGTTTTGAAGTGTTAATCTAAAGTTTAAACGTCCCATTGCAAACTTTCAGTAAGTTTCGATTACTCCGTGAAATTTAATAGTTGGTATTAAATCAAGAGTAACAATTCCAGTGTTAGTATATAAGTATTATGTTTATCTCCATGATTCTTGATATTCGAAAGATAGTTTCAATAAAAAGGTAATCTAGGAGTTGAAAGAGTTGTTTCAGAAACCAATGTATGGAAGATATTACGATATCTTAAAAAATGTTTTGGTTACAACATGATAGAGTATAATATGGCAAAGTTTATGTTCTCATATTTGATGAGAATTTACAAAAGATTGGAGACACTAGTTGTCCTAATCCTCCAAAAGGTTTTGGAGAGCAACATTATACTCGCTATTCACCGTTATAAGCTAAAGTAGCTTGATCATGAATAATTCCATGAGAAGGGTGAATATTTGATGTAGGTAAAATATTTACTACACCAAGAGATTACTAAAGAATGGAATTTGAAAGCACACCAAACATTTGATGATGGTGATCTACTTCAAAGTGCAAGTCCAAAGACATTGGTATTTAATTATACACGCTTTGGACTATGTGTCATATGTATGACTCCACTATTGATGTTGAATACTGAAAGAGAATCTCAGAAATATATGGCAGAAAATAAATGACTAGAATTGTTCAGCTTAGGTATATAGATGATATACATGTTATGGCTATATTCTTTGCTTATTAAACAATGTGGTTCTTAAGTATTTGATATTGAATTTGTTGGTGTGAATCGTCGTACGAAACAACACAATTCATGAACTACAATGGCCTAAGTAACTAGCAAGAGAATATGTGATGATGTTCATCGAGAACAAATAAAGTGTTGATGTGTTTCTTGTTAACATCAGAGCTTGCCTTCAAGATTTGTTTTATCAGGTATTATGAGAACAAAAGGGTTGTTCAATTAATTGCCGTAATCCATAAAAGATGGATGATTTACAAATCTCGTTGGATAAATCACATCCATAAAACAATTGCTAAAAACGTCGAAAGACAATTGATAAGAAAGATCACTTAGGAAGTGACATCGCCGTTTTAAATTATATTGGAAAGAAAACATGAAGAAACTCCATATGGATGGAATTTTAGAGTCATTTGATATTTTGATCAAATGACACTTGTGAAACTTTCCTAGAGATAATTAAAACTTCGTTCATAGGCCAAAAGGGAATGAATGACTAGCTTATTGAAACTTGTACATATTGTTGTATGAAGTCCATTATGTGTAGTCAAGAGCGATGGATTTCAACTTCATATGCTTTCTCCAAAAATTTGAGTGAATATATGAATATTTACTTAATAAGGATAAAGTATGAAACATTTGAAAAGTTCAAAGACTTTCAAGATGAAGTGCAAAATCATTGTAACAAGAATATAAATAGTTTATGATGAGATCATAAAGGAAGATATTTGAGTTACAAGTTTAGCATAAAACACCTAAGATTTAAGGAATCGTTCCGTGGATTTGCATTTCTCGAAACACCATAAGAGTATGGAGCATTCGAGATATGTAATTAAACCTTGTTTGACATGGCAAGATCAAAGGTGTAATTCATAAAACTGCCATTATATTTTAAAGATTAAAAGCTTTAGAGACTACCGTTTTTCCACTGAAAAGAGCTCCATCATAATCCGTTGAATTGACACCATATAAAGTAATGGTTTGGGATAAAACCCAAGTTATCCTTTCTTAAAAAATTGGTATGCTATGCATAAGAAAGATGTTTGCAACCAAAATCGGATGAACATATCTTTGTATGTTATTTTGAATAATAATTGAGTATTCCTCCATAACACCGAAGACAAAAATGTTTGTCGCTAAGAACGTCAAGTTTCTTTGAGAAGGAATTTTCCGTGAAAAGTTAAGTGGGAGGACAATAGAACTTAGATGAGGTTAAAAGAACCTTAGCTATATGTGCAAAGTTGCGCAACGCCGAAAAGTGTTCCGGAGGCAGCAACAATGCTCATGGCTCACGTGCCTCAGGTTGTGGTCACGGAGGTCTAAGTTCCTATTGAACCAAGTAAGGTCGGAAAAACAATCAAATACCAAGATTTGAGGTTTGAATCATTATTTGACAATAATGAACCGACTACATGCAAAGAAGCGATGATGGGCCCTGACTCCGTCAAATGGTTTGAAGCCATAAAATCCATGATAGTTCCATATACGAGAGATCAAGCTTTGAACTTGAAAAGACCCTCTGGAAAGGTACAAGACCTTACAGTCATATTTGGATCTATAAAGAAATAGACATGGATGTTTCACATCTATGAAATTATCGACATGTCGGGAAAGAGTTCACGACAATGTTCAAAGAGTTGACTATGACAAGATCTGATCTTTCATTAAGCGATATTTAGTCTAGACGGATTAATGTAGCAACCACGACATATAATTTTGTTATGTGTTGAATAAATAAAACAAGTTCTTCTAATAGAATGGTTACCTAGGACGTGTGCATGACACGGTCCAAAGGGTTTTGTTAATTCAAAGGATGCTAAAAGCATATGCAAACTTCAATGGTTGAAGTAAGCATCGCGGAGTTGGAATCTTCACTATGATGAAACTGTTAAAAGAGTTTAATTTCATCGGAGACGATGAATATGCTTGCATTTGCAAGAAATTAAGTGGGAGCGCTAAGACATATTTCTAATACATTATGTGGAAGACATATTGTTGATTGGAAATGATGTATCTTTTTATTAACACAGGATAAGAATTTCATCTCGATGAAAGGCTTACGCAGAACCCGAATATTTGGCATCAATGTCTATATGGATAAATTGTGACGCCAATATGGTTGTGCCAGAAGTACATAAATGAGATATTGAATGAGTTCAATATAGAAACTACAAGAAAGGTTCTTGTTGCACAGGAAGGATTGAATAAATATTTAAGTATTTTGATACTTGATAGATAAAATCACAAAGAGTATTTTATCAATCATGTTATGATGTGTACAAATCCAGATATGTCCTATGCTCTAATGAGCGTATACCAGAATGATTCATAAGATGATTATTGGACGATAGTAAAGATATTCTTATGATCTTGTAAAAGAATTAAGAATATATTATTTTGTAGAAGTGACAAATAGATGGTTAGTTCATTGTAAAAGAATTACATTGATACTAGTTTTGTCACAGAGCACAAATTAAGTTTATCTCAATCTAAACTAAAGGTGGCACAATATGATGGAATGTGAGTTCCATAATGAACTTGGATGAGTTCCAAAGTTAAGATATTGTGACAGATACTACAACAAAAGGCTGAGTATATAACTGCTATTATAGCAGCAAAAGAGGGCATTTGTGTCAAGTAGTTTGTTATCAAACTAGGTGTAGTTCACAGCAGGGATAATACTATGAAGATATATTGTACGACAATATTATCAACATGTTATAACCCCAAAGAACTAAAGGTCACACCAAAGGACCAAATTTGTACAAAGCCATCTCATTAGAGAATGAGTGATGCGTAGAGACGCAAAGACATGCAATTACACACGGACCTGGAAGTGTCAGATCCGGAGATCAGTTGACCACTAGAAATCGTGTACATACGACACCAGAAAGCCATAGGTGTTGAATACACAAAGGTTTGAAACTAGATTATTGACTCTAGTGCAAGTGGGAGACTGTTGGAGATATGCCCAAGAGGCAATAATAAAGTGGTTATTATCATATCTTCATACTTATGATAAATTTTTACATACCATGCTATAATTGTATTAACCAGAAACAGTAATACTTGTGTGATTTGTAAACATAAAAGAGTCCCTAGTAAAGCTTCTTGTTAAACTAGCTTGTTGGTTAATATATGATCATGGTTTCCTGATCATGAACATAGAGATGTTATTAACAACAGGGTCATATCATTAGGAGAATGATGTGATGGACATACTCCTATAGTTAAGCGTGGCATAAAGATCAAGTCATTTAATATAGTTCATTTGCTATAAGCTTTCTGATACATAGTAACCTAATTCCTTCGACCATGAGATCATGTTAATCACCATAACCGGAAGGATGCTTTGATGACATCAAACACCACACTGTAACTGGGTGGCTATAAAGGTGGCATTGAGTGTTCGTAAAGTATGGGTTGAGGCACATGGATCAAGAGTGGGATTTGTTGTAACATCCCAAAAAAAAAATCATAGTTTCAAAACTCATTCATATCACTTTGCATCATTCATTCATTTAGGGTTTTCTCAAAAATCACTTAGTGATAGAATATGAGCTATGATTTCATGTGGTCAATTTGTCCCAAATAAACATCACCCTTTGAATTTTGAATGTTTAAATACTTGTTGTTTGCCTCCATTGATGGAAAGTAGGTGAAACTTTTAACCCCAAGATTTCAAATTTAGAAATAGTTTCTAAAAAATCCCTTCTACTACTTGCAAACAGGAACAAACCCCTAATTATTTTAGAATCCAAGCTGGACCAAGCCTTGCAAAGTAACCACTTAGTTTTATGACTATTTTTGAATCCACAAAAACCCTGCAAAAGTCCCAAGGCAGTTTGATTTCAAAAGGATTTGAATTCATATTAAAATTCATACCAGAAAATGAATTTAGAAAAAGAAAAGAGTACTTCAAAAGAAAAAGGCCACGCGGAATCGCCCAGAAGAACGAGCCCAAGAAGCCCACCCGGGATCTCCTTATCTTTTCACGCGAGCACACGCCTTGAGCGACAAGCAGACCACCGCCTTCGTGCACCTCGACAAGCGGGCCATCTCCACGCCATTCGTCTCACCCAAGACGACTGTCGTCCCCAATCAACGCTGCCGTTTCCTGAGTGATAATCGCGGCGTTTATTCGAATCAATGGCCGAATAATTCTCGCGCTTAGCCAGGCTATATAAACCCCCTCTGTCCCCTCTCTCTATTCCCCAAAACCCCAAGCACTGAACGCCGCAGATTTCTCTCTGCAACCCGCCGTCTCGACGATCATGCGGCGAATTCGGTGAGCCTCGAGTTCCCGGTCTCGCATTCACGCTATCTTGTTCAGTGAACCTCTGTGCATCTTCTGACACTTCCCGTTTGCATTCGCATGACCCATAGCTTCGGCAACGTCGACGACTGGACCGCCACCGTCTCCTGCAAGAACTTCGGCGATCTCCCTCCGTAAGTAGTCACCGCCCCTTGCCCTCTGACTGATACGCATAGAATCCTCATCGTCTTGCGCATCTGACAGTGTCCCTGTTTTGGCTTAGCACGACGAGGAACCTCGCCAACGTCGACGACTGACCGTGGCAGACGCATTCGCAAACTCCGGCGAGAAATCCCCGACGAACCCGAATGCCCCTTTCCAAGCCATTGCCACCTTGAGCATCAGCAGCCTCCTGTGGTTCTGGTAAGCATCTCCTTCCTTCCCCGGGCAACCTAGAACGCCGGCACCACCACCGACTGACGCGCCGCCGCCTGTCACCGCCGGTAGCGCCGCTCGTTTTTGGTTAGGAGATTCTTAGCCGTTAGATCTGAATCCTACGCGTAGAAACACTTCACTTAACGAAGGGGTATGGTCAGATCTGAGCCGCAGCGTTAGTTAGATCAGCAACGGAAGGGTGATCCGGTGCGAACCGCAGACGCCGATAATAACGCGACGCGTGGCAAGGTTTAAACTAAAACAGAATTTAAAACCTGATTTAGATTCAAACTTCAAATGCTCATAACTTTCAAATGCCACGTTGGATTTTTGCAAACTTTATACCGTTGGATTCAGTGAAACAAGGCCTTTCTGAATATCCAATTTGTTTAGCATATAGTAACAGTTAAAAAGGTTTTATTTGTGGAACAAGTTTAGGGCTATTTTAGATATAAAATTATCTTTATAAAATTTTATTATGGCCAAATAAGTTTATTTGACAAACTTGTGACATGTTATGTTTCTGTAGTCATGAACACACTTGGTAGAATTTTCAAAATTTAACACATGGTAAATTCTTGCATGCATGCATTCATATTATTTTTGGTTGTATTTAAATGTATGTAATTGTATGTTTTGATTTCTTGTGTAGATTTTGATTGTGATTGTGATTGTGAAGAGTGCTACTCTCCACACTACCAAGGCAAGTGATATTTTCATAAATATTCCTGTCCTAAGTTTTGTACTAGCATTAGTTATTTTTCTAAGGTATTGCATGATATTTTGCTTAGTACCAAGTTGGGAAATCCTAAGTAGAGTGAAATAGAAGAATTGCTAGGGAAATTTTCCTAAGTTAAGTTACCATATTTTGCCTAGCCTAGCTCATAGCAAACAAGGGTGGTGAACATCTATATACTATATGATAAAAATATTCTAAGTCAAGAGACAAATGAACCTCCTGGGTGGAATGGGAAGATTGTGTTATGTTGAGTGGTTACACAAGGCCATGGACTTGGGTTGTGTATCTCACTTGTGGAATGCCACCCAGGCACAAAGGGATTTGGAGGCCAAGTGTTGAGAAAGCTTACAGTGCAACCACTTGGCAAAATGGGCTCTGCCTTGATCATATAGGTTGCTAGAACTTAGTCTTTTGGACAGTTGGTGGTAGAGGGGATGATAGGTTGGAACGCGTCCATTTGACTAAGGAAAAGCTTCTGAAAGGTCCTGTCTTGGGAAACCAAGTCTAGTGGGGAAAGTGCACAACCTCTGCAGATGGAAAACCTAAGTACTTAGCCTTGTCCAAGGAAATGGACACTTTGAGTATCAAGACATGGAAGCCACAAGAATCTCATCACTCCAACTTCTAAGTAAAAATTTGTGGGTGAACAAGGGTGAAGGACCCCAATGTCTATTGGTGGTTTCCTTGGGAATGTTTTTGAGAAAGAACAACTTAGTGATTTCAACTAATAGGAAAAGTTTATTTTCAAGCAAAGCAAGCCAAGCTACACTAGCCAAAATGCATATAGTAATATAGTCCACTTAAAATATACTAAGGTATCACTTGCCAATACTATTCCAAAGTATTGACCCTCTGTGGCTGTAACTTGTGATGTTGCAGGTTACTCCGATGATGATTAGGAGTCATGAGTCTACACTCAACATGCTTGCCTGTGGCACATGAAGATGAAGACTTGTGTTTATTTACTTATTCCTAAAAACTCTTGTATTAGGCCTATGGCCCTGAGTTGTAAAAGACTATGTTTTATCTCTGGAATGAATGTAACAAACGACCTTTGTATATGTGTACTTCATCTTAAACTGTGGATGCTAGCATTGATCCAGGGACTAGCATTGCAATCACAGGGATCCTATCCTTTATAAAAGGAGGGGTCTAACATTTGTCCATCCATATGACGAATAGATATACTCTGGGCCCTCTCGGTGGAATGTCATCCAATTAGCTTGCAAGCATGTGACTGTCTCACAAGGGATCACATATCACGGGAACGAGAAAAGAGTACTTATCGGTAACGAGGTTGAACTAGGTATGCAGAGATACCGACGATCAAAACCTCGGATAAGTAAACTATCGTGAGACAAAGGGAAATTGGTATCGTATGTGAGTGGTTCATTCGATCGCAATGTAATCATAGAAATATGTGGTATCCATATGAATTTCCAGATTCCTCTATTGGTTATTGATCGGAGAAGTGTCTCGATCATGTCTGCATAATTCACGAACCGTAGGGAGACACACTTAAGGATTCGATGTTGTTGAGTAGTTATGGAATGATGAGTAAGAGACCGAATGTTGTTCGGAGTCTCGGATGGGATCCGGGATATCACGAGGAGATCCCTGAAGGTCCAGAGAATAAGATTCATATAAGGAAAGTCCCGTTTCGGAGTTGGGGAATGATTCCGGTGTTTTCACCAGGAATGTTCTAGAAGGGTCTGGAGGTCCGGCACTCCGGAGGGGAAGGGTACATGGATGTGTCATGACAATGTGGAATGGTTGCATCATGTACTAGGTCACTTGGCTGGGCAATATGGAGAGAGAAATCAAATCCAAGTTTGAAAGTCAAACGCCAATTTGAAAAAGTCAAATCTGAAGTTTGCTTGGTGGAGGGAGAGTAGGAAACCTACTTGGGGAGGAAGTCCCACTCCCTCCCACCCGTCGGCCATGAGGACTCCCTCCTCCCAAGTCGCTCCCTCCCACCTATATAAGGAGGGGTAGGGCTGCCCCCTACCAACACACCTCAAACCCTAGCCC
Organism: Avena longiglumis; assembly: GCA_030063025.1. Taxonomy (NCBI): domain Eukaryota; kingdom Viridiplantae; phylum Streptophyta; class Magnoliopsida; order Poales; family Poaceae; genus Avena; species Avena longiglumis. Next base: position 475,896,381 of record CP125978.1, on the reverse strand, counting down.
CAGGCGCCACCACCTGCTGCTTCCGCCGCCTAGGGCCTCCTCCCAAGTCGCCGACTAGGGTTTCCCCAAACCCTAGCCGCCGGCTACACCTCTCCCTTGGTGCTTCTAAACCCTAGATCGCCAAGGCACCTTTCTTTCTCCACCATACTCACTCCGGCTTAAGGCAAAGCCCTGCGAGATCTCCCCTCTACTTCCGACACCACGCCGTCGTGCTGCCGGAATCGCGAGGAGAGTGCTACAACCTCCGCTGCCTGCTGGAACAAGGGAGAGGAAGGTATTCATCGAAAATTTAACGTGTGACCGATCATGGAAGCGCTGCAAACGAGCCGGAAGGATTGTCTACGCGATCTTGAGATCGGACAGTGTACGACTACATCACCCACGAGAATCTGCTCTCGTTAACCGCTTTGGAATCTTTGAGGGTGAGTTCCTCTATCGACTCGTTGCTACAATCTAGTAGATAGATCTTGGCTTGTTTGTGTGCATGCGGTAGAATTTTTTTGTTTTCCATGCTACGAACCCCTACAACCTTCACCCTGAATATATCTCTTTATCTAAGAGCCAATTAGATTCTCAAAACAAGTGAGAATCCACTTTAAATTTATAGCAAGTGTCATTTTAAAGAAAAAGCAGGATGTCATCAGCATACTATGAGCTGATCACCGCACCATGAACGAAATTTGGGCATAGGCCTCTAATCAAATCATGTTGAGACCCTTTAATTAGGATCTTAGAAAATACATCTACAACTGAGTTAAAGAGGAGAGGGGAAACGGAGTCCCCTTGCCTTAAATATTTACCAGTGAGAAAGAAATTACTTTCTATATTATTAATTTTAACTCCAACAGAGCCACCCTGGGTAATCTGCTTAATCATCCTAATGAAGATCGGGTTGAACCCTCTACATTCTAAGGTTTCATACACAAATTCCAGATTGACCTTATCATATGCTTTTTCATAAATTATTTTACTGACCAATTATTTATCCTTTTTCCTATGTACCTCATGAATAATGTCATGTGCACTTACAACACTGTCTAGTATAAACCTCCCTTTGATAAAGGCAAATTGATAAGAGGGGATTAACCTCCCAATGATCAAAGCATATCTATTAATTAAGACTTCAATAGAAATCTTAAAGGAGCAATTAAGCAAACTAATAGGTCTAAAAAAATTCATTGATCTAGCATCATTCTCTTTTGGAATAAGGGCGATCATAGCAAAATTTAACCTATAGATATCTAATTTATTCTGAGACCGTGCATCAAACATGGACAACAAAAAATTATATGTAATATCCAAAAAAATGTTGGTAGAACATAAAGGAAATGTCATCAGGTCTAGAGCTCCATCTGAATAAGAGTCAAATACTACAATTTTGACGTCTTCCTCAGAGAAGACCCCTCCTAAAATATTATTCTCTTCTACATTAACCTTTTCTTCATTAGAGAAGAAGTCTTGCCTAAGATTAATATCAGGCCTAGCCTCAAAACCAAATAAATCCTTATAGTAGTCTGAAGCTACTTTTAACATATCTTTGGTTTTAGCAACAGGCCCTCAGCCCCATCTAAAACATGGATCAACTTTCTTCTTCTTCTTTGATTAGCTACAACATGGAAATGAGCTTATTTCTATTCCCTTCTAAAATATCTCTCTCCCTAGACTTTTGTCTAGCCTTGGTTTCTTGTATAATCCAGAAATTTTCAAGGTCCATAAGGATGAAGTCAAATCTAGCTTTCTCTTCATCACTAAGAGGGGTGGTTTCAGATTTAATGTCAAGAATAGCGTACTCTTTCACCAAATATTTATTATTTTCACTAATAGAGCCTCTAAATGAGCATTCCAACCTTATGCTAATTTTCAGAAATATCTAAGATTGGCTTGCCAAATATCTGCTACATCAACACTTTAACATTAACAAACCAAGCCTTAAGAAATACATCCCGGATAATTCCTCCCATACTCTCAGAAACTGTATCAGCGCAAAAGCTTCTATCAACGTTGAGTTTCAGAAAAGAAAATTCTTGGATGTACCCATCCATGTCTGGCTGTACCTTGCCTTTTCTTCCTGGCTCTCAAGAAATTCAAGTCAAGCGAGGAAATTTCCTGTGCTGATCTAGCTAGAGGTTGAACCGATTCTCCATGTGATGCCTTCTTGGGGCTTATAGCTCCTATGCGACGTCTTTACATGGAATTGGAAGGAAAGCGACATCGTTGAAAAGAATAGCTCGCATGCGACGGTTGTGAGGCAGCTAATATCCTGTACACAGGGCCTTAAAATCGTAAGGACACATTTAACTTTGTTCCAATATTAGGTTAAGCCAAACCGGTTGGTTGGGACAGCTAGTCAAACCAACCGCTTCCGACCGAGAGCGTAACACCGATGTAGCTTCTCCGACGGGCGGCGGACCTCACCCATCGTTCTCGGCATGGCAGCACGGCAATTAATTTAGGCGGCGCTTTCATTCGACGGCGAAGGTGGTGAGTGCCATTTGAAAGCTAATTCCTCCCATTCTTCTCAATTCGAGATCCGAGTGTGCCCATTGATGCTAGATTGTGGAGGCGAGGGTGTCTTTGAGCAGGAGGGAACGATATGGAGCATGGAGAGGGACTTCTAATCGGTATATCCCGTATCTCTGCACTTAATTTCTCTAAGTTTGAGCTCTTTGTTCGCTCGCTATCTCACGGCCCGCCAAAACAGGGAGACGATGTTGCGCCAAACCTTGAATTTCGCATCAATTTCTTTCCCTCTAGGGCTGTTTTAGTTGATGGCAGCGCAGATCATTGAGAGACACGATTGTTAAATGGGAGGTGGAATTAGAACATGTTGATCCCCAAGAGCTAATAAACATGGGAGAGGAGGCAAGAAGGAAAATGGTGGAAAAATTGGGGATAGTGTGGTTTGGGGGCGAGCAAGAAGTTTCTTTGTTACGATTTGATGATTGCAAATGTGACTATGTTAGGGTTGAGACAGGGAACATATAGTTGATGAAATCGATGGGAGAAAGTTGGACAAGCAAAGCTGCTGTTTTTAGCAGAGCTCATTGATCTGAAACTGATTCGAGGGTTGGATATGTGGCCTCAAGTCCGCTCAGATGGTCGAGGATGATTGGCTGCACAAAGGCAAGTAATGCCTATACTTACCGAGTTGGAAGTGTTAACGTGGAGTATGATGATGCTAATGCACAAGGGAGGTTGCAGATGGTAATGCACAAAGGATTGTAAATCATTGATTGGAATTCAGTTGAGATACATGACCGCACCGATTTGGTCATTGCACCAATAGATGACGTTGAAATGGCAAAGCTTTTGGCATTCCTATAGATGACAAAGACAAGGAGAAGAGGGACGAAGCAAATGATGGTGACAACCATTTAAGAGATGGAGAGGCAGATATAGCTCTAGAGTTGTTGGAAAATGCTGCAGTTCATGTAGATGATGCACATGATGATGAGCTAGTAACGTTTATGACAAAGAGGACCCAATTATTGAAGTTGGGAGATTGTTTCCAAGCATGGATGAATTCAGATGTGTTTCAGACATATGCAAAAACGTGAGTTTGCTACCAAGACTATGTGGATCGATAAAAGAAGTTCTATGCAAAATGCATAAGTTATGATGGTGGTGCCAAGCCTTGCAAGTGGTATATATCTGCTAGACGCCAACCTGATGGAAGGACAATAAGAGTGAATCAAATTCCAAAACCTCATACTTGCATTACAAGTTCTCAAACAGTTACAAAGATGACATCACAATTATGGGTTGCAGAAAAGATCAAGCCCATTTTAGCCACAACACCAAACAACACTGCAAAGAGACTGAAAATAGACTTGGAAAAGCAGTACCCCATTAAGCTGAATTATACTACTGTTATCGCCATATTTTGGCCAAAGGAGGAGATGGGCCGTAATCAAGATGGGCTTGGAAGATACATATATGCAACGTGTTGCTGAATCGGCCTTGTACGTGGATTTGGGCTAAATTGCCCGTGTATCTGTATATTGTAGTAGGTTCCGTTTCGGTTTAGGTAAGAGATAGAGTTGTGGAGTTATTCCAAAGATAGAAAGTCTCCGGACTATAAATATGTACCTAAGGTTATTGAGAAAAGGAGGACAATCACGTTCACAACAAACACAATCTCGGCGCATCGCCACCCCTTGTTTCTAGGGTTTCTTTCGGGTAAGTGTCGTTGCCTAGATCATCTTGCGATCTAGGCGATTCTTATCGTTATTTGGTGTTACTCGTCTTTGAAGCCTTGTTGATGGCGAGTAATACTATTATCATAGATTTGTTTAGGTTAGCATCGGTACTTTTCGCTATGATTGTTTAAGTTATGCTACCTCTAGTTACCTCACGCCTTTGCACCTTTTCCGGGTGTAAGGGTAGCATCTTATGATCCTTATTCATTGATTCGATATGTTATAGTTGTGCCTTGTTTTCCAAGGTTTAGTTTGATATCCACGTAGTCGGGCCTTGCAAACGGGTTGAACGATCCAAAGAGTACGTAAGGATATGGTTTGCTAGTTCGAGAGGAGTTGTTCCGGTAATTGATCTTTCGTCGGTTGTTAGGCCTCCTCTAGGGTTAGTTTTCTATCATCTTTTGTATCTGCCAGGCTCAATTACGTGTAGGACGTTCCAATTACGTGGTGAAAACATTAAATTGTCATAGATCGATTTGACTTGTAATGATGAAGCAAAACCCCATGTTATCGTAAACCTAATGCAGAACCATGGGACAATCGGCTCCGTGGCGATTCACGAAACTTGGGAGCCATCACGGCTCGAATTTTACGATACTTGTTTACCATGCAGAAACTGATCGCAATCCATCACCTTCCCGACCGGTATAGGTCGTGGCACTCGAACCAAGCCAGACGTGTGCCGGAGTTTTCATGGCCGTTGCGAGGGACCAGGGCCCACCGGCCTGAGGAGCCTCCCGGCTCTTGTGTTGCTCGCTTTCGCTGCCGGTGGGTTTTGACAGCAACACATTCGCACGCCAGTGGGACCTTCAACAAAGATCTGCATCAACATACGACGCTGAGATGGGGATGGACCACCACATACGAGCTACCTGAGGAGCACAAGGCGAAGTATGATGACATCAAAGCTCTCTTCGAAGCCGATCTCATCGGCTCTTTTGAGAGGACCCGTAAGCATGGCATCAGGTGGAAAGGTTTCTCACCTGAAGGTGATGGGGATACGCCTACCGGGGTATGCTCAGCGGGACGTTTCCGACTGGCCCAAGGACTGGCGAGTGGGCCTGCATAACGGCGAGTGGATCAAAGCCCAGCGAGGTACCAGCATCGAAGTTGAAGGCCCAGCAGCAGATAGGCCTACCGGATTAGGTTAAATGATTACAAGGCAGAACCAAGTCGGTTGAGATATGTAAACCCTAGGGGAGGTGAGCTTATATAAACCTCCCTATGGGGTGAGTAGAGACACGTTCGCTCATACACCCAAGCAACTCGCCGCCTAGTCGCCGAGTTCGCCCATTGTAAACACCTCCATAATACAATCTAGCAGGAGTAGGTCTTTACCCTCCGGGGGGCCGAACCTGGTAAAACCTCGTGTCTTTGCCCTCATCTCGCACCGCAGATGGCTGGCCGCCTTGCCCTCGTTTCTACTACCGCCGATTGCAGATCTGCCGTGGTCATTCCTACGGCAGTGGCGCCCACCGTGGCCGGCCGGCTGGCCGGTGTTCTGGCGAGATCCAATCTGCCCATCGAGGCGTCGCCACCGCCGCATGATAGCGATCGGCGAGATGCTCTAGATCTTGCCGAGCAGCTACGCCCGGCGGCGCGACCACACACCGCGTGATCCCGCCACCGGCACGATCAGCCTCTTCGTCGGCTTCACCGGCGTCATCACCTCGGAGGACTCGGCTCGCATCCGCGAAGTCGCCACCACGCGATCGGCTCTCCGAGAGCCAGATCCGCACGATCCACCGCCTCGAAAGTACAACTCGCCCACGCAACGTGGCGAGAACTCAAAGCCGGAAGACGCGCCTCACCGACGACGCCGACTCGGCGACCGGCGTCACTTGCGGATCCATCACCGGCCTCATCCGCGGGCTCCATCGCCCAGGTCTCCAACGCGGGAGATTTCGAGGACCCCTCCATCCTCGGGATCTTCGAATTCGACTCCGGGTCGGAAAATTCCGCTGACCTCCACGACGGTGCCAGTCGCCATGCCGCGACCTACATGGCCACCGGCACTGATCCGCCGGAGGACCCTTTCTCCACCCCGATCCCTCCTAACGCCACGGCGACGGAGGTCGAAGAACTCCGCCTGAAGTTGGCGGAGGCGGTACGCAAAGAGCAGGCCGAGCGCGAAAAATTTCGCCTCGAGCAGGTGACAGCGCAAGAACTGTCACGCTACCACCAGCAGCGGATCAGGTCACGCCTGAACCCCACCGTTCAGGGGCGTGCCCTGAACTTCGACGATGAAAGCGACCCGGCGCTTAGCCGAGCGCGCGATTTGCGAGAACGCGCCACCAGGAGGAAGCAACCGCCCTCCGCCAGGATCGACGGCGATGGGTGCCCCACCACCACCCAACCGCACCCCTCCCAGGGACCAGCCGCGGATAGTCGTCTCCTCACGGGAGCGAGATGCGAACGGCCTCCACCGTTCTCCACCCCGATGGATAACCTCGTGGCAGCCGAGCAGCCGATAGCATCACGGCCACCGCGACGGCGCTTACAAATCCAAAGACGTCGGGCCCTACTCGCGAAGGCCGTGGAACAGCAAAAGCGGCGCCGACTCGCAGGGCGAGTGTACTCGCGCTCCTCGGAAGCAGGCGGCCTCAGCCGCCCGTCAGCGGCAAACACCTCAATTGCCCGCCGCCAGAGCCACTGCAGCTCCAACGACGACCGAATGCGCACTCTCCACCAATGATCCCAGGCGGCGACCAACCTCGCCGCTAATGGAGAGCCAATCGACGCCCGCACTCACATCATCAACAACCAAAATCGGCGCGACGCCAGCCCGACGACTTGCGGCACCCTAACTACTCGCCGATGGCGAGCCTATGGGGTCGCCATCGACTAGGGCTAAGTGCTTGGACCAATGATCCGAGGCGAAAAGTACCCACCCAACTTCAAGGCGCCAAAGGAGATCGAAAAATACGACTGCTCGTACCCCCGGTGCCGCTCGACACATACCTCATGGCAATGGGGATCGCGGGTCACACCGACCTAATCGCCGCCTGTTACCTCCCACGATGATGGAGGCGTGCAGCAATGGATCAACACGCTCCCCGTGACAGTATCGACTCGGGAGGAAATGCGAGACGCCGTCGAGCACTTCGAGTGCTCCTACACCCGCCACCACCATCGAGGACCTGGAACGATGCGTCCGGGGACCCAGCGTCGACCATAGCCTGGGTCCAACGGTGGCAAGAGCTCGCATAACGGTCGGCATCCACCCGGACACCGCGATCCATTGCTTCAAGACCTCGTGTCGCTACGAGCCTCTAGTCGCCAAGCTCAAGCGACATGCCCGCACACTCGACAACATCCCCGACCTCCTCGAGATCGCCAAACGGTACGCCGAGGAAGATCCCAACCAAGACGTCGACGATGAGTCCGGAGGGCAACGCCAGGCGGCAACGGCGGCGGCGCCGAACCGACCTCGCTACGGCACTCGCCTCACAGTAAGCGCCAGCGACGACGGCGAAGTCGACTTGCCGTCACGCTGGGCACGCATGGCGACCCCAAGAGCTACCGCCGTGACGGAGGGCAACGACGCGATGGCGGAAACTACAAGAACAAGCCAAGGTTCGATCCCGCGGCCCTCCTTAACCAACCATGTGCGTTTCACAGCAGGGAAGGAAAGCCCGCCACGCACACCACCGCCGACTGCCACACCCTCAGGGAGATCGAGAAGGCACGGCACGCGCGGGAAGAAACCGACAACGACCCGCCGAATGGCGGAAAATTCGGCAAAGTAGCCGGCTCGCTCCATACCTTCACAGGCTTCAACACGAAGCGCGAGAAGAAGGTCATCGCCCGTGCCGTCGCCGTCAACGCGGTGGCCCAAACAGACGTCCCCGGTTCCTCAACTGGTCGGAACAGCCCATCACTGGCCGGCAAGACCACTCGCCACGCGCCAGTACCCGGGGCGAGTCGCCTTGGTGGTCAAGCCCAAGGTCGGCGACTGGCTCCCAAGACACCGATGGACGGCGGCAGCTCCATCAACATCCTCTACTTCGACACCTTCAGCGATTTGCGGCTCCCGCAGTCGATGATCGAGACCACCCACACCACGTTCCACGGCATCGTCCCCGGTCGGAAGGCGTACCCGATCGGCAAGGTCACGCTACCCGTCACCTTCGGTACTCCAGCGAACTTCCGCACCGAGCGGATCGTCTTCGAGCTGGTGCCATTCGACAGCCCTTACCACTGCGTCCTAGGGCGCCAGGCGTTCGCCAAATTCATGGCGGCGCCCCATTACGCGTACAACGCGATGAAGCTCCCCGGGCCATGTGGAGTCATCACCATCAACGGCGACCCCGACATGGCCGCCGAATGCGAGGCCAAAGGAGCCGAACTCGCCGACGCCGTCATCGCGCGTAAACTAATCACGCCGACGAGCTCGCCAAATCTGTGGCGGGTTAACAACGACCCCACTATACTCAAGAAGCCAAACTCGGGCGCAAACACCTCAACCTTCGAGGCTACGACGGCCTTTTCGCCTTTGAACTGGTCCCGGCGACTCGGCCAGACGGTGGATCGGGATAGGCATGAGCCCGGCATAGGAAGGCGCGCTCATCGAGTTCCTCCGTGAGAACAGGGACATCTTCGCATGGAAACCCTCGACATGCCGGTGTCCCTAGGGAGCTCGCGAGCACAAATTAAACGCCGACCCCAAAGTGCGACTCAAGCGATCGCTGCCCTTCAACGAAGAACGCCCGTCGGCAATCGCCGAGGAAGTGCAGCGTTTACTATTGCCGCTTCATCCGCCAATTAAATACTCAAGTGGCTGGCAAACCCAGTCCTGGTCGAGAAGAAGAACGGGACCGGAGAATGTGTATCGACTACACAAACTGAATGGCGCGCCCAAAGGAGCGATTCGTCCTCCATGATCGATCAGATAATCGACTCCACGCGGGCTCGAGTCGCTGTGTTTCTCGACGCCTACTGGGTATAACCAGATCAAAATGGCTGTCGAGCGAGGAGAAGACGGCGTTCATCACGCCATTCGAGCCTTCGCTACACCGCCATGACCTTGGCCTCAAACGCCGGAGCAACCTACCAGCGGTGCATGCAAGAATGCCTCGCGAGCCAAATTGGCCGCAACATCCACGTCTACATCGACGACGTGGTCGTGAAATCCGCTCGCCAAGGCGACCTACTCGCCGACCTCGCAGAGACCTTCGCCAATCTGCGAAGGTACAAAATAAAGCTCAATCCAAGCAAGTGCACCTTTGGTGTACCCGCCGGGCAACTACTGGGATACGTCTCAAACGAGGGATCGGCGAACCCAACGAAGATCGACACGATCGCCCGGCTCGGCAAACCGAGTGCTCGCGGCGTCGAAGCTGGCCAGAGTAGCGGCTCTCGATCGTTTCATCCCGCTCGGGAAAAGGCGATGCCCTATACCGCTGATGCGCAAGAACCCCACCTTCGAAGGGGACAAGGAGGCGGACGGCGCCCGCGACCTCAAAGGTGCTACTCGCCGCACCACTACCGCCGCACCAGTGACAAAGAGCCCATGCTGGTTTACGTCGCGGCGTCCGAGCGTCGTCATTATTGTAATGGTCGTCGAACGACGGAGGAAGGAAAAGGCGCCCGGTCCAGCCGTGTACTACATCAGCGAGGTCCTCACCGAGTCGCGCCAGCGATACCCACAGTACCAAAAACTGGTATACGCGGTCTTCAGGGCTCAGCGGCGCCTGCCGCACTACTTCCAGGAGCACCCGATCACGGTCGTCTCCTCGGCACCACTACAAGATATCATCCGCAATCGCGAGGCGACCGGGCGGGTCGCCAAGTGGGCCGTCGAGATCGGCGTCCACAACATTAAATCTGAGCCATGCAGGCGATTAAGTCGCAGACTCGCCGACTTCCTCGCCGGGAGGAGGCCCAAGCTGCCGGAAGCCGCCGTACCTCCATTACTCGAGCACGCCACGGGTCCAAGAACGCCGGACGGCGCAGAGGCGGGGATAGTGCTGACCTCACCAAAGGCGACAAGCTCCGCTACATCCTCCGCCTCAATTCACGCCTGCACCAACAACATGGCCGAATCGAGGCCCTACTCCACGGCATGCGAGCCGCAGGAGATGAGCGTCAATCGCCTTGATGCTACGGAGACTCCGACCTCGTTGGGTCAAGTCGCCGGCACCTGCGACGCCATCTCCCCTACCATGGCGGCGTACCGCCAAGAGGTGGACAAGTTGGGCGGCCACTTCATCGGCTACTCTGTCGAGTGGATCGACAGGCGAAAAAACGAGGAGGCCGACGCCCTCTCTCGCATCGGGTCGGCTCGACTCGCACCACCTGCCGGCGTGTTCCTCGACACCATCTTCACGCCATCAGTCTCTCCCCCGAAGGAGATCGACATCGGAGTCCCGCTCCAACCAGAGGCAGCCTTGGTCGCACTCATAACCGAGCCCGACGATTGGACCAAGCCCTACATCGCCTACCTGGAAACTGGCACCCTGCCAGCAGACGAAACAAATGCTCGAATGATCGCTCGCCGATGCAAGTCTTATACCATCATCGACGGCGAGCTACACAAGCGCAGCGTCACTGGAGTGTTCCAACGTTGCGTCCAACCAGCTGAAGGACGCAAAATCCTCCACGACATCCACTCAGGCGACTGCGGCCATCACGCCGCCGCTCGCTCCCTGGTCGCCAAGGCCATGCGACACGGCTTCTACTGGCCCACCGCACACGCCGATGCTGTCGACATCGCCCAGCGATGCGCGGATGCCAATCGACGCAGACGCATCGAGCTCGGCGCTCAAAACAATCCCCATCACCGCCATTATTTGTGTGGGGCATGGACATGGTCGGCCCCTTCAAGAAGGCCCCTCTGGTTACACCTGCTGGTCGTCGACAAGTTCACAAAGTGGATAGAGGCCAAGCCAGTCCGGAAATGCGACGGGAAGACCGCCACCAAGTTCCTACGCCGAGCTCATATACCGCCACGGGTTCCCCAACAGCATCATCACGACAACGGCACAAACTTCGCCAAGGAGCAATGGCGAATTTTGCGAAGAACACCACATCCGCTCGACCTCGCGCCGGTCGCACATCCGAATCAATGGCCAGGCGAACAGGCCAACCAAAGCATCCTCCACGGCCCGAAGCGCGACTCAAGTACCACTCAAGCGCACTGGATGCTGGGTTGACGAGCTCCCTCCGTCATCCGGGAATCCGCACCTCGCTCAACAGTCGACGGATTCACCTTCTTCATGGTCTACTGGCCGGCAGTCATGCCCACCGACCTCGAACACGACTCGCCGCGGGTCGTCCACTATACGGAGGCCGAAAACGAGCTGGCCCGCCAAGACGGGCTCGACCAACTCGACGAGGCACGCGACCTCGCCCGATCGCGCACCGCCATCTATCAGCAAGGACTCCGCCGCTACCACAGCCGACGGGTGAAAACCCGCACCTTCCAGGAAGGCGACCTGGTCCTACGCCTCATCCAGGACAAGAAGGGCATGCACAAGCTCTCCCCTCCGTGGGAAGGCCCGTTCGCTATCGGGCGCGTACTCGGCAACGACGCCTACTACCTCGTCGACGTCCGCGGGGACGGCGAACTCGACGTCAAGCGGCCATGGAATGTAAATCTCCTCCGGAAGTTCTATTCCTAGAACCCCACATATGTACTCTCCAGTCGCTATGAATAAAAGAAACGGTTACCGCAAAATTCGTCTACTCTCCATGCCTTGTGCCACTCGCACTCGTAATTAACAGCGTCATGCTAAAATACAGAAGTCAACCCTTGGTACAATGCGACACGGCTAAGTAGTGCGATGTAAGAGCACCGAGTCATTCAGGTCTTGCATCGTCCCAAAAAACGCAATCCGAGCCCCATCGAGTCGCCTAGCTCGACTGGTTTCTGAACCAAGACATCCATCCTCGCTTCCCACGACCCTGGTCCTCCGCATCCTCGGCATAGCGACTCGAACGGCTAAGTACCACGCCGGGGACTGAATACCGATTCGTCTCGATCGGACGGGAAAGCCAAAGAAGGCGTGCGGGACTCGCCACGCGGTGACCCACGGGCCAGGCGGGGAGTAGCGCTCACACCAACGCGCTTAGTCCTCAACCACCCTCGATTCGCGCCTTGAACTACCAAGTACCACGCCGGGACTCGGCCACCCGGCCCGTTCGTCTGGGAAAGCGGTAAAATGTGAGCACTCAAGGGAGTCGCCTTGCTGGCTCTCCGAGCTCGCGAGTCGACTCAACCAACAACACACATGATAAACAACAAAACATCATATACAAGGTGAACCCCACAAAAAGGCGGACGCTCGGGACTCACCCAAAATCAATCAAAACACGCAAACAAATAGCAAAATGAACACAACGTTCCATTCAATCGCATATCGCATTGTCTTACATTACAAAATATGCCTACTCGCGAATCGGCTGCTAACACATTTGGGCAAACTAAACTACTCTGCAGGGCTGACGAGGCGCCAAAGATCCGGCGCTTACGGATGAACGGTGTACGGGTTTGACGGATACGTCGTCATGCCCGCCATCGCCGGCGGAAAGGCTGCTCAACCTTGAAGTCGCGATCGCGGCTCGAGGTCGCTCGGTATGACGGCCGCTTCTGGTAAGGAAGGAGGTCGCCCATCGCCCGACGCTCCGAGTGCTGCGGCGCGTTCTGCAGCTTGAGAACCTCGGACAGATCCACCGCGCCCGGTCGATGAAGGGTATCCACTCGTCATCATCGAGATCGAAGTCCTCGGGAAGTGGGCGAGCCCAAGGCTCAAGGCCGTCGGCTCATGACGTAAACGCCGAGCGTCATGAACTCTCGACCATGGCGCCTTCTCCAAGTATTCCACACCTCAACGAGGTCGGGGAATAACCTCGTGGGCGACATCTCTTGGAGGTAGGCGCGGATGCAGTCGCCGACAAATCGCCCGGTCGACGAGCATGCTCACGCACTCCCTCGCGTCAAGAGAGTTTGCTTCTTCTTGGCAGCCAATAACACGACCTACGAGAAGAAGACAAGTATGAGTACAATGGAAACTACAAACAATACAATCATACGGCAGGGAAGACGCACTCACCAAGCAATGGGTGGGCGAGCCCCGTGATGAAACTTTGAAGCGATGTATGGTCGTCCTGAAGCCCAACAATGAGGGCTTCAGACGCCTTTCGATCGTCCTCCGCGGCCGCAATGGCAGCCTTCGCTCGCCCGTTCGCCGAGCTTGCTTCTTCTTTTGCCTCCTGCGATTCGCTCGAGGTCGGCGATCTTACGCTCGGCGGTGCCTAACGCACCGCACCGCCTCGATTCTCCAGCGAGGACAAGATCTGGCGAGCCACCTCCGCGCTTAGCAACAACTGAAGCTCCTTGTTTGCTTTACGGAGGCCGGTTCCTTCTCAAGCATGTCGCCCGCCCAATCGCTCTGCCGACTCCGGTTGAGACCACACATCTTCAAAGTCAGCACACATGAAAATTTCGGTGCCCACCCGCTAAAATTTAGCGGGTGCGCTCGAGGGCTAGCGATCACGAAAATTCCTCGGTGCCCACCGCTAAAATTTAGCGGGTGCGCACTCGAGGCTAGCGATCACGAATTCTCGGCGCATACCGCTAAAATTTAGCGATATGCACTCGGGACTGGATTCGAAAGTACAAAACAAGTAAGTATAAGGATCAAGCAGCTGCTAAGCACCGACCGATCCTCGGGACTGGAGGTACTGGATGGCATCAAGCATGCCGTGAAGTTGCCGCGTCCACAGACGCAGCGCCCGGCGTGTGCCCGCGACGTTGGTCGGGTTCAAGATCGGTGGTCCTGAGCGGGGCTCGGTCGCAGCCCACTCGCCGTGGCCGCCTTGGTCGCAAGCGGGAAGGTAACCGAGGCGCCCAAAGGAGGTCGCTTCCTCCGGCAAGGAACGCCTTCGTGGGCGCGGTTGCCTCCATCGGGTCCAGGCCGGCGCGCCGGCGTCATCGAGCGGCGATGTGTCGTCGCCCTTGGCCTTCTTGCTGCCTTCCGCTGAGGCGGCGACCTCACTTTTCCTCTTCTTGGGAAGGGCCTTCCTCGCCCGGTGTGACGATACCTTAGCCACGTCGGGTGACCCATCTTCTTCACTCCGGTCCCGCATATTGAGTCGATCAATAAAAGACAATCAAAGTACCAAAGGAAAATAACGAATGCGAATGCACTCACTTGGCGGCGGAATGAAGCGCAGCCACGAAGGCCACCGGTTTTCGATTCGAGGCCTAATCGGCGATCGAGCCCGGCTCCGGGCGTCGGGGGCCCAGATCTGACGGCTTCTTCGATGTTGACGTAGCGGTTGGCGCCCGGGCGCCGCCGGAGCCTCCTCGTGATTGGGGCCACGGCGGAACTTCCTTGCGGGGCGAGGCCACCGCGCTCGGGACCTCCTTGCGAGGCGAAGTCGCCACGACCAGAGCCTTCCCTAGCTCGGAAACTGACGCGAATGGCGGAGGCAGTGAGGCCAGTGGAGCTTCTGTAGAGGGCGCATCTAGCGCGATTGTCGGCGGAGCCGCGCCGTCACCGGCCGAGCTCTGAGCCTCAGAGCTGCTCGTTGAGTGTGGCGGTGAAGCCATCTTCGGCGGCTTCATCTTCCTTCGCGGGGGGGGCCTCGCCTCCTTCTTCTCCTTCTTCTTCTTCGCGGGAGTGGCCTGACGGAGCGAGGTGGTCTCTGGGAGTTCGTCATCATCGTGACGCCGAGGCTCTGCCGCCTCGATCTCGTACCGGCGTTGCCGCGGGTCTTCGGGCGGTGGGGCAATCTCCTCTTCGGACTCGTCTTCGTCCTCGTTACCCTTGGCGGGAGGCGATTCGCTTGTGTCTGGGCGGATGGCTCGGGGCTCGTCGTCGCGGTGGTAACCACCCTTCCACCACTTGGAGCATTGCGTCAAACGAAACAGAATTAGATCTACCGCGATCGCACACGCTGCGAATAAGACAAAGGGATTACCGTTGGGCCGGACGCTTCGGTGTAGGAGGTACTCCTGCGCATCCACGTATGTCGCTTGGGTGATCTTCTTTAGTCGAGAGGTAATCCTCCGCTTCCACTCGGCGAGGAGGCTTCGTCGAGTCTCCCGGCCCGTGTCGGTACATGTAATGGTCGCGTTAGGCGGCGGGCAGCCGCCGCCCAAGCCAGCAGTTGTACAAGTTCACCGTCTGGAGCCCCTTCTTCTTCAGACCTCGGATGGTCTGGAGCATCTCGTCGACGACCATCCGCTGGTCGTCGGGGCTTGCCGACCTGGAGATGGCGTGGCTCGGAGCGATTAGCCGAGTACCGGGATCGCCCGCCTTCCGGTCGCCTCGGTCATAGAACCATGACTTTTTCCGATTCGCTGCCTTGGCAGCATCAGGTCGAAGAAGGAGGCTTTGGACTTAAGTTGGAAGGTTAAGCCGCCCGCGGCTAGCATTGGGCCGCCCGCCTCCTCGCGGCTGATCCGTCCGTGGAACAGATCTTGCCACAGAGGAAAGTAGGGCCGGCAGCCCAAATAGCACTCGCAGAACGCCACGAAGATGGCGAGCTGCTCGATACTATGGGGACCCAGATCCGAGGGCTGGATCCCGTAGTAGGCGCAGAAGCGCCGGAAGAACAAGGATGTGGGGAACCTAATCCCGCCGAGGTGGCTAGTGAAGCATTTAACTCTCTCTCGCGGATTGGGGTGGTTTCCCCGGCTGCGAGGATGCGCCCGACCGGCCCAGATTCCGGCCTCCTCGAAGGAGGCCAGCGCCCCAGTGCATTTGGATCTACCCAAGGTTCGGTGGAGAGGGCCATGGTGAGGATCTGTTCGAGGTCGGAAGATTGCGGTCGATTGGATCGCGGAATCAAAGGAAGGAAGATGTGCGACTGGAGAAAATGGTGGGCGGTTGGCTTTACGATAGCCTACCATTCCTCTTATATAAAGGGAGCTCCCCGCCAAGTCAGGGGGCCGTTACCGCGCGATGATTACGCCAGAAGTTACCGTTGAGTTACCTTAACGGCTAGTTTGACCACGCCTGACGGTCCAACTTTAGCCACTCGGCTCGTTAAGTCACTCGCCGAAACCGCGTCCCGTTGGCTCGACTCGCCCGGTACGCGACTCGGTTCACGGATTTTTCCTTTATACGTGAGCCCGCGATTATTTGGATGCCAACTTGAAGCCGTATACTCCATTGCCGGCCACTCACGCCTAATCAACGACGGCCTCGGGGACTACTGATGGGGATACGCCTACCGGGGTATGCTCAGCGGGACGTTTCCGACTGGCCCAAGGACTGGCGAGTGGGCCTGCATAACGGCGAGTGGATCAAAGCCCACCGAGGTACCAGGCGACTGGAAGTTGAAGGCCCAGGCGAGCAGATAGGCCCAGTCGGATTAGGTTAAATGATTACCGAAGCTGTAACCAAGTCGGTTGAGATATGTAAACCCTAGGGGAGGTGAGCTTATATAAACCTCCCTATGGGGTGAGTAGAGACACGTTCCATCATACACCCAAGCAACTCGCCGCCTAGTCGCCGAGTTCGCCCATTGTAAACACCTCCATAATACAATCTAGCAGGAGTAGGTCTTTACCCTCCGGGGGGCCGAACCTGGGTAAACCCCTGTGTCTTTGCCCTCATCTCGCACCGCAGATGGCTGGCCGCCCTTGCCCCTCGTTCTACTACTCGCTGCCGATTGCAGGATCTGCCGTGGTCATTCCTACGACAGAAGGTGCTCTTGATGAGGTGGATCTGTCTGTTCCTTCAGAGGAGCGCACCAGAGCTCTGCGACAGGAAGTCAACTACATGGTGGCTCATTCTCTTCACTGCCATTACGAGAGCACGTGAACGCTTTGGCGGATCGCAGTTCGCGTAGTTCAGGAGATCATGAAACATCGCATCTCCGTCGGGCCTACTGGGACTCACTAGGAGAAAGACCACTCGTGCCAGGCCGCTGCCATTCACACTTGCAGCTCGAAGCCACCAGGCAGCGGCGTCGTCGTCTACAAGGTCGGAGGCGACCCAGCGATTGCCGATTCCTGCTTGAGCCACCTAAAGAAATCCCACATGGATATGTGTGCACCTACGTGCGGACTGCAATAACTGGACACGCACCAGCAGATTGCAACCGCAGGATTTCTGGCAGGAGTTCCTAAGCGGGCTTCAGGAGGCGGCGTTTAGCAGCGATATGCAGGATGGAAGCCGACAAACAGGCGTGGCTAGCCAAGTATGCCTCTGGAACGAGTCATGAGAATCTAGCCCCTGCAGCTCAAACAGTGGAGCAAATCCGTACCATCTTGAGAGACCAGTTGCTCGTGCGAAGAAGGACAATCGGCTATTCAAAGCCGTACCCCAACGAGTTTGATCTGATTCCGCTGCCACCCAAGTATCGGCTCCCTGAGTTCTCAAGGTTTAGCGGATCAGAAGGGTCGAGCTCGATCGAGCACGTGAGCCGATACCTGGCACAGTTAGGCATGATTTTAGCATCGGATCGATTGCGTAAGGTTCTTTGCAATCTCCGACAGACCAGCTTTTGGGTGGTACACCTCACGCCACTGATTCGATTCTGACACTGAAGCAACCGGAAAGCGGTTCCACATTCATGTAATTGAGGCTACAGGTCTGGCATTGCGCACTGGCATGCGGCAAAAGCGGGGAGAAACTGTAGCCAAGTACATCCAGCGCTTCAGGACTGTCAAGAACCGATGTTATTCAGCTCGTTTAATCGAAAAAAGCGATCGGTGGCGTGATGGGTATCTCGGCACTGTCAAGGATCTAGCTTTCAAGTAGAGTACAACTCATTGGCGCACATGGCCCGTGGCGACGATGTATGAACAGCGCCACCCTGAGTTGTACCAAGACAAGTTCAAACGTCCGATAGGCCTGGTCGATACAGAAGAAGAAGATCCTACACAAGACCAGGAGGTGGCCGTGGCTGAATGGGCTCGGGGGGCAGATCCTGTATCCTGCAAATGGGTGAAACAGCAAGGGCCTGCAAAAGGGTTCGACTTCGATGTGAGCAAAGCCGAGCAGATATTCGATTCTTCATGAAGAAGCGGTGAAGTTACCGAAGGCCACAAAATCCCTACGGCTCAGAGATGAACGGAGACCATACTGCAAGTGGCATCACCGTTCACCCACCACCAATGATTGCAAAGAGCTACGCCGCGGATCCAAACGGCGATAGAACAAGGCCGTCGATCCTTAGCGATTCGCCATGAAAGTGGACACAAACCCATTTCCGGCGTCAACATGGTAGAACACAGTCACTCCACGAGGCGTCACCGATTTCTCGTTCGATGTTAATATGGCAGATCGGGTACCACCATGGCACATACAAGGAAGGCGGTCGCTCTGGGCAAAGAAAGAGAGGAGGCTGGTCCGCGACCGCCCAATGCCACGATGACAGCGGTATTTAAGAGGAACAGGTGAGGCGTGCGATATCGAAGCCACATTCCACGCATCTCCTTAACAAGTATGAGCGTCGAGATGACCGACGGCGCCAAGGCGATGGAGACGATGAAGGATATGAGCACCTCGCTAGGGGACCGTCAAAAGAAAAGAAGGCGCAGACAAACATTGGGATTGTCCTTTCTTCAAGTATTTTGGGATGCGGGAATGAGCCGATTGCCTACAATCGATAACCGCCCGGAATGTGGACAGCGAGAAGGAGGACACGGGCCGTTTCGGTGTTCAAGCGTCTAGGGCCTCTCCACCTCGAGCCGACACGAGTCCGCTCGAGCAAAAGATCTCGAGGAGCCAATGGATGACAAAGAAGAAGACAGGTATCACCGTCCAAGGTGGTGTCCCGATGGACTCAGACACACCCAAAAGCGTAGAGTTCAGCGACTGCGTAACTTGGAGGAAGCCGAAGCACAGTACCTCCACGCTTTAAGGAAAGCACGGCCCGATCTGGCCGTTAAAATTCGGCAGACCTTGGAAACGGAAGATCGCCCGAAAAGGAAAGAGTGGCGCCCCAAACCGGTAAAAGCCGATTCAAAGACATCGGCTGGCACAAACATGGTGTTCATACTTCCGTCAGAGTTCTGCGCTCCAAGAACCAACGAGCCAAGAGTACGGTTTGACCGCGGCCCACGGCCGGTTATCTTTGAGAAGCCACGTGAGAAGGGCTATAAACATCTGAAAGCCCTGTACCTACGAGGTTACATCAATGGGCAGCCTGTCGACAAGATGTTGGTGGACACCGGAGCGGCGGTCAATATAATGCCATACTCCATGCTACGGCGTTTGGGACGCTCCCGCAGATCGATCAAAACCAACGCCACGTTAGCGACTTCAACGGCCGGACTTGACGCAAGGCGTCTTGAGCGTGGATCGACCGTGGGCGTAAAACCATCCATCGTCATTCTTCGTCAGGACAAAAGCACCTCTGCTGTCTTGCTAGGAGAGATTGGATTCATGCTAAGCTGTTGCATTCCATCCACGATGCACGAGGCCCTGTCTGATGGGATGGAGATGAGTGGAAGTCATTCATGCAGATGATTCTATCGAGATCTCCATAGCTGGCATGAACATCTCGAAGCGAAGACCAAGAGCCGATCTCCGGAATCAGTCTAGACGGCCGTGGCGCATTGAAGCTACAAAAACGGGGTGAGGCTGGTCTTATCCGGCACAGAGTAGCAAAGTCCACGATCGTACGTGGTACGGCCGATCCCTGCGATCGGCCACAAAAAATAAAAAGCAGCAATCTTACGACAAGCAGATCATGTAGTCGTAGCAGGGAGATTCCCTGCCATTGTAAAACACAAATAAGGTGTAAACCGTCCTTGACTAATACAATCAAAAATGGGGCCGATTCAGGCAATCAGCCCAAATTATTTTTGTTATCCTCACCTACTGTTTGCCCTGTGTTTAGCATCGATTTGACAGGTGACGGAAAGCTAGGGTATGGGTTTACATCCGCTGACGAACTAGAGGAGATCGACATCGGTCCTGGGGATAAGCCACGACCAACATTTATCAGCAAGAAGTTAGATCCAAGTCTGCGGGGTCCGATGATAGCTCTATTGAAAGAATATCCAGACTGCTTCGCCTGGGACTATACAGAGATGCCTGGGTTAGACAGGAGCATCATTGAGCATCGACTCCCGCTTAAAAAAGGATTTCGGCCATTCCAGCAGCGAGCACGACAGATGAAGGCCGAAATTTTGGAAGAAGTCAAGAAAGAGGTCGAGAAAATGTTGTGACCAAGTTAATCGTGCCATACAGTATGCCGAGTGGATTTCTAGTATCGCACTGTAGAGAAAAGGATGATAATGGCGTGTTGCCATAGATTTTCGGGATCTCAATAGAGCTACTCAAAGGATGAGTATCCGATGCGGTGGCGAAACGTTAATCAACGCAGCTGGTCATAAGATCTTGAGCTTCATGGATGGCAATGCGGTTACAACCAAATTTTATGGCTCGTAAGACATACACAAGACTGCGTTCGAGTCCCGGTTCGGTGGGGTTGTTTGAATATGTAGTCATGACGTTTGGTGAAGAATGCCGCGCCACGTACCAAAGAGCCATGAATTACATTTTCCATGATCTGATCGGAAAGCTGGTCGAAATTTACATCGATGACGTGGTGGTCAAGTCTGCTTCAGTACAAGGACACTTGGACGATCTGCAACGCGTCCTGGACCGAACAAGAAAATTCGGGCTACGGATGAATCCAAAGAAGTGTGCCTTCGGGGTGACGGCCGGTCAGTTCTTGGGTTTCTTGGTCCATGAACGCGGAATTGAGATCGGCGAAAAGTCGAGGCGGCGAACAATGAAGCCACCTACCACGAAGAAAGAACTGCAGTCTCTCATCGGCAAGATCAACTTTGTCAGAAGATTCATCTCCAATCTGTCAGGAAGAATAGAGTCGTTCATGGGATTGGTGAAGATTAAATCTGACGAGGAGTTTCGCTGGGGGGCAGAACAACAACGAGCCTTCGACGAGTATCTGACGAAGCCACCAGTGTTGGTTCCGCCCCAGCCGGATAGGCCATTCTACATTTACTTATCAGTAGCTGACACGTCCATCGCTTCAGTGGTGGTGCAAGTTTATGATGGGCTGGAGCGAGTTGTATTTTATATCAGCAGAAGGATGTTGGATGCAGAGACAAGGTATCCTGAGATCGACAAGTCGTGCCTGCTGTTTTCACCGCACTAAGCGCCACATTTTGCTATCGGCGGAGATTGTCGCCATATGCAAATCGATGTCATAAAGCATATCTGTCGGCTCCTATGTTGAAAGGCCGATGGGCAAATGGATGTTTGCATTATCGAGTTTGACATCCGGTATCAACCCGAAGCGTTAAGGGTCGCATTGGCCGACCTTATCGCTGAAAGGATCAACACTAATAGCAAAGACCGTCTATCTGCGTGGGCTATGTTTTTCGATGGATCGGTTTGTGACGATGGGTGCGGCATCGGCATGCTACTCGTCGCCTGGGCAACATTTTCCTTCTCCATCAGGTTACGCCCTCGCACCAACAACGTCACGAGTATGAGGCGTCGCAAGGGAATGGAGTTGCTCATCGGCCGGAGCGAGCGGTGGAAATTTTGGAGACTCAAGTTGGTGATTTCTCAACTCACGAAGGAATACAAGTGTGAGAGCGAGTCGCTCTTCCCATTATGGCTGCAATGCCGCGTGATGGCAGCTTCGGTACATAAACTTCACCGATCCGATCGCGAAATACCGAGGCGAATGATCTTGCACAAATGGCTTCAGGCTACAAGGACGTAGTAGAGGGAGCCGATGTTCAGGTACAGTTCCTGGAAGCAGACGACTGGAGAGCCGATATCTTCAATTACTTGAAGGATTCGGCTCGGGGGGCACCTAAACGGATAAGGTACAAGGCCATGAAGTATGTGCTTATCGGGGACGACATGTTTCTGAGGACTCGGAGGGTTATTGCTCAAATGTCAGGGGCCGAGGCCAATCAGCTCCTACACGAGGTACACGAAGGCGCCTGTGGAACTCACCAATCGGCTCACAAGATGAAGTGGTTGATCAGGCGATCGGGGTTTTATTGGCCCACCATGCTTGAGGACTGCTTCAAGTACTACAAAGGGTGTCAAGCATGTCAGAAATTTGGGAAAATTCAGATGGTACCCACGTCGAATGAACCCCATCATCAAACCTTGGCCATTCCGAGGTTGGGGCATGGATATGATTGGCAAGATCAATCCTCCATCAAGCAAAGGCCACATGTGGATTTTGGCCATTCTTGATTATTTCACTAAATGGGTGGAGGCTGTCCCGATGAAGTCAGTGAACTCAAAGGATGTTATCAATTTTGTGAAAGAACATGTCATTCATAGGTTCGGGATTCCCCAAACTATCACGACCGATGGAGGTTCGGTCTTCATTTCTCACGAGTTTAGAAAATTATGTGAGGACACGGGGATTAAGCTGATTCGATCATCTCCATACTATGCTCAAGCAAATGGGCAAGCTGAAGCGTCCAACCAGAGTCTTATCAAGCTGATCAAGAGGAAAGTCGACGAGCACCCTAGGCGTTGGCACGAGGTTCTGTCAGAAGCTTTATGGGCTTATCGCATGTCATGCCATGGAGCGATAAAAACCTCGCCATACCATCTAGTCTATGGACAAGAAGCCGTATTACCTTGGGAAATTACGGCTGGATCGAGACGTGCCACTTTTCAGAACAATCTAACAACTGAAGAATATGCAACCCTGATGAGTGACAGTGTTGAGGATTTAACTGAGCTCAGCCGTCAGGTCGCTTGAGAAAATCAAAGAGAACAAGGCCAAGGTAGCTCGTGCATATAACAAGAAAGTGAGACCAAAGGAGTTCCACGTCGGCGATCGTATGGGAAGTCATGTTGCCATTAGGGACTAAGGATGCAACATATGGTAAATGGTCTCCAAATTGGCACGGGCCATACAGGTCGATCAGTTTTAAGAGGAACGCGTACATGCTTGAGGAGCCGGACGGCGAAATTCCCAAAGGCGCCAACGGCCAACATCTCAAGAAATATTTCCCAAGCATGTGGGATGATGGACGGTGAAATGTGGGGCGATACATGAAATCGGCCAAATAAAAATATATAGCCGATGCACCATCGACTCTAGAGGTTCAAAGCTACAAGCATGCCGGTTTACATAAACGAAGCCATCAAGAAAGGCCTCAAGGCGTGGAGGGCGCCAAGACGGACACGGTCCACCTCGGCGATCTCGCCGTCATCTTCGCCCTGCCCGTCACTAGCTGCTTGTTCAGGCACGATTTCGCCAGATCGGTCTTCGCTGAGCTTTGAGGCTTTCGTCTTGGGAGCGGGCGATGGATTCTTCCTTGTCGCTAATGAGCTGTTTAGTCGCCTAACCTTCTCTTCAAGATCTTCCAACTCCTTTTCAAGGATGCGAGCTCACGGATCGACAGAGGTGTCAGTTTTGGCGTCAAGAGACGCCTTTTTCTCGTTGAGCTGCTGACATCTGTCTGCGATATTGGCCTTCAGTGGAAGTTGGGCGCGGCGCAGACTGATCCTCTCACGAGCTAACTTCACCCTTGACCCGTAGAAAGACAGAGTTACAACATTCCAAAGCTTCACCTGCAATGCTACTGGGAGTTGGTCTTTGATTTCAGCAAGAACGCTCTTCACCTCCTCAGAACCCTCGATCAACTCTTCGATCGGGGAGGACAGCAGGGCTTTAAGACGCTGGAATTGAGGTGGAACAGCCCTGGCTCGTGGTTCATCGTTGGCGACAGAGGGAGTTGGTTCGATGGATTCAGGGTCGAACGTCAGCAAGCCTGAAATATCACAACCCTGGCAGCCCGGAAAGGCGTCAGTATGCGTCCAACATGCAAGGATGAGCTGAAAAAAACCTAACGTACCTCTCCTAAGGTCGAGGGGATAGCAGATGACGAGACAATCGGCTTGTGTGTGGTTGCTGGGGGCTTGGCCAAAGTGGTAGCCATTTCATCTGCACCTTCGGGGATTGCTAGATCCGGCTTGGCTAAAGGCATCGGCCGCCTTTTTCCCACTAGAAGCATCTGCATGGAAGGTGTTTAGCGATGTAAATAATGATGAATCGCGATAAAAAGGAGTAAGTGGTAAGAGCATGAAGGGTGATGATTTTGAAACCTCCTGCTCGACGAAGAAGCTTCAGTCCTTGCGAGCTCTCTTGGGACCATACTGGCCCCGCCGACCGGTGCTCGGGGCGAGGGTTCAGGAACCGACCTTTTCCTGGAAGCCGATGGTGGTGAATCTGGCTGGCTCGGTGTGATGGTCCTCTCAGAATCTGTTGGGCCCAGTTCTCCTCGATTGGTCTGAGTGTCCTCGCTGGAGGTGTCTTCGACGGAAGCCTGTAAAAAAGGAGAACCAGTGAGCACGAGCATGTCTGCAAGAATGGAAGAATGAGAAGGATCGACAAAGGCTTTGATCAGCCTACATGCGAGCTTTCTGGAGAAGGGCTCTGGCGCCTCAAGGTCTTCCTGGCAGCTACCTTCCTCACCATCGTTCTTGTTTTAGTTGGAACTCGAGGGGCAGCTGACTTAGGAGTTGCTTGGTTCTTGGAAGCCGATTGTGGTGTTATCGGCTGGTTCTGCATCATGACCTTTTTCAAAGGTGGCGAGTTTTTGCAGAAAAGAACCACATGAGCTGGCGGAAAGAACTCAAAGGGGGAGCCATCACTGCGAGGTTCAGGCCATCTTGTTGCCGCAAAGAGAAAGAGTGGTTAGTAGAAGAGTCATTTGTGAGTCGCATCAAGAAAATTTACAAGTAGTGGTACTGCTCCACGGGATGTCATAGTCGATCGATCAAGTTTCAAGAACGGTCCCAGCTCTCCTAAGGCGTGAGTCTTCCACATCGACCACCGTCTTGAAGCCATCGGTTGATGAGGCGAAGGTGAGGTCATTAGGAATTGGGATGGTCGAGCATCAAAGAAGGAATAACACCTTTGGCTGGTGAGAGGATCAGCAGGTCGGCTCTCAGAAGGTGGTGGAGAAAGAAATGGGAGGTACTTGTCCAAGGCCAAATTGCCGAGCCACTACGACCGGTGGTAGAATTCATACCTGTTTGATTATTCTATTGGATGTACTCATGCCAACCGGAAGGAAACAGGACGGATCACAAGGAAAAGAGTTGCCGTCGTGTCATCGGCAAAATTGTTCAGCTCAAGGAGATTGGATTTTCAAATGTTCCGATTCTTCCATGTAAGGAAAAAGATAGGATTGTCCAGCCTTGAAAGAAAATGCTGAACCATTTAGATGCCTCCCGAGGTTAGTTTACTACCCGGCTATACAAAGCTTGGCCATAGTGGTGCATCGGATCTGCCTTCCTTTACATCCGGAAAGGTGCAAATCGCCAAAAGGGAAGTTTGGAACGTGGTTTTGAAAATACTGAGCCCATAGCTGAATGAACCACCAAGGACCACTGCTTTTGACGCTATGCCGAGAACAGACTTGAGACATCAATCGAGATATCGATAGACCTCCAAGGAACAGTTTGATGCCAAGTTGAGTGCCTTTGGCCGCCTGGGCTAAGGAGAGATAATTCTTGGTTGGAGCAAGGAAGGGCCAGAATATGAAATGTTCCACCCGTAAGTTGAGAAAGGTCGTGTTCTTTTCTCCGTGACAGGCCCTTTGTTTTCATATGGCGTTGGAGGTAGGCACCCCGGTTAATGCAGGCCTGCTTTAGAAGACAGCTTGTAGGGACTTTGGTCGGTTTAAAAGAAGAGGGGGTGATGTAACATCCGCACAAGAATCATCACCACGCCTAACGAGTTGGTGACATAGGGCCATGACCGAACATGAAGCGATTCAGAGGCCAAACCGTATAGCCGATGGTTTTAGAAGATTCTCATGTTTCTCAAGGGAGACAATGACAAATGCAAGGCATCGGCTATTCCGTGGTTTCCCATTGGGATTGGTAAGCTCTAGCTACCTCACGAACCAAGAGACCCAATGTTCGGGGATTAGGCCAGCAAAGGCCGGCCCAAGAGTTTAAATCTAGGTCTTGGCTTACGAAGGATTCTGCTTGCTTCGCAAGAGATCGATGGGCAGGACTAGATTCAGACGAGGCCAAGACAGAGAGAATTTGGGAGAGAAGGATGCTATGCAGAATGTCCGAAACCTAGAAAATTTAATGGTGGAATAAGGCATTAATTGGTGTTCGCCATTAATTCTAGCATCGCTCATACTACGAGAGTAGGCGACTTCGACCGGAGACCTCGGGTTGGTGTTGGACGATTCCGCCATCTAGTTTGCCTGGAGATGGATCTATGCTTGGGGATCGAGGGTTCTTATCGCCGTGAGCTCGATCGGTCGGTGGGCAATTGAGATCCGGGTCGCCTTTTGAAGAGGGTCGCAGGTTACCGTTTGAAACTGGAAAGTGGCCGCTCAGATTTGTCTAAGTATGCGACCAAGTTTTGACCTTGTCAACGTTTTTGGGAAAGCCGATGTGTTGCCATCGGTTCTTTGAGCTTTGACTTGGTTGGCTGTATGAGTGCAGTGTGGTGAAAGCCGATACAGTATTATCGGCTTCTGGAGCATCGACCTATTTTGACTATCGGCGAAATTGGGTCGAAAAAGGCAATCTTCGAGTTGGAAAAGCAATCTTCGTTCATTCAAAAGACGATTATTTACAGTGGAGCTGATTGCTTACAAAAGGAAATCTACTACTACTAGTAGTTCCTAATCTAAAGGCCGAGGTCGTCGCCGCTGTCTTCGCCGTCGTCTTGTTCGCTGTCATCAGCGCTGCTGCCGGCGTCGTCTTCGCTGTTGCTGCTGAAGATGCCAGCAGGGGCCTCCTCGTCCTCGTCGTCGTCTTCGGTGTCCTCGCTGGACCCGGCGCGGAAGCTCTTCACCGGTGGATACTCATCGGAGGAGGTGTCCTCCGACTCCTCCTCGTCGGAGGATTCGACGCCCCAGACCAGCGCCGTCCGCCTCCCGGCCTGTCGACGAGGAACTGCAGGCCCTCCTCGCCGTCAGTCAGGGACGCGTCGTCCTCCGACCAAGCGGCGAAATCCCAATCCCTCTCGTCCCACCATTGTGGGGCGAGAGTCTCGTACGCCGCCGTGGGCGGGTGCTCCGGCGTCGGCTCCCGGTCGCTAATGGTGTTGGAAGACTGGGAGGAACGGGCGGAAGAAGAGGAGGCCATGGCGGAGGAAGAGGGTTTTTTCGGCGGAGGAAGAGGGTTTTTGGCTACTGGAGGAAGATGGGGACTGAAACCGCTCGGACGAATTTAAATAAGGGAATAGTGGGAGGCGGTTCAATGCCGTAGCGCTTCCCGTAATGTCGCCAAATCGTCAAATCATGCAATCGCGAAGGAGTTGAGAAGACAGACATCATGATGAGGGGGTGGCGTGGCGATTACGCTCGCAACGCGTAACCCGATGTAAAAAAAAGAAGGGAAGAAAAACATCAGCAGTGGTTTTGGAATTATCATTGCCAAAACCAGGGGGCATGTGTTATCGCCATATTTTGGCCAAAGGAGGAGATGGGCGTAATCAAGATGGGCTTGAAGATACATATATGCAACGTGTTGAATCGGCCTTAATGTGGATTTGGGCTAAATTGCCCGTATCTGATATTGTAGTAGGTTCCGTTTCGGTTTAGGTAAGAGATAGAGTTGTGGAGTT
Source organism: Avena longiglumis (assembly GCA_030063025.1). NCBI lineage: Eukaryota > Viridiplantae > Streptophyta > Magnoliopsida > Poales > Poaceae > Avena > Avena longiglumis. The sequence goes on along the minus strand of CP125978.1, from coordinate 475,868,659 downwards.
ATTCCAAAGATAGAAAGTCTCCTGACTATAAATATGTACCCAAGGTTATTGAGAAAAGGAGGACAATCACGTTCACAACAAACACAATCTCGCGCATCGCCACCCCTTGTTTCTAGGGTTTCTTTCGTAGTAATATGCTTAGATCGCATCTTGCGATCTAGGCGATTTGCTTATGCGTTATTTGGTGTTACTTGTCTTTGAAGCCTTGTTGATGGCGAGTAATACTATTATCATAGATTTGTTTAGGTTAGCATCGTTTTCGCTATGATTGTTTAAGTTATGCTACCTCTAGTTACCTCGCTGCCTTTGCACCTTTTCCGGTGTAAGGGTAGCATCTTGCTTGATCCTTATTCGTTGATTCGATCTGTTATAGTTGTGCCTTGTTTTCCAAGGTTTAGTTTGATATCCACGTAGTCGCCTTGCAAACGGGTTGAACGATCCAAAGAGTACGTAAGGATATGGTTTGCTAGTTCGAGAGGAGTTGTTCGTAATTGATCTTTCGGGTTGTTAGGCCTCCTCTAGGGTTAGTTTTCTATCATCTTTTGTATCTGTCAGGCTCAATTACGTGTAGGACGTTCCAATTACGTGGTGAAAACATTAAATTGTCATAGATCGATTTGACTTGTAATGATGAAGCAAAACCCCATGTTATCGTAAACCTAATGCAGAACCATGGGACAATCGGCTCCAGAAGCCGATTCACAGGGAAACCTGGGAGCCGGTCACGGCTCGAATTTTACGTATACTTGTTTACCATGCAGGAAACTGATCGAAGCAATCCATCACCTTCCTGACCAGGTATAGGTCAGGTGGCACGCCGAACCAAGCCGTGACGCAGGAGTTTTGCGGGCCGTTGCCCGAGGACCAGGCCCACCAAAAGCCTGGAGCCTCCGGCTCTTCGTGTTGCTCGTCGCTGCTCGCCGGTGGGTTTTGACAGGCAACAACTACAGTGTGGAAGGCAAAGCAAAGGGCAATGAAAGAGCTATATGGTGATTAGGCAAATACCTTTCGAATGCTTTATAACTTCAAAGCAGAAGTAGAGAAGACGTCACCTGGCAGTGTTGTGGAGATAGATACTGAGGTAACAGCTGATGGGAAAGTCTTCTTCTCTAAATTCTTCATGGCTTTAAAGCCTTGCATCGATGGCTTCAAAGCAGGTTGCCGTCCATATTTGAGTATAGACTCATCTTTCTTGACTGGAAAGTGGAATGGTCAACTAGCAGCATGCAATGCTTTAGATGGACACAATTGGATGTTCCCTGTAGCTATTGGCATGTTTCACTGAGATGAGGCATCATGGACATGGTTCATGATGCTTGAAAAGATGCATAGGGCCGCCTCTCCATTGGCAATGCAGATGCATGTAAAGGTTTAGAAAATGCGAAGATTGTTTTCCTCATCTTTCTTGGCCGAAGAGGGAGTGCTTGACCATATGTGGATGAATTTGATCAAAAATTCAGAGGAGATGATTTTGGACGCATGTGGCCAGCAGAAGATCTTACACCGTGCATACATTCATATCACCTTGAGAAGATTAAGGCGGCATGCTCGGAGGACGATAGGGTCAAGTTTTGTACATGGTTGGAAACCTACCATTCTCTTTTATGGTACATGCCTGGTTTTAACACTGCCATCAAATGTGATCATATCAAAAATAATTTGGCAGAAAGTTTCAACAACAAAGTGAAGGAGTTAAAGACTTGCTCGTCTATGACATGGTGACGGATCAGATCATGATCATGAGGTTGTGAGAATTGAGAAGAAGGCTTGGTGATGTTCTTCAAGGAGATAAGCTTCGATGTTGTCAGGTCAACAGTGGTCATGAGAAATCTTGCACATTTGCGTGTTGAGAAATCCTCATTGTCAAGTCGAGATACAAAGATCGGCAGAGGCATGTTGACACTCAATTGCATGAATGCACATGCCTTGAGTGGCAACACCTGGAAGCCTTGTGAGCATGCCATACTTTTCTTGGCCTCCAAACACAAGCTAAATATGCACCCATATTTGCATGAGTATTATTCTCAGAGCAAAATTCAAGGCTGCATATGGAACACCAATTCCAAAGACTTACAGATCGTCTCGATGGCCCAAGTGGACATTCAGTTCTCCTTGTGTCCTCCTTTGATGAAAAGAAAATTTGGTGGCCCAAGGAGTAGATTCAAGGCTTGGTTTGAGAAAGGTGGGAGCAAAGAAGAAGGAAAGAAAGATGAAAAGAAAGATGCCAAGCCAAAAGGGCCCAAAAAGGTAACAAGAATAGATGCAAACTGTGAAGAACTTGGACACCGAGCTGGCTCTACCAAGTGCGTATACACTTTGAAAAGCCAAAGTATGTTCATCCAAAATCTATCCCATTTCTTGTTGATGATTTTCTCCCCTAACTTGCTTGTTTTCGAGGAAGCGTGGAGAAAAGGCCCACCTCTTGTTGTTGACGAATCTTGGCCGGAAAAGGGCAAGAATCAATGGCCAAAGAAAGAAGAGAACTAACGGATCATGTTTGGTGTCTTGAGGTAATCTGAACTTGTTTTGGAGGATGATGTGCAAGTTGTTGAGGCTTTAGGGCACACGCTTCTGATTTGGAAGCTCTGTGCAAAATGAGGGGCAAAATGAGCTGTTGTTGAGGCTCTAGTGCAAAATGAGCCTGTTGTTGAGGCTCGTGCAACCGACCAAGTTGTTGAGGCTCTGTGCAAACCGACCATGTTGTTGAGGCTCTGGTGCAAAGTGACCATGTTGATGAGGCTCTGGATCATGATCATGAGGTTGTTGAGGAGGTGCAGGAGGTGAAGGAGACTCTTGGACATGCTATGGGGAGGCCAGATGGTAATGGTAAGAAAAAGAAGAGCATAAACCTATTGTGTGGTGTGAAACTTGTGAAGGAGAAGAAAACGAGGGGTAAGAAGAGCCAAAAGAAATAGACATTTGTTATTGTTGTAAACATTTGACACTTGTTGTTGTAATAATTTGGCACTTGTTGTTGTAAACATTTGTTATTATAATAATTTGTCACTTGTTGATAATTTGGACAAAATTCAAATATGATGGTAAATTTGAATTTCAACATATGTAGCTATGTCACTTTTCTATGTTTGTATGAGCTTCCAATGTTTTTCTCATATGTACAATACAACTCATCCTCACCTCGATCCCTTTTGTGAAGTACAACTCACCTCACCCAAAATGGGTAGAAATGGGCTCCAAAGCTAGGGTAAACCACCCCATTTCTAAGCAAGTTTTTTTTTAGACCATTTCTAAAACCAAGTTAGATATTTTGCTCGTAACTATGTCACATAACATGACACCATGCGAAGGTTTTGTATTTTTTGATTTTTTAATTAGTTATGCACATTTGAATGTCCAGTCAAACTTGAAGGGTTTTCATAAATATTCTTAGCTAGGGTGAGGATCGCAAAACTAGCATTGGATCTCTGATTAAATAGCATGTTGTGAACCTAAAATTTATTTTACAAAAATCATCGATGGAATCATGTACCGTAGTTCATATCTTACCCACTTCAACCGATTCGGTAGGTTTGTCTTTTCACGTGGATGGAATAAAAGGTTTGAGATACTCGGTTGGGAAATTGTACATTCTAGGTGGTCTAGTATTTTTGAAAATAGGATGTTACCATTTTGAAACTTCAATTTGGTGGTTGCTTCACAAATCCCCCTCTTTCTAAGACTCGAGAAAATAGAAAATGATTTTATGTAAGGCCGAAAAGGAAAACTTTGTGCTACAACATTGTTAGTCATCCCATTATAGACATGCATGCCAAATATGGGCACATTATCACAAACTATGCCTTGATTCTAGCCATATCATTGGTCATTTGACCCGAAAGCCAGAAAACCTAGGAGGAGATAGGTCATTTTGTGAAGGGTTTTTTGAAATATGATCAATAGACCAAGTTTGATATTTTTCCTCACAACTATGTCACATAACATGACACCATGCGAAGGTTTTGTATTTTTTTGATTTTTTTGAATTAGTTATGCACATTTGAATATTTGGTCAAACTTGTGAAACCCCGTTGACTGCATCCTAAACCCCGCTAACCCTAAGGCCGAATGAGGACCGTAGATCTAACCCTAGCGCGACACTGTGGTCGTCCGATCGCGTCTTCTAGAAGGATTCCACGGATGGCTCTGGGCGATCCGTGGAAGGGCTTGTTCTGCAACCTGATTGGTTGGCGTCTCTTAGAAGGATTTCATGGCTAGCTCTTGGCGATCCGTGGGATGGATGATTCTGGAATCTGATTGGCTTCATCGTTTTTACATGCAATAGCGTGGCATGCGAGCGTGGCAGACGGTTGGACCGAGCGTGGCATGCGAGGGCGCTGGCGGTCGCACCATGCATGCAATTTCTAGGCCGCAGCCTAGCTATTTTACGTAATAGCGCAGAGCGATTTACTCCCTCCGTCGCATTAAATAAGTGTACATGTAACAACTTTCTCCAGTCAAACTTACTCCCCTCAGGTTCATTGTAATAAATGAGACTTTGCATGATACCACATCTATGTTATTTTGCATTGTGTAGTAGTAATTTAGACTAGTAACATATGCATGATACCACATCACCTATGTATAAGGTGGAACCTTTGCTATAAGATGGGACCCACACAGCTTATGGAAATGGCTATAAGGTCAAGTTCACCATAAGCTGGGACCCACATGTCTGTTAAAAGTACATACACGCAAGAGAGAGAGGAGAGAGTAAAATAATTGTTTATTGCTTGTGGACAACCCATAAGCTTGTAGGTCACCCTTAAGGAAAATCTTCTAAAGTAAACCTCCACTATGTATATGGATAGCCATATGGACTACTTTTTGGCTTGTGGATAGCCTTATGGACATAGTGGATGCCCAAGTGCATTGGAAAGGTAGAAGTACATTTTTTATGGACAGATTTTGAAACCAAACGTATACTTATTTGTGGACAGAGGGAGTATGCATGTCACTATGACCAGCAGAAAAAATATCAAATTCTAAAATATGTAATAAATATAACGTACATCGTTGGCACACTCCAGACCGTTGGACCGAGCGTGGCATGCGAGGGCGCTGGGCGGGCAGTGCACCATGCATGCAAGATGTGGTCGGCCGGGCGGGGTTAAAGACGTCGCATCCTAGCTATTTTTTCTCTCTTCGCATTGATCACGCCCGCTTCCCACACGCAACGCAGCGCACGTCTCGCTCCCCTGGTTCGGGCTGCACCATGCATGCAGCAGTTGCCCCTAGCGTCAGCCTAGCTATTTTATGCAACAAATATGCCCCATTAAATAAGTGTACGTCGAACAACTTTCTTCACCAAATTTACTTCCATCTGGTTCATGCGCCATACAAAAGTCAATATTACTCCCACCGATTTCTCTTGCGTGTGTAAAACGAACGAGTACCTTGGTACTAGATTCCTGCATTTATTACAAGTAAATCAAGGCCAAATTATATTTTCCTTTATTTTCACGCCAATGAACAACTACCTTGGACGTTTTTCTCTTTTCGCATTAATGCATGCATGCATGCGGTAGGCGTCGCATCCTAGCTATTTTTTTTCTCTTCAGATTGATCACGCCTGCCTTCCTTTCGCAACGCAGCAAGACGCTGCCTCGTCTCGGCGTCTGCGCCAACGCGACGCTGGATTCCCACGCCGCCTTCACGCCTCAATAAATAGGCAAAACGATTTGCCTCCTCATCTCATCTTGCCCTCATCTCTTCAACCTCGAGCCCGCCCTTTGCCTCCTCCCAGCCCCAAACACTCCGACCATGGCGACCTCCCCTTCCGCCCTTCCGACACGAATTAGCGACGAGGACAACCACCCGACCACAAGGCGGTGGGAGCAGCGGGCGTGGAAGTCCCGCCTGCCGGGGGATCAGGCCCCATCACCAACCCGAGTCTCCAACCTCCCGGCGGCGACCTCCTCCAAGCCCTCTTGGGCTAAGGCGGCGAAGGAGGCAAGCAGGAGGCTGCTATCGCCAGTGGGAGGAGAAGGAGGCCCAATGGCCTTGAAGAAAAGACGCAGACGGCGGGAGGAGCAACCAAGCGGGACCAGGGAGAGGTGGCGGCGTGGAATCAGGCTGCTGCACCGCCTCCACCGCCGATGGAGTAGGGGTTAGGGTTTAGGGGCTAGCCAGGTTTAGGCGGCGCCTATTCCCTTCTATATTATTGTACTTTTTTCTTTTTATTGTAATGTTATCGATCCCCCCTATCTAATATAAGTAATGTTATCCCAATATTATCTATCCCCTTGTTTCATTGTAATCTGTGTTTTATTGTATTGTCATTTGTCAAAACACCCAAAACATAGTGTATAAAACAAAAGACACAAAAACAAGTTCATATAATACTCGTGCAATATTTATATATTTACAAGTGCATAAAACAAAAGACACAAAAACAAGTTCATACAACACATGGTTCATTTTCAAATAAGACATTTACATATTTACATAAGTTAAAGGAGCGCCCAAGTTATGTTAGTTAAATGGATGTCCTTGGACTTCATTTATATATTTACTTTTGCAAAAAAAAGATTGCAACCTGAGCACGAGTATCTGCAGATCCACATGTTCCTATTTAGATTGTAACGTGAGTACCATTTTTTTCGCCCAATCAACATATAGTTACTATTGGGCCTGGATACGTCCATTTTGGCATGGCTAATTTATATTTGGGCCTGACCTTTTTCAATCCTCGTCAATTGTTTTTTTACTTTTCAACCCCTCCCCCTCCCCTGCACACGGGCGCCCCCTGCACACTGATAAAAGGAACAACGTGGCGAAGCGAATCGAAGAAACACTGATTTCGAAAACAGAGCAGCTCAAAATTAGCCCGAATTTGTGTTGCATTTTATTCAAGCCAAAGACATGGACCATTGCATCCATTACAAAGCATCACTCGAACACTGACTGCGCTGTCTAATGACTAACGATGAGGAGATAAACTAATCCGAGAGAAATTACACAAAAATAAAAAAAAACGGCCATCAGATTGTCCTGCTTCTTCAATTCGATGATTTGCCTTAGCTGCTTGTTCATCTTGTTTAGCTCGGCCTTCACTTCCGCATCCACCGTAGTACCAGCGGAAATGGGGTTGCCACATCCCAATTGCTCCACCACGGACGGGTTTTCGAGCTCCCGGGATGCTACCTCCACCCCAATTCGCTCGATGTACTCATCAAGCCACTCAAAATGCCCACATTTTGGCAGTTCCTGAAATCGCAGATATGAACCCTAAATCCCAAATTCGATGAAATGCATGAAATTTCGAAAGAAAAGCGAGAAATTGGCGCTGGAACACTCGGATCTCACCTTTCCGGCTCGGGCTTGCTCACACTTCACAAATTCCCGACCAATGTTGCCGTTCTTGTCGGTGGATGTGACAAGCCGCTTCAGGGGCGCGGTACGGGGGCAATCGGGGCACCTCCTCATCGGCACCGCACCATACCGAGGCCATGAGCGGTGGGAGGAAGCAGAGCTCGACATCCCTCGCCGGCGTTGCCGCTTGCTCGCCGAAGAAAAGCGTAAGGGATGAGATGCTTTGGAACGGTGGCGGGAGTGCTCGTGAGGGGGATCGGAGCCAACGGCTCTCTTCGACCACAGGGTGGGTCCCACGATATGAGGTGGACATCAGGTGAGTTCCGCCGTGACGTGGAGAGGCTGTGGGTCCTACTGTGCTCAGCTGATTCGAACTCGTTGACGATCTCGTGGGGTTAAGTAGAAGTGTCGCACGGGAGCTATTTGCCGCCTCACAACCGTCGCATGCCAGCTATTGTTTGCAACGATGTCGCTTTCCTTCCAATTCCTTGTAAAGACGTCGCATAGGAGCTATAAGCCCGCCTTCTTGCGCTCCAACCATCTGTAACATATCGCGACTGGCAGTAAATAATTTGTGTCATCCTCCAGCGGTAGGGGCGCTTTGGTTGATGTATCACGGTGTAGCCCTTCAAGAACCAAGCCACCATCATTCTCCATGCTGCATACCTGGGCTATAAGCTCGTTCATACCAAGAATCTTCGAGAATTCACATACTTTAGGACATGTAAAGATCGCATGGCGAACACTTCCACAACCCAGCCGATATAGAGTTCATTGGGAGCTTGTTTGCATGTGCGGTTTGCTAAAACCCCATTGCATGGGGTAGCTCCAAGCATCTCCACGTATGAATTTTAATTTTTGCGGGAACCGTGCAAAGACTAAACAGTCTTCCACACCGACAGTGTTGAGGACCCGTACCAATCACATATGTTCTTTTTAGTTTTTTTCCGTGCTAGTAGTCTCATTTCGCGTGTTAACAAGAGCGAGGGCAAGCGCGATTTTGGTGGTGCCTCGGCACAAGGTTACACACACCACTGCCAGAGCTTCAAGGAAATCCTAACAACCGTTTGAATTTTGTAAGTATAGCACAATGGTTTTGGGCGAAATTAGCGGTGTTACTTGGGTACTCATGAACCCGATTTTCAAACTGGTCCAAAATTCGTATTTCAAGTTTCAGAAGATTTTGAGGTAAATCATTCATGTGAATAGCATCTACTTGCGCGTACCTCGGAGTACCCGTGTTTTGAATATTCATTGTTGGTTCTGGGTCCCTACCTGGTTCAAGCGTGTCATTTGTATGGCCAAATCCACTTCAACGTACTCAAGACATACCAGCATCTGTCGGTAGGTAAGAGGAGAAGAACTGAGACTGAAGATTCAGAAGAAAACCAAAAGACAGACTACAGGGCCGCACTAGCTACTCATGAATGAGTAGGAGGGGCCAAGGAAAAGGCACAGAAAAGTTGATGTTCCAAAGACAAGGACCGATTTTGTTCGAGTAGGCACCACCGAAAATCAGGAGAAGGACCAAACTTTAATTTTGTGAATTAGCAGGGGCCGCGCGAACGCGTACCCCCTCTACCACAAATTATGACGTCCACTCTCCCACTTGGGGAGATGGTAGACCAACGCACCCACCAGGTGCAATGTGGGTCATTGATCTAGGCCACGACCCTCCTTGATCGGCCGTAGACCCCGTCCAGGTAAGTATGTTCCAAGGTCGCACCAAGGGCTCCTTATATAGCCGTTCCTCCTAGCGCAGACTCATCCCCTCGGCGAGGTGGTACTAAACAAACGAGCACGTCGTGGTTGCCAAGCCGCAGGTGCTGCGCCTGCGCGTGGGCCTCTTTCTTGGCGGGCTTTGGAGTCCTGGTGGGCTCCCGTTGCTACGGCCCAGTTCGTTTATACAACGATCATTCACCGGGCGTCGTTGGCACTTGGCAGAGGAAAAAAATGATCTCGTACCAACTTCCTAGTAAGCTTTACGTGTACACGTGGGTGATTACAGGAAAACCCCTCAAGAACAAAAAATAACATCTGCTCCCTCTCTTGGCTTCAGCAGTGGGTAAAACTCACGGCAGCCTATTTCCTGGTCTGGATAGAAAAAAAGCTTAGGTCCTTTTTAATCTATGTTTTGCTCAGCACAACTTCCCATCTGTCGTAAACAATTGCTTGGATAGATCGAAACAATTTTCCACGAAAACAATGTTTGTGGTCGCCAGAAACATAATAAATACTTACTCCATCGTAAAATAAGTGATACAGATTTATTTAGATTTGCATGTATTTAGACGTGTTTTAGTGTGTATATACATGGACGGCAAGAGTAAAAGAAAAGGTACAAAAAAATAGTCATGTTGAAAAAGGTCCACTATGGTTAAAATGCCTGCCTATGTCATTGTGAAACAAAAACAAACCGAGTAAGAAGAATATTAATAGTTTCCATGAAAACAAAGTTTGTGATAATCAAAAAAATATATTTTCCCATATGGAAGGCAATTGATGACTCCTACAATTATTAAGTCTACAAAGTTATTAGGAAATAAATCATAATTAGTATAAATCTCTACTACTTAGTTAACCAAGCGTGGTCTTGTTGGTGTATTCTTTGCCAAACATGCATTTAACCCTATGGGATTGGAGGTAGTCGGATGTGAAGCTAGGACGGACTTTCAATCCATAATTTATGACAAGATTCATCGTTCAAATCAACAATCATGTTGGTATTCTAATTTTTGGGGTAGGCAAGAGGACACACATTACATGAACTATATTACAAAGATTCAAACAAGCAATGGTACCAAAACAAAATTGTCCACATATCTAGTATGATTGAAGAGAGATTAAAACTTCAATTTTTTGGATTGGTTGGGGCAGCGGCAGTCAAGTAGTGCAATGTACTCTTGCTCAGTCCGCTTGCTCGTGCATAGATGTTCATAAGAAAGGACGATTATCAGCCGCGTATTGCACCACTTGCAGTTGAAAGCCTTCCCAAGTGCAATAAGAAGCACTATCAAGGAATCCTTATGTAGCGAATCCTCCAACCGCTTCCTCTTCACCTTGGTGGGGCGAGACTACTTTTTTTAGGGGGGAAAGGGTTTTTATTCATTCATCAAAGTTTCCGAAATACAAGTGATATATGGCCTTTGCATCAACCAGACATGACGGCCATTAGACAAAGTGACCGCGGCCTTTGCTAACATATGGGCATCCCCTACCAAAACCCTTTTATCATGACCGAAAGTGGCTACTCTAAAAGAAGCACTCCTAAACTCAATTTCACGAAGTACCATGACATAACAACATTGCTCCTTGTTCTTTAGGTTTGTAATCACCTCGAGGCAATCCGAGACCACCTGTATGTCAGCTAGATGGAGATCCATAGCTAGGGAAAGCCCTTCATTGCATTCCATCGCCTCTAAACTTGGTCGATCAGTGAGACCACCATAAACCACAGCCGATGAGCCCACATAGCGACCGTGGTCATTCCAGCAAACTGCTGCCAACGCCCCCTTGTCTCCTTGGCGAGAGATTTCGGCATCAACATGAATTTTGAACTTCCCCGGGCATGGAGGAGCCCACTTGTTGACTTCTCTCCGTCTCGGACCAGCCACTTACTTGTGTTTTGACATCCCCGAGATTTGGAGATCCTCAAGATATCTACTCCCTCCATTCCGGATTCCGGATTATAGGGCTAATACGTATTTCGAGAAAATAGTTTGCCCGTAAATTTGGTCAATAATATATAAATCACATGTCATAAAAATTATACCATCAAAAGCGTATTTAAAATATGAATCTAATAATATAATTTTTGTTAAATATAGTTTGTATTTTATTGACTAAATTAATGGTCAAATAATTTTATCAAAATACGTATTTGCCTTATAAACCGGAATCGTATGTAGTATTAACAAAACACATACAAATAGTAGATATAAGGCCCCGTGGGACGAGACTACATAAGAGCATTGTGGCACACAGTGTCCTATTTTCGGGTGGACTCTTAGGTGCGAGTGGGCTCTGAGTGCTAGGCCCCAGTTCTCTCGCTCAATTTCTGTTTGTGGGCTGTGCACAATGAGGATGGGTAGTGGCAAAGTAGTCAGACTTGTTCGGGCATGTGCAATTTCAGATCTCGGACTTGTCACACACAAAATAGAGAGAGAGATTACACGTTGATGATTACAATTCATGATCTGAATGGCGATAAAGCTTCCGCTTAAGAACTTGGAACCGGCTCCTCTAACTCAGTGAGGACAAGTTAGAGAGGCTACATCTTCTAACTTGCCTTTATAAAAAACATATGATTTTGGTCTACTATATGATTCAAATTAATTTCTATAGTGTCAATGTATGGTAAAGAATTAAATTTGGACAATTTATGCTAGTGTAGTCATCAACAATAATTACCTACATCACATGATAAACAGCCTCCGCAGAATTCCCTTGTTACTTTCTTTAGAAGGCCATGGAACTTCAGCACACGGTGTCTCTATTCCACTCCTGCATTACACGCGACGCCACGCACGATACTAGTCACCAACAACCAACTAGCCCCTTATCACAAAAAAAACTCTCGGTGCAAATTTATACTCCCTGCTTTATAAAATAGGATGCATATAGTTTCCGATCAAAGTCAATCTTTTCAAATTTCGACCAACTAATAAAAAATAATATGAGCATTTACAATATCAAATAAACACAATATGAATATATATTTTATGGCTGTTCTAACAATATTGATTTAAAACTATAAATATTTACTCCCTCTGCCTTGAGGGTGTTGACCTGGCTTTGGCCGGCTCCCGGCTGCCAATTATTGTGGAGACAGACCGCGGCCAATTCATGTTGATTTTACATTCTACTAGGCCTGACCATTCTCCATTTACAAATCTTCTCATATATTAAGGTTCTGGTTAATCTGAGCAATGCGTTGCTCTTTTGTAAAGGTGGACCGAAGACAAGTTAGGGTTAGTCATGTTTTTGCAAATTTTGCAAGGATGGAATGCAGCACGGTCACGATGACGATGGCTCGGCTCGGGACCTGATATTGAGGGCGAGTCTCTTGTAAAACCCTGTTTTCTAATAAAGATCTGGTTTTAATATATATATATATATATAAATTTAGATGAACTTATGATATTTTTTTAACAGAGGGAGTATATATTTTTTATATAGCTGGTCAAAAAAGTTTGACTTTAACAAAAACCTATGTACGTACATCCTATTTTAGAAAGAAGGAATTGCTAACACGAAGCACTAGATACAGGCAGGTGCACACTCGACGGGTCCAAAGCCTCGTCACCGTTCCGACACCGTCCTTTCAAGTTGCAGATCACAAGTGGCCGCTGGCCGGCGGTGCGAATAATGTGCGATCTCATCTCGCCACATGCGAACGTCGAGCTCACTCTCCCATCCCATGAGATATTCCCTCCCGCATCTCCATCACCCAACATTATTCATTCTTTCCTATATACTGTATGCACATTATTAGTTTGTCGGTACGTAGTACGTGCATGAACGCGCCTGACAAACAGCATGCGTCGAGTACGTGTCGAGATAACGTAAAATAAATACCCGGTCGCGTGCGCCGATCGACCTTTGGAACGTGCAGTGGCGATGGCTCGATCGTCCATTTGTACGAATGGAACAAGCCTGGCCAGCTGCCGCCTCCTTGGCCCGAGTTGTAAGTTGCACGGCGCACGCCACGCCAGACGAGCTAAGCTAGCTCCGTCGGAAGTCACGTGCGCGACCCCGCTCGACGACACGTCCACCGCTGTGGAGATATCGTTTCTTTTGCACTTCGCGCCATGGGTCGATCGGTCTGGGATATTTTCTCTTGGCTGGGTGTGTAGTGTACCGACATTATGGGGTGTAGTGTAGGCGTGCGATGATCTGTCCGTTGTTAACTGGTTCCTTTTTAGGATTTTGTGTGTGTGTCCTTTTGGGTATGCTGCTAGTAGTTTGAAAGGCTAGCTACTACTATAGGTAAGTCAGATCTTTACTTGCCTTTTCATCTAAACTTCAATGTTTAATAAATACTTCCCTGTTCTATACAAGACATTTTGACATATCATAATTTACTAAAATCGTCTTATATTTCAAGAAAAAAAAACAAAACAGAGGGAGTAGTACTGCATGACCTTATTGACAGAAAAAATAAATAATAGAAGTGTCACATCAAAATCATTTGAATTTGTAGTCTTCACATGCACACTCCCAAACAACTAGAGAAAAAACTCCAGAAGAGCAAATCCATATAAGCCTAAATAATCTCAAACTAAGGTTCCTAAAGAGTTGCACGAGGGACGCCACATGATGTGAGACCTCGATTTCGTTCAATTCACCATGCCCCGTGACACACCCCTCTGGCTCACCACACTACCAGAGAGGAAGAACAATACAACGAATGCATGAAACTTGAGACCAACAACAAGGCATGCTATTGTACCGAGACAACGAATTATCGATCAAGACTCAAAGATCCAATCCGTGTGACATATACACCATTGGCATGCTGTTATACCGAACATCGAACTATATCCACCGTCAGAATACCGCCGCTAGGGAAACACGAGAAGCACCGAAACTACATAAAAGCCTCTCCCTCGCCCACTAGGCCATACCGGCCATGGGAGACGATGGGAGCTAATAAGGACGCCTTATTCCAGGAAGAAAAAGAAAGTTGTGCTATCTCTTTATCTTTATTTCTGTGGTGCGGTTTAGGGTGTAAAAATGTTAACTAGTTATTTACCGGGTTTACAAAAATTTAAGGTTATATTTGAAATTTTTAGCAACCACACACGCAAAATTGGCCCAAATTAATGATATACTCTCGTTTCCGGCGTGTTTGGTTAGTCGCGTAGTTTTGCTATTTCTCAAGGTGTGTCGATCATCTTCCAATTTCCGCATATTTTGATACCAAGTACGAGTGTGGTACGTATAATAATTCAGTAAGTCCTTATCGTGGTCCTACAGGTCAGAGAGACGTGCATTGCCCGTGGCGCCAGCTCATCGCATTCCCGAACTTGCCGAGTTCTGCCGCCACGCAGGTCACAGGTCACAGGTCACATCGACGCGAGCAAACTGGCCGAAACCGCCGCCGCCCCCACCGTTGCTTCGCCGACGCGTGGTGGCACGGCCCACACGCCAGTGAAGGTACTGTCAGGGAGGCTGCGTGCCCCGGGATAACCGCTCCAGACTCCAGTGAGCCAGCCGCGCCTCCCGCCGCCTTGTCGCGACGCGCGTGAGCTCATCCTATTTCTTCACCCTCCAACCCCGCCTCCGCAGCCTCCTCCCGAAATCACCGCGCCAATCAATAATCACCTGCTGCCTATTCCGCATCCGTCTCGAACCGTCGCGTGTCGTCCTGCTCCTACTCCTGCTTCGGCTTCCGCCGCGCATTCCCCGCCCCCTGTAGTTCGTGCCGCGAGATGGCGGCGGCGGGGAACCGGAAGGAGGAGGAGGACGAGATGACGCTGGAGGACGGCGACATCGACGAGAGCCCCCGCGAGAGCTTCCGCGACGACGACTCCGAGGACGGCGACGAGGGTGAGGATGAAGGCCAGGACGAGGACGGCGACGGGGTCGGCTCGTTCGAGTCCCGCCAGTGGCCGCAGAGTTACAGGTACGCGCTTGCGCCGCGCTGTCGCATTTCTCTGCTCAATCGCCTCCTCTTACATGCTATCATTTGTTCCGGCCTGGTTGATGCCCGTAGTGCGGTTGCTCTGCCTATTTCCCCGCTGTTCAGTAGAGTTTCTGTGTACATGAGAGCGGGTTTTGTTCGGCTGTCCACTTTGCAATTGGGAGTGGATCGACAGAGCGCTAGCACTGACAGTGGATTGACCATTGACGTGTCCGGTTGAAATCATTGGGGGGAGCTGGTTGTGTTCGCTCTAATTTGATTTCCGACAACACCGAATCGAGGGCTCCGAATGGCCTATACAGTTCACTGATACTCGGGGAATAGTCTGATCTGTTCGTTCCAACGGCGAAGGCTAACTGAATCCGGTAGGCCACAGACAACATAATGCCTGATATGGACTTGATGATGCTCTGTTTTTTTTGTTGCTATTAGTAATCATATGACAAGTCGTCCTATGATACATAAAGTGGGTACGAACTAGGAAATATATATTTTGGCTTCTCCTAGCATCAGTATGTACTAATGAAGTCATTTTATAAACTGAAATGTTCAGAGCTGACACTACATGTGTTGCCACCTCGGGTACGCATTTATTTTCATTCCGATCGGGATCGGGATTGCATTGATTGGTGCCACCAGAACATAAAGCATAATTAATCAATGCCTTTGCAGGCATATTTTTACTACTACTAGCTGGTCGTATACGATAATGCCATCGTTTCAGTATACTGGAGAGGTCTACGTTGGTCAATAATCACCGCGCCAATAATCACCATTGACGTGTCTGGTTGAAATCTTTGGGGAGCTGACCGTGTTTGCTTGTATTTGATTTCCGACAAACTGAATTGAGGTCTCTGAATGGCATATACAGTTCACTGATACTTGGGGAATGGTCTGATCTGTTCAAACGGATGCGGTGAAGGTTAACTGAAACCAGCCGGCTACAGACGACGATAATGCCTGATATGGACTTGATGATGCTCTCTTTATTTGCTTTTAGTAATTGTATGGAAAGTCGTCGTATGATACATAAGTGGCTACGAACTAGTAGGAAATATATATTTTGGCTTCTCCTAGCATCAGGATGTTGCTTTATTTATAAAGCTGGGCGCGAGCCTGTTTCGAGGAGTATGTACTAATAATGATGTCATTTTATAAAGATAGTATTATTAAACTGAAACTAGCAAGGTGGCCCTCGCAAATGCAAGGGCATCATCTTTAGTGGGTTGAACGTGTTTGAGAAATAAAACATTATTTCATGTTTTATCAAAAGGAAAAAACACGTTACAACCATCGACAACTGGTATGGAAAACAAAATTCAGGTACAATAACATCTTTGGCCATCTTAAATTTGTAACCTTATCATTATATTCAAACTTTGGCGATTATTTGATATATTAATATACTTTTAAAAATTAATTATTAAATTTTGGGCGTATTCATTAACATGTTGATTGACCGGTAGTCAAAGTTATGAAAGTATGGCTCTTGGTTTTTTAGAACACCATCTATTGATATATCATATACTTCCTCCTCCGTTCAGAAATAAGTGACTCCGATTTGCTGAGATATTCATGTATATGTATGCATCTAGATACATGCAAATTTAGAAAAATTTGAGTCACTTATTTCTGAATGGAAGAATATTTTTTTTAAATATCTCTATTTTATCTTGATTTTCAATGCACTTATGATACAAACTCTATCACATGTAATTTATTTCATGCAACATGTCTATGCAGCTAGGACCATGGGTGGACCTAGCGTCCCTCTAGCACGGGAACCCGCCTAGGCTTGCGAACGGTGCAAATCTTGCGTTTTTATAGATTTGTAGCAATTTTGTCTTAAAAAATCACATCATAAACTCATTCTCTAAGGCTTACGAATGTTTCTAGATCATCCTCCACTGGCTAGGAAAACATAGTTCAAGACTGTTAATCAATTTTAAATATTATTGTGTGATTAAAATGACATGTGCTCCGATGTTGATTTTATTACTCTCACATGAAGTCATATATAGAATATTCTAATTTTGTCTATTATACAAAACATAGTATCCTCTAGAACAATTCCCCAAAACTGATATTGTACGCCTTTCAAGTTCTCTAGATAAAAATATTACTGCCATGATGTGTGGACAATAAAGATGAAAGGTATGAATGAAAACAAAAGACAACAACACTAACTGTAAGGATATCAAGAACTTTCCAGCATGCCTCGTCCTATCCTCTTGAAAATACAGGGTTGTATACTCTTGCTTGCATACATATACAAATTGGGCCAGGCTTCAAGGTTTTACTATCACTATAGTAGTAAGAGGTGCATCCATGATTAAAATGTTCAATTAAGCGAGTTTTGAAACCTATGTATCTTATTTTATATTTTTCACGAAACTTGAAGTGTACTTGTATCGAGACAAACTATGATTTTTTAGCATCGATCGTGGGGCTTGATCCCCATAGTAAGATTATTTTAAGTTTCACAATATTTATAGTTATGTATATATATACAAAACAAAATAGTAAATTTATAGTGGTTCTCAATCCATTTTGGCAGATTATTCAGGTACCTTCCTTCACCCTATGCTTATGCTGAATGATCTCATGAATAAATCTTCCTTCCATGACCTGAAAGAGGGCATAACCTTCTAGAAAATTGCCTTTTCACCTGCTTCCAGATATGCCATGAAGTTAGGATGACCACATTAGCAAAGAAGGGTTTTCCAAATTTCCGTGATGGGTGATTAGTAGGGTGGTTGTACCAGTAGTGATCAATCAACACCTAGGTTTGATGTCACGAGCCTCATTAAGCTGGAATATAATTTTAGTGGAGGGACACTCTCTTCATTCGTGAAAATATGTGTGGTGATTAAGCATCTTTATCATATTTTCAGCCTTCGTCGTCTGGCTTATCCAAAATTACATTAGAATCCGCTGGCTCATCCTCATCATCCGAAAAGAAAACAAAGAGAATACACATTTGTTTCAATGATATGTCTAATCAGACTTAATTTTTGAGTATGAGGAGCATTCTCATCGATAGTGTGACTAATGTGATGGCTTCGTTAACCTTCAAGTTCAGCTACTCCGAACTGGCAAACTTAATCAAACAAAGTTTTCATTTTTCTGTACTAAAGTCATGCATACAACGTACAATACTAATCAGGGTACAATTCATTTTTTTGTGGGCAAAACACTCCATATGCTAGCAGCCTTTTGCTCTACCATGACGAGGCACGTTTCCGGCCAGCAGGGTAGCTAGCACGAACGTCTGTGTTTGTAGTGATTTCTCCAGCTATTCCAACTGATCCTAGATATATGTATACCGAACGCTGATTGTTTAAATAGTGAGTTCACAGCCGACACGTTATCTTCTCTCAATATTAACCGTGTCATACAGTGACTATAACCTTCGTAAGGCCGATTGCTTAAATCGGAAGTCCACACGTCCAACACGTTAGATTAACTGTGTCAAACGTTCCCCTAAAGGTTACGTAACCATTAATCTCTTGTTAAATCCTGGCCATAAATTTTTGATCTAACTATCAAAAATAATTTAGATGATGTGGCTTAACGTGGTGGCTCTATTTAAGACCTGTATATTGCTTTTAGTATATAATAGATGTTCAAAGCTGACACTAGATGTGTTGTCGCCTGGGGTGCGCATTTATTTTCATTACCGGTCGGGATCGGGATTGCATTGATTGGTGCCACCAGAACATAAAGCATCATTAATCAATACCTTTGCAGGCGAATTTTTAGTAGTAGCTGGTTGTATACGATAATGCCATCAGTTCCGCTTTTCATGTACAGATGGTATGCTCACTGTGTGCTGTATATTTGCAGAGAAACAACTGACACCTACACAATTGCTGCATCTCCGATCTTCGGTTACCTGGGCCCTTCAACGAGCAAGTACTCAATTGATGGTGGCCGTAGCAGTCTGGCTTCTGACCCGAAGCTGCCTCTTATCTCGGATAAACTAGAATCTGTCAAGAGCCTGCGGAGACATCTTCTCGGTTCTGCTAGAGATGAGAAACTCTCGTTTCAGTATACTGGAGAGATCTATGTCGGTCAAGGATGCAGTGTAACACAAACAGTCTTCAATGGTACCGCAAACATTGAAATATAGACTAGAGAGTTGGGGGTGTTCAGTTACTTCCTTACTGTTAAACATGCTTGACTATTGTATGTTTCTTTTTTTGACAGGTATTAATGTACTTGCTGGTGTTGGCCTTCTTTCCACTCCTTTTACAATTCATGAAGCTGGATGGGCTGGTCTTGCGGTTCTGGCTGTTTTCGCTATTGTTTGTTGTTATACTGGAGTTCTTCTGAAGCACTGTTTTGAGAGCAAAGATGGCATTTCTACCTATCCAGACATCGGGGAGGCTGCCTTTGGAAGAATTGGCCGCTTGATCATATCTGTAAGTTCCGTCTTCTGTATAATAAGATGGACTGCGTAGCATTCTAGTTTTTTTTCTCCGAAAAGACATCCCAGCCTCTGCATCTGAGTACTACCAAAACTCCTGATTTCTGTACAATAAGATGGATCAGATAGCATTCTAGATTATGTTGTTAGCATCTGAGTACCACCAAAAGTCATAAATCAGTATATCACAACCTTAAAAAACTACTCCTGTATTTGGCTGTAAGGTTGTGCGTTCAGTGATACACTGTCCCTACATGCATACATTTTCTAGGTCATTGCTATTCATTTTGTCGGTAAAAAACGAAATTAAATTATTTGCACAAGCATCACGTGTGAACAACAGAGACATGCAGTGTGTCCACCCTCTTGTTGTCATTTTGTTATGTGCTTTGGTATTAGCTTGACAACCTGATCCTTGCTGAGTCCTTGCCACATCTTAAAATTCACAAGCTAGAATAATTCTGATCCTTGCTGGATCTTGCCATATCTAAAATTTCACAAGCTAACCTAAGCACCTGCTGATCCAGACTCTAGATCATTATTCCTCTTTTGAAATATTACCTTCACTTCAGAATTCACGTGACATGAATATGTCAAATTTATAAGAAATAAGTTCAAGTCTTAGCTACCCCAAGTATTCTAGAAAGAAAAGTCTTATCTACCCCTAGGCTGAGAAAATACACATCTCGTTTCTAGCCCCATTTTTCTTACTTTCATGCATAAATTATTTTTCTTTGAAAGTAAAGAATCACTGACTGAGGTTTATGTATTTTTTTTGTTTCTGCAGATTATTTTATATACCGAGTTGTATGTAAGTACCTCATTCTACCTGGCTTACATTTTAAGTTTGTCATCTAATTGCTTGTTGATTATGCAAATTAGCGAACTGTTTCTCAGACTTATCTCATGTATAATTCTTCGGAAATAAACATTTATCTCATACATATATTTATTGGATGCAGTCATATTGTGTGGAATTCATTATTTTGGAAGGTGATAATATGACATCAATCTTTCCTGGCATTAATCTTAATGTTTTCGGGATTCATGTCGACAGTAAACATTTCTTTGGAATGTTAACTGCTCTTGTAGTCCTGCCCACAGTATGGCTGCGAGATCTTCGGGTGCTCTCATACCTTTCAGGTCTCACTACCCTTAGTCTTAGCCCGCTTAACTAATTTTATTACAGCCATCATTAGTAGTATTAACACAATACAAGTACTTGTGCAGCGGGTGGTGTCATTGCAACTCTTCTGGTTTTCGTATCTGTTGCTTTAGTTGGCACTACTGAAGGTGTAGGCTTCCATCAGACTGGGGAGGCAGTAAAGTGGAGTGGCGTGCCCTTTGCTATTGGTATTTATGGTTTCTGCTACTCTGGACACTCAGTATTTCCAAATATCTACCAGTCAATGTCTGACCGCACAAAATTCACGAAGGCACTTTTCATATGGTATGTATTAACAACTTTCTTACACGGGTTAGTTTTGTTATGTAATGATTTAATTTCTGAATGTATGAATAAATTGTATTCTACAGCTTCGCGATTTGCACAGCAATATATGGCTCGTTTGCTATTTTTGGATATCTCATGTTCGGTGACAAGACGCTGTCACAAATAACTTTGAATCTTCCAAAAGAGTCATTTGCGTCGAAAGTTGCACTGTGGACGACGGTAAGAATTGTCTATGCCTTAATTTTGGTTCCCGGTACTGTAACTGTTCCTTAATGTCGACCATTAAATCTTTTTTATGGTGTTTCAGGTGATCAACCCTTTCACCAAGTATCCTTTGTGAAATTTATTGTCAAACTCTCTAACGCTAAGGCGTACAGTATTATGTTGATTTTCACTGTGCCTAACTCGATATGGAATTGTTTCATCCTTAACCACAAACAGATATGCCTTGTTGTTAAACCCATTGGCTCGGAGTTTAGAGGAGTTGCGCCCTGAAGGGTTTCTGAATGAAACAATTGTCTCTATCATTCTGAGGAGTGGCCTAGTTGCATCAACTGTTGTCATTGCCTTTCTTCTACCATTCTTTGGTATGTGGTTTACCTTTTTTTTTTCTGAATATTGATCTGTTACTTTCAGCACTGATTGCTATTGCCGTCTCTGCTTTTGAAAATGAATGTTGAATCTTCTGTTCATAGAATGCATTCTTATGACATGCTAGCTTTTCTAGTCTTTTAGGAATACATTCTTCAGTGTCATTGCTCTTAAGAAGGATATCCAATTTACTTTATTGTATTACATTTTTATTTTATTTCCCTTCTCGAAATGAAAACACGTTTGCTATGGAGACATGCTACTTTGGAATGACAAATGCTCCATGAACTGTGGTCTCCTATGACACGCAGTTATTGATCTCGCTGGAAGCTAAATGCAAAGTGACGCATTAAAAATATTAAGTACCAACATTGGTAGTTGAAACAACATTTGAATTCATTACATTCTCAAGATATTTCTCTTGTATGCTATTGGAAAAATCACCTTTTCGTAGTTTTAGGATTGAGATATGCACTGATCTTCTCAGATGAATAAATATTGTTTACTAATGATTCAAGGGCTGCATTAAGCTACTCCCTCCGTTCACTATTATAAGACCTCTTAGATATTTCAATATGGAGTAGGTACGGGCCGAAGTGAGTGAACTTACACACCGAAACATGTCTAAGTAGATGCATTTTCGAAAAAGCCTGAAACATCTTGTACATATTCCAAAAACATTTCTGGCTGCAATAGTTGTGTGAAGTTTAGCTGATTAAGTAGTCATCTGGTTTGTTATCTTTCATAGAAGATCATATATTTCTGATATGTGGATTGCATATTTCAGGTCTGGTGATGGCTCTGATTGGATCTCTTCTTAGTATACTTGTGGTATGTTATTTAATACCTTGTACTATTGTACTGAGCTGCATAATAAGATAAAATTGTGAAAAGGTCAAACATGTGAAAAGAAAATACTGTTGCCCAATGGAATGGTAGACCTGACTACCATCCATGCGGCTGTTGTGAGAATAACACTCATCCATCTGCTAGTCTTCTTCTCCTGAAAACCTGTCACTTAAGAAATTCAGATGACAGAGTAACAAACATACTCTTTCTAATATATTTCCATGATTACAGGCAGTCATAATGCCTGCCTTGTGCTTCTTGAAGATCACACAGAATAAAGCTACGCGTACACAGGTAAGTTACCAACAGTCATAAACTTAGCTTTCCTAGCTTTCGTCTCATCTGCAGATGAACATTCAGGCCTTTTCTCTGAGAACCACACTGATTCGGTTATTCCACACTCTCCAATTTCAGGTCATTGCAAGCATTGCTATAATAGTAGTCGGGGTCATCAGCGCTGCGCTCGGGACTTACTCCTCGGTGGCCAGGATAATCGGAAACTACTGATTCTTGCAAGGCAATCTCTTCCGACTGGTCTCAGTACTATCATTCTTGCTAGAGTTTTTGCCGTCTATCATGGGATTCTACAGAGTTTTGTGTACATCCTTCGACCTAGTATAGTCGATTATAAAGACTGCATCACTAGCAAACAGTGTAATCCTATTACCGTTTAGTTGCTGCTATATCATTTCGTTTACTAGGTTTCTGTCAATTTCTGTGCTTTGATCGTTGGCCGCTGATGATCTGGCAAGGTCAACTCCTGATCTTTTCAGCATTGTTGATCTGCTAGGAACTGGACCAACTAGATATAATTAAATAGCCCAGGATGGATCTCAAGGACTTGGCAGCTAGTATCAGTAGGTGGGCTGGGCCTTATCTTGTTTCTGCCTCCAAAGAGTGAAGAGGAGCGGGCCATTTTTGTCACGACGACTGCATTCTGCACGGAGTGGGGCTCTGCTATGCAAACAAAAGAGCACTAGTATTTTTTTTCTCCCCTAAAAAAAGCCCTCCGTTTAAAAATTACACCGCCATTTGGAATTGTAAGAAGTTCTGGCATGTTTCTGTATCACATGTATATAGATGCGTGTTTTAGTGTGCTTGTTCACTTATAATTCGGAGGGGCGGTAGTAGTATATTTTTTCAAGTACACAACAAGAACTTGAAGTAAGTAACTACAGAAGTGCAAATTTATTTTATCATGACACAGCATATATGTTCTCTCATTAGTCAGAAAAAGCACACATTACAGAACTGATATAGGTTGAGAAATATTTCTTCTGAAATGTGTAATTTGGCCTTTGTTGGACTCTTTCCCCCTCCTAATATATAACATGCAGTTCTTTTGCATGTGGTTCTAAAAAAAGCACGCATAAAAGATGAAGGTAAGAAAAACCCGTAGGCACTTTGGAACGGGAGAATTTATCGTGTCAATTTGCAGCCCCCCTTTCCATGTTTCCAGAGAATCTTATCATTGTCATCGCAATGCATGCAAGCACTCGAACACCCAAAAAAGCACACCTCATGCTTTACGAACACACGAGAAAAGCATAGATGCAGCAGTACAATCACCAAATATCTTTTCGTACCACAAGAATGAGGCAAATGTGGTGGCAGGGGAAAGCAAGGAATTGTTAAGCTTGACTAATAAAAAGGCAGGAGGGCACTGCGAAAAGAAGGCTTTGAGGAACTTTTCACACAAAGCCGGAGCCTGCTCCTTTTCGGGGGCTCAACCTTTCGCCTCACATTCGTTTTCAACGAGGAAATGTGTACCAAAGCCTAAGCGGCCGGACCAACTAATTAAACAAAAGGGAACATTACAAGACCCTCAATAGCAAACACAAAGAAGGTGTGTTGTGTGTTGTTCCCTTTATGTAAAGATAGGCATCTTTTCTTGCAGGAGCATCCCACTAATTGCTGGCTAGCAGCATTTGGCTAGACCGTCTCAAAAGACACATGAGAGGAGGGAGGAGGCTAGCTCCTCCTTTCTTGCTTGCTTTCCAACCTCATGACATGACCGACTTTTAGTAGTGCAATCTATCTTTCTCTCTGCCTTGGAAAGTGGCTAATCCTTTCTCTTCCTTTCATTGGCGTCTCAAACTCCCTGGCCTCTTCCTCCTTTTCCCTACCAAAAGGTTTATGCCATCTTTTCTTAGCTACACGCCCTCATTCCATACCATGCCGTGGGCCATCAAGCATGATGCTCTTTGTCAAGAGCTCCCCAGGTGCCTTCACACTGTTAGATGTATATATGTATATTGTATTTCCCCCATATGTTAGGGGGCTTCCTGCATATTTGCCCTGTACATGTACTATATATTGTGGCCTTTGGCCCCAGAGGAATATAAGTTGCATATTCCTGACATGGTATCAGAGCTAGGTTAGCCTCCTTCTATTCGCAACTTCGTCGCGTCAGCCGCCACCGTCCCTGTCGCCAACGTCCTTGCCGTTGTCGCCGCCGCCGGTTGCCGTTTGTCCACGTCCAGTTTTCGGATCCAGATTCGTTTCTCGCGCGGTTTCCTTGTTCACGCGAGATTGATCTGCTACCTCGACGCCTCGATCTGCTCAGATTCGTTTTCTTGCGCGGTGTCCTTGTTCCGCGCGATCGATTCGCTACCTCGCCGTCTTGATCTGCTCCAGGAACTGCCTGCCTCGATCTGCTCCCTGGCGGGTCCTACCCGGGCCTCCATCACGCGGGAACCGCCCGGCCTCCATCACGCGGGAACCGCCCGTCCACGCGGGACCACCCTCCGCCAGACGCACGCGGGATCGCCCGCCCTCCGCCAGACGGAAACACCACGCGACTCGCCTGCCCGTCACTTTGCGCATGGGACCGCCACGCCGACACCGAGCCGACATGCCCACGCAGACAGTCCGCCTCCTCGACACCGCCGGTCTTTGCTCCCTGACGCTTCGCCTGCGGCTGACTGCCGCCTCCTCCGCCGCCGGCTCGATTTTGTCCACGTCGGATCGATCTGTAAAAAAAAAAAAAAAATTGAGAGAGATGTCTTACGGTTCGCTACGTTGCGATTCCTCGCTGTCCGGTGATTTTCGATGGCGAATTATCGATTTTGCCTTTATGCGTGTTCACATGCGGTCTCCGTCTTTGGGGTGTGCTCTGGCGAGGTCCCTGTCCGTGCCCGCTCTGTAGCTCCTCCGCCCGACGCCGATTGTGCTTGCTGATGCTTCAGAGGCCAAGGATCTTTGCCGCCGAGCCGATGATATTGTCTTGCTGCCTATGACCAAGCTCAAGCAATATTCTGGCGATCTCGAGTCCTATCGCCACGCCCGATTGCCTACACTCGATTGGGTCGATGAGGATGCTCGTCTTCTTTGTTCTCACATCCGTGTTACGCCCCGATGTCTTCCGAGTTCATGAGTCTCCCTCTTCGTTCTGCTCGGTGGGCCCATCTTCGTCGGCGTTATCACCGTCAGGGATGCTCTTTACCTGTCTGTGGTTCGCCAGAGCATGCTCTTGACGAGGTGATTCCACTATTGATGAGTTTTATACTCAGTCTTGCTATCTGGCGTCGACTTGATTCTCTCCGTCTTCTGTTTGTGGCACATGCTCGTCTTTGCCAGCGCTTCGGACTTGGAGTTTCACCGCATCTATGAGTTTCTGTATCGGCTTCGCCAAGAGTTTGAGCCCCGGCATGCTCAGCTGAATGCTTGTGGTCGTGTTCCGCTCTCTGAGGTGTTGTCTGAGCTTCGGGCTGAGGAGACCCGTCTCCGTAGTGCTGGTCTTCTTGAGGTTCCATCTGCGCTTGCTACTCGTGGTGCTCCTTTGCCGCCTGCTCCCTCGACTCACCGGGTCTCTGTCTTGCCACCGATACTACCCACTCCTCCGTGTCGAGGGGTCACCAAAGACCAAGCCTCGGGGTCCGAGTCGGCCAAGAAGCTCGTGGTCGTGGTCGCCGTGGTTCTCTCAATCGCTTCTTCGCAACAGGATGGTCATACTTGGGCCACTGTTATACAGGACCCAGGTACGCCAAGACCGAGCTCGAGGACGTCGGCTCCTTCCGGGTCTTGCAGTTGACTCTCTCTGATCGGGACATTATCCAGAGTCTTGGCAGTGCGCTTGTCGCCATGTGCTCTTCTTCGACGGGCTGCTGGTTCTCATGCTGACTCTTCAGCACTGTCATGACCCCACCTTCTACACGATCAGTCGTCTCCGTGGTATCTGGATTACGGAGCTTCTTTTCATATGACCTTTGAGTCTTCTTCTCTGTCCGCTTCGTTCTCTCCCTTCTCCTGTCCGTGTTTTCTACCGATGGTACCTCTCTCCTGTTTCTAGTCGGGCACCCTTTCTACCTCTTCTTTTTTGTTCTGATATTTCTCATGTCCCTCTTCTTAAGATGAATCTGTTCTGCTAGCCAGCCACCGACTCTGGTTGTCGCGTCATTCTTGATCTTGATTCTTGTGTTGTCCAGACCGTCGCACCCAGCCCTGGTTGAGCTGGCCTCGCAGTAGTGATTCTTCAGACTTTGGGAGTTAGATCGGCTTGGCGTTCCTTCCCGCCCGTCATCCGCCAGTTCTTCTCCGGTTGTCGCCTCTACTACCAGCTCTTTTTCAGCGATGGCATCATCGTCTTGGTCACCTCTGTGAATCTCGCCTATCGTCATTAGTTCATCGTGGTCTTATAGGGTCTTTCTCAGGAGATGGGTCTTTGCATTGTCAGGGTTGTAGGTTGGGTAAACAGATTCAGCTTCCCTATCCTACTAGCGTCATATCTCAGACCTTTTGATTTAGTTCATTCGATGTTTGGGGTCCGCTCCTTCGCTTGAAGGGGCCATCGCTACTATGTTTTATTCATCGATGATTTTTCTCGGTACACTTGGTTGTATTTTATGCGCTCTCGTAGTGAGGTGCTCTCCATATATCGGCGTTTTGCGGCCATGGTTCGTACTCAATATTCTACCCCCATCCGTGTGTTTCGTCGATTCCTTTGGTGAGTATATCTCCCGGATGTTGCGAGGTGTTCTTGGAGCAGGCACTCTTCTCGATTCTCCATCTGGCGCACATGCCGAATGGCGTTCTTGGCGTAAGCATCGCCATCTTCTTGAGACCACTCGGCGCTATGATGATTGCTTCTTCTCTCCGCCGCATTTCTGGTGAGGTGTCGCTACATCGGCTTACCTCATCAATATTCAGCCTTCTTACGCCTTGCGGTGGTATCCTCTTGGCGCCTTTCCGACAGCTTCCAGATTACTCCATGCTTCGCTTGTTTGGTTGTGTTTGCTATGTTCTCCTTGCTCGCGAACGCACCAAACCGACCGCTTCGATTGAGTGTATCTTCCTCGGATACGATGATGAGCATAAGGGCTATCGCTGTTGGGACCACATTGGTCGTCGGATGCGTATCTCTCGTGATGTTACTTTTGATGAGGCGCGTCCTTTCTATCCTCGTCCCACACCGGTACTTATCCGGTGGAAGATATCTCTTTTCTTCTCTTTCCTGACACACCTCCTTCTACTCCTATTGTGTCTTCTTCAGGATCTCCTCACCCTGATGTCTCTTCTTCGACACCGTCTTCTTCTGCTCCATCTAGTTCTCCTAGTTCTCCTCGTTCTCCGGAGTCTTCCTCTACTATTCCCTCTTCTTCATCGTCGTCTCCTGCGCCGTCTTCCTCTGATGATCTTCCTCTACTGCCTGCTCAGCGTCGTGCTCCCAACCGTTACTCTCCTAGTCAGTATGGTCTTTCTGTTGTCTCCGAGCCGACTTCTTATCGGGATGCTGAGCATCATCCTGAATGGCAGCTGGCCATGGCTGAGGAGATTGCTGCGCTTGAGCGCCGCACAGGATCTTGTTTCTCCCCCTCCCGGTGTTCGTCCTATCACGTGTAAGTGGGTCTATAAGATTAAGACCCGCTCTGATGGATCTCTTGAGCGCTATAAAGCGCGTCTTGTGGCTCGTGGTTTTTAGCAGGAGCATGGTCGTGACTATGATGAGACCTTTGCCCTCAGCCCATATGACCACTTTATGCACTCTTCTTCTGTTGCTCGTCACCGGGTCCGTGTCTCAGCTTGATGTTCAGAACGCCTTTCTCAATGGTGAGTTGCGTGAGGAGGTTTATATGCAACCTCCTCCTGGGTATTCTGTTTCCGAGGGGATGGTTTGTCGTCTTCGACGGTCTCTTTATGGCCTCAAACAGGCTCCTCGTGCCTGGTTTGAGCGCTTTGCCTCTGTAGTGACTGCTGCTGGTGTCTCCCCTAGTGCTCATGATCCAGCGTTGTTTGTTCACACTTCTCCTCGTGGACGCACTCTTCTTCTTCTCTATGTTGATGACATGATCATTACTGGTGATGATCCTGAGTATATCGCCTTTGTTAAGGCTCGTCTTCGTGATCAGTTTCTTATGACTGATCTTGGTCCTCTTCGATACTTTCTTGGGATTGAGGTTTCCTCCACTGATGGCTTTTACATCTCTCGTGAAAAGTATATTCAGGATCTTCTTGCTCGTCTTTGCTCTTGGGGATGAGCGCCGTTGAGACCCCTATGGAGCTTAATGTTAGCTTCAACTCTTGACGGTGATCCTTTACGATCCGACGCGTTACCGTCATCTTGTTGGGAGTCTAGTTTACCTTGTGTCACCGTCACGACATCTCTTATCCTGTTCATATTCGAGTCGTTTGTCTCTGCTCCCACCATTCACTATAGTCATCTTCTCCGTGTTCTTCGTTATCTTCGTGGTACGGTCACTGTCGCCTTTTCTTTCCTCGTTCCAGCTCTCCGGCTCCGGTTATTCGGACGCTACATGGGCGAGTGATCCTTCGGATCGTCGTTCACTTTCTCGCCATCGTGTGTTTCTTGGTGGTTCGCTCATTGCTTGGAAGACGAAGAAGCAGCGGTTTCCGCTCGAGTGTTGAGGCTGAGTTGCGTGCTATGGCCTTGTTGACCGCTGAGGTGACCTGGTTACGGTGGTTACTATGGATTTTGGGGTCTCTATTACCACACCCTCTTGTTTTGTCCGACAAGACAGCTATTAGTGTTGCACGTGATCCGGTCAAGCATGAGCTTACCAAGCATATTGGTGTTGATGCTTTCTATACACGTGCTCAGCAGTGCGAGGTTGTTGCGCTCAAGATGTGCCTTCCGACTACATTGGATTTCTTCTGAAGGCACAGAGCGAAGATGATTCTTACTCTCCAAACTCAGTGTTGTGGATCCACCATGAGTTTGCGGGGGGGTGTTAGATGTATATATGTATATTGTATTTCCTCCATATGTTAGGGGGCTTCCTGCATATTTGCCCTGTACCTGTACTATATATTGTGGCCTTTGGCCCCAGAGGAATATAAGTTGCATATTCCTGACACACACCTTGTTAGAGAGGCATGAGCAGGCGCTCAGTGGGTGATGATTGATAAAGCTCTTCCACTTTCTCGGTGCACATTTTCAATTGGGAGGCCGTCCGGCCATGGTTAAAAATTATGATATTATGTAAAGTTGTGGTAGTGCCTGATTAAAGTGTTAGCGATAGAGCTAATCATGGCGGTTAAAAAGCGCAATTAGCCTTTAGGTTGGGGTGTGGCATGGTGGAGTGGAGTGGAGTGTAGCAGACCAACCAGCCATGATGCGTTTTCACGCTTTCACCTTTGCACCAACTCTGTTTCTTCAAGCCAAGGATTGATCGATTGGATCGGTGGATGATCTACGCGCACGGGCGAGCAGAGGCAGGCGCACGCATCGGCCGATCATTCCTCATGATGCCTCGTACTAAGTTGCATGGTAACAACTTGAGCAAAGCAAAAGTGGCTACCAATCCATGGCTGCTTGCTTTATTTTCATCCCTCGTCTCCATTGTTCTAGCCAGGAAAGGAGCGAAGAAAGCAGTATGTAGGCGACTTTGCTTGCTTGCATCTCTATCCCATGCATGACACGGAGCAAACACGGCATGATTTCACCACCAAAGTTGCCATCCACTCAAGAAGAAAAGGAGAGTTTATGCTGCCGCTCCTCCTTAAAAAGGAGAGGGGAAAAAAGCATGCATAGTAGTGAAATTATGCGTGTATAAACCACGCTACTAGCTAGCTAGCCAGAGACAGAGAGCCTCCTTTTAAATCATTGATGCTTACATGAATGATGCTCGGTTCGCTTTTACGCCTTTCTACAATAATTACGCACGCTCGATCGACCTGCTAGCTGCCGTCTCTGAAAGAAAAGGAGGAAGAAAGAAAGAAGGTAAAAAGAAAAAGGTTCACTTGGTGCATAAGACATGGCTGTGATTTCCTCTGGTTAATTACCACACGACGTGCAATCTGCCTTCTGGGGCTCTGACAGTATGCACGGAGATTCAGACAATCACGGCATGATGGGGTTATCGGGAGGGGCATGTATGGGGTTACTGGAAGGGTGTCCTAAGTGACCTCGGAAAACTGCACGCAACACTGACACCTGATTATTATGAACTCTTCGACTGATCGCTTAATCATGCGTGATTCAGAGGCGGGGTACTATCATACTTAATGTAGACGCATGCATATGAGTAGTCTCTCGGAGTACATACCATGCAAGATACTGGTACTCCCGCTCCGTACTAGTAGAAGTAGAATACAACTGTCCAAAGAAGACTGCTTCGTCATTGCTTCTCGATGGATGTAAAAAAACAGAAGGCCCCTTCTTTGAACGGAAGCTTTACATACGAGCATGCCTTGTCGATGTAGACATCTTGGCCCTACAGCATATAAAGGTCAAGACACATATATGTAAACGGCTGCTTCCCCCGAATTTCCATCCCAAAGAGCGCGCACATCACCGCACACGCATACTGTAGTTGGGAACAGTGTGTCCGTCCATCCATGGCGATGGATGGCGAGCGAGAGCAGGCGCCGGAGCTGGATCCATGCATGATGGATGATTCAGTCGCCGTCTTTCTCTTTTCTGGTAAAGAATATAGCGAGGTGGGGGACTGGGGGCACGTCGTTGGATGGATGGATCACTGCGTATGCTTAGTTTAGCTTAGGGGTGAGCATATACCATCACCACATGCCTTTTTCTCCCCGTTAAGCGTGGGGGCGAAAAAGATGATTATTACGGTATGATGCTGCTGATTTGAGCGAGATTCGGTGCACAGAGGGTGGACAAGGAGATGGGGGCTCCGGAGTAGGAGCCCGCTCGCCCGCCCGACCGGCCCCTCCGGGCACTGAAGTGCCGTGGTCCGTGTGAGGAGATAGAGCGATCGTAAAGGAAATTGACAATTTTTTTGGGAGCCATGTCGGGAAACCCCTATTTTTTGTGGGCAATATAGCTGATAAACCCTATGCATCAACATGTACATTTATATTTCGAAAATCACTGAAATTTGGTGCTGGATTTAAATTTTCTTTTTCTAGAACTCGAAGGAGGTTTATGTGTCTATATATTAAGACAAGAGATTTTGTTACAAAATCATCCGCGCCACAAACAGTCGCTCGATATATAATCCATTCTAGCCTCTGGTGCTGGATTTTAATTAAGATGGGGATGACCGTACAAATGGGTTTATGAGGGATATCAAGAGAGAGCAAGTATAGAAGCGCCATTGGATTGCAACCCGACAGGGCAGCATGTCTACCTAGCCCATGGATGTATGTATAACCTGCATATAAGCGCATGCACCTGCATGCTCGGGACACTTTAGTTCGTGTACGTGCACACAGATGAGGACCGGAGGGGAGCGTGTCGAGCGCCCAGCGCGCGTAGTAGGTACTCCCTCCGTTCCAAAATATAAGATGTTTTAGTTTTGTGAAGAAAATGAATCTAGACTTCTTTTAGTGTGTAGATTCATCCCAAAGTTGAGTGAACCTAAATACTAAAACAAGTCTAGATTCATCTTCTTCACAAATCTAAAACATCTTATATTTTGAAACGGAGAGAGTAACCTTTAACGTCTTAATAAATACTGAACCTTTTTCGATCCACCTTTTGTGTGTTTTTGTTGCGTTGGGTTTTGTGCTAGTAGCGTATGCCCTCATGCACCGTGCCTCAGCAAACAAAATGCCGTACGTGGTTGGTTATGTGTACCATCTATCTATTCACCCTGGTGAGATGATGAATGGATGAATAACCACCCCACTACAAGAATGTGCCCACGGCATGCATGTCATGTTCGTTAGATGGAGTGATCCATCCCTTTCCTAGGAGCTTGCTAGCTAGATAGTCCACGGAAGATACAGGTCATGTATATTGTGCCTTGATTGGGCCTACACTTTTTGGATGGCATGGGTCCATCGAGGTATGTATGTGCACGCTAATTATTTGTTTGTCTCTTTTCAAATACTGTGCATGGTCCACTAGCACACCCAATACACTTCCATTAATTTTAGGTCTGCAATAATGCATGTTATGTTACATAGTCCAATGTGTGAAATTGTCCCAATCACGTTGTATGTTCATTCCAAGTTTTGAAGAGGAAAAATTCAAGGATGACTGAAAACCATTATAAATTCACTATTCTAAATTCATTACTTTGGTATGTAAAATACAAATGAGGAACAAAAAAATCCTAGGGTAGAGAATTTTTTGATACATAAATATAAATATGGACTAAGGAACTTTTAGTTCCGGGAAAAGGGGTGAAAAATCTATTAACCTTTCCTATTTTTGTTGGGTTCAAGTTGGACGAGAATAATATTCTTTGACAATTTATTTATTTATTTTCAAATCAATCCATTTATTAAATATTCCAAAAATGTCTTTGGCTCCCAAGCTCCAATGCTCCATTCATTTTTACAAAAAGTTAAAAATTATATTTGCAAGTTTTAGAAAATCTGAAAATAATTCTGGATATAGTCAATGGTGTATCCTACAAGGATGCAAAATCACAACATGAAATTCTTTGTATCGTGGGCTACACAAAAATGGAAAAATCTGATAAAGTCTAGAGATTTAAAAATATACATACTCAGATCCACACTTTTGGCATTTTTGTGTAACTCGGAGTAGAAAGTATTTAAAATTGATATTTTACAAGTTTTTAGATACATCGTTGGCTACATCCCTACCTTCATTTTTTTCCAAACTCGCAAATACAATTTTTGAATTTTTTAAAATAAGGGGATCACCGGAGCCCGGGAGGTGAAGATTTCCTCTCCTAAATACTAGTCCTTTATATTGGAAACAGACACCACTCAAATGTTTTGGCAATTCAATTGAAATATTGGTAAATAATATATGGAACTTTTGTTAACTTAGTGTTTTTTTTGGAACTAGTGACGACCTGTTTGAATTATGAGACTCCAAAAACTTCACTCCAACAATTTATACTTCCTCCATCCCAAAATAGATGTCTCAGATTTGTCAAAAATTGAATGAATCTAGACACTATTTAGTATATAGGTTCATTCAAATTTTGACAAATCTGAGACATCTATTTTGGGACGGAGGGAGAACAAATTATGAGTAACATATGTGAAACCATTATCAAAATGAAGATTAAACCAATGTGTGATCCAAGTAGTGTTGCTAAAAGTATTGTTGTTACTTTACAAGCTAATTTTGCAATTCCACGAGGGGCTAAATCCGAGTAGGGCTGTTACTTGGTCGATCGACCGGTCCCACCCTGCCAGAAGCACTTACAAATGCTTCCACGTTAAACAATCTCTTCTTGTCCCCCGCCTCTTTTTGCAGTGGCACGCACTGGTGAACCAAACTCGCCATCACGACGACGTCCAGCGCGCGGCTAAACCTATAATTAACACCACCTCAACCCCCGGCAACCTCAGCTCCAGCAGCCGAGCTAGGGAGGCCGATCGATTGACCGGCATGAGAGCCGCGGCGCCGCCACTGACCCCGGACGCGGCGGCCGTGCTCTCCCGCGCCGCGGGAGACGCATCGAGGCGCCGGCACGCGCACACCACGCTGCTCCACGCGGCAGCCGCGCTGCTCTCCGGCCCAGCACCGCTCCTCCGCGACGCCTGCGTGGCGGTCCTCGCATCGCCGCACCCGCTCCGGTGCCGCGCGCTCGACCTCTGCTTCGCCGTCGCGCTCGACCGCCTCCCCACCTCCACCGAGCACCACCACGGCCACCAGGACGGATTCTGCGACGCACCACCTCCGCCACTCTCCAACGCGCTCTCTTCCGCGCTAGAGCGAGCCTATGGGCACCACCGCCGCATGGGCGAAAGCGGCGCCATCGATGCTGGGGGCGACGACCACCGCGTCGGTGTGCCGCACCTCGTGCTCGCAATCCTCGACGACCCGTCGGTGGCGCGCGTCATGCGGGAGGCCTCCTTTTCCAGCACGGCTGTCAAGGCGGCCATGCTGCGGTCGCTCTCCGACCCCGCCGCCCCCGATTCTGGCGTGTACGTAAGCGCCACCAGGTCGCTGCAGCAACACCGGCAAGCGCCGACCAACCGGGACGAGGAGGTGGCCAAAGTGGTGCACGTGCTCAAGAGGGACAAGAAGCGCAACCCGGTGCTCGTCGGCGACACCGCGGACGTGGACGCCGTGGTGCAGGAGGTCGTCGCGATGATACAGCGGCAGCGCTTCGGCAATGCGCGGGTCATCGAATTCGGTAACCTGGTCGACATGGATAGGTCCGAGCTGGTTGCCAAGATCGGGGAGCTCGGCGAGGCGATCAGATCAGAGCTATTGGCGCCGGCAATGGCCACTCAGAGCGCCGGCGTCGTGGTCAACCTTGGCAACCTGCAGTGGCTCGTGGAGGAAAGATACGCGTTGCCTTTCGGCGAGCCGCAGGAGACGAGGAGGGAAATTGTGCTCGACACGGCGCGCGCCGCGGTGGCTGAGATGGCGCGCGTTCTGGAGCTGTCCGGAGACAGCGAGCGCCGGCGCGTCTGGGTGATCGGCACGGCGACGTGCACCACATATCTGAAGTGTCAGGTGTACCACCCGGCGCTGGAGAGCGAGTGGGACATCCAGGCGGTCCCCATCACGCCGAGGCCTCCGCCGACGCCGTCGTCCAATCTCAGGCCATTGCTGTAATAGTAGTCGGGTCATCAGTGCTGCTCTCGGAACGTACTCCTGGGTGGCCAGAATAATTGGAGAGCGGATTTCCCACGTCTAAGTTGGGCCCGGGAGCGGATTTCTCTCGGAACGTACTCCTCAGTGGTCTTCTTAGTTTTCGAAGAAACGGAACGGGACGGGAGAATAAAATCCCTCTTGATCGAATAAAATCCTTCTGTTTTTGCTCAATATTGTCGTTATGTGGCAGTTTCTCTAGGCCTATTCTGACTTTAAAGTAAGTTTCCCCCGGATAGCTTCGGAGTTTAGATTTCTAGTTCTGGTTTGTAATCTTTAAGAATTCTCGATACTCGTTTGTCTAAGTTGGGCCCGGTGCCACAAATTAGTACCACAAATTTGTCAAAGATTCGTGCAAAGTTCTTATTTTCGATCAAGAGGGATTTTATTCTCCCGTTCCGTTTCATTGAAAAGAAACGACAAACGAGTATCGAGAATTCTTAAAGATTACAAACCAGAACTAGAAATCTAAACTCCGAAGCTATCCGGGGGAAACTTACTTTAAAGTCAGAATAGGCCTAGAGAAACTGCCACATAACGACAATATTGAGCAAAAACAGAAGACACAGACGCCGACATCACAAGGCCAAACATCCTGAGACAAAGGAGGAACATCTCAAAACACCACGTGGATCGAGTCTTTCTCGTCCGAGTGCTGCTGCAGGTAGCTCAACGATGTCTTTCCCCCATGCATCTTTCCCAGAGCGGAAGTTTTCCAAGTGGAGAACTAGCCAAAATCTGGGCATGTCAGCACGGGGCGAGCCTCAGTGGTCTTCTTAGTTTTCGAAGAAGTCGTTCTGTGAACTGGGCTGTTTCTTCGCTTCCTAGATCCTTAAAAGGAACTTTCCAATTTCTTAGATAGGAAAGCACCGGACTCCACACCTGTTTCATATTAAGTCAAGTAGTTCTGTTAAAAACTAAGCTATTTCGAAAATTCCACATCCCCCACAGGATAGCCGCAGAAACTACATTAAAATGCAAAGTCCTTTCAGTCAACATATTTAATATATTTGCAAAAAGAATCTAAAAAACGTTGAATCAACCCCATAATTCCCAAAGAGAGGACAAAAATCCTAGCCCGGCTTGTCTCCCATCCTAGAATCAACCCCGAGCCAACCCCTCCCCCTCCCGAACTCCTTCGTCGCCGCCTCCACCTCCTCAAGCCTGGTGCCAACATGCCTCCACCACCAGATCCTCAAGCCCGGTGTCGACCCGCCTCCATCTCCGCAACCCCGACGCTCTTCCTCCTTCCTAGGTGGAGGCCTCACGCCGGCACACCTCCGCAACCCCGACGCACCCCCTCCTGTGGCGCCCGTCAGCAACGGTGACCACGTCGGCCGCCACAGACTGCGTTCGCCCATCGAAGACAACCACGAGGGGCTGCCCCGTAGCCCCGACACGCTTCCTCCTCAACCCCCGATCTAGCCATGGAGGACCTGTTCTTGGCTAGGAGTTGTCGGATTTGGACGTGGATGGCATGGATCCGGGCCCCTCCTTTTCTTTTTTCTTCATGCTTGGGTTCTGTGGTTGAATCTTTTGTTTGGATCCAGTTCGTCGTTGAATATGATTGAATCTCTCTGTTATGGGCTGATTTTTGTAGAGTATGGATTTTTTTGTTTATATTGGGAGATCTGTCCAGGTTCTCTTAATTGTATTTGGAACTTCTATGAATCCATCGATCCGAAATTATTCTAGTATGAAACCGTGTTGAAACCTGTAGAATTTGATGGATCTTGCATGAATTTTCCATGTTTCGTTGCTATTGTTTCAACAAAAAATTGTAGAGACCTAGAAAAAATGGTGTGAAAATTATTTTTGTTTGTACGATTATTGTGGAAATCATCTTGATCTGTTTGTACGATTATTGTTGATATTCTATGAAAAAAATGATAAATCAAGATATATTCTTACAAAAAAATGAATTATGTATGATTCTTGACACAAACATGTAAATAAATTGAATGGATATTGTTGAAAAATCTTTTATGTCGGGATTCTTGTATGTATCTTGAAATGAATCAAGATCTTAAACCTTGTATGGATATTGTTGAATATTCAGTGAAAAATAAAATATATATTAATAATATGTATATACTTGTATGAAGTTACATTGAATATTCCATAAAAATGTTATATGAATTTTGTACGATTCTTTTAAGAAACATGTACAGACTTATATTATCGCTTAAACTAGCTAATTAATAAGTTACGTTGAATATTTTGTGAAAAAATTATTGATACTATTTCCTAGGAAAAAATATTGTTTACATTATTTGAATAATTTTTTCCCGAAGTAACTATGATGAACTGCATATCAAACATCCTAAAAATAATGTGAAAATAATAGATTTGATTATCTTTGAAAAAATTATATGATTTATGCATGAAACAAACAAAAGAATATGTTGATTTTTTGAATCCTATTGAATCTAATGAAACATAATAAACCTTATGAATATTCTTCTGGAAATATTATATGATTTTTTACTATTTTTCAAAGAAACATATACAGACCTTTGCGTCTTAACTATTAATTAGATTGGCTAATTAAAACTGGCTAACTAAATAAAACAGAGAATTGTTTGTCCCTTGAAGACAACGATGAAATATGTACAAAACCTGAAAACACGGGGGCTAATAAGAAAAATAGCAATAGACTCAAGAAGTGAGGTGAGAGGGTTGTTATATAAAATACTAGCATGAATCTCTAACAAATAGAGGGCAAAGAAGGTGTTGGGGACCGGACATATATGTGCTATTGAATTTCCGGAATAATTGGAAACCACTGATTCTTTTTTTTAGGGCTAAAAAATGTTTTCATTCAGATAGGTGGTGCATACGGTTACAGTCTAAGGCCAAAGCCTTGTTTATCTGTTCTGGGAAAGCATAGCTCCAAACACACTCAACACCTAAACGCCGCACACAAGCGGCACACTCATGAGCGGCACAGTTCTGCACTCTTTTAGCTAAGACACGCTTCCAGTTTTGGTGATCAAGGATACAATTTCTAAAATCATGAAGGATACTCCTCAGATAAGATTACGTGTCGCCGCCGTTTTGAACAACTTTAACGATTGATGCACAGTCGGATTCAAAAATGATTGGTTGCTTTGCCCAATCCTTTGCGAGACGAGCTTCGTGTAAGAGTGCCAAAGCTTCAGCTTCTTCTGCACTGCTACAATTGTTCAGGACACTACCCGCGGCCACGATTGTTTTCCCTTTGTCATTGCGAATCACCACGCCTGTGGCTCCATTGTTGTTGGCAGCAACATAAGACCCATCAACGTTAACTTTCAGCCATCCCGGTGGAGGAGGTTCCCAGTAAGTGGCTGCTTCTTTCTCATCCTTCCGATTTGCTAGAGTAGTTTCCAAGCCGATTGGTTTTTTTCCCTTTTTGTCTATCAGATTACATACCGTAGCATCCATAAAAATTGTATTAAGAGTAGCGGCATAGGATAGGAGGTACCTCGCAGAATGTTCGATGCTTGCATCCCCCTTGCCATGGTAAATATCATTACGAAGGTGCCATGATCTCCAAAGCGTAAGCAGCGTAGCCTGGTGTAAATTTTTGTTGATATTGTCCAGAAGAATTAGGTGCCAATCTTGCCCAGTTCTTCTAAAATTTTCTTCTCCAGGAATATCCTAGAATTCTCTCATTCTCTCCCTAAGAGATTTAGCTTTTGTACACTCCACGACAGCATGGAAACTATCTTTCAACCCCACTACCACAAATGGTACATGTGTTCTGGAGTTTGAGCGTTCTGCGCCATTTGTTTTTTTTGTGTAGGGAGATTGTCCGATGCAAGTCGCCAACTAAAAATACGAACTTTATTTGGAACGTCTGCATTCCAAATATTTTTCCAAATTCTCCGTTCACCATTGGGTGATATGGTCGAGGCTGGAGGTGCTTCCTTAGAAAGTGAATATACTAGTCTGTATGCACTTTTAAGAGTAAAGCAACCATTCCTTTCATAGTGACATGCAACAGTATCTTCAAGACTGTGTGTTGCTAATTTTAGTTTAAGAATTTGTTCACTGATTCTTCCAAGGCAATCTCTGCCAGCTGCTCTTTATATTATTTTTTCGAGGAATCTACAGCGGGAGAAAGTCCAGCCTAAACCAAATTTTCAATTAAAAGTGGTCCAAACAGAAGCAAATATAAGATAAAAACTATAATAAGAGCTAAAAAGAACCAGAAGTCTATTTTCATACAATGGGTTCATTTAGACCCCTGAGCCAAATTGGATTTTCGAAAAAATGTTAGTAAATAGACACGTTAGAGCACTGAAATTTGTCTTTTTTACATGGAACACCTAAAATGTTTTTTTCACCTGCAAACTTGTTTGCCAACATGTAATGTTCGGATATGCATGCGGATATTTTTTAGAATTTTTGACATTTTTAAATGTGTTTTCATACAATGGGTTCATTTACACCCGTGAGCCAAATTGGATTTCCATAGAGAAAAGACTATACAGGTTAGGATGTAAGAAGAATAGCCTATGTGTTAGACGCTAAATGGTCAATGATCACCCAGCCCTGAATAAGAGATTTAGGGTGTGTTTGTTATCCTGGGCCAACCCAGAAAATCTAACCTCATCCCACTTTTATCAGCAGAGACTGTGTTTGTTAGACCGGGTGGACTCACAGGGCTAAGCTCACCTCGTGCGGAAAACGGCTCTCGGCCTGGCCAGATTGAGAAGCAAAAAACGAGGTTCGCATGTGAGCCTGGCCGAGTTGACCCGAAAAATTGTGCCCCGCACTCCGTGAAAAAATTCCCGCTTGGCCCCGCGGTAGGGCAACTCCCTCGCGAGTCACGACCCGTTCCCAAATCCATCCCCCAGCCGCCAATCCATCCACCGCCGCCAAGCTCCTCCCCAGCCGCCAACCCATCCACCGCCGCCCTCCTCCCCAGCCGCCACTCCTCCCTTTCTCCCCTGCTCCTCCCCAGTCGCCGCTCCTTCCTTTCCCCTGCTCCTCCCCAGCTCTGACCCTCCAAGATCCGACCCGCCAACGCCGACCAGGACGACCATCGCCCGCCCCGCCTAGCTCCGACCCGCCACCGAAGGCCAGCTGCCCCGCCGGACCAGGACCACCACCGCCACCCCGCCGGACCAAGACGGCCAGCCAGCACGCCGGACCGATCTGCACGGCCTGCACGCACCGGAGGCATATGCACGGCCACCACTTCTCCAACAGAGGCATCTGAAGTACTATCTCCCTCTGTTTTTTTTTGCAAAGAATTGTGGGTTACATATGATACTTCCAAATATTAGTGATGCACTGTTTGGGCTAATAGGTGGTGTCCTCAATATAGAGACAATATAAACCATTGTCAATTGTTTCTTTATTTATTTAGATAGCTGGTTCGACAGTATGTGATGTGCATACTTTTCACTCGAACAAAATACATAAGTACAGTTGAACAGAACTCAAAGTAGGGCTTAAATTGCCTGTCCTTGACTTGGAAAAGTAATTTTGGTCTGGCTGGTTGGATACGGTCAGTATTTTTATTTTTTGTTTGTTGTGTTTCCTATGCTTAGCCATTGGTCTGGATCAGGTATTGTTGGTCAGCTGCTGAAAAACCTTTTTAGGTCCTACCTATGCTGCAACTATTTTTCCAGTTTGCTTCAATGTTGTGGACAGTAGGGATTTTATTCTATGCAATTGTATGCATGATGGATACTTGGTGTGTCCTGTTTGTTTCATTCCATTGTGTGAAAATGATTTTTTTGTCTCTTTAGATGGATGATTTGGCCAAAAAACGACATCAACTAATCGTGCAAGCAGCCGGCCTTGCAGCTGCATTGGGAGCTTACATGATTTTTATCTCAAGGAGAGCTAGAAACCAAACTCCGATGTTACTAGGTCGTATGATTGATATGGATATAGCTAGGGAATTAAACTTGAGATTTATCTATCATTCTACCGAATCAAATTGCTCAAATCAGCTTAGAATGAAAAGAGCTCTCTTTTTTCGCTTGTGCAATTTGTTTAGAGAGAGATAATTATTGAAAGATAGTATACTTCCATTGAGGAACAAGTAGTCATGTTTCTCCTGGTAGTTGGCCACAACACAAGGTTTCGATCTCTTCAAACGATTTGTAGAAGATCTATTGAAGTAATAAGTAGGTATTTTAAGGCGGTGTTGTATGCTGTTGGCGAGTTGCGAGGTGAGATGATCCGTCCTCCCTCCAGTAATATACACCCTAAAATTCAGGAAAACAACCGCTTCAATCCTTACTTCAAGGTAATATACTTTTATTCAGAAAATTTATATATTCATCTCATCCTCCTTCCACTCATACTTACATATTTATGAACTAGGATTGTATTAGAGCAATTGATGAAACACATGTCATGGCTAGAGTCCCAGGAAATATCTCGGCCGCTGTCGTGGGAATGACCACGACAGATGCTGCAATCGGCAGCGAGTAGTAGAACGAGGGGCAAGGGCGGCCAGCCATCTGCGGTGCGAGATGAGGGCAAAGACACAGGGGTTTACCCAGGTTCGGCCCCCCGGAGGGTAAAGACCTACTCCTGCTAGATTGTATTATGGAGGTGTTTACAATGGGCGAACTCGGCGACTAGGCGGCGAGTTGCTTGGGTGTATGAGGGAACGTGTCTCTACTCACCCCATAGGGAGGTTTATATAAGCTCACCTCCCCTAGGGTTTACATATCTCAACCGACTTGGTTACAACTTTAATCATTTAACCTAGTCCGATTGGGCCTATCTGCTACTTTGGGCCTTCAACTTCCAGTCGCTGGTACCTCGTGGGCTTTGATCCACTCGCCGTTATGCAGGCCCACTGCCAGCCCTTGGGCCCGGAACGTCCCGAAAGCATACCCCGATGGCGTATCCCCATCAAGAGTCCCCGAGGCCGTCGTTGATTAGGCGTGAGTGGCTCTTGGCGATGGAGTATCTGACTTCAAGTTGGCATCCAATGAATCGTCGGGCTCTGTATAAAGGAAAAATCCGTAAACCGAGTCGCGTCCGGCGAGTCGAGCCAGCGGACGGTTTCGGAAAGTGACTTAACGAGCCGAGTGGCTAGAGTTGACCGTCGGCGTGGTCAAACTAGCTAAGGTAACTCAACGGTAACTTCGGCGTAATCATCGCGCGTAACGGCCCCTGACTTGGCGGCAACTCCCACTATATAAGAGGAATGGTAGGCTATCGTAAAGCCAACCGCCCACCATTTTCCGAGTACGCACATCTTCCTTCCTTTGATTCCGATCCAATCGACCCGCAATCTTCCGACCTCGAGCAGAACCTCAGCCATGGCCTCTCCACGAACCTTGGGTAGATCCAAATGCACCAGAGCGCGGTGGCCTCCTTCGAGGAGGCCGGAATCTGGGCGGCTGCTGGCGTATCCCAGCGGGAAACCACCCCAACCCGCGAGAGAGAGTTAAATGCTTCACTAGCCACCTCGGCGGGGTTAGGGTTTCCCACATCCTTGTTCTTCCGTAACCTGCGCCTACCTCGAGATCCACCCTGATCTGGGTCCCCATAGTATCGAGCACCGCCATCTTCGTGGCGTTCTGCGAGTGCTACTGGGCTGCCGCCTATTTTCCCAATGGCAAGATCTGCTCCATGGACGGATCACCGCGAGGCGGGCGGCCAATGCTAGCCGCGCGCTTGACTTTCAACTCAAATCCAAAGCCTCCTTCTTTGACCGATGCTGCCACCAAAGCGAAGCGGCCGAAAAAGTCATGGTTCTCGTGACCGAGGCGACTCGAGGAAGCGGCGGCGATCCCGCGGTACTCGGCTAATCGTTCCGAGCCGCGCCATCTCCAGGTCGGCAAGCTCCCCGACGACCAGCGGATGGTCGTCGACGAGATGCTCCAGACCATCCGCGGTCTGAAGAAGAAGGGGCTCCAGACGGTAAACCTGTACAATTGTTGGCTTGGGCGACGGCTCGTTCCGCTCGCCCAACGCGACCATTACATGTACCAGTACACGGGCCGGGGAGACCCGACGAAAGCCTGCCTCGCCGAGTGGAAGCTGGAGGACTACCTCTCAGCGCTGAAGAAGATCACCCAAGCGACATACGCGGACGCGCAGGCTGGGGTGCCTCCCTACACCGCGAAGCGTCCAGCCCCGACGGTAATCCTTTTATCTTGTTCGCAGTCGCAGCGTGTGCAGTCGCGGTAACTCTAACTCTGTCTCGTGTTTGACGCAGCTGTTCCAAGTGGTGGAAGGGTGGTTACCACCCGCCGACGAGCCCCGAGCCATCCGCCGAGACAAGCGAGTCGCCACCCGCCAAGGGTAACGAGGACGCGAGGGCGAGTCCGAAGAGGAGATTGCCCCATTGGCCGAAGACCCATGGCAACGTCGGTAGAGATCGAGGCGGCGAGAGCCTCGGCGTCATGGCGATGACGAACTCCCAGAGACCACCTCGCGCCAGCCACTCCCGCGAAGAAGAAGAGAAGAAGGAGGCGGGCCCCCGAGAAGGAAGATGAAGCCGCCAAGGTGGCTTCACCGCCACACTCAGCGAGCAGCTCGGATGCTCGAGCTCGACGGCGATGGCGCGTTTGGCGACCACCGCGCTAGATCGCCCTCTCTGAAGCTCAGTGGCCTCAATGCCTCCGCCATTAACCCGGTTTACGGGCTGGGAAGGCTCGATCGTGGCGACCTCGCCT
This sequence comes from Avena longiglumis, assembly GCA_030063025.1. Classification (NCBI taxonomy): domain Eukaryota; kingdom Viridiplantae; phylum Streptophyta; class Magnoliopsida; order Poales; family Poaceae; genus Avena; species Avena longiglumis. The sequence goes on along the minus strand of CP125978.1, from coordinate 475,824,784 downwards.
CGCAAGGAGGTCCCGGCGTGGCCTCGCCCGCAAGGAAGTTCCGCCGTGGTGGCCCCAATTCACGAGGAGGCCTCACGAAGGCGCCGGGCGCCAACCGCTACGTCAACGTCAAAGAAGCCATCGTATCCGGGCCCCCGACGCCCCGAGCTGGGGCTTAGTCGCCGATTAGGCCCGAGCGGAAAAACCGTGGCCTTCGTGCAGGCTGCGCTTCATTCGATCGCCAAGTGAGTGCATTCGGCATTCCTTATTTTCCTTTAGTACTTTGATTGTCTTTCTTGATTTGATTCAATGTGCGGGACCGAGTGAAGAAGATGGGTCACCCGGCCGTGGCCAAGGTATCCTCCGCTGGCGAGGAAGACCCTTCCGCAAGCGGAAAAGTGGACGAGGTCGCCACCTCAACGGAAGGCAGCAAGAAGGCCGGGCGACGACATCGTCTGTCTCCGATGACGCGCGGCGGCGCCGGACCCGCAGGAGGCAACCGCGTCTCGGAGGAGGCGTTTCCTTGCCGAGAGGAAGCGACTTCCTTTGGGGCGGGCGCCTCGGTTGCTACCTTCCCGTTCGTGACCAAGGCGCCACAGCGAGTGGGCTGCGACCCGAGCCCTCCGAGACCACCGACGAAACCGACCAACGTCGGGCACACGCCTGGCGCTACTTGCGTCTGTGGACGCGGTACAACTTCACGGCATGCTTGGTGCGGCCATCCGGTACCTCGGTCCCGAGGATCGGTCGGTGCTTAGCGGCTTGATTCTTATAATTACTTGTTTTGTACTTTCAAATCTAGTCCCCGAGTGCGTGTCGCTAAATTTTAGCGGGTATGCATGAGGAATTTTCGTGGTCGCCCGGTCCGAGTGCGCACCGCTAAATTTTAGCGGTGGGCACCGAAATTTTCGTCGCCAATCTCGAGTGCGCACCCGCTAAATTTTAGCGGTGAGCACGAAGTTTTCGTGATCGCAGGTCGAGCGCACCCGCTAAATTTTAGCGGGTGGGCACCGAGAAATTCGTGTGTCGACTTTGAAAATGTCTGGTCTGCCGAGTCGGCGAGCGATTGGCGGGCAGCGTCTTGAGAAGGAGGCCGCTCTCCGGAAGCAAACAAGGAGCTTGAGTTGTTGCTGCAGCGAGGTGGCTCGCCAGAGCTTGTCCTGCCGAGAATGGAGGCGGTGCGTCTGCGTTAGGCACCGCCGAGCGTAAGATCGCCGACCTCGGCCTTGAATCGGGAGGCAAGAAGAAGCAAGCTCGGCGAGCGGCGAAGGCCGCCATTGCGCGGAGGACGACGAAGGCGAAGCCCTCATCGTTGGGCTTCGGGCGACCATACATCGCTTCAAAGTTTCATCACGGGACTCGCCCGCCCATTGCTTGGTGAGTCGTCTTCCGCCTTATGATTGTATTGTTTGTGGTTTCCATGGTACTCATACTTGTCTTCTCGCAGGTCGTGTTATTGCCAAGAAGAAGCGAACTCTCTTGACGCGAGGGAGTGCGTAAGCATGCTCGTCGACTCGGCGGCATGGGCGACTGCATCCGCCTACCTCCAAGAGATGTCGCCCACGAGGTTATTCCAGTGACCTCGTTGAGGTGTGGGAGTACTTGGAGAAAGGCGCCCATGATCGTAGAGTTCATGACGGTCGGCGTTTGTCATGAGCGTCGACAGCCTTGAGCCTTGGACTCGCCCACTTCGAGGACTTGATCTCGATGATGTGACGAGTGGGTACCCTTCATCGACCGGGCGGTGGATCTGTCCGAGGTTCTCAAGCTGCAGGAACGTCGCCGCGTGCTTTCGAGCGTCATGGCGATGGGCGACCTCCTTCCCTACCAGAAGCGGTCGTCGCGAAACGACCCGAGCCGCATCGCGACTTCAAGGTTGAGCAGCCTTTCCGCTCGGCGATGGCGGCGGCGACGACGTATCCGTCAAACCCGTACCGCGTTCATCCGTGGCGCCGGATCTTTGGCGCCTCGTCGTCAGCCCGCAGTAGTGTAGTTTGCCTAGATGTGTTAGTAGCGATTACGCCGAGTAGGCATATTTTGTAATGTAAGACAATGCGATATGCGATTGAATGGAACGTTGTGTTCATTTTGCTATTTGTTTGCGTGTTTGTGATTGATTTTTAAATGAGTCCCCGAGCGCGTCCGCCCTTTTTGTGGGGTTCACCTCGTATATGATGTTTTGTTGTTTATCATGTGTGTTGTTGGTTTAGTCGACTCGCCGAGCTCGGAGAGCCAGTCGCAAGGCGACTCCCTTGAGTGCTCAGATTTACCGTTTTCCAGACTGTGAACGGGGCCGGGTGGCCGAGTCCCCGAGCGTGGTACTTGGTAGTTCAAGGCGCGACTCGAGGGTGGTTGAGGATTGAGCGCGTTGGTGTTAGCGCGTCACTCCTGCCTGGCCCGGTGGGTCAGTCGCGTGGCGAGTCCTGGGCACGCTCTTACTTGGCGTTTTTCCTGTCCGATCGAGACGAACCGGTATTCAGTCCCCGAGCGTGGTACTTAGCCGTTCGAGTCGCTATGTCGAGGATGCGGAGGACCAGGGTCGCTGTGGGAAGCGAGGCGGATGTCTTGGTTCAGAAACCAGTCGAGCTAGGCGACTCGATGGGGCTCCGGATTGGCGTTTTTAAGTGGACGATGCAAGACTGAAATGACTCGGTGCTCTTACATCGCACTACTTAGCCGCGTCGGTCGCTGTACCAAGGGTTGACTTCGTATTTTAGCATGACGCTGTTGATTACGAAAACAGTGGCACAAGGCATGGAGAGTAGGCGAATTTTGCGGTAACCGTTTCTTTTATTCATAGCGATTGGAGAGTACATATGTGGGTTCTAAGAATAGAACTTCCGGAGGAGATTTACATTCCATGGCCGCTGACGTCGAGTTCGCCGTCCCAGACGTCGGCGAGGTAGTAAGCGTCGTTGCCGAGCACGCCCGATAGCGAACGGGCCTTCCCACGGAGGAGAGCTTGTGCATGCCCTTCTTGTCCTGGATGAGGCGTAGCACCAGGTCGCCTTCTGGAAGGTGCGGTTTTCACCGTCGGGCTGTGGTAGCGCGGAGTCCTTGCCGATAGATGGCGGTCTTGCGATCGGGCGAGGTCGCGTGCTTCGTCGAGTTGATCGAGCCCGTCTTGGCGGGCCAGCTCGTTCGGCCTCCAGATAGTGGGCGACCCGGCGAGTCGTGTTCGAGGTCGGTGGGCATGACTGCTTGGCGCCGTAGACCATGAAGAAGGGAGTGAATCCGACTGTTGACCGAGGTGCGAATTCCCGGATGACGGAAGGGAGCTCGACCCGGCATCCAGCGGCGCTCGAGTGGTACTTTGGAGTCGCGCCAGCCGTGGAGGATGCTTTGGTTGGCTCGTTCGCCTGGCCATTGGATTCGGGTGTGCGACTTCGAGGTCGAGTCGGATGTGGTGCTCTTCGCAAAATTCGCCATTGCTCCTTGGCGAAGTTTGTGCTGTCCGTGATGATGCTGTTGGGGAACCCGTGGCGGTATATGAGCTCGCGTAGGAACTTAGTGGCGGTCTTCCCGTCGCATTTCCGGGCTTGGCCTCTACCCACTTTCTGAATTTGTCGTGGCGACCAGCAGGGTGTAACCAGAGGGGCCTTCTTGAAGGGGCCTACCATGTCCATGCCCCACACGAGCGGCGGTGATGGGGATTGTTTTGAGCGCCGAGCTCGATGCGCGTCGTCGATTGGCGTGCCGGCATCCGGTGCATGTTTGGGCGATGTCGACGGCGTCGGCGTGTCGCGGTGGGCCAATAGAAGCCGTGTCGCATGGCCTTGGCGACCAGGGAGCGGCGGCGTGATGGCGCGATACTGAGTGGATGTCGGAGGATTTTGCGTCCTTCACCGGTTGGGCGCAACGTTGAACACTCCGTGACGCTTTGTGTAGCTCGCCGTCGATGGTGTAAGACTTGCATCGGCGGCGATCATTCGAGCATTTGTTTACGTCTGGCGGTGCCGATTCCGGTAAGCGATGTAGGGCTTGGTCCGTGCGGCTCGGTGATGAGTGCGACCAAGGCTGCCTCTGGTTGGGCGGGACTCGATGTCGATCTCCTTGGGGAGAGGCGATGGAAGATTGTGTCGAGGAACACGCCGGGGTGGTCGAGCCGACCACGCGAGAGGGCGTCGGCCTCGCTTTTTCTCTGTCGATCCACTCGGCGAGTAGCCGATGAAGTGGCCCACCTTGTCCACCTCTTGGCGACGCCGCCATGGTGGGGGAGACGCGAGTGCGGCAACTTGCCCCTGAACGAGGTCGGAGTCCCCGTAGCATCGAAGGCGATTGGCGCTCATCTCCTTTGCGGCTCGCATGCCGGAAGTAGGGCCTCGTATTCAGCCATGTTGTTGGTGCAGGCGTGAATTGAGGCGGAGGATGTAGCGGAGCTTGTCGCCTTTGGTGAGGTCACTATCCCCGCTCTGCCTGCGTCCGCGTTCTTGGACCCGTCGAAGCAGGCTCTAGTAATGGAGGTACGGCTTCTCGCTCTTGGGCCTCCTCCCGATCGGCGAGGAAGTCTGCGATTGCTGCGACTTAATTGCCCTTCGGCTCGTATTTAATGTTGTGGACGCCGATCTCGACGGCCCACTTGGCGACTCCGGTCGCCTCGCGATTGCGGATGATATCTTGTAGTGGTGCTAAGGAGGCGACCGTGATCGGGTGCTCCTGGAAGTAGTCGGTAGGCGCCACGAGCCACAAGACCGCGTATACCAGTTTTTGGTATCAGGGTATCGCTGGCGCGACTCGGTGAGGACCTCGCTGATGTAGTACACCGCCGGACCGGGCGCCTTTCCTTCCTCCGTCGTTCGACAACCATTACGGCCGACGACGTTCGACGCCGCGACGTAAACCAGCATGGGCTCTTTGTCGGCGGTGCGGTAGTAAGCGAGTAGCACCTTTTTGAGGTCGCGAGCGCGTCGTCCGCCTCCTTGTCCCACTGGAAGGTGGGGTTCTTGCATCGAGGCGGTATAGGGCATCGCTTTTCGCCAAAGGGAATGAAACGATCGAGAGCCGCTACCGCCCGCCAGCTTCGGGCGTCGCGCAGCACTCGAGTTTGCCGAGCAGGCGATCGTGTCGATCTTCGTTGCGTTTGCCTCGATCCCTCGTTTGGAGACGACGTATCCATGGTTGCCCGGCGGTGCGCCAAGGTGCACTTGTTTGGATTGAGCTTTATCTTGTACCTTCGCAGATTGGCGAAGGTCTCGCTAGGTCGGCGGTAGGTCGCCTTGGCGGCGGATTTCACGACCACGTCGTCGATGTAGACGTGGATGTTGCGCCAATTTGGCTCGCGAGGCATTCTTGCATGCACCGCTGGTAGGTTGCTCGGCGTTCTTGAAGCCGAAGGTCATGGCGGTGTAGCGAAGGCTCCGAATGGCGTGATGAACGCCGTCTTCCTCGCCCTCGACAGCCATTTTGATCTGGTTATACCCGAGTAGGCGTCGAGGAAACACAACGACCGAACCCGCGGTGGAGTCGATTATCTGATCGATCCGCGGAGGACGAATGCTCCTTTGGGCAAAGGCCGCTCGTTTGTGTAGTCGATACACATTCTCCGAGTCCCGTTCTTCTTCTCGACCGGGACTGGGTTTGCCACCACTTGGGTATTTAATTGGCGGATGAAGCCGGCGTGAGTAAACGCTGCACTTCCTCGGCGATTGCCCGACGGGCGTTCTTCGTTGAAGGGTCAGCATCGCTTGACTGGTCGCACTTTGGGGTCGGCGTTTAATTTGTGCTCAGCGAGCTCCCTAGGGACACCGGGCATGTCGGAGGGTTTCCATGCGAAGATGTCCCTGTTCTCACGGAGGAACTCGATGCGAGCGCCTTCCTATGCCGGGCTCATGCTCCCCGATCGTCACCGTCGCCGGAGTCGCTCAGGACCAGCTCAGCGGTGCGAAGTCGTCGTAGCCTCGAATGTTGAGGTGTTCGCCTCCGAGTTTGGCTTCTTGAGTATCGTGGGGTCGTCGTTGTTAACCCGCTCGCCGTATTTGGCGAGCTCGTCGGCGTGATTAGTTTACGCGCGATGACGGCGGCGAAGTTCGCCTTTGGCCTCGCATTCGGCGGCCATGTCGGGGTCGCCGTTGATGGTGATGACTCCGCATGGTCCGGGGAGCTTCATCGCGTTGTACGCGTAGTGGGGCGCCGCCATGAATTTGGCGAACGCCTGGCGCCCTAGACGCAGTGGTAAGGGTCGAATGGCACCAGCTCGAAGACGATCCGCCGGTGCGGAAGTTCGCTGGAGTACCGAAGGTGACGGTAGCGTGACCTTGCCGATCGGGTACGCCTTCCGACCGGGACAATGCCGTGGAACGTGGTGTGGGTGTTCTCGATCATCGATTGCGGAGCCGCATGGTGAAGGTGTCGAGGTAGAGGATGTTGATGGAGCTGCCGCCGTCCATCGCTGTCTTGGGAGCCGAGTCGCCAACCTTGGGCTTGACCACCAAGGCGAATCGTCTGGGTACTCGATGCGTGGCGAGTGGTCTTGCCGCTCGGTGATGGGCTGTTCCGACCAGTTGAGGAACCGGGGACGCGTCTGTTTGGGCCACCGCGTTGGCGGCGGCGCTGGCGATGACCTTCTTCTCGCGCTTCGTGTTGAAGCTGTGAAGGTATGGGCGAGCGGCTACTTTGCCGAATTTTCTGCCATTCGGCGGTCGTTGTCGGTGTCTTCCGCGCTGCGTGCCTTCTCGATCTCCGAGGGTGTGGCGGTCGGCGGTGGTGTGCGCGGGCTTTCCTTCCCTCTGTGAAACGCACATGGTTGGTTAAGGAGGGCCGGATCGAACCTTGGCTTGTTCTTGTAGTTCCCGCCATCGCGTTGACCTCCGTCACGGCGGTAGCTCTTGGTCGCATTATGCGTGCCCAGCGTTAGCGGCGAAGACTCGCCCGTCGTTGGCGCTTGCACGTGAGGCGAGTGCGCCAGAAGCGAGGTCGGTTCGGCGCCACCGCGTTGCCGCCCGTCTGGCGTTGCCCTCCGGACTCGTCGTCGACGTCTTGGTTGGGATCCTCCTCGGCGTACCGTTTGGCAATCTCGAGGAGGTCGGGGATGTTGTCGAGTGCGGCGTGTCGCTGAGCTTGGCGACTAGAGGCTCAAGCGGCACGAGGTCTTGAAGCAATGGATCGCGGTGTCCGGGTGGATGCCGACCGTGTTGTACCGAGCTCTTGCCACCGTTGGACCCGATTCTTGGGTCGACTCGCGGGTCCCTGGACGATCGCGTTCAGTCCTCGATGGTGGTGGTGCGGGTGTAGGAGCACTCGAAGTGCGACGGCGTCTCGCATTTCTCCTGTGAGTCGATATCATCACGGGGGCGTGTTGATCCATTGCCTGCACGTCCCTCCATCATCGTGGGAGGTAACGGCGAGTAGGTCGTGTGACCCGCGATCCCCATTGCCATGAGGTATGTGTCGAGCCGGACCGGGGGTCGTCAGGAGTCGATTTTTCGATCTCCTTGGCGCCTTGAAGTTTGGTGGGTACTTTCGCCTCGGATCATTGGTACAAGCACTTAGGCCCTAGTCGATTGGCGACCATAGGCTCGCCATCGCGCGAGTAGTTAGGGTGTGCCGCAGTCGCCGTCGGTGGCGGCGCGCCATTTTGGTTGTTGATGATGTGAGTGCGGCGTCGATTGGTTCTCCGTTAGCGGCGGACGAAATTGGTCGCTGGCCTTGGATCGGTGGAGAGTGCGGCGTCGCTGGTGGCGTTGGAGCTGCAGTGGCTCGGTGGGGCAATTGAGGGTGTTTGCCACCGCGACGGCCGAGGCCGCCGCTTCGGAGGAGCGCGAGTATACTCGCTTCGCCTTGCAGTCGGCGCCGCTCTTTGCTGTTCCACGGCCTTCGCGAGTAGGGCCTGACGTCTTGGATTTGTAAGGCGCCGCCGCGGCCGTGATGCTATCGGCCGCTCGCCTGCCACGAGGTTGTCCATCGGGTGGAGAACAGTGGGAGGCCGTTAGCGTCGCTCCGCGAGGAGACGACTATCCGCGGCTGGTCCTCGAGGTGCGGTTGGGTGGTGGTGGGGCACCCATCGCCGTCGATCTGGCGGGGCGGTTGCTTCCTCTGGTGGCGTTCTCGCAGATCGCGCGCGGCTATGCGCCGGTCGCTTTCGTCGTCGGTTCAGTGGCGCTGAGCAGTGGGGTTCAGCGTGACCTGATCCGCCGCTGGTGGTAGCGTGATGCTCGGCTGTCACCTGCCGAGGCGAAATTTTCGCGCCGCCTGCTTTTATGCTTGCCTCCGCCAACCAGCGGAGTTCTCGACCTCCGTCGCCCGGGCGCGGGAGGAGGGAAGTGGAGAAAGGGTCCTCCGGCGGATCGGTGCGGTGGCCATGTAGGTCGCGGCGTGGCGATCGGCACCGTCGTGGAGGTCGGCGAATTTTCCGACCCGAGTCGGTCGAAGATCCCGAGGATGGAGGGTCTCGAAATCTCCCGCTGGAGACTTGACGATGGAGCCCGCGGACGAGGCCGCGGTGATGGATCCGGCGAGTGGCGTCGGGTCGCCAGTCGGCGTCGTCGGTGAGGGCCGCGTCTTCTGCGGCGCTGAGTTCTCGCCACGTTCTTGTGGCCGAGTTGTACTCGAGGCGAGGCGGTGGATCGTGCGGATCTGGATCTCGAGAGCCGATCGCGTGGTGGCGACTTCGCGGATGCGAGCCGAGTCCTCGGCGGCGACGTCGGTGAGGCCGGCGAAGAGGCTGATCGTGCGGTGGCGAGATCACGCTGTGTGTGACGGGTCGCGCCGGACGTAGCTGCTCGGCAAGATCCGGAGCATCTCGCCGATCGCTATCATGCGGCCGGTGGCGACTCTCGTTGATGGGCAGATTGGATCTCGCCGCAGAACACCGCCAGACCGCCAGGCCCCACGGTGGGCGCCACGCCGTGGGAATGACCACGGCGGATGCTGCAATCGGCGCGGTAGTAGAACGAGGGCAAGGCGGCCAGCCATCTGCGGTGCGAGATGAGGGCAAAGACACGGGGTTAACCCAGGTTCGCCCGAGGGTAAAGACCTACTCGCTAGATTGTATTATGGAGGTGTTTATACGGGCGAACTTCGGCGACTAGGCGGCGAGTTGCTTGGGTGTATGAGGGAACGTGTCTCTACTCACCCCATAGGGAGGTTTATATAAGCTCACCTCCCCTAGGGTTTACATATCTCAACCGACTTGGTTACAACTTCGGTAATCATTTAACCTAGTCCGACTGGGCCTATCTGCTCGCCTGGGCCTTCAACTTCCAGTCGCCTGGTACCTCGCTGGGCTTTGATCCACTCGCCGTTATGCAGGCCCACTCGCCAGCCCTTGGGCCAGTCGGAAACGTCCCGCTGAGCATACCCCAGTAGGCGTATCCCCATCAGCCGCCTTTAGGGGTAGAAGAGATGGTACTACTCAAAATGTTATGGCTGCGGTAGACTTTGAATTAAGGTTTACCTATATACTTGCTGGTTGGGAGGGGTCAGCTCATGATGCCCTCATACTTGCGGATGCTGTGGAGAGGGATGATGGTTTGTCATTACCTCCAGGTAATAATTTAAACCTAGCAGCCACATATTTTTTAATAGTTTTTTATGTACCTAACAGTTGGAATTTCGTAGGAAAATTCTATCTTGTTGACGCTAGGTATGCCGTGAGACCGGGTTTCCTTCCACCATACCGTAGGACAAGGTACCACTTGAAGGATTATGGTGCAGGGAATTATCCTAAAAACTATAAAGAATTGTTCAACTTGAGACACTCTTCTCTAAGGATAACAGTTGAACGAGCTTTTGCCGCGTATAAGAATCGATGGAAGTTTGTTTACAATAATCCATTCCATCCTTACAAGACCCAAGTAAAAGTAGTAATAGCTTGTGCCATTCTCCATAATTGGATCCTTCAATTTGGGGAGGATGAATATTTCCCACCGGCGACATGGGAACCCGAACCCAACAATGAAGATCATCATGCCATTGCTTACGATAATCAATCTTTGAAAGCAAAGAGGGATGAATTTGGCCAAGCGATGTGGGCGAATAGGGGGGCAACACACATTTGATGCATCATGTTGTAACTTTAGCGCTGGAACTACTTTATTATTGCTAGAACTTGCTGGAACTTGCATTTTGGTGCTGTAATATATCAATATGGTGCTGAAATGTCTATATTTGTTACTGGAATTACTCATTTTGGTGCTGAAATGTCTCTATTAGTGCTGGAACTTATTTTATTTTGCTGGAACTTGTATTTTGTTGCTGGAATATATCAATATGGTGCTGAAATGTCTATATTTGTTGTTGGAATTACTCATTTTGGTGCTGAAATGTTTCTATTAGTGTTGGAACTACTTTTGTTTTGCTGGAACTTGTATTTTGTTGCTGGAATATAACAATATGGTGCTGAAATGTCTATATTTATTGCTGGAATTACTCATTTTGGTGCTGAAATGTCTCTATTAGTGCTGGAACTACTTTTCTTTTGTTGTAACTTGTATTTTGTTGCTGGAATATAACAATATGGTGCTGAAATGTCTCTATTAGTGCTGGAACTACTTTTCTTTTGCTAGAATATGCAGTTTGCTGATGGAATATATCAATATGGTGCTGAAATGTCTATATTTATTGTTGAAATTACTCATGTTGGTGCTGCTTTTTTTGTAGATGGCTGAAATTGAGAACGAAGTTCCGGATGTAGGTGCTACAAAAAAGAAGGCTCCAAAGGTTATGACTTGGACCCCTATGATGTCAGCATGCATGATGCGATGTCTCGCCGAGATTGCAGCAAAATGTGTCAAGACCGACAAAGGATTCAAAGAGATCCATATTGGACAAGCAACAAAAGCTTTGACCAGACTCGTCGGTTACGATGTGACAACTACCCAAGTAACCAATCATCTCCGCAAGTGGAAGATCAGGTATCAAAGAATCGAGAAACTGAGACTTCTAAGCGGGGCACTTTGGGATGATGATCAAAAGATGATTGTTTTAGAAGACCAACATTACTTGGGGCATACCCAGGTTTGTCCAAGAACCCATTGTTTCATTTCTAAAATCTGTTGGAAACATGTTGTTATAGTGCTGAAATATATTTTTGTTCATGTTATCTGTAGGATACTCCTAAGGATGCTGAATTCTTGAACACGCCACTTGTGAACTATGAATACATGGAAGCTTGCTTTGCCAATAAGCTAGCCACAGGAAAGTTCGCAATGGGATCTAATGAGCCTTTGGGGAAACCAATTGAAGTTGAAAGTCTAGAAAAACCTATTGATTTGGAGGGTGGAGAAACCAATGGTGAAGGTTTTGTGCAAGGTGAAATCCCCATCAACTGTGGAGTTCAAGTCCTCGGAGCAACTACTCCTTCACCTTCTGGCTCAACAAATAATAAAAATAGGAAGCGGGTTTTGAGTGACGAAGATGCAGTTCAGGTAAACAACATGTCTGATGCATTGCGTGATGTGGCTGGTGCTATCAATAACACTTGCCATACTGAAACACACCCTGATTTGTGCAAAACGGTTATGGACCTTACCAATTTTGACATGGATGAACGGTTGGCTATTTTGGATTATTTGACGGAGCATAAGGGTAAAGGCCTTAGTTTCATGAAAATGAAAGCAGATATTCGTGAAGCCTCATTCAAGCGTATCATAGCCAAAAATCCGGATCTAGTTTGAGTTGTTGTGAGTTGATGCAACTTGAAAATCTATATATTTTGTAATGCCTACTATATATTATATGATGCGGACTTGGTAATTTGGACGTATTTTCTATGTTAGCTTTTGGTGCTGTAGACATGCTGAATTATGTGCTCAAGTGAGCCTTGGTAATATATCATTTTGGGGTCATTTTGTGCTATATACTTGCTTATGTTTTGAATTTATGTTGTATATACTTGCTTGTGTTTTGAATTTATGACGTAACGGATGAAATTTGAAAATGTTTGTGTGGTCATCACACCAAGCCATGGCAATCACATCTTACTCACGTGCACTCTACCAAACAAAGTCTGAGTTCAGCATGGCTAAACAGACTCAGCCCACCAAACAACATCTCTATTCATCATATCTCAACAGACATAGCCCACCAAATAACATCTCTATTCATCATATATCAACAGACACAACCCACCAAACAACATCTCTATTCATCATATCTCAACAGACACAGGATGCCAAACACATACGAAAATCTCAGCTCAACTTAGCTAGGGTCAGCTTGTATGGGATGAGATGGGAAATCTGGACTCACCCAGGCTAACAAACACACCCTTACTCTCATGCTTTGTACATCTATGGGCCCAAAGAAACAGATTATCAACGCATCTTCTGTTATAATTGCGATAAGTAAATAACGAAGATCAAAATCAAAACACAACAAAGGGGACACATATTTAATGTGGAAAAACCTCTGCAACAAAGAGAGGAAAAAACCAAGGGCGCCAGCCAGCGAAATTTCACTTTATCAGGAAGTGTTTACACAACGCCGGAGATTTTCACAGATGCAACTTATCCCAACCGGTGGCTTACAAGAGGTTTATATAGTGGTGTAAATCTAGGTCTTCAACGATCCGTACCGTACCGCGGGGGGCTGTCGCCCCCCGCAATCCCCACAAGCGTCCATGTCGGCCCAAGCCTCCGGCGACGGCCTCTCTCCACATGTCCGAAGTTGGCCTATACTTTGTAGAATTTTGATCAACATATAACAAACTCCACCTTGAGACAAATTCCTTCTTGTATCATCAACAACAATCATCTCCCTGAACAAACAAAGCAAAAAACTTTGGGCGCCAATAGCCACTTGGACTAATCAGTTAAACCGACTAAGTTCGAGCAAAGCTCAAACTTAGCAATAGGAACAGGTTTAGTCATCATATCAGTAGGATTATCATGAGTGCTGATCTTGCATACCTTTAATTTACCTTGAGCAACAATGTCTCTAACAAAATGGTACTTGACATCAATGTGCTTAGTTCTCTCATGGAACATCTGATCTTTTTAAGGTATATGGCACATTGACTGTCACAAAACAAAGTAATGCAAGAATCATCTCTACAAAGCTCTGCAAACAAACCTTTCAACCAAATAGATTCTTTGCAAGCTTTAGCAATAGCCATGTATTCAACTTTAGTAGTAGATTGTGCAACAATAGCCTGTAACGTATCCTTCCATCTAACAGCACATCCATCAACATTAAACACATAACCTGTGAGGGGATCTTCTCTTATCCAAATCGGTAGCAAAATCTGAATCCATGTAGCCAACGAGTCCCTCACCGCTCCTGCCAAACTTCAAACAAGCATTGGAAATCCACCATCATCGTTCCACTTGGACCAAGCCTCCGGCGACAGGCCTCGCTCCACTCGTCAAAAGTTGGCCTATACTTTGTATAATTTGGATCAACATATAACATCTTCAAAACACGATCTCGGTGTTTCCTTGTTTCTGATTACTTTCGCATTTTGCCTCTTCCAAAGGTTCCAAAAGGACGAAATGATGATAGTGAAAGGATAGAGATGTTTCCTAGAGGAGGGTGAATAGGCGATTTCAAAACTATTACGGTTTTGTCTTAATAGAATGTGGAATTAAACTAACGTTTATATTACAAGCACAAAACCTAAATACACTAGGCTCAACTAAGTGCACCAACAACAAGTTAAGATAATCAAGATAGCACAAGATAAATATACCACAAGTGATAGGCAAGATATAAGTACTTTAAGCTTGATGTCTATCACAAGGAAAGTAAGCTTGGGTATAGAGATAACCGAGGAACGCGAAGACGAAGATGTATTCCCATGTTCCCTTACAAGTAAGGTATGTCACATTGGAGAGGTGTGGGATTCCACGAAAGATTTCCCAACACCATGAAGGCTCACCTTATTCTCCGAGTCTATCCCACGAAGGAATAGGTCCTTTCCTTATATTCTAGCTTTTCCTCCACTCTGGAGATGGCAATATCCAACCACTTCACAAGCTCCACGAAGGAGAAGCCCGGGTCTCTTCACAATCTTCCACGAATAGGACACCGCGACACCAACCGCCAAGCCAACTAGGTCACCCTCCAAGAGTAACAAGCTCACAGTCTCTTACTCGAACAAATCATAATGGAGAGTTCAACACTTATGCAAGAATGCAAAGCAAGAACACCAAGGGTTCTAAAATCCTTCACTCTCAAATCCCACCAAAGCAACAAGTGCTAGGGAGGAATTAGAGAGGAATAACAATGGTGGAAATCAACAAATGACTCCAAGATCTAGATCAAATGGGTTCCCCTCACTAAGAGGAGGAGTTGATTGGTGAGGATTGTAGATCTAGATCTCCTCTTTCAAAGCCCTCAAAAAGATGCAAGAATCATAGGAGGGAAGGGGGAGGAAGCAAGATCAAGAGGTTCAATAATGGAGGTCAATTTCGTGGTCAAGAACTCACTAAAATGTTGGGGGAAGAACCCCCTTTTAGGGATTAGGTATTGTCCGCAGTCTCGGATAGACTCGGTATAGCACCAGACCACCCGATCTAGGAGCCGGTTGGATCCACAACCGGGATGAAACAGACTTCACGAAAAATGCAATAACTTTTGCATCTGGACTCCGATTTCGATGATCTTGGGCTTGTTTTGAAGAGAACAACAAGCTCTACAATATGGTGCAGAGAAAAATCATAGCCCAACAAAGGAGGATAGAACCAAATGAATAAAGGTAAGAAGCCTCCCTAAATAAGAACCGATAAAACCTTCAAACTCGAAAACACCATAGAAGATGCATACGAATTCCGTTTTCGATGAACTTGGGCTTATTGAAGATCTAGAAACAAGCTCAAGAACCTCACATGGAGAAACACCAAGAATAAACAAAACAGGAAGATGCAAAGTATGCAAAGGATTGAGCTCCCTATGACAATGTGATCAAGTTATCCAACCGAAAGCTCCTCTTGGTAGTGTGGCTATCTATCCTATAACCCGATACACAACAACCACCTTGAGACCGGTAAAAGGAAAACCTATAAAGGCCATACCTTTTCCTTGCGCATCCTTCTTGATCTTGATCACAACTCTTCAAGCTCCACCCAAGCTGGAATGCATCATTGTTGCTTCGTCGAAGACTCCTAATTTGCTCCCCCATACACCACTATGGGTTAGATTCATTAATACATGTCTTCACATGTCCATTATCACCAATATGGATGGAAAGCTTCAAGAAAATGATCTTCTCGAGATGCTTATCTTGAACTTGCCCTTCTCAACCTTGATGACGATCACTACTTGATGTCATCCTCTCATGGGCTATATAAGATCTTCACTTTTGAAGCATTGTAGCACCCGGGAATTCCCCTACAAGAAATTATGTGTTGTTTTATTTATTTTGCATCATCAATACATCTCCTCTTATATTCAAACCTCTCATGCATGGTCTATACAAGATCTCATGGGCTATATAAGATCCTCTCATGCATGGTTCTGTCCCTAAGAGTATTTTATTAAACCTTGTTTTCATTACTAAATCTCATGGGCTATATAAGATCTCATGGGCTATATAAGATCCTCTCACGCATGGTTCTATCCCTAAAGTATTTTATTAAACCCTGTTTTCATTACTAAATCATCTCCTATTATTTTCAAACCAAATTATATTATTTCTTCTATTTAAATTGTGTTAAACTAAGTACAAATGTTTCTCTATATATATAAAAAGGGTTTTAAATAAATAAAGCCTAGATCTAAACCATCCCAATGGCCCAGATGTTTAACCAAGCAAATCCTAATTCTAAACACCCAAACCCTAACCATACCTCTCCACACCTTCCACCTTGCCGCCGCCACCCAACGCACTACCTCCCGCGTACACTACACGCGACACGCACCCACGCACACAACACACACGCAGTGCACCATGCCCTACACACACGCAACACCCACCGCCAGTAACCTCGGATGCCTCCCCCATCCGACCGCAACGCGCAACACGCATTCGTCCTATCGTGCTTCCCCACCTCACGAAGCCCCCCGCCTCCGCCGCCCTCACCTTGCAAGAGCACGACGCGTTTTCTGTCCTCCCCGGCCACCGCGACCTGTACTCCCTCTCTCCTTCGGCCGGAGCAACACCCGGCCGGCAGCCCTCATCTATGCTCGACCCGGCACGAGCCGCCGCCCCTAGAATCTTTCTCCGCACGGCCCCACAGAGCCCGCACTGTCGTGGCGCCTTCTCCTCTGCAAGCTCACTGCCACTCCAGGACCTCGCTGTCCTCTCCCTAGCATGCTCCGCTGTTGCTCGGCCTTCACCGTGCCTCCACCGCCGGTCCTCCGTGACGTCGCCACCTCCCTTGCTCCCTGCCTGCCATTTGCGACTGCGAGTGCCGTCGGGACCTCCTCTGGCTGCCTCAATGTCGCCCGGGGACGCCCTCCTTCCTGTTGTAGCTATGCCGGCGCGCTCGCATCAACGAGGTTCCTTGGTTCTCCTCTCTGTAGTTCCCTCGCAAGCATCCAATGCAGCAGCTTGTGCCTCCATATCCATGTCGCCCAGGTCGTCTGCGACCCTCTCGGCCTCCCCTGTTGTTGTCGCTCCATTGAATGATGTTGTATTTTGCATCGTGTCATCTCGCGGTGTGGTGCTGTGAATATGGGTGAAGTGGTGTGATGGCACCATGAATCAATTCCAGACGGTGATCGATGCGGTAGCATAAAGATTTTGGTGTTTCCCAAGAACCAACCGACGAGGGATCCACCTGATGATTGATGCGAGAAGCCGAACCCGAACCCGAATGCAACTAGAAGGACCATCAACAAGATCTTCTATGCGAGCATCGAACATCTTCGAAATGGAAACGAAGACCGCGGAATGCCAAGGCCCCTTCATGGAACCCGGAGGTGATGACGCCGGTTCGTCAAGGTATCCTTCACGGAATGCCAAGACCCCGTTCCCGGAGTCCAAATCCCTCCAAATCCGAGACCCTCGACCCTAATGTGTGATCTCTATCCGAGCCTCTACTTTATAAAATGCCATATTAAACGTGTTGCATATTAAATCATTCATACTCACATACATATTTATTTGTCTGGTTTTTTTTGTTTATTTACCTAAATAAAATATGGAGTGCCTATGCGGGCTTTTCTAGTCTTATATTGGCTCCATTTAAAATTGTGTAGCGAACCGATGTTATATTTTTGCCTTGACAACATTTAAATTGCGGGGGTATCTAAACAACATGAACCTACTAATTAATTGCCGGGACCCCGGTTCCATTTAATACTACCTAATTGCATCGCACATTTGCCATGCCATACATCATACATGCATCATGCCCGATCTTCTGCCGTAGTATTAAATAGTGCATCCGGTGTTTCTTCTAGTGCTTTGCTTCTTCACGGATTAGGCCGATGAGTTGGTGCGAGTGTCAACCCGATCTTCGGATGAATCTTTGGCAGTGTTTCCAGGTGAGCATTCTCCCCTTTTCTACCTATTTTTCATTTATAGTCTTTACTTCGTTCTGTTGATCTATTGCTATCTGTGTTGTGATGCTATAGATTCCATAGCCTTTTATATATCCCTGCAGCCCTTATATTGTCTTGGACACCTCCTATTGCCTATTGTTTGGGTAGACAGTTGGCCTTGCGAGTCGTAGTCGCTTGCTTAGGTGCTGCTTCACATCATCGATGTTCCACTGATGTTGGGGGGTTGGTATATTCATAAAGGTGGAGATGATCATGGTTTTAATTACAGATGGTTACTTAAATATTAAAATTGATATAACTAATGAAGAGGCACCGGTGGGTAATAGTTGATATTTCGTTGTTAACCGCCCACTTGTGTCCACCTAGGACCCGATTTCTTGACACATGTTCCGAGACTGAGCGCGCTAACCACATGTGGGGTGTGTGGGAACCTATATCGGCTTAGTTCCTGATTTCAAAGTACTGTACTGGGGGCCCCAAACTAGTTTGGGGTTTTAATGCCATGTATGCCATGTTTATTATTTGTCTATGAGCGTTTACTACTATACTGTTTAGGATGTGGGTCATTATGTTGAGGAATATACCTATGGCCTCTGATCTCTTAGCCGATCTTGCAACCTCTAGGTTTGTCTTCGGAGCTCAGCCGATTTCATTACGAGTAACTTATTAGCGTGGCCCCCATGTACTTACTTTGGGTCTGGGAAAGTGTCGTGTCCTAGGCCCCGCCGACATACCTATGGAAGTATGTTAATTGATCTGGCAACAAGGGTCGAAGTGCGTGCGGAAACTTTGGTGCACCCCTGCAGGTTTAAATCTTTTTGAAAAGCCATGTCCACAGTTATGGATGACTTGGAGCACAATATCTCGATCATAGACAACTATAACTAAAGTTTACTGTTATAAATTTGACTTGTATCTGATATGACTAGTAAGTTGGATAACCACCATGCAAAGAATGATTAAAACTGCCAACTATGTGAGTTTCCTCGGCATGACTTCCTCGTTTGGTATCGACAGGGAAATACCGGGATGGGCATGATTAGTGGTAGTATCAGGTTGGTTCCGAATAGGTATTTATCATCTCTCTCTCTCTAATAGTCGACAGATGTATTGAGTCCCTATAGGTTGTTTAGTGCATGCTCCGCTGCCGCTTCAGTCCACCATACCTATGTTGGCGAGGACCGCTCAATTCTAAGACTCTCTGTGTACTAGCCTCGGTATTGACCGCTCTCTTTTTCGTTTGCCCTTTACCGACACCCCTTTTGTTTTAGCAGGTTTTGACATTGACGACATTAGCATGGTTATCCTTCCGGGTTGGCCTACACAGGGTTATGGACGCCATTGGTTATTCTTCAAGGCTCTTAGCTCAATTTACATCTTGTCCGTAGTCGGATGTTGTATCATTTTAAAGGGGATTTGGATCTTTGTACTGTATATCTGTATTCTTGACTCATGGAGTCATTGTTGTATATATATGTTCCGTGGGTTCCATCGTGGACTAATGTGTAATGGTATTACTTCGTTTTCCTCCCGCACGAAAGTGCCTGGTGGGAACCTTTGAATCGCTTCTATGCGGGTTTGGCGGGAATCGCTAAAATTTATATAGGGCCGATCCGAGGGTGTTACAAGCATGCCCATGGAAAGATACCTATCCCATATAGAAAACGCAAAGGTGCGTATATAATGGGTTAGTTCATGATGCATAATTGACAAGGCTTACATACCACAATATCCATGTGATACATTCTTTATGCTTCATGTGTTGACAAAATTGAAATCACTCATCACTCTTTGTATAGGTCAACCGTGTATCTTCTCATAATCCATATCAACACCATATTATTCTCTTAAAATCAATGATATTGATGCCAATACTCAAGGTATATATGTATCTTCATGGCATCCATACTCGAATCCAACACATGGACTGTAAGAATGACCTATGGAATATTCCTTCATATAAAACTCAATGAAAACATTAGTCCATAGGAATTGTCATTAATCACCAAAACCACACATAGGGGCAATTACCCTTTCAGATGGTGGAACTTATTTTGCATACTGGGGATCCTTCCTGGAGTTCTCTAATCGAGAGGCAGTCGGTGGCAGCTACATGAATAGTAGGAACAATGTTTCAGAAAGGGGAGATCGACGTGCAATGCAGCAACATATTATCGGTGGTCTCAGACCATGAGCAGAAGGGCCAAATATCAGAGTTAGCAATACCTCTTAAACCGACACTCATTAGTGAACAACCTTCCACGATCCACCATCCAAAGGAAAATACGACACCGGTTCTGAGAGAAGTTGTTCCAAGTTGGACTTGTGAATGTAATGTCCTGCAAATGTTTAGACAATGTCAAGTACACTAACTTAGTGGTTAGAAGCCCTGTGTCGATGCACGCAACTCTAACATCAGAAACTGTATCATCCAACATAATTGAGGCCAAGAGAGAGCGCAAAGTCACCAGATCTAAGGCAGCGTTAGAGAGGCAAGGATGAGTTAGAAAATTTTGGTTTGCAGATGTACAAAGCTAGGAAACGTTGAACCAGAGTGGACGCTTCGAACCAAAGGTAAAGGTCATGCCAGAAGGACGTGGATTTCCCTAAGCCATTTTGTACCAAAGTGATGTTGCGGAAGCGCGGCAAACAAGATCAGAGATATTTCCAAATGATAGAATCAAGGTGATGATGGTTATGTTGGGTTCGCAGCATAGAAAACAAAAAATTCCTATGATGGGAACTATATGCACCAAGATCCAACAAAAAAATTCCGCTAAAACCAACATGATTGCAGCGGCGTTGCAGGACCCATTCGACCCAGTTCCCTGGCTCGGCGAGGTAGGAAATCTCCACACTTTTTTACTACTAATAATTCCATTGAGATGCATTTATTTTTATTTTTGATATTAGAAATGTGGAATTATTAGATCATGTCGGCCCGCAAGTAGGGACCAAGATCGATCCTTTTTTAATGTTGTTGTTCGTAGACACATTGGGTTTTTTGTGATTTGGATTAGTTTTTCCCTAGAACCTGGAGTAGAATTATAGAGTACCTATTTTAACTAACATGAATGATGTAGCAAGCGAAAGCCGAGTGCCATGATAAGGTGGCCGCGATCAATGCCAATATTGACAACCAACTGGAGGGTGAACGCTCCCTAAGCCAGGCTAATGAGTGCCTTCTGTAACACCCTCAGAATCGGACCTATGCAAGTTTGAGCAAAATTCGCCAAACCCGCATAGAAACGATTCAAAGGTGCCCACCAGGCACTTTCGTGCGGGTGGAAAGCAAAGTAATAACATTACACAGCAGTCCTCGATGGGACCCACAGAACAGATATATATAACAGCGACTCAAAGAGTCAAGAATACAGATATAATATTCTAAGATCCAAATCACCTTGAAAACGGTAGAGCGTCCGACTACGGACAAGAAGCAAATGGGGCTAAGAGCCCTGAAGAATAACCAATGGCGTCCATAACCCTGCCCAGGCCAAGCCGGAAGGGTAACCCTGCTAACAGCGTCGATCTCAAAACCTGCTTAAACAAAAGGGGTGCCGACAAAGGGCAAAGGAAAACAAAGAAGGAGCGTCGATCGAGGCCAAGACAGCGAGGCTAGATTTCGGGTCCTCGCCTACATAGGTATGGTGGATCGGCAGCGGCAAAGATGCACTAAACAACCTATAGAGACTCGATTCAATCAAGGAGATCGGAGGATAAGAAGACCTAACCGGATCCAACTGAAGCTAACACCAAACAAACCCATCCCGTGTTTCCCCTCGAGACCAAACGAGGAAGTCAACCGAGGAACTCACACATTTGGCGCTTTACTTATTTAGTTATATTTATGCACTTTACTAGTCGTTTAGATAATCGTCACGATAAAGTAAACAGTGGGCACTTTTAGTTAATCATTCCGTTGTAGTTGCAATTACTAATCGATATGAATAGCATGAGATAACCCAAAACCCAGCAGCTTGTTGGTACTTTTATTCAGCCAATTGCTTGTAGTTGCAATACTTACTAGTCATATACAATTGTCGCAAGCGACAACCAAACAAGCAATTGTGGGCAGTATTAATTAGCCATTCCGTTATAGTGGAGCTGATTACTAGTCATTATAAGTCAAATTTATAGCAAGAACTTTAGTTATGCTTGTCTATGATCGAGATCGTGCTCCAAGTCGTCCATATCCATGACACGGCTTTGAAAGTTTTACCGGGGTGCACCAATAGCAACACACCGATCAACCTCGAAAACCAAATCAAAACCCAACGAGGCTTTCACGATGAACAATCACAGATTCAGAAATATTTCAGGGGCCACCCTTGAGTACACCCGCAACGGAGTAAGCAAGCTCGAGATGGACTCAAGGTTTGCGTCGATGGTCAGAACGACAGGTCCCCAATCGGGACCGTCGACATCGAAAACATCCCGCTTACCAAACAGATGCAAAGACCGCACAATCGTAAATAAAGCGGTAAAACATGGCATAAGTACAGGATCGTAAATAAAACCTCAAACTAGTTTGTGGCCCCAAGAAATAAGAATGAATCAAGCTCTGGCTCAGGGGGGTCCCATATACCTCCCGGATGTGGATAGCGCGATAAATCAAGGAACAGGTATCAAGTACTCGGGGTCTTACGGGACACAAGTGGGCGTTCGGAAACCAAATATTATCTATCACCCACCGATGCCTCTGCTTATTTCAATTTTAGTTGTTAAACAGAAATTAAAGTGACGATAAGTAAAACTAGGATCAACTCCATCATCAACATGCGGCAATACATCAGCAACTGTGGCATATGACGACACACATCAGCACTTGAGCAAGCAACTACGACGCGCAAGTCCAACTATCTACCAAACAACAGGTAATAGGATGTGTCCAAGGCGATATACGGCTGCAGGGAATATCACGGGTACGAAAACTAAAGCATCGCATCACAGATAGCAATAGATCAACAGGAGGGAAATAAAGACTATAAAAGTAAGATAGGTAGAAAGGGGGAGATGCTCGCCTGAAAACATTGTCGAAAGGTTCAACCGAAGATCGGGGCGAAGCTCACATCAACTCAACGGCCTTATCCGCGAAGAAGCAAAACACTAGAATAAACACCGGATGCAATATTTAATACACGGCGGAAGATCGGCATGATGCATGTATGATGTATGGCATGGCAAGGATGTGATGCGATTAGGTCATATTAAGTGGAACCGGGGTCCCGACAATTAATTAGGTGGTTCATGTTATTTAGAAGACCCGCAATTTAAATGTTGTTATAACAAGGCAAGATAAGATACCGGTTCGCTACACAAGTTTAAATGAGGCCAATATGAGACTAGATTTGCCCGCATATGGGCCCCATATTTATTTATTAGGTGAATCGGCAAAAGGCCCCCAAACCACATGATATGCATGCGAGATGACAATTGAGTATGCAACAAGTTGATATCATTTATAAAAATAGGGTATCGAGGAAAAGGGTCACACATCAGAGGGGGCTCGACGATCTTGGGGTTCCGGGTTCGGGTTCGACAGGTCCGGTGGTTCGACGGGTCGGTCTTGGCCTTCCGGAGAAGCAATTGTCGCACCGGGTCTCGGTGCCGTTCTTATCGCTGCGAGGATCTCGCCGGTCCGCGTGTTTGGTTCTTGGCGTTGAGGCGAAGCACTTGGCGTTCGCCGATGTTCTCATCGTCCGGGTTCTCGAGCATTGCATCCGAAGGAGTTGGCGTCCATCGGTTCCATGTCGACCTTGGTTTCCACGATGGCGAACCCGGCGATCCGTGGCGTGGTTCTTGTCGGGGTTCTCGCCGGCGCGGGATCGGTCTTGGGCTTGCCGGTGGATCTTGTCGGTTCCACCGAAGGACTTGCGGTTCTGGCGGAGATCATGGTGTCGGTGAGGTCGGTCTCAGGTCTCGGCGTGTTCCATGTCGATGACTTTTGGTCTCATCCGAAGATCTGTAGATCAGGCCAACTCGAGCGCACAGTAGAACTTATTGTAGCGGCAGAGCTTGACATAGGGCTTCGGCTGAACAAGCATACAGGGGACCCTGCAGCTGCAACGCGAGGACGCGCTCAGGCTTCCTCACGAGCCGACGAGGAGCTGCCATGGAGGTGGCCGGGGACGTCCCTGCAGGCAGCGGCGAGGCTACCGACGAGGTGGGGGCTCAAGGAGGCGAGGCGACCGCCCGGCTCGGGACGAACGGGAGGCGGGTGGAGGCTGCCGCGCTGCGGCGAACGCGAGGCGGCCGGCCTTGGCGAAGCGCAGCGGCGGAGGTCGGGTGCCGCCGGAGGACGGGCAGAGCGGAGGAGAGGCCGACCGGCGGGCGCGAGATGCGGCGTCGGCGGGCGGAGACGCAGCCGAGGCGCTGGGCGGCGAGGCGGCGGCGCGGCCGCGGGGGGGCGGGCGGCCAGCGCGCGGGCGAGGCGCTGGCGTGGGAGCGGGCGACGGGCCGGAGCGCGACCGCTGGACGCTGGCGAGGAGAGGGCGCGAGCCGGCGACGGGCGGTCGCGAGCGGGTGGCGCACGCAGTGGAGGGAGGTGAGGGAGCGGCGGGCGGCGGTGTGAGAGGGGGGCGGGAGAGGGGCGTGAGGGCCGGCGGGAGCGGAGGGCGGGGAGGAGGGAGCCAGGTTCGATTGGGAGCGCATGCAGTGGGAAGGGAACCGGAGACGGGGAGGTGGTCGCCGGCTGGGGGGGGGGAAAGATAAGCAGAGAGGAGGAGGCGGGGAAGAGGCCACGCGGGGGGGGAGACGCGGGCGCGAGGTGGAAGAAGCACAGGGGAGCGGTGGCCTGGGGACCTGGTCGTGGTGGGTCCCAGGGAGGAGGGCCCAGGGGCGTGGGTCGGTCTGGGGCGGGGTGGTGAGTGTGCGCGTGTGAGGTGGGAGGTGGGGCCGGCGCTGCGTGGGCCAGGCGGCAGTGAGAGCGGGGTAGGGGCTACTGGGGAGGGCGGCCAGTGGGCTCAGCGCGCTGGTGGGCGCGTGTGTGGTGTTGAGTTGGGTGTGGGGGGGTTTGTGTGGTGGAGGAGAGAGGTGGAGAGTGGGAGTGGGGTGATGTGGAGGTTGGGGATTGGATGAGGGAGAGGGCGGGGTGAGGTGGCACGATGGGAATGGCCAGGGTGATGTGGCCACAGAGGGTGGGTAGGATTTTAGGTGGGATAGGATTAGAAGGGCGGCAGGTTTGGACCGATTGTTTTATACGGGGTGGTCGTTCGGGTCGGGCTGGCCCGTTCGACTGCCCCTACAAAAATAATATAATTTTATTTGTTTAATTGGACCGTTTGCAAACCGCTCGCGGCCAAAACAAAATATTCCGGGGACCCGGTTTTTGGCGTTTGAATTAAATATGGGGCGTTTTTAGAAAACAAACGGCTTTGAGAAAAATAGTTTTATGCGAACAATGCAAGATGATGACGATGCGATGCACAAATTCAACGCGATTTTCTAGTAGTGGTTTTGCGGGATGCCACAATTCGACACCACTAACAAGGGATCTCGCCCTCGAGATCCGCCTCATGGTACCGGAAGGAAGGGTCGGCGATCTGCGTCTCCTGGCTTCGTGTAGATCTTCGCGACACCACTAACAAAAGGTCGTTGTCCCTGTTCGTCAAGAGAACACTCCGGATAAACAACGGACGAAGTTAAAGGTAAGGCCACCTCTAACTTCCATGGAAGGAGTAAAATTGCATCGACCCACCATTCAATGTACAGAAGCGAATGATAAGAGTAGTGATATGGTCGCGACTCCATCCCGCACTCAAAGCATTACCCTGTACACGAATAGACAGATTATGCAACCAACCCTCGGATTCAGACTGAAGATCTCGACAAGCGAGGTTCGGATCAAAGAAGTGATGCAGACTCTGCATCGGAGCTGGCGTAGAGATGTCGTCGCGTCGGAAACACCGGAAGGAACAAACAAGGAATACAGGATGGTAACACCGTAGACGGATTCCTCGGATAGCATGAAGACCGGATGTAGCAACACCGTTATCAAAGGGGGAAGCGAAACCCTGAAGGTACGACGGAAACCCAACCGCGAGAAATCCTGGACTCGAAGAGGAAGGAGAGAGCAGATTCAAAACACGCCGAGATAAGAGAAGAATAGCAGAGGGGTAAGGAGTAAAATCAGACCTAATCAGAACTATCCAACCGATTTTGCAAAAATAGTTTTGACACTCTACTTCGGCCGTTAGCTAGGTTATCCTACAGGCTGGACTTGTGGGGTATCGCAACCGCCGAGCTCGATACCACTCAGAACACCCTCGATCGGACCTATGCAAGTTTGAGCAAAATTCGCCAAACCCGCATAGAAACGATTCAAAGGTGCCCACCAGGCACTTTCGTGCGGGTGGAAAACGAAGTAATAACATTACACAACAGTCCTCGATGGGACCCACAGAACAGATATATATAACAGCGACTCAAAGAGTCAAGAATACAGATATAATATTCAAAGATCCAAATCACCTTGAAAATGGTAGAGCGTCCGTCTACGGACAAGAAACAAATGGGGCTAAGAGCCCTGAAGAATAACCAATGACGTCCATAACCCTGCCCAGGCCAAGCCGGAAGGTAACCTCAACTATGGCGTCGATCTCAAAACACCTGCTTAAAAAGGGGTGCCGACGAGGGCAAAGCGAAAACAAAGAAGGAGCGTCGATCGAGGCCAAGTGCACGGCGAGGCTAGAATTCGGCGGTCCTCGCCTACATAGGTATGGTGGACTGAGCGGCAGCGGCAGCATGCACTAAACAACCTATAGAGACTCGATTCAACTGGCGGAGATCAGAGGGGGATAAGAAGACCTAACCGGATCCAACCTGAAGCTAACACCAAACAAACCCATCCTGGTGTTTCCCCCTCGAGACCAAACGAGGAAGTCAACCGAGGAACTCACACATTTGGCAGTTTTACTTATTTAGTTATATTTGCGGCACTTTACTAGTCAGGTTTAGATAATCGTCCTGATAAAGTAAACAGTGGGCACTTTTAGTTAATCATTCCGTTGTAGTTGCAGCAATTACTAATCAGATATGAATAGCATGAGATAACCCAAAACCCAGCAGTTGTTGGTACTTTTATTCAGCCAATTCGTTGTAGTTGCAATACTTACTAGTCATATACAATTGTCGCAAGCGACAACCAAACAAGCAATTGTGGGCAGTATTAATTAGCCATTCCGTTATAGTGGAGCTGATTACTAGTCATTATAAGTCAAATTTATAGCAGTAAACTTTAGTTATGCTTGTCTATGATCGAGATCGTGCTCCAAGTCGTCCATATCCATGACACGGCTTTCGTAAAGTTTTACCCGGCCGGGTGCACCAATAGCAACACACACTCGATCAACCTCGGAAAAACCAAATCAAAACCCAACGAGGCTTTCACGACTGAACAATCACAGGATTCAGAAATATTTCAGGGGGCCACCCCTTGGAGTACACCCGCAACGGAGTAAGCAAGCTCCGAGATGGACTCAAGGTTTATGCGTCGATGGTCAGAACGAGGTCCCCAATCGGGACCGAATGTCGATACGAAAACATCCCGCTTACCAAAAGCGATGCGATTAAGACCTCGCACAATCGTAAATAAAGCGGTAAAACATGGCATAAGTACAGGATCGTAAATAAAACCTCAAACTAGTTTGTGGCCCCAAGAAATAAGAATGAATCAAGCTCGCTCAGGGGGTCCCATATACCTCCGGATGTGGATAGCGCGATAAATCAAGGAAGTATCAAGTACTCGGGGTCTTACGGACACAAGTGGGCGTTCGAAACCAAATATTATCTATCACCCACCGATGCCTCTGCTTATTTCAATTTTAGTTGTTAAAGCAGAAATTAAAGTGACGATAAGTAAAACTAGGATCAACTCCATCATCAACATGCGGCAATACATCAGCAAGAATCGTGGCATATGACGACACACATCACTTGAGCAAGCAACTACGACGCCAAGTCCAACTATCTACCAAACAACAGGTAATAGGATGTGTCCAAGGCGATATAATGCGGGGAATATCACGAATGCGAAAACTAAAGCATCGCATCATCACGATAGCAATAGATCAACAGGAGGGAAATAAAGACTATAAAAGTAAGATAGGTAGAAAGGGGGAGATGCTCGCCTGAAAACATTGTCGAAAGGTTCAACCGAAGATCGGGGCGAAGCTCACATCAACTCAACGGCCTTATCCGCGAAGAAGCAAAACACTAGAATAAACACCGATGCAATATTTAATACACGACGGAAGATCGGCATGATGCATGTATGATGTATGGCATGGCAAGGATGTGATGCGATTAGGTCATATTAAGTGGAACCGGGGTCCCGACAATTAATTAGGTGGTTCATGTTATTTAGAAGACCCGCAATTTAAATGTTGTTATAACAAGGCAAGATAAGATACCGGTTCGCTACACAAGTTTAAATGAGGCCAATATGAGACTAGATTTGCCCGCATATGGGCCCCATATTTATTTATTAGGTGAATCGGCAAAAGGCCCCCAAACCACATGATATGCATGCGAGATGACAATTGAGTATGCAACAAGTTGATATCATTTATAAAAATAGGGTATCGAGGAAAAGGGTCACACATCAGAGGGGGCTCGACGATCTTGGGGTTCCGGGGTTCGGGGTTCGACAGGGTCCAGGGTTCGACGGGGTCGGTCTTGGCCTTCCGGGAGGAAGCACTTGTCGCACCGGGGTCTCGGTGCCGTTCTTATCGTTGCGAGGATCTCGTCGGGTCCGCGTGTCGGTGGTTCTTGGCGTTCGGGGCGAAGCACTTGGCGTCTGCCGATGTTCTCATCATCCGGGTTCTCGAGCATTGCATCCGAGAAGGAGTACTTGGCGTCCATCGGTTCCATGTCGACGACCTTGGTTTCCACGATGGCGAACCCGGCGTATCCGTGGCGTGGTTCTTGTCGGGGTTCTCGGCTTCGGGCGCCGGGATCGGTCTTGGGCTTGGCGCCGGTGGATCTTGTCGGTTCTACCCCGAAGGACTTGCGGTTCTGCAGCGGAGATCATGGTGTCGGTGAGGTCGGTCTCAGGTCTCGGCGTGTTCCATGTCGGTGACTTTTGGTCTCATCCGAAGATCTGTAGATCAGGCCAACTCGAGCGCACAGTAGAACTTATTGTAGCGGCAGAGCTTGACGTAGGGCTTCCAGGCCTGAACAAGCATACAGGGGACCCTGCGCAGCACGCGAGGACGGCCAAAGCTTCCTCACGAGCCGACGAGGCTGCCATGGAGGTGGCCGGGGACTCGCAGCAGCGGCGAGGCTACCGACGAGGTGGGGCTCGCGGAGGCGGACCGCTGCTCGGGTCGGGACGAACGGGAGGCGGGTGGAGGCTGGCGCCGGCGAACGCGAGGCGGCCGCCTTGGCGAGCGGCCAGGGCGGAGGTGGTGCTGCGGAGGACGGGTCGGCAGGAGGAGAGGGCCTGGACCGCGGCGGCGAGATGCGGCGTCGGGCGCAGCGAGACGCTGCCGAGGCGCGGGCGAGGTCCGGGCGGGCTGTGGCGGGCGCGGCAGCGAAGCTGGCGCGGCGTGGGAAGCGGGAGGCGACGGGGTCGAGGCGCGGCCAGCTGACGCCGGCGAGGCGCTGGCGACGGGGCGGCGGTCGCGGAGCGGGGTGGCGCACACGTGCAGGTGGAGGGGAGCGTGAGGGCCGGCGGGCGGCGGTGTAGCCGGACGGGGGAGAGGGATGGGTGGAGCGCGGCGAGCGAGCGGAGGCAGAGGGGAGGAAGGGAGCTGTGCGGTGGTTCGATTGGGGGGAACGGCGGCCTCCGGCGGCGGGGAAGGGAACCGGAGACGGGGAGGTGGCCGCCGGCGGGGGGGGGAAGAGAAGCAGAGAGGAGGAGGCGGGGAAGAGGCCACGCGGGGGAGACGCGGGCGCGAGGTGGAAGAAGCACAGGGGAGCGGTGGCCTGGGGACCTGGTCGTGGTGGGTCCAGGAGGAGGCCAGGCGTGGGGTCGGCTGGGGCGGGGTGGTGAGTGTGCACGTGTGAGGTGGGAGGTGGGGCTGGGCTGCGTGGGCAGGCGGTGAGAGGCGGGTAGGGGCGGTGGGGGAGGCAGAGCGGCGGTGGGGCCAGGCCTGGTGGCGCGTGTGTGGTGTTGAGTTGGGTGTGGGGGTTTGTGTGGTGGAGGAGAGAGTGGAGAGTGGGGTGGGGTGATGTGGAGGTTAGGGATTGGATGAGGAGAGGCGGGGTGAGGTGGCACGATGGGAATGGCCAGGGTGATGTGGCCACAGAGGGTGGGTAGGATTTTAGGTGGGATAGGATTAGAAGGGCGGGCAGGTTTGGACCGATTGTTTTATACGGGGTGGTCGTTCGGGTCGGGCTGGCCCGTTCGACTGCCCCTACAAAAATAATATAATTTTATTTGTTTAATTGGACCGTTTGCAAACCGCTCGCGGCCAAAACAAAATATTCCGGGGACCCGGTTTTTGGCGTTTGAATTAAATATGGGGCGTTTTTAGAAAACAAACGGCTTTGAGAAAAATAGTTTTATGCGAACAATGCAAGATGATGACGATGCGATGCACAAATTCAACGCGATTTTCTAGTAGTGGTTTTGCGGGATGCCACAATTCGACACCACTAACAAGGGATCTCGCCCTCGAGATCCGCCTCATGGTACCGGAAGGAAGGGTCGGCGATCTGCGTCTCCTGGCTTCGTGTAGATCTTCGCGACACCACTAACAAAAGGTCGTTGTCCCTGTTCGTCAAGAGAACACTCCGGATAAACAACGGACGAAGTTAAAGGTAAGGCCACCTCTAACTTCCATGGAAGGAGTAAAATTGCATCGACCCACCATTCAATGTACGGCGAATGATAAGAGTAGTGATATGGTCGCGACTCCATCCGCACTCAAAGCATTACCCGCATACGAATAGATGATTATGCAACCAACCCTGATTCGATCAAGATCTCGACAAGCGAGGTTCGGATCAAAGAAGTGATGCAGACTCTGCATCGGAGCTGGCGTAGAGATGTCGTCGCGTCGGAAACACCGGAAGGAACAAACAAGGAATACAGGATGGTAACACCGTAGACGGATTCCTCGGATAGCATGAAGACCGGATGTAGCAACACCGTTATCAAAGGGGGAAGCGAAACCCTGAAGGTACGACGGAAACCCAACCGCGAGAAATCCTGGACTCGAAGAGGAAGGAGAGAGCAGATTCAAAACACGCCGAGATAAGAGAAGAATAGCAGAGGGGTAAGGAGTAAAATCAGACCTAACCAGAACTATCCAACCGATTTTGGAAAATAGTTTTGACAATCTACTTCGGCCGTTAGCTAGGTTATCCTACAGGCTGGACTTGTGGGGTATCGCAACTGCTGAGCTCTGATACCACTCTGTAACACCCTCAGAATCGGACCTATGCAAGTTTGAGCAAAATTCGCCAAACCCGCATAGAAACGATTCAAAGGTGCCCACCAGGCACTTTCGTGCGGGTGGAAAACGAGGTAATAACATTACACAACAGTCCTCGATGGGACCCACAGAACAGATATATATAACAGCGACTCAAAGAGTCAAGAATACAGATATAATATTCAAAGATCCAAATCACCTTGAAAATGGTAGAGCGTCCGTCTACGGACAAGAAACAAATGGGGCTAAGAGCCCTGAAGAATAACCAATGGCGTCCATAACCCTGCCCAGGCCAAGCCGGAAGGGTAACCCTGCTAACGGCGTCGATCTCAAAACCTGCTTAACAAAAGGGGTGCCGACGAGGGCAAAGCAGAAAACAAAGAAGGAGCGTCAGTACTGAGGCCAGTACACGGCGAGGCTAGACTTCGGCGGTCCTCGCCTACATAGGTATGGTGGACTGAGCGGCAGCGACAGCATGCACTAAACAACCTATAGAGACTCGATTCAACTGGCGGAGATCGGAGGGGGATAAGAAGACCTAACCGGATCCAACCTGAAGCTAACACCAAACAAACCCATCCTGGTGTTTCCCCCTCGAGACCAAACGAGGAAGTCAACCGAGGAACTCACACATTTGGCAGTTTTACTTATTTAGTTATATTTGCGGCACTTTACTAGTCAGGTTTAGATAATCTTCCTGATAAAGTAAACAGTGGGCACTTTTAGTTAATCATTCCGTTGTAGTTGCAGCAATTACTAATCAGATATGAATAGCATGAGATAACCCAAAACCCAGTTGTTGGTACTTTTATTCAGCCAATTCGTTGTAGTTGCAATACTTACTAGTCATATACAATTGTCGGCGACAACCAAACAAGCAATTGTGGGCGTATTAATTAGCCATTCCGTTATAGTGGAGCTGATTACTAGTCATTATAAGTCAAATTTATAGCGATAAACTTTAGTTATGCTTGTCTATGATCGAGATCTCGTGCTCCAAGTCGTCCATATCCGCGGACACGGCTTTGAAAGTTTTACCCGGCCGGGTGCACCAATAGCAACACACACTCGATCAACCTCGGAAAAACCAAATCAAAACCCAACGAGGCTTTCACGATGAACAATCACAGGATTCGTAAATATTTGAGGCCACCCTTGGAGTACACCCAACGGAGTAAGCAAGCTCGAGACGGACTCAAGGTTTATGTCGATGGTCAGAACGACGAGGTCCCCAATCGGGACGACTGCCGATACAAAACATCCCGCTTACTAAAAGCGATGCGATTAAGCGTGCCTCGCTGTCGTAAATAAAGCGGTAAAACATGGCATAAGTACATGATCGTAAATAAAACCTCAAACTAGTTTGTGGCCCCAAGAAATAAGAATGAATCAAGCTCGGGGGTCCCATATACCTCCCGGATGTGGATAGCGATAAATCAAGGAACAGTATCAAGTACTCGGGTCTTACGGGACACAAGTGGGCGTTCGGAAACCAAATATTATCTATCACCCACCGATGCCTCTGCTTATTTCAATTTTAGTTGTTAAACAGAAATTAAAGTGACGATAAGTAAAACTAGGATCAACTCCATCATCAACATGCGGCAATACATCAGCAACTGTGGCATATGACGACACACATCAGCACTTGAGCAAGCAACTACGACGCGCAAGTCCAACTATCTACCAAACAACAGGTAATAGGATGTGTCCAAGGCGATATACGGCTGCAGGGAATATCACGGGTACGAAAACTAAAGCATCGCATCACAGATAGCAATAGATCAACAGGAGGGAAATAAAGACTATAAAAGTAAGATAGGTAGAAAGGGGGAGATGCTCACCTGAAAACATTGTCGAAAGGTTCAACCGAAGATCGGGGCGAAGCTCACATCAACTCAACGGCCTTATCCGCGAAGAAGCAAAACACTAGAATAAACACCGGATGCAATATTTAATACACGACGGAAGATCGGCATGATGCATGTATGATGTATGGCATGGCAAGGATGTGATGCGATTAGGTCATATTAAGTGGAACCGGGGTCCCGACAATTAATTAGGTGGTTCATGTTATTTAGAAGACCCGCAATTTAAATGTTGTTATAACAAGGCAAGATAAGATACCGGTTCGCTACACAAGTTTAAATGAGGCCAATATGAGACTAGATTTGCCCGCATATGGGCCCCATATTTATTTATTAGGTGAATCGGCAAAAGGTCCCCAAACCACATGATATGCATGCGAGATGACAATTGAGTATGCAACAAGTTGATATCATTTATAAAAATAGGGTATCGAGGAAAAGGGTCGCACATCAGAGGGGGCTCGACGATCTTGGGGTTCCGGGGTTCGGGGTTCGACAGGGTCCAGGGTTCGACGGGGTCGGTCTTGGCCTTCCGGGAGGAAGCACTTGTCGCACCGGGGTCTCGGTGCCGTTCTTATCGTTGCGAGGATCTCGTCGGGTCCGCGTGTCGGTGGTTCTTGGCGTTGGGCGGCACTTGGCGTTCGCCGATGTTCTCATCGTCCGGGTTCTCGAGCATTGCATCCGAGAAGGAGTACTTGGCGTCCATCGGTTCCATGTCGACGACCTTGGTTTCCACGATGGCGAACCGGCGTATCCGTGGCGTGGTTCTTGTCGGGGTTCTCGGCAGGCGCCGGATCGGTCTTGGCTTGGCCGGTGGATCTTGTCGGTTCCACTCCGAAGGACTTGCGGTTCTGCGGCGGAGATCATGGTGTCGGTGAGGTCGGTCGTGTCTCGGCGTGTTCCATGTCGATGACTTTTGGTCTCATCCAAGATCTGTAGATCAGGCCAACTCGGCGCACAGAGAACTTATTGTGGCAGAGCTTGACATAGGGCTTCGTGCCTGAACAAGCATACATGGGACCTGCAGTAGCTGCGAGGACGCGAGCTTCCTCACGAGCGACGAGGAGCTGCCATGGAGGTGGCGGGGCGTCCTGCAGGCAGCGAGGCTACCGCAGGTGGGGCTCATGCGAGGCGGCCGCCGCTCGGGGTCGGGACGAACGGGAGGCGGGTGGAGGCTGCTGGCGCCGTCGGCGCAGGCGGCCGCCTTGGCGAAGCGCAGCGGAGTCGAGTGCTGCCGGAGGACGGTCGGCAGAAGGAGAGAGGCCTGGACCGCGGCGGCGAGATGCGTCTTGGCCAGCGGAGACGCTGGCCGAGGCGCTGAGGCGGTCAGCGGGCGAGCATGCGGCCTTGGCAGCAGGGCGGCGTGGGCGGCGAGGCGGCTTAGGGAGCGTCGTCGGGCCTTGGCCGGCTCGCGGGAGGAGCGGGCGGCCAGCTGGCGGCAGGCGGCGGTCAGCGGGCGGGTGGCGCACACGTGCAGGTGGAGGGGAGCGTGAGGGCCGGCGGGCGGCGGTGTAGCCGGACGGGGGGAGAGGGATGGGTGGAGCGCGGCGAGCGAGCGGAGGCAGAGGGAAGGAAGGGAGCTGTGCGGTGGTTCGATTGAGGCAGCGGCCTCGGGCGGGAAGGAACCCGGAGATGAGGTGGTCGCCATTTGGGGGGAAGAGAAGCAGAGGAGGAGGCGGGAAGAGGCCACTGGGGGGAGACGCAGGCGCGAGGTGGAAGAAGCACGGGAGGCGGTGGCACAGGACCTGGTCGTGGTGGGTCCCAGGAGGAGGGCCAGGCGTGGGTCGTCTGGGCGGGGTGGTGAGTGGCGTGTGAGGTGGGAGGTGGGGCCGGCGCTGCGTGGGCCAGGCGGAGAGCGGTGAGGCGGGGTGGGGGGGGAGGCGAGGCGGCCGGTGGGGCAGGCTGCGGTGGCGTGTGTGGTGTTGAGTTGGGTGTAGGGGGGGGTTTGTGTGGTGGAGGAGAGAGGTGGAGAGTGGGAGTGGGGGGATGTGGAGGTTGGGGATTGGATGAGGGAGAGGGCGGGGTGAGGTGGCACGATGGGAATGGCCAGGGTGATGTGGCCACAGAGGGTGGGTAGGATTTTAGGTGGGATAGGATTAGAAGGGCGGCAGGTTTGGACCGATTGTTTTATACGGGGTGGTCGTTCGGGTCGGGCTGGCCCGTTCGACTGCCCCTACAAAAATAATATAATTTTATTTGTTTAATTGGACCGTTTGCAAACCGCTCGCGGCCAAAACAAAATATTCCGGGGACCCGGTTTTTGGCGTTTGAATTAAATATGGGGCGTTTTTAGAAAACAGACGGCTTTGAGAAAAATAGTTTTATGCGAACAATGCAAGATGATGACGATGCGATGCACAAATTCAACGCGATTTTCTAGTAGTGGTTTTGCGGGATGCCACACCTTCGCAGGCGTTTGTCGCTGCAGAAGGAGATCTCGCTAGATTTTTCACGTGAGATCAATAGGCTTGTAGCAGAGCGTGATGAGCTGCAGAGGCTGATCAGCGAGCTACAGAAGTTGATCATAGATAGCGTTACCAAGCAAGAAGTAGCTAACATGATGATCATGGATGGAAAGAAGAATCTCCAAATTAGATGCACCCTCCAGCAGGAGGAAGCCGCCAAGGCACCCAGAGAATGCATCAACGAAACAAAGGCTGCCATCGAAGCCTACCATGATAGGGACCATTGTATCGATGCAGTGAGACAAATGTAGGAGGACATGGGCCGAGGGATCACTGTTCTCGAGGGTGTACAGAAGGAGAACGAGAAGCTAAGGACCAAGCTGGAGGCATATCGGCAATGCCCAAGTCAGATTCCGAGTAGAGGGGCAGGAATCTCAGTTCATGCTCCACTTCTATTGTAATTTATATATGTCGTGCAATTAAGGAATCTTGGAGCAACTCCTTATTTTGTCTGTTTATCTTACTTGCCTATCAACTGAATTATGGGTTTGTGTTCTCATGAATGTACATCATCCTTTCTTTCCATTCTGTATTTGCACTTGCTTTTAGAAATGACTATGCCACTACTATTTGGTCACATTGAAAAACCCATAACACCCTTAGTTGGAGATAGTCATAAGTTGCTTTGAAATTGAAATTAGGACCGTTCCACTAGTTGATCCTGTTGAATTGGGAAAAACCCTATCTTGCTCTGACATTGAAATAAGTACTATGCCACTAGATGATTCTGTTTAGTTTTGAACAATCCTAGATCGCTATGTCCTTTAAATTATGACTTCAACACTAGTTACTTCAGAAAAATGATGATCAGTCCTATGTTGTTTGTCGAAAGCTCAACCCAGAACTGCCGACCTAGCTAAAGGACAAGATGGCCATCCAAATGGAGAAGCAAAATTTTCAAAAAACTGGCCTCTGACCGCCTAAGAGAAGAAGTCATGGTCCTTTATGACAAGTGCCACAATCTGAAGGTGGACATCACCGTCTGGGCAAAACTTCACAAGAAAGGTCTCGCCTCGTTGCATAAGGAGGATATCATCAAGGAGCTCATGTAGGATAATATTAAGCTAATGGATAAGCTTGTTGCATCCTAGACGGAGCGCTTGCTGTAGGAGGCGCATGTCCAAGTACTGAGGGAGCAAGTAAACACCAAAGTGGACCTGATCGAACGAATCCTCTAACTGGAGGATCTTAGGAAGGAAAATGAGCATCTCCGGGCCAGGCTCAATGCAAACTATGTGTTCTTCTGAAATTAATTTGCAAACCATGCGTTCTAACGAATCAAAGCTTGTTTTATCCATGTACTAGCAAAATGCCCGCGCGTTGCGGCGGAAGTAGAAATGATATATTTTCTCTAAACGAACACTTACCATCATTTTGAAGAGAGCCTCGCCTTGGCAAAGAAGGTGGTGACCTTCTTGATGGTCACCTGCATGACGTTGTCAAGGTTGCCGAGCTCCGCTGAGGTCTCGCAGCACCTTGGCACAATTATAAATTTTATTATTTTGATTTTTTTGTGGTGAATAGCGAATTTGATAGCTACAAGAGAGTGTTTCTATTTTCTTGTGTTGTTTTCCCACCTATCCGATGCGAAGGGCGGCGGTGGGGACGGGAACAGCGCTTTGGCTCGAACCGGCGCGCCACGTCGAGGGTGGTTATCGGGAAGCCGAAAGCGACTACAGGTGACGGCAGGTGAGTTGGCTTAGGACGCTGGCGCTCAAGATCGTTGGGAGATTCACGTTTGTTTTCTTTTGCATATGCTTCTAGGGGGCATATATGGGTGGAAATCAACCTTCCGGAGTTCGCATCGGACACGGAGGTAGAGTTTGAGTCCGTGGGGTTGTGACTATTTGCCGATCAATCTTGGCCATGCAATTGTGCGTGTACCGTCTCGATGGGCATGCCACCCACGGTTTCTAAGCTACGCATATCTTCGGGTTGTACACAAACTCGTACTCAACTCTTCATGTGAGAGCTATCCACGTGTGTTTTGTATTTTTAGATTGAAACGTTTTATTACTTACGGGTGGCATGGTGAGTATATCCGTAATGCAATGAAAGAGAATGAAATCAACTTTCCGATGGAAAACGTCGGCGCAACTTAATTTTTATCCCAAATTCAATCGACCATTCTCCTCTTGTTTATGCTAAATTAAAATCCTATCTTATAAAAAAAATTGAACACATTTTATTGACTACCCCGCACATGCACCTGACCCAGCCCGGCCAACGCACATGGCCACAGAACAACACATCAGGCACACACGAGCCAACCCGCCTGGACCCAACCTATCGCTACCACTACGCCGCCAGCAGTGGAGACCATACCTTCCTGATTCAGCCGCCCTATCGCTCTCTCCCCTCGTCGGCCACATCCTCATGTTTCCTTACTCGCCAGAGAGTGTCGCCGGCCGCCGGCGGACGGTCCTCGAGGGCAGGTCCTCCCGTCGTCGGCCCACTCAGCGCCCGCCCTATAGTCTCCTCTCTCTCCCCTTGTCGTCCCCATCCTCATGTTTCCTTACTCGCCAGAGAGCGTCGCCGGTCGCCGGTCCTCGAGGGCAGCTCCTCCCGTCGCCGTTCGACTCAGCGCTCCTCCCTTATTCTATCTGGCAAGCTCGCCGAGAGTCCCCTGTTGTTGCTCTTCCATCCCTCCTCCTGTTAGAGCCGGCCGACTCAGCGCTCCTCTCCCTTATTCTTATATGTCAAGCTCCCCGAGAGGGTCCCCTATTGCTTCTCTCAATTCCGTTTAATATCATGGAGCTCTTTGTTGGCTTGTTGACAGCCAATCTACACAAGTATATAAATTGGTGAAATTTGATGTAAACTACCGAGGTGGTACTATTCAAAGTAGATTTTCCCATCCAAGATCTGTTGGGCCGGCGCCCAACGGCGGCCAACCCCAAGTCATTTGCAGGTCCACTCTAGGCCTAGGAGGGCGACGCGCGATTTGTCCTGATTCATGAACTGTTTATTTTACTTACGGGTGGCGCAATGGATAATTATTTTTGTTTTAAAGGGCAAAGTCGTCCAAAAAAGTGTTGGACCGGGAGAAACACTTCATGCTTTATTATTAGGTATAGATTAGTGATTTTATAAACATGGACCTTACTCTATGCAAACTATGTGTTCTTATAAAATTAATTTGCTCAAGGATTGAGTTTGGATTAGTTAATATATCACAATTGCAAGTCTTACAGTTAACTAGTTTCAGATACTGTCATGACATAAATTATTCATCTAAAATTTTCTTCATCCTCTGTAGCTTGTCCTTGTTCACCTCACGCTCCTTCTTCATATCCTTCAATAGATCCGCAATGCAGTATTCTAGCTTCTTTTGTTCCATGAGCTGATCCCTCTCCTTGTCTGCCTTCTGAAACTTCCGTGGAGTTCCCACCACCATGATCCCATTGATTGTTTCATTTAATTATGACTGCAAATTCTTGATTTCCTGTTCTAGCTCCTTATTTCCTACCGAGAGCTTGTAATTTTTTTCAGATGCATCACAAGCATCAGTAAATATCCCTGCCCTTTCGAGCTCATACATATCCCATAACTAGGCCAGGCATTTCTTAAGTGCGTCTGGCCACTCAAGATCCACCCAGTCTACTGCTTTACACACCGGTCCAATCTAAAAATACATTTGACCTAATTATCAACAAAACACTATACAATTTTCTTCATGTCACCATTGTACATAATGAAAGAAAACCTGATTTGTATAGCCCAAAAACCTTCCCCCAGTGTTACTGGCGTCAAATGCAACATATTTCCTCAATTTTAGCCCATGCTCACATGGTACTTCCCAATCGATATATAGGCCCTCCCAATCGATGTCGTAGATTTTGAGTGGTACCTATAAGGGAACGAAAAGCTAGAAATAAGCATGATTGCATGCACAGATGGATCTTACATCGAGGTAATTACCAATGCTTAACCATTTCTGATAAAATAGAGGAACTCACATCAGGGAAGGAAGACTTGATGTCGGAGAGAAGGTTATAGCTACTTGACTGGTCGTCCTCGCCGTTCTAGGATGACATGGCGAATGAGGCCGCGGCGACGCGTCATCGACGATGAGGAGAGAGAGGAGGGCAGTGAGTGGAGAGAGCAAGAGTGGGGAAAGTGAAGTGCGTCAACGTTGCAACATTTACTAAATTGGCATGTTACAATAGTTTAATTGATACCATGCCCCGTGACTAGATTACGGTCTCATAACTAATAGGTTTTCTCTTCCTTCATTCTAATTTGTAATATTAATCATGTACTTCCTACTTCCCAATTTGTTTGACTTATAGCAACATACAAAATCTAATCTACCAAACACTATAGGATTATGGTTTATGGTTTAGGGTCTAATGCACTTTTTATTGCACTAACCCCTTAACCCTTAATCCTAAATCCTAGACCTGTCCGCCCAATAGATCATTGTCTCCTACTTAGTAAATTTTTCCTAAACCCTACGATCGTTCATACATTATAGTACTTCCTTCTAAGTAAAAGGTAGTTATCCAGCAATTAGTCAAATTACTAATCTCACAGAGCAGTATATTACATCATAATCATGTCAACTACAAGGTACTTATGTATCACTTTGTTTAGTGATGGTTTCAATGAATGATATGTACGGAAATCATGTCAACAAACATAATCATGTCAACTACAATGTACTTATGTCTTATTACAACAATGATGGTTTCATTAAGTGATATGTCTGAAAATCTCAATAGCTCACAGAACATCAGATTGCAATCTCTTAACAAACATGACCACAGAAACACAGTTTCAAAACAACAACAATCTTTGTTATAAATACAAGCAGGGGAACCTTGTGGTCCATATGACAAGCCTTGGGTAGCAGCTCTCATAAGATCTGATCAACGTCGATCACCTCATTCTTTTCAACCATAATAGGGGCCTCTACATCCACTATAACATGTTCAACAACATCAGAAATGGCAGCCAGGAAGAACACCTTCCTGGTTTGCTTCTTTTGTCGCATAATCTGCATCATATCTTTGGTATCCAAAACCTCTATGAATTCTTGCTTCTTATGATGCCACCATCGGAATCGTGCCATCTGATTAGGGCCAATAATAATTTCCTTACAAATCATCTCTCTCAGTTCAACAAGAGTTATGTTTTTGGAACCAGCGACTATCTTCACAGTACATGACGAAACTGGCTTATTAACTCTGCCATCAAGTTTTTCCGTGTATGAATCCACCTCTATGAGTATATTGAACCTAGCTTGATCAGCATCTAGTGGTCTGTAAACTCGAGCAGTAGAAGCTCTGACATCAAGATCTCCAGTATCTGCATACTTATCATCAATCATCGCTTTAACTTTCACCTTACGATCAGCTGCACAACACTCCCAAAGCATCTGAAGCTCATGGGAGTTCTCAGTTTGCATATAGGTATCACTCATGTTGTGTCATACTAATTTTGTCCTCCATATAGATCTCCATGGAATCCTAGCATGAAGCATATATTAGTGAAATGTACATAACCTCCTTGCGTTTATAAGCAGCACATCCCGCCTTAACATAACCTCTTGCAACCAAAAATCTAGTTTTGTAGTGTACTGGCAGACATGAACTGTGAACTCATATAGGTTTGCTATATCGAACCTAGTACTAATTTGATTAAAAAGGGGAACTTTCAGTTCATTTGACTCTTCTTTGCAGTAAGTAATCTACTTGTAAGACAAGGCACATATAATAAAAATTCACCTCTCGCACTTATCCCGGGTGGTTTTCTTCGAGATCTGGGTTCCACGACCTTGCACTGCATCCGAACACTCCGCCGCCAGCCTAGCTTTTCTCTTCAACCCGCTACTCGTAGGTACCTTGTTAGCAGACTTCTAGCTGACCTCCTCGCTAACCTGGGCTGTAGACATCACCGTTGCTTCGCTTATCTGGCATTATGCCCAAGCCTCTGGCTCCGACAGAGCCGAATCAGTCGCTGACGTAGCTACCACCTTGGCCTCGCTAGACATGATGGGCAAGGATATGGAGGGACATGGAGAAAAGGGACCGCCGCCGCCGGATTCAGTGTGGGGGGTGACACGTCGTAAACGTATCTATAATTTTTTATGTTCCATGCTTGTTTAGTACCCACTTTGCTTTTTCTACACTTTGAGTTATTTTTATACGTTTTCTGGGACTAACCTATTAACAAGATACCACAGTGTCAGTTGCCAGTTTTCTGCTGTTTTTGGTTACAGAAAAGCCAGAAAATGAATATTCTCGGAATTGGACGGGACAAAAGCCAAAGTCAATATTTCACCGACGAGAATACGGAGCCAGAAGACGAGACAGAGTGCCATGAGGGGCCCACACTCCCTGTTCGTGCGGCCAGGACTGTCCTGCGCCTGGGGGGGTTGAGTACACCTCGGACACCCCCTCAATCTCCCCCTTCGCCTATAAGAAGCCCCGATAGCAAAACCCTAAGTACCGATCAGATCTCCACGAAACAATCTGTAGCCACCGCCACCATCGCCCTAGATCGGGGGGGGGGGGTCTGAAGCTCTTCCTGGCACCCTGCCAGAGGGCAGAGATCATCCCGGAGGCCTTATTTATCACCATGCCAGCCTCCGGTATGATGCGTGAGTAGTTCCACCTTGGACTATTGGTCCATGCAGTAGCTAGATGGTTGTTTCTCCTCCTTTGTGCTACCATGTTTAGATCTTGTGAGCTCTGTTCATGATCAAGATCATCTATTTGTAATCATGCATATTGTGTCTGCGGGGATCCGATGGATATTGAGATTACTATGTCAGATTGATTAATGATTCTGTCTTATTGATTCTATGATGTCTGTATTGTTTGAGATCTTGCATTCTCTCTATTTCTAGTAGCTATCTTGTCCAAGTAGATGCTAGTGACTCCAAGAGGGAGTATTTATGCTTGATAGTGGGTTCATGCCTCTATTGAATCTGGGGAAGTGACATAAATCTCTAAGGTTGTAGATGTGATGTTGCTACTAGGGAGAAAACAACGATCTTTTGTTCATGGAACAATTGTATTGTTTACTTTACACACTTTGCTTAAAGCAATTATCCGTTGCTTGCAACTTAATACTGGAGGGGGTTCGGATGATAACCTGAAGGTGGATTACTAGTCATAGATGCATTTGGATGGCGGCCTATGTATATTGTTGTAATGCCCAATCAAATCTCATAGAATCATGAATGTCTAGTATTGCATTTTTATGCCTTGCTCCTGTCACAATTGCCTTTGTAATTTGTTTACCCAGCATGTTGTGTATTTATCTTAAGGAGAACACCTCTAGTGAACTGTGGACCCCAGTCCAATCTTTACCATTGATATATCTTCCACTGTTACTGTTTACTTTCTGCAAGCTACCATTACCTTCCACACCATAAGTTTAATCCTTTGTTTTCAGCAAACCGGTGAGATTGACAACCTCAGTGTTCGTTGGGGCAAAGTCTTGAGTTTGTGTTGTGTAGGTTTACAAGTTGCTAGCAACACCTTTGAGCCGTTTCCTTCCTCCTACTGGTTCGATAACCTTGGTTTCTTACTGAGGGAAAACTTATTGGTGTACTCATCATACTTTCCTCTTGGGGTTTCCCAACAAAGCTC
Source organism: Avena longiglumis (assembly GCA_030063025.1). Classification (NCBI taxonomy): domain Eukaryota; kingdom Viridiplantae; phylum Streptophyta; class Magnoliopsida; order Poales; family Poaceae; genus Avena; species Avena longiglumis. The sequence goes on along the minus strand of CP125978.1, from coordinate 475,782,107 downwards.
TACAGTGATCTGAGTCGCATCAGGGGGAAGGGAGAAAAACGACCATCGCCGCCGGATTCAGTGTGTCTTGGGGGGGATAAGAAGGACCACCGCTGCCACCACTAGATTCAGTGTCGAGGGTTAGGAAAGTATAGAAATGAATTTTCCCCTACGATACATGCATGGTGACTTAGAAGGGGCACGATAGGTACTAGTGTAGCGGAATATCCTAACATAACGACAAAGATTTGAAAATATTTGGTTTGGCCACCATTCACTCAAAGTACCTCTCTCGGCAATTACCCCCTCCCCAAAACTTTTTGAATCATAGTGATTACAAGCAACTCAGCCCCCCCCCCCCCCCCGATGCCTTGGGATCTGAAATTTCAGGCTGCAAAGTAACAAGCCCCATTTGACGCCAGTCAAACACATTTTAGGTATCTTGTTCTCACTCCTACACTCAGCTTTGGTATCCAAAGGGGTCAACCTTTGAGCTTGTTGGCTATTCGTATGCCGATTGGGCCAGTGATAAGGTTGAACGGAAGTCAAACTTTGGGGCTTGTCAATTCATTGGCCGGTCGTTGGTGAGTTGGTCATCCAAAAAACAAAACTCCACCACCATATCCACCGCCAAAGCCGAATACATATCCGCGACATCATGTTGTGCTCAATTGTTATGGATGAGGCAAACTTTAAAAGACTATGGTGTGTCCCTTGGTACATTGTCTCTTCTATGTGACAATGAAAGCGCAATAAATATCGCCAATAACCCCGTCCAACATTGTCGCTCCAAACATATTGACATATGCCACCGCTTCCTACGTGACCATGTCGCAAATGGTGACATCAATCTCACTCATGTGGGAACGATGTTCCAATTGGAGGATATTTTTATGAAACCTTTGGATGAAGCCCGTTTTGTCATGTTGAGACAAGAACTCAGTATTCTAGATCCTGAAAACTTGGATTGATTTACTTCTTGCACTATATTCTTTCTCTTAATATGCTATGTAGCTTAGTTGCATAACACATATAGGGATAGTCATCCTACCATGCCTTGGTTTGATGCATACCTATGTGTGCAGCATAAATTGATATCATGTAATGATATGGGTCCAAGCATCTATATTTGAGGTGCCATGACAAGTGTGCTTAAACATAGGGGGAGAAATCCCTCGCCAAACATTTGCCTCTTGTGGTGGCTCTTAATGCGTTCGAACTCATGCCCATTGTTGCTATTCATATTTTATTTGCTCTTACTTCAATGGGTATGGCTAGAATATTTGTTTTTGCATCTTGTGTACATGTTACTTTGGTCACACGAAAAAATTATACAACATCTACTTCCATGCCAAACTCCAATATTTTCAATTTTGGGCCGAGCCGAGCCTACCGCTAGAAATTTCGGCCGCGAGCCGACCATTTCGGCCATGATCGAATACCTACACTATAATATGTTTCGACTACCACTAAATGGTTCGGCCTAGACTCTGGTCCAGCTGGACTTATCGCTTAATCAAAAATTCTGGGGTATATATCTTTTGCACATGGGGGGCAGTTGGTCACTTCACCTCCTCCCCTCGTGCTCCAAGGCCATGGCCACTGCCCCACCTTGATCCACCACCCTCTAGGCCATTCACTCCATCAAAAATTTCCCAAACTCCACCAATCCGTAGATCGGGTTGTTTGAAGGCACTCCACCGAAGTATTTGTCCTCCCCTTAAGTGCAATGGGACATCGGGGATATTCTCCACATTCTTCCCATGCGGTTCCTCTTCTTGCCACAACTTTGGCAAGGGGAATCATGTTTACTTCAGAGTCTCCTGGTACTTTGCTTCTTCTCTTGCTCTATATTTCCCTAGTTTTCCTCCATCCTCTCGATGTTGAAGAACTAGGGTTTGCCATCTAGTGTACCTCTTGTTGGAGATATGCCCTAGAGGCAATAATAAATGTAGTTATTATTATATCTTTGTGTTTATGATAAATGTTTATATTCATGCTATAACAGTATTAACCAGAAACATTAATACTTGTGTGATTTGTAAACTAAATTAGAGTCCCTAGTAAAGCCGCTTCATAATACTAGCTTGTTGATTAATAGATGATCATGGTTTCTTGATCATGAACATTTGAGATGTTGTTAATAACAAGATCATATCATTAGGAGAATGGTATGGTGGACATACTCCTATAGATAAGCGTAGCATAAAGATCAAGTCATTTTAAATAGTTCAATTGCTATAAGCTTTCTGATACATAGTAACCTAATTCCTTCGACCATGAGATTATGCTTGTCACCATCACCGGAAGGATGCTTTGATGACATCAAAAACCACACCGTAACTGGGTGGCTATAAAGGTGGCATTGAGTGTTCGGAAAGTATGGGTTGAGACACATGAATCAAGAGTGGGATTTGTCCATCCATATGACAGATAGATATACTCTGGGCCCTATCGGTGGAATGTCATCCAATTATCTTACAAGCATGTGACTAGCTCACAAGGGATCACATACCACAGGAACGAGAAAAGAGTACTTATCGGTAACGAGGTTGAACTAGGTATGCAGAAATACCGACGATCAAAACCTCGGATAAGTAAACTATCGTGAGACAAAGGGAAATTGGTATCGTATGTAAGTGGTTCATTCGATCGCAAAGTAATCGTAGAAATATGTGGGAGCCATATGAATTTCCAGATTCCTCTATTGGCTATTGTTCAGAGAAGTGTCTCGATCATGTCCGCATAATTCACGAACCGTAGGGAGACACACTTAAGGATTCGATGTTGTTGAGTAGTTATGGAATGATGAGTAAGAGATCGAATGTTGTTCGGAGTCTCGGATGGGATCCGGGATATCACGAGTAGATCCGGACTGGTCTGGAGAATAAGATTCATATAAGGAAAGTCCTGTTTCGGAGTTGGGGAATGATTCCGGTGTTTTCATCGGGAATGTTCTAGAAGGTTCCGGAAGGTCCGACAGTCCGGAGGGGAAGGGTACATGAATGTGTCATGACAATGTGGAATGGTTGCATCATGTACTAGGTATCATGGCTGGGCAAAATAAAGGGAGAAATCAAATCCTAGTTTGAAAAGTCAAACGCCAATTTGAAAAGTCAAACGACAGTTTTGCTTGGTGGAGGGAGAGTAGGAAACCTACTTGGGAAGGAGTTCCTCTCCCTCCACCCGTCAGCCAAGGAGGCCCACTTGGGGGAGGACTCCCTCCCTCTTGGCCGCGCCCTCCCACCTATAAAAGGAGGGGCAGGGCTGCCCTTCTTCCACACACCCAACACCACCCAAAACCCTAACCCTAGCCGCAAGTTGCCGCCGCCCTAGGGTTTCTCCTAGCCGCCGACTTGGGGATTCCCCAAGCCCTAGGCCGCCGGCCAAGCTCCGCCCCTTGGTGCCACTAAACCCTAGATCGCCAAGGCCTCTCTCATAGTCCACCATACTCGCTCCGGCTTAAGGCGATGCCTTGCGAGATCTCCCCTCTACTTCTGGTACCACGCCGTCGTGCTGCCGGAATCGCGAGGAGAGTGCTACAACCTTCGCTTCCTGCTGGAACAAGGGAGAGGAAGGTCTTCATCGAGTACCGAACGTGACCGATCATGAAGCGCTGCCGGAACGCAGCGCCGGAAGGATCGTCTACGTGATCTTGAGATCGGCAAGAGTACGACTACATCACCCACGAGAATCTGCTCTCGTTAACCGCTTTGGAATCTTCGAGGGTGAGTTCCTCTATCGACTCGTTGCTACAATCTAGTAGATATATCTTGGCTTGTTTGTTTGCATGCGGTAGAAATTTTTTGTTTTCCATGCTACGAACCCCTACAGTGGTATCAGAGCCGTGTCTATATGTAGATCTGTTGCACGAGTAGAACACAATGGTCATTGTGGGCGGTGGTGCTTTTATTATCAATTGCTTCTTGTGTACTTTGCATCTTGCGGTATGATGGGATGAATCGGCCCGGGCTAACCTTACATGACATCGTTCATGAGACTTGCTCCACGCTCAACATGCAACTTGTATTGCATAAGTGGCTTTGCGGGTGTCTGTCTCTCCCATTATAGTATAGATCCAATTTACAACGGGCACTTGATAGTTCAAACATCAACGTTGTGGTTCTTGTTCGTAAGTTAGAGCGACACTTATTGAAATCCCCAAACCACGTAAAATATGCAAAGAAATTAGAGGCGTCTAACTTTGTTTTGCAGGGGTGTGCTGTGATGTGATATGGCCATGATTGTGATTATATTTGATGTATGCAATGTTCCTTATTGTAAGTTGGCAACCGGCAGGAGCCATATGGTTGTCTTTAATTTCTGTTAAGACCCGCGTGTCTATTCAAAGTAGTTGTAATAGTTGGAGCTGGTGGACGACAACCATGAAACGACGCCATTGACCTTGACTCTATGCCAGTGGTGATGGAGATCATGTTCGTGCTTGAAGATGGAGATCGGAAGCACAAGAAGAAAGGCCATATTATATCACATATTATGAATTGCATTGATGTTAATCCTTTATGCATCTTGTATTTCTTAGTTAACGACGGTAGCATTATAAGATGATCCCTCATGCACATAAAATTTCAAGTTTTAAAGTGTTCATCCTTAGTAAGCACTGTTGCTAAAGCTTGTTGTTTTGAAGCACCACGTGATGATCAGGTGTGTTAGATTCTGCAAGTGTATACAACATGAGCAAGCCAGATTTGCTCATGCGGAAGCTAAGGTTTGATCTTGACGAGCCTAGCATGTACAGACATGGTCTCGGAACACGGATCACCAAAAGGTAAAGCATGAGTCATATAGTAGATATGATGAACATGTCGATTGTCCGCCATTGAAGCTACATCAACTCTCGTTATGATCGGTTTTGATGTGGTGGATTTGGTTCGTGTGATCACTAAAACAATGTGAGGGATATTGTTTTGAGTGGGAGTTCACCTAGATTAATTTAACTATTAATTAGAACTCAGTTTGTCATAAACTTAGTCTAAACTATTGAAAATATGTTGTAGATCAATGGCGGCCCCTACCATCAATTTTAATGCGTTCCTAGAGAAAGAAAAGTTGAAAAACAATGGAAGCAACTTCGCGGATTGGTTCCAATTTGAGGATTGTCCTTAATCTGGTAATTTGACCTATGTCTTTGGATGCACCTGGATGACCGCTGCGGTGATGCTACCGATGAAGTAAAGAATGTTTACCTCGCCAAGAATCGGTACTCCACAGTTCGGTGTGCTATCTTGTATGGTTTGGAATCGAGCTTGAAAGGTTTGAGAACCATGACCCACATGATATTGTCCGTGAACTCAAATTGATATTTGAGACTCACGCGGCAGTTGAGAGTTATGAGGCTTCTGAAAAGTTCTTTAACTGCAAGATGGAAGAGGGCAGCTCCGTTAGTGAGCATGTGCTTAAGATGTCCGGGCACGCTAACAAACTCCAAAACTTGGGTATAGTGATTCCTAATGCTTTGGGGGTTTACCGTGTCCTCCAATCATTGCCACCAAGTTACAAGAACTTTGTGATGAACTACAATATGGAAAGCATGAACAAGACGTTGCCAGAACTCTTCTCCATGTTGAAATCTGCAGAAGTGGAGATCAAGAAAGAGCATCAAGTGTTGTTGGTCAATAAGACCACCAAATTCAAGAAAGGTAAGTCTAAGCAAAAGGGAAACTTCAAGAATGGTGGTAAGAAAGTTGCCGCACCGGTGAAGAAGACCAAAGCTGGACCTAAGCCTGATACTGAATGCTTTTACTGCAAGGGAGAGGGTCACTGGAAGCGGAATTGCCCAAAGTACTTGGCGGATTTGAAGAACGGAAACATCAAGAAGAAAGGTATATCTGATATACATGTTATTGATGTGTATCTGACTAGTACTCGTAGTAGTGCCCGGTATTTGATCTTGGTTTGGTTGCTCATATTTGTAACTCAAAGCAGTATGCAGAATAAACGGAAGCTAGCGAAGAACAAGGTGACGATGCGCGTTGGAAATGGATCAAAGGTTGATGTGATCGCGGTCGGCACGCTACCTCTTCATCTACCATCGGGACTAGTTTTATACTTAAATAATTGTTATTTGGTGCCTGCGTTGAGCATGAACATTATATCTGGATCATGTTTGTTGCGAGACAGTTACTTGTTTAAGTCCGAGAATAATGGTTGTTCGATTTATATGAGTAATATGTTGTATGCACATGCACCTTTGATAGATGGTCTATTCTTATTGAATCTCGATAGTGGAAATACACATATTAATAACATTGAAGATAAACGTTTGAAATTGAGCGATAACTTGACCTATATGTGGCACTGTCGTCTTGGTCATATTGGAGTGAAGCGTATGAAGAAACTCCATTCCAATGGACTTCTTGAATCACTTGATTTCGAGTCACTTGAAAGATGCGAAGCATGTCTGATGGGTAAAATGACTAAGACTCCATTTTCTGGTATGATGGAGCGAGCTACGGACTTATTGGAAATCATACATACCGATGTGTGTGGTCCAATGAGTGTAGCATCGCGCAGTGGTTATCGTTATGTTCTTACCTTCACAGATGACTTGAGTAGATATGGGTATATCTATTTCATGAAACATAAGTCCGAAACTTTTGAGAAGTTTAAGGAATTTCAAAGTGAGGTAGAGAATCAACGTAACAAGAAGATTAAATTTCTACATTCTGATCGTGGAGGTGAATATCTAAGTTACGAGTTTGGCGAGCATTTGAAGAAATGCGGAATACTTTCACAATTGACACCGCCGAACACCAACAGAATGGTGTGTCCAAACATCGTAATCGAACTCTCTTAGATATGGTTCGTTCTATGATGTCACTTACAGATTTACCACTATCATTTTGGGGTTATGCATTAGAAACAGCCGCATTCACTTTAAATAGGGCACCATCTAAATCCGTTGAAACGACACCGTATGAATTATGGTTTGGGAAGAAGCCTAAATTGTCGTTCCTTAAAGTTTGGGGTTGCGAAGCCTATGTAAAGAAGTTACAGCCGAACAAGCTTGAACCCAAAGCGGAAAAATGCGTCTTCATAGGATACCCGAAGGAAACTATTGGGTATACATTCTATCATAGATCTGAAGGCAAAATCTTCATTGCCAAGAATGGATCCTTTCTAGAGAAGGAATTTCTCTCGAAAGAAGTGACTGGAAGGAAAGTAGAACTCGACGAGGTTGTTGAACCTTCTCTCGAACTTGCGAGTAGCGCAGCACCGGAAGTAGTTCCTGTGGCTCCTACACCAATAAGAGAGGAAGCTAATGATGATGATCATGAAACTTCGATTGTAGTTGCTACAGAACCTCGCAGGTCAACGAGAAATCGTACCACTCCTGATTGGTATGATCCCGTTATGAGCGTCATGTTGGTGGACAAAACCGATGACCCTGCGACGTATGAGGAAGCGATGATGAGCCCAGATTCCAATAAATGGCAAGATGCCATGAAATCCGAAATTGGATCCATGTATGAAAACCAAGTATGGACTTTGGTGGACTTACCAGATGGCCGGAAGGCTGTCGAGAACAAATGGATTTTCAAGAAGAAAACAGATGCTGATGGTAATGTAACTGTCTATAAAGCTCGACTTGTCGCAAAAGGGTTTCTAAAAATTCAAGGAGTTAACTACAATGAGACTTTCTCACCAGTAGCGAAGCTAAAGTCTGTGAGGATTATGTTAGCAATCGTTGCATATTATGATTATGAGATATGTCAGATGGATGTCAAAACAGCGTTCCTCAATGGAGACATTGATGAAGAGTTATATGATGCAACCCAAAGGTTTTGTCGATCCTAAAGATGCTAACAAGGTATGCAAACTTCAACGGTCCATATATGGGTTGAAGCAAGCATCCCGAAGTTGGAATCAATGTTTTGATAAGGTAATCAAAAGTTTTGGTTTTATACAAACATATGGAAAAGCTTGTATTTACAAGAAAGTGAGTGGGAGCTCTGTAGCATTCTTAATACTATATGTAGATGACATATTGTTGATTGGGAATGATGTAGATCTTCTTAATAGTGTCAAAGAATATTTGAATAATAGTTTTTCAATGAAAGATCTTGGCGAAGCAGCTTACATATTAGGCATAAAGATTTATAGAGATAGATCGAGACGCCTAATATCATTGTCACAAAGTACATATTTGGACAAAGTTCTAAAGAGGTTTGGAATGGGAGATAGCAAGAAAGGGTTCTTGCCCATGTTTCCCAATACGACGTTGAGTAAAACTCAAAGTCCAGCAACGGCAGAAGATAGAGAAAGGATGAGTAAGACTCCCTATGCCTCAGCCATAGGATCTCTGATGTATGCCATTCTATGTACTAGACCCGACATTGCATATGCTGTTAGTTTAACTAAAAGATATCAAAGTGATCCAAGAGTGGATCATTGGACAGCGGTCAAAAACATCCTTAGGTACTTGAGAAGAACTAAGGATATGGTTCTTTCTTATGGAGGTGATAAACAACTCGTTGTTAATGGTTACACCGATGCTAGTTGGAACACCGATCCGGATGATTCTAAATCTCAATCTAGATACGTATTTACTTTGAATGGTGTAGCAGTTAGCTGGAGGAGTGCAAAGCAAAGCGTTGTGGCGAGATCTTCAACTGAATCGGAATACATAGATGCTTCGGAGGCTTCACAAGAAGCGATATGGATGAAGGAGTTCATTACAGAGCTCGGTGTGGTTCCAAGTGCGCTGGGACCCAATGTCTATCTGTTGTGATAACATGGGCGCCATAGCCAATGCGCAAGAACCAAGGTCACACAAGAAGCTGAAGCACATCAAGCTACGTTTTCACGCTATTCGAGAACATGTCCAAGATGGTGACATAAAGATTTGCAAAGTACACACAGATCTGAATGTGGCGGATCCGTTGACTAAACCTCTCCTGAGGGCAAAACATGACCAGCACCGAACCGCCATGGGTGTTCGGTATATTACCATGTAATCTAGATAAGTTGACTCTAGTGCAAGTGGGAGGCTGTTGGAGATATGCCTTAGAGGCAATAATAAATGTAGTTATTATTATATCTTTGTGTTTATGATAAATGTTTACATTCATGCTATAACAGTATTAACCAGAAACATTAATACTTGTGTGATTTGTAAACTAAATTAGAGTCCCTAGTGAAGCCTCTTCATAATACTAGCTTGTTGATTAATAGATGATCATGGTTTCTTGATCATGAACATTTGAGATGTTGTTAATAACAAGATCATATCATTAGGAGAATGGTATGGTGGACATACTCCTATAGATAAGCGTAGCATAAAGATCAAGTCATTTTAAATAGTTCAATTGCTATAAGCTTTCTGATACATAGTAACCTAATTCCTTCGACCATGAGATTATGCTTGTCACCATCACCGGAAGGATGCTTTGATGACATCAAAAACCACACCGTAACTGGGTGGCTATAAAGGTGGCATTGAGTGTTCGGAAAGTATGGGTTGAGACACATGAATCAAGAGTGGGATTTGTCCATCCATATAACAGATAGATATACTCTGGGCCCTATCGGTGGAATGTCATCCAATTATCTTGCAAGCATGTGACTGGCTCACAAGGGATCACATACCATGGGAAAGAGAAAAGAGTACTTATCGGTAACGAGGTTGAACTAGGTATGCAGAAATACCGACGATCAAAACCTCGGATAAGTAAACTATCGTGAGACAAAGGGAAATTGGTATCGTATGTAAGTGGTTCATTCGATCGCAAAGTAATCGTATAAATATGTGGGATCCATATGAATTTCCAGATTCCTCTATTGGTTATTGTTCGGAGAAGTGTCTCGATCATGTCCACATAATTCACGAACCGTAGGGAGACACACTTAAGGATTCAATGTTGTTGAGTAGTTATGGAATGATGAGTAAGAGACCGAATGTTGTTCGGAGCCTCGGATGGGATCCGGGATATCACGAGGAGATCCGGAATGGTCCGGAGAATAAGATTCATATAAGGAAAGTCCTGTTTCGGAGTTGGGGAATGATTCCGTTGTTTTCATCGGGAATGTTCTAGAAGGTTCCGGAAGGTCCGGCACTCTGGAGGGGAAGGGTACATGAATGTGTCATGACAATGTGAAATGGTTGCATCATGTACTAGGTATCATGGCTGGGCAAAATAAAGGGAGAAATCAAATCCTAGTTTGAAAAGTCAAACGCCAATTTGAGAAGTCAAACGACAGTTTTGCTTGGTGGAGGGAGAGTAGGAAACCTACTTGGGGAGGAGTTCCTCTCCCTCCACCCGCCGGCCAAGGAGGCCGACTTGGGGGAGGACTCCCTCCCCCTTGGCCGCGCCCTCCCACCTATAAAAAGAGGGGCAGGGTTGCCCCTCTTCCACACACCCAACACCACCCAAAACCCTAACCCTAGCCGGCCTCCCAGAAGTCGCAACGCCCTAGGGTTTCTCCTAGTCACGACTTGGGGCTTCCCAAGCCCTAGGCACGCCAAGCTCCGCCCTTGGTGCCTCTAAACCCTAGATCGCCAAGGACTCTCTCATAGTCCACCATACTCGCCTCGGCTTAAGCGAAGCCTGCGAGATCTCCTCTACTTCCAGTACCACTGCGCCGCCGGAATCGCGAGGAGAGTGCTACAACCTCCGCTGCTGGAACAAGGAGAGGAAGGTCTTCATCGAAAATTTAACGTGTGACTGATCATGAAGCGCCGAACGCAAGCACGGAGGATCGCTCACGCGATCTTGAGATCGGCAAGAGTACGACTACACACCCACGAGAATATGCTCTCGTTAACCGCTTTGGAATCTTCGAGGGTGAGTTCCTCTATCGACTCGTTGCTACAATCTAGTAGATAGATCTTGGCTTGTTTGTTTGCATGCGGTAGAAATTTTTTGTTTTCCATGCTACGAACCCCTACACCTCTTTGTCTTTGGATGTAACCCACGTCAAATCATGGCCTCCTACTCACTCACTAGTCATATTTGTGCAAGTTTTGAGTCACTTTTGCTAAATTGTGAGACATTGCCATTCCTAAGCTGTGTTCGGTGGTGGATCCAGCCAGACTGGCGACCAAGGCTTTAGCGATGGCTTCATCCAGCCAGACTTGGCGTCAGCCAGGCTGAGCCTACGGCCAGATGTTTCGACAGTAGGACCGACTCACCCGGACCTATCACAAATATCCCCTGACTCTGATTTCCTTAAACATGCACTTTATCAAATATGATGTTGTTGGGATCCTCTCTTGTCACATGTACACTTGTTTATGGTTTTGCTCTCTTTTGCGTATCTTTTTCCAGATTCTAAGCATAGTGAGTTCGCGGTTGAGATAGAAGTTAAGATAGCCAAGAAACAAAAGTTTGATGTTCAGCAGCCATTTTCTGGCTGTTCTAGTTGTCATCTCATTGAGCGCCAAGCAATAAAAGTAGCAGCAATAGGGGTCTCAGGTACAGGAGGTAGTCAATCAGGTCTAAGTAAGAAATCCACCGCTAAGAAAGCGGCTATGAAGTGCAAGGGTCTTGGCCTCACTAAAGAAGAAATTCCTCCCAATGTCAACACCTAGGAGGAAAAACCTTAGGAGGAAGCGGCTATGAAGTGCAAGGGCTATGAGATGCTTGCTGTTGATTGGAGAAACCTTAGGAGGAAAAACCCTTATCGGTTTTCGTGGCCGCACCTATCAGGGTCAAGATCAGTTTTTTGGGATAGATACCCAGCTTTGTTTTTGGGATGATTTTTACAATGAGAAAGGTTGCATGAAGTATGGTTTCACTGGTCCTCGCAAGTATCTCAATGAGAACACTATGAGCGGCACGTTAACGGGGATTTTCAATTCATTGGTGCAACCTTGAAGAAGTTGGATGTCTATGATCTTTTCACCATCAATGTGAAGCTTATGCATACTACCATCTGTCCATTTTTCTATAACGTGTACTTCCACCCCGACTCTGCTTGCACCATCACTTGGATGACCGGTATTGTGCCTTACTCTGCCATGTTTGTTGATTTCTATGCTGCTGTGGGCTATACTGAGATAGGGTTGGTGGATTTTGCATTCACTCCGAGAGGGCCATGCTTGATGATCATCAATCATTGCTATCCTGATGAGCCAATCAAGGATCCACCTAGTCTTTCTGGCATGTACTTCTATTACATGTCCCTTGCCAAGCTCTTCCGCTTTAACCTCGTAAGCAAGGCTGGTGATGCAGCTGACTATCGTGGGTATCACAAGAACTTGATGTACTATTTACATCCCCGCCGTTTGAGGAAGATTAATGGCTATGACTTCATCTTTTAAAAGATTCGGCGGTTCGCGGAGAAGAGCATGATGCCCAACTATTGCCAATATGTTCGGCGTCTGATCAATGCAATAGTGCCTGCCACCAGTCTTCCTCGTGGCTAGCGTGTCGACATGGAAATTTTTACCTTGTTTTTCTATGGTCATCATGTGGATCTTCCCGAGATGATTCCTTCTAAGCATAGGACCAAGGCTGCTCATGACCCATAGTTCGAGGCTTCCAGTTCTCGCTGCCCTGCCCGTCCTCGCAAGAAGGGTCTTGCCAAGTTCTTCACCAGTCTATGGGATATGTGCCGGATTTTGTTGGGAATATGCCCTAGAGGCAATCATGTATGATGATATTTCCCATTGTATTCATAAAGTTATTAAGTAGTCCTTGTATAAACATCTGATGTGTATCATTGAATATGTGATTCAGTTGTGGAACTATGCATTCATGTTGTTTGTACTAAATATCCTTGGTCATTGAGGTTGTGCTGGACACACAACTTAGACCAATGTGAAAGTTGGCTTGATGACTCGGTTCCACTTGTCATGGGCATGGAGATGCTATTCCAACTTACACAGACTAGGCTAAAGAGTTTAGCGAGTCGGATTGACCCATATTGAGGTACAACGAACTAGTTGTCATTTGTATATCTCAATCAATGTAATCCTTAGACCGAGGTTGTTGCATAGTCCGAGTTGAGGATCACCGACTTAGGTTCTCATCAAACGCTGATCCGTGAATCGGCGCTTATAAAGGCGAGTTCGGTCGATCGAGAATCAAGCTGCGTGATGTGAATAACCAAGATGGGATTTTGCCCTCCACCGGAGAGATATTCTCCGGCCCTCTCGTGAGATATGATTCGAAAGCATGGCCATGCACGACTCGGTTAAGTGTTAACCGAGGCGATCGCTAAGAGTTAGTCGGGTGAATCACTTATCTCGGATCGAGAAGAGAGTTGGACTATTTAAGGGATGACATATATTCGCCTATAGTCCGACAAGGTATATCGTGAGGCAAAAGGGACTCGCACGTAAGTCACATTGGAAAGGCAAGTCGTCATGACTCTTTGGTACTTGGGAATCGGTATGTTCTCTAGGAGCCGATGCATTGATCGATTGTGAGTTGGACTCAAATCGTGTCCAAGTAACCATGAGCTGGGGTCACACACTTAAGAGCGGAGCATGTTCGGATTGGATCGAACATATGATCTGTTGGGTTGGACCTAAACCAGATTAGGATCGAGTTAGTGAGTTGGACTCACGGTGACTAGTTTTATATGGGCTTTAGTGAATGGGTCGCGAGCAGAGCCCACGCTCACTCCCTATATAGTGGAGCACGAACCCGAAAGGTTAATCGTTGTTCGGTTAGGTCATTCCATGTGTTGAAACCCTAGCTCCACAAGAGTCCAGCCCGTAACGAACCTAGCAGCCACGGCCCTCCTTGTACGTGTGGATACCAGCAGAGGTGCCGTGCGATCAGCACCGTGACGATCGGATCGTGAGGATCTGATCGCATCAATCGACGCGCTTCATCGCAATCCGCAACCGCGTCTAGTGGTAAACCTCGTGGCCTTCTACCTCGCCTAGGTCTTGGGATCACCACGTTAGAGGAAAAGTTTTGTTTTATCTCTGCGGCCCAACAAAGGGTATCGAGCAATAGCTTCGGTTTTAGGTTTCGAGATCTCGTTTATGTGATATTCGTTATGCTATAGATGAGATCTATGTCCTGTTTTGGTGGTCGATCTATGAGATAGATCGGTTTTGTACGAGGTTGATTGGATCAACTGTACTCGGTATGGTAGATCGATTTCCGTGATCATATCGCCGAGGTCGTGGAACGACATACCCTACCGTCGGCTTCCGCCATCGGGTGAGACCGCACGTAAATCCGAAGCGATGATCAAGATCAAAAGTTTGATCGAATCGAACGATGGTCGAATCCATGTTCGGATCGTAGATGAGATCTACGCCGAAAATCGCCGGTATGCCAGACCTTGCGCCGCCCTTCGATCCCCGCCGCTATCCGGCTAAGGGACCGCCGCTTCACCGTCAGAGCGCTTAGATGTCGCTATAGTTTCACAACGCCGTAGATATTGTATCTATGCATAACTTGTTTTTGCGAAGTTGTGAATGGTATGGTTCATGTGCATGTGATGTATGTGTAATCCATACGTGATCGCGAATCACGGTTTTTGTCACTACCGGAGCCTAGGTGCTGTCATTTTATTGTATAACGACTGCGTGTCGGATTCTCTATGTAATTTACTTTACTAAGCTAGTGTAGCTGTTTGAGAACCCTAAGGCATGCAAGGCGTTGTACATGTCACGACATGGAGTAAGACGGCAAGTGACAAGAGTTGGCAAGTCGGATTACAGGCTTTGTGGAGATGGAGATCGCCATGAAGAGAGCCATACCATTTCACATTATAATTGCTTTATTTTGTGTTATTGTTATGTCTCGCTTTTACCTCTATTAGATAGTCGGTAAAATCTAATCCCTCAAAGAAGGTCTAGTCGGTTTTCCGCCAATGTTTGCACCATCACAAGTCGGACATTTTGGTAGTGGGCTCATAAAATTGAGGTGCTGCCAATTCTTTTCGACTAGGTGGGTTCGAGTCGGACTTACACAGAAACACTTGGTAAGCTAGACGGGTCTATCACAACGGTTGTGGGACTCGGGGAAAGGTCGGATGGGAGCCGGGGCATGTGATGCCACCCGTCCAACAGGAGTCGCATGGGATGCGATTGACAAGGAGTTGTCTACCTAGATCACTTGATGGCTAGCGGTGATGCTAAAGCTCACTAGCCGACTTGCTTATTTAGGATCCTGAATCACTAAGTAACCATCGGAGGGGTGTTGGTTCTAGTGGGAGCATAAAATATTAAAATGTTTAATATGCTTGCTCTTTTATGAATACATGTCTTAAGTGTTTTGCATATTTTCTTGTAGATCATGGCACCAAGTAGCGCTACTCGCTATCCGGTTTTATGCTGAGAACCATTCTTGAGAAAGATAAACCGAACGACACTAATTTTACCAACCGGTATCGAAATGAGAATTGTTCTCAAACAAGAAAAGAAGGACCATGTCCTAGACAACCCACTTCCGATGAGCCGAATGAGAATGCGATCGTCAGCCACCAATGCCTACCGTCGGGCTAAGGATGAGTCCACGGATATTAGCGCCTTATGCTTGCTCACATGGAACCGGACTTGCAAAAGCAGTTGAGCATGTTGAGGCCTACGATATGATCGAAAGCCTCAAAAGTATGTTCCAGTGCTCAGTAAGACCGAGAGGTATCAAGTCTCGTGCTTTGGAGTTGCAAGCTTAAGGATGGTGATCCACCGAGTCCGCATGTGATCAAAATGGTTGGTTACGCAGTCTCGAAAGGCTTGGCTACCCCATAAGCGAAGAGTTCGCTACGGATATAATTCAACTCTCTTCCTAGTGCATATGGGCGTTCATTTGAACTACCACATGCATGGTATGGATAAGAAGCTCACCGAATTGCATGGGATGCTCAAGCAGAGGCGGATCTCAAGAAAGGCACCACCAAGTGTTGATGGTGCGATAAGGCTAAGTTCAAGAAGAGTTCTTGGACTAAGAAGAAGGCTAAGTCAGGAGGAAAGCAGCTCAGGACCTGTCCCAAGCGCTTCCTCGTGGACTAAGCCATCTCCTTCACCGGATCCACTTGCTTCTACCGCAAGGCGGATGGCCACCGGAAGAGGAATTGCAGCAAGTACTTGGCCGACAAAGCCAAGAGTGGAGGTATGACTTCCACTGGTACACTTGTTTGCAATGTTATAGACATATATCTTGCCGATGCACCTAATAGTTCTTGGGTATATGATACCGGATCAAGATTCACATCTGCAACTCGCGGTGGACCGTAAGAACTAGGAGCGTAGCAAGAGGCGAGGTTGATATTCGAGTCGGCAACAAAGCAAGAGTTGCTGCGTTGGAAGTCGGCACGATGCAACTTCATTTACCTTCGGATTCATTATGGAACTAAATAATTGTTATTATGTTCCAAAGGCTCAACGAAACATTATTTCGCTTCATGTTTGATGAGGCAAGGCTATGAGTCGAATATCAAGAATAATGGTTGTTCTTTGTATTTGAATGATATGTTTCACGGCTTTGCACCCGCCCGTGACGGGTTATTTATTTTGAATCTTGATGGTGAGTCGGTTTATAACATAAATGTTAAAAGGTTGAAACCAAATGATCTGAATATGACTTACTTTTGGCAATCGGCTTGGTCATATAAGTTGAAAAGGCATGAAGAAGCTCCATGATGATGGACTCCTAACTTCGTTCGACTTGGAGTCGCTCGAGACATGCGAATCTTGCCTACTCGGCAAAATGACCAAGACACCTTTTATAAAGAGTTGCGAAAGGGCGTCCGACTTGTTGGGACTAGTACATAGTGATGTATGTGGACCAATGAGCACGACAGCCAGAGGTGGTTATGAGTACTTCATTACCTTCATTGATGATTTGAGTAGGTATGGATATATCTACTTAATGAAACATAAGTCAAGCCTTTGAAAAGTTCAAAGAATTCGAATGAAGCATGTAATCAACTCGGCAAGAAAATAAAGTTTCTTCTTGGTGACCGAGGAGGCGAGTACATGAGCCATGAGTTTGATGACCATCCGAAAAGTTGTGGAATAGTTCTCAACTTACTCCGCCAGAACGCCACAAAGGAATGGTGTTTTGAAAGGCGGAATCGGACCTTGTTGGACATGGTACGATCAATGATGAGTCGGACAGATCCGCTTTATCATTTTGGGGTTATTGTCTAGAAACAAGGCTCACACTAAACAAAGTACCATCAAAATCGGTAGAGAAGACACCATGAGATGTGGACAGCAAAAGCCGAGTTTGTCTTTTCTTAAGATTTGGGGTTGTGAAGCTTTTGTCAATTAATTCAATCGGACAAGCTTACGCCAAGTCGGATAAATGTATTTTCGGGGTATCCGAGGGAAACCTTGGGTTACTACTTCTACAACCGAGAAGAGGGCAAAGTGTTTGTCGCTCGAACGGTGTCTTCCTTGAGAAAGAGTTTCTACCGGGGAGTAAGTGGGAGCATGCAACTCAAGAAATTCGAGAGGAATCGGCTTATAGCGAATCGGCAAAACCTTGGAGGTTGAGCCGATCGTAGCATTGAGCCGATAGCAAGACTGTACTTAAGATCGGCAAGATTACGAAGTGTTCGTGATGTGTTACGTAGATGTGATGAGCCGGCAAATTATTCTAAGCGATGGTGGGATCGATTCGAGTCATGGCTTGGAGCCATGAGATCCGAGATAAAGTCCATGGATGAAAATCAAGTTTGGAACTTGGTTGATCGCGACGGTGCAAGACCCGTCGAGTGCAAATGGGTCTTTAAGAAGAAAACTGATGTGGATGGAAATGTTTCAATCTATAGCACGCCTTGTCGCGAAGGGGTTCCGACAAGTTCAAGGAGTTGATTACGACGAGACTTTCGCCGTAGCGATGCTTAAATCAGTTCGGATCATGTTAGCTATAGCGCCTATTTCGACTATGAGATATGGCGATGGATGTCAAAACGGCTTTCCTTAACGGAAATTTAACCGAGGACGGTATATGATACAGCCGAGGGTTTTGTCGATCCAGCTAATCTTGACAAGGTATGCAAACTTCAAATCCATTTATGGGTTGAAGCAAGCATCTCGGAGTTGGAATATTCGCTTTGATGAGGTAGTCAAATCGTTTGGCTTCATCAAGAGTGATCATGATTCTTGTTTATACAAGAAGTTTAGTGGGAACAAAGTAAATTTTCTAATCTTATATGTGGATGACATATTACCGATTGGAAATGATGTCCAGATGTTGCAAGAAACCAAGGAATCATTGGAAAGGAGTTTCTCAATGAAAGACTTGGGTGAGGCAACATACATCCTCGAATCCGGATCTATAGAGATAGATCAAGGAGGCTCATTGGATTGAGTCGAGTACTTATTTGGACAAAGTGTTGAAAAAGTTCAACATGGAATCGCCTAAGAAGGGTTCTACCGATGTCCCATGGTGTAAAACTTAGCAAGACTCAGTGTCCTTCGACAACCGATGAGCGAAGTCGGATGAGTGCGATTCCATATGCTTCTAGCTGGATCCATCATGTACGCCATGATTTGTACTAGGCGGATGTTTCCTATGCTCTAAGTGTTGTGAGCGATACCAGTCGATCCTGGAGAGATCCATCGATACGGCTAAAAATATCCTAAAGTACTTGAGAAGGACTAAGGATATGTTCTTGGTTTATGGTGGTGAAGATGAACTCGGTGTAAAGGGTTACACGGATGCGAGTTATCTCACCGACTGATGATTCTCGTCATAATCCGGATACGTGTTTATTATAAACGGAGGTGTGGAGCTGGAAAAGTTCCAAGCAAGAGAGGCGTATGCTGCTTCACAACAGAGAGGTTGAGTATATTGCGCCCGGAGGCAAAGAAGTCGTTTGGATGAGGAATTTCCTCATGGATCTTGGTGTGGTTCGTGGCTCGTCCAATCCGTTGGACGGTATTGTGACAACAATGGTGCTATTGCACAAGCCAAGGAACCTAGACAACACCGTAAGAACAAGCACATACTCATGCGGTACCACCGATTCGCCATTGTGGATCGGGTGATATCAAGTTATGCAAGGTACACACGGATGCAAATATTGGATCCGTTGACAAAGCCGTTACCTCAGCGAAGCATGAGGCGCACTGAGAGCCATGGGCATTAGATGCTTAGACATGTGATGTCAAGATTGACTCTAGTGCAAGTGGGAGACTGGGAATATGCCCTAGAGGCAATCATGTATGATGATATTTCCCATTGTATTCATAAAGTTATTAAGTAGTCCTTGTATAAACATCCGATGTGTATCATTGAATATGTGATTCAGTTGTGGAACTATGCATTCATGTTGTTTGTACTAAATATCCTTGGTCATTGAGGTTGTCTTGGACACACAACTTAGACCAATGTGAAAGTTGGCTTGATGACCGTTCCACTTGTCATGGGCATGGAGATGCTATTCCAACTTACAGACTAGGCTAAAGAGTTTAGCGAGTCGGATTGACCCATATTGAGGTACAACGAACTAGTTGTCATTTGTATATCTCAATCAATGTAATCCTTAGACCTGAGGTTGTTGCATAGTCCGAGTTGAGGATCACCGACTTAGGTTCTCCAAACGCATCCGTGAATCGGGCGCTTATAAAGGCGTAGTTCGGGTCCGAGAATCAAGCTGCGTGATGTGAATAACCAAGATGGGATTTTGCCCTCCACTCGGAGAGATATTCTCTGGGCCCTCTCGTGAGATATGATTCGAAAGCATGGCCATGCACGACTGCTAAGTGTTAACCGAGGCGAGGCTAAGAGTTAGTCGGTGAATCACTTATCTCGGATCGAGAAGAGAGTTGGACTATTTAAGGGATGACATATATTCGCCTATAGTCTGACAAGGTATATCGTGAGGCAAAAGGGACTCAGACGTAAGTCACATTGGAAAGGCAAGTCGTCATGACTCTTTGGTACTTGGGAATCGGTATGTTCTGCTAGGAGCCGATGCCGATTGATCGATTGTGAGTTGGACTCAAATCGTGTCCAAGTAACCATGAGCCTGCGGGGTCACACACTTAAGAGCGGAGCATGTTCGGATTGGATCGAACATATAATCTGGTTAGGTTGGACCTAAATCAGATTAGGACTGAGTTAGTGAGTTGGACTCACGGTGACTAGTTTTATATGGGCTTTAGTGAATGGGTCGCGTGAGCAGAGCCCACGTTCACTCCCTATATATAGTGGAGCACAGTAACCCAGAAAGGTTAATCGTTGTTCGGTTAGGTCATTCCATGTGTTGGAAACCCTAGCTCCAAGAGTCCAAGCCAGAATCGAACCTAGCGATTACGCCGGCCCTCCTTGTAATGCGGATACCAATAGAGGTGCTGCGATCAGACCGTGACGATCGGATCGTGAGGACTGACCGCATCAATCGACGCGCTTCATCAGTAATCCGCAACCGCGCGTCTAGTGGTAAACCTCGTGGCCTTCTACCTCAGCTAGGTCTTGGGATCACCACGTTAGAGGAAAAGTTTTGTTTTATCTCTGCGTGGCCCAACAGATTTCATATGATGTTGCCCATAAGAGTTTTGAGCTTAGTCAGGAGACTAGGAGGAAGCACAATGCTTTCATGGAAGCAGGGGTCACCATGTTCTTGTTGTTGGGCATGAGTTGACTCCCATTCTAGATGTCAACTATGTTATTCCACCGCTTGATGAAGACATGTTTAGAGGGTTTGATCCGTCCTAGATGCCAGGTTTTCCTCCCTCAAACTCGGTTGCTTCCGATGATGATGAGGATGGAGAGGATGAGGAATACAAACAAGAAGAGGACTCTACTGCTCGGGATCACTTTGTTTGAGCGCTAGCATCGTCTAATCTCTTGTTCCTTTTGGTGTTTCGATGCCAAAGGGGGACAAGAGAGTAGGGAATACTTAGGATGCAGGTTCTTTGTCGGGGTTTTGGAGGTTCGCCATATGCACAAGCCTTGCTACTTCATTTGGTTTTTATGGGTTTGTGCTACACTATTTGCTATTTCTCGAACTATTTGGATTTGTGTGACGTGTTGGACAAGTTTGCATTATTATTGTAGTATTTGGATATCATGATGCTATGCTCTTTGCTATCTTGTTTAATTATACTAGAGATATCCTTATTATTAACTTGCCAATACCATGCTTGTTTTCTAAAGATTTTGGGGGAGCTCTCCACGTCTCAAATTGTTGCACTTTGCATTCAAACACAAAATCAACCAAGTGCATACTTTATGGGGGAACTTTCTTAAAATATTCCTTGGAAACATTTTTCATAAGCTTATTATAATATCTCTATGTGACTCTAGCTCGGTTTGTCATCGTTAACCAAAAAGAGGGAGGTTGAAAGGGAAAATGCCCTTATCCATTATTTTTATTAGTGATGACACCGGAGCTAGAGTGCAGACTAACATTATCTACTGGTGCATTCACAGGTTTTAGTCTGAAAGTGATGATGAGAGGTGGTGTGAGACCCCCCATTCGCTATTCAAGTAATGAGCCGGTGTTTTTTTGTTTGTTCTCTCTTTATTATTTGAGTCTAGTAGGAAATACCACACTATTAAGAGGGGCAGTCTCATTGATCTCTTTGGGGATGCTTTACACCTTATACACATCCTAACACCAAACAGCTCCACACCCACCTGAGATGAGCCTTAGTCATTGTTGAAATAACTTGATTTAGGGTTAGTACGAAATCGGCAGGATCTCTGGCCGGGTCAGCCCTATTGCCGAAATATTCGGCCTTCGTGGACAAATCCGGCCTCCGTCAAGATTGCCCTCGGTATAGGCGTTCAGTGGTGTGTACTCTAGCTTTTGGGGTGGGGATGGGGTGAGAGCACAACACCCCATACTAATGTGCCGCTGATAACTTGTACCTTTCTATAATGTGGCTTATATGTGGCACACCA
This sequence comes from Avena longiglumis, assembly GCA_030063025.1. Lineage (NCBI taxonomy): Eukaryota > Viridiplantae > Streptophyta > Magnoliopsida > Poales > Poaceae > Avena > Avena longiglumis. The sequence goes on along the minus strand of CP125978.1, from coordinate 475,760,337 downwards.
TGTGGGGATGTGCCACAAGTATCCACAGATAAGTCAGGGCACACCTATAAGTTGTACTTATAGATGGTACCACCTTACCATAGATAAGTGGACTACCAGCGACGCATCTTTTGGAGGTGTGCCCCAGGTACTTATCTTTGGCGCATCCCCTAGCTAGTGTGTCACTTAGTGTTCGACTCATGCATAGCTGTTTTCCTAGTAGTGTAAGGCAGATAACATTTTCATGCACATGACATGTGAAACCTTGTCATCTTTCGACTTACAAATTGGTCTCGGTAGTGGGTGTCCAGCCCAACCACAAACTACTAAGGACAAACTAGTCAGAAATAGATATAATTACATAATTTCACAACGGTAACAATTAGAGTGACACATGCATACAAATAGTTCTAGCCGAATTGTAGCTTAAAGATACAAGGCGTAAAGTGGCGTTCCAGGGAACCATTCATGGCAGGCCTCCCTTGGCCATCGATGGCATCAGTGAACCAAGACATTTGCTAATGAAGTCCGCCATTGGCCATAGATGGCATCGATGAACCAAGGCCTTTGTTGATGAAGTTCGCCAAAGATTCCAACTTTGGTAGCACATGTGAGGACATGTACTCCAACTTCTTTCAGAGCAACGTGTGCAAGCTTCACAGAAAAGAAGACCACCACCCCTCCCTTTCGCTTCCACGACAGGCGGTAAGAGGCAAAGTCCCTTGATCTAGCGGAAACAATGCTCGACTGAGCTTATTGAACCGCGCCCTTCTAGATCCGCACTTCCCACTTATCACCCCAACTCGGGAGGAGGGGGTGGCCTTCCCTCACGCGCCGCCTCCGATTGGAGAGGAACCGGGCAGCACTCGACGACTCTAAAGCTTACCCTATTCAAGTAGTTGGTACCTTAGAGGCGTCATGTAATATTTTGATTTCACCGAGACCATGCCATTTCCATATTCCCTCACGAAATGGATGAAATCAAAGCATGAAAGTGAACCTAATTTCTAATTCCGTTCCTAAGTAACCTCCGATCGCTGAAACATTTACAGGAACTAATGTACACCGACCATGCATGGTCATGGTCAAATTAATAACCAGACCCAAAAAAGAACAGGTGCTCGCCGGACTGCGCGCGTCAATTTCCGTCGACGGCGACCGTCGCGGACGTTGGAAATACACCGCCATCCATTCTCCGCCGGCCGACGTCTTCCACGGCGGACAGGCTAAGCGTCGTTGCACCGTCCGCATCGTTGCTGCTTAGACTACGCTTCAGCTGCCGTATGCTAGGGCATAGAATGTCATCGGCCCACTCCTCCAATGACGTGACGGACGACCCTCCAGCTGCCGTCCACGCGGCACCGGCCAGCCTGTCCAGCACGCCGGCGTCGACCTGCACCGACCAACCGCCGTTGCCGAACTTCGCTGACATGATGTCAGAGACGCTCCGCTTGAGCGGCTCGAAGTCGACTGGTCTGAACACCACTGTCCCGTCCACGGCTCTGATGAGCTCGTGCACATTGCACTGTGCCGAGCGCGTGGCGGCGGAGGAAGGCTGCGCGTACTCCTGCTCGTGCTCCACCGTCAGATCGCTGGACGAGTTACGTGATCCCTCGCCGCCACTGTCGTCACCGTCATCGTGGATGTGGTCGTCACACATGGACAAGTTCAGGTCAAGCGGTAGCAGCCTGCGTGCTTTCACGCGCCGAGCTCCGTCGAGCGGCGGCTCCGGCATGCGCTTCGGTGTCCCGTGCCGAACCCGGAGCTCCAGGTTCCATGGCGAGTTGGTGGGGTGATCCGGCGACGTCGACGACGACCAGCTCGATATGACGACGAAGATGGCGCTGCCCAGGGCCACGTCGCGCCCGTACGAGTCCACGAGCCGGCCGGACTCCATAGCGCGCACGATCGCGCCGTGCACGAGGTCGTCGGCGTGGTCGAGTTCGTCGAGCACGATGACACGGAACGGGTTGGCACGTACGGCCTCAGCCACGCGGTCCAGCGCCGTCCTGCCGCGGCAAGACACGACAGATTCTTCCCCGCGGTCGACAGTAGCTGCGCAGCCGAGCCGCACGGTGACTGCGCCCGCGCCGAAGACCGCCACAGAGAGCGCCTCCGCCATCCGCCTCTTCCCGGCCACGTCGGCACCGGCGAAGAGGACCCACGTGTCGTCCTTGGCCGCCACGCATCGCCTCTTGCCGTCCCTCAGACTGGCTTTCACGATCGCATCCGCCACCGCAGCCGCAGCCTCGGGTTGCCATCTCACCGCCTCTGTCAGCCGTTTCACCAGCATCTTCACGTCCGTGTCGCATACCGACGCCGCCGGCCTCCCTGAAGATGCAGGCCCCAGCGCGAGGTCGGTGTCCACAACCCTGCCGCTAGGCGGCGCCGATGGCCTTACTGGCATCGCCGCCTGCATGGTGCTGAGAACGCTAGCGCCGTTCCACTCGGAGCAGGTAACCGCCGCCGGCGGCCGGCCGTAGGAGTGCAGCTGGGCGCACCGGTCCAGCCAACGGCGTCGCAGCTCGTCGGCCTCTCGCTCTTTCTCTTGAACCTGCGCGTGGTCGAACGGCGCCGGCCGTGCGTTGGCCGGCGTCCCTATCTGCAGCCACCGCGACATGGTCTTCTCCGCGGGATTGAGGTGGCTCGCGTCAGACGACGACATCTCGGCGCGCTCGCGCTCGTAGCCATCCATGCAGGAGTTGCACATGCCGGGCGTCGGCCTGTGAGCCGTTGCACCGGTCATCGCCGATGACAACACCTCCACCGAGCTGCTCAGGATGCCTCTGTTAGCTCCACCACTGTGACATGAACGGACAAAGAAAATTAATCATTTACTCACGTGAGATTCTTGACGAAATAAGGAGTTATTTAACAAACCTCGGCGAGAGGCCGAGCGACGACGGCGTCGGCGGAGGCCTCGGCTTGATGGGGACCGCCTGGATGTCCCACTCGCTCTCCAGCGCCGGGTGGTACACCTGGCACTTGAGATATGTGGCGCACGTCGCCGTGCCGATCACCCAGACGCGCCGGCGCTCGCTGTCTCCGGACAGCTCCAGAACGCGCGCCATCTCAGCCACCGCGGCGCGCGCCGTGTCGAGCACCATTTCCCTCCTCGTCTCCTGCGGTTCGCCGGAAGGCGCCGGGCATCTTTCCTCGACGAGCCACTGCAGGTTGCCAAGGTTGACCACGACGCCGGCGCTCTGAGTGGCCATTGCCGGCGCCAATAGCTCTGATCTGATCGCCTCGCCGAGCTCCCCGATCTTGGCAACCAGCTCGGACCTATTCATGTCGACCAGGTTACCGAATTCGATGACTCGCGCATTGCCGACGCGCTGCCGCTGTATCATCGCGACGACCTCCTGCACCACGGCTTCCACGTCCGCGGTGTCGCCGACGAGCACCGGGTTGCGCCTCTTGTCCCTCTTGAGCACCTCCACCACTTTTGCCACCTCCTCGTCCCGGTTGGTCGACGCTTGCCGGTGCTGCTGCGGCGACCTGGTGGCGCTTACGTACACGCCAGAATCGGGGGCGGCGGGGTCGGAGAGCGACCGCAGCATGGCCGCCTTGGCGGCCGTGCTGGAGAACGAGGCCTCCCGCATGACGCGCGCCACGGACGGGTCATCGAGGATCGCGAGCACGAGGTGCGGCACACCGACGCGGTGGTCGTCGCAACCAACATCGACGGCTCCGCTTCCGCCGATGCGGCGGTGGTGCGCGTAGGCCCGCTTGAGCGCGGCGGAGAGCGCGTTTGACAGCGGTGGTGGCGGCGCGCCGCGGAATCCGTCCTGGTGGCCGTGGTGGTGCTCCGTCGATGTCGGGAGGCGGTCGAGCGCGACGGCGAAGCAGAGGTCGAGCGCGCGGCACCGGAGCGGGTGCGGCGACGAGAGGCCCGCAACGCAGGCGTCGCGGAGGAGCGGCGACGAGAGGCCCGCAACGCAGGCGTCGCGGAGGAGCGGCGCCGGGCCGGAGAGCAGAGCGGCTGCCGCGTGGAGCGGCGTGGTGTGCGCGTGCCGGCGCCTCGATGCGTCTCCCGCGGCGCGGGAGAGCACGGCCGCCGCGTCCGGAGTCAGCGGTGGCGCCGCGGCCGACGACAGCGAGACGGCGGCGGCTGCAGATGGAGAGGTAGAGTAGGCTCTCATGCCGGTCGATCGATCGGTCTCCCTAGCTCGGCTGCTGGAGCTGAGGTAGCCGGGGGTTGATGTGGTGTTAGTTATAGGTTTAGCCGCGCGCTGGACGTCGTCGTGATGGCGAGTTTGGTTCACCAGTGCGTGCCACTGGAAAAGGAGGCGGGGACAGGAAGAGATTGTTTAACGTGCAAGCATTTGTAAGTGCTTCTGGCAGGGTGGGACCGATTGATCGACCAAGTAACAGCCCTACTCGGATTTAGCCCCTCATGGAATTGCAAAATTAGCTTCCGTTTGAAAGTATATGATATTTTAGCTTTTGTGAAGCAGATGTATCTAAAGTTTTTTTAGTATAGGTTCACTTAAACCTAGAACGAACCTATACACTAAAAGGGGTTTAGATACATTCGTTTCATAAAAACATTTTATATTTCAAAACAGGGAGAGTACAAGTAACAAAAATACTTTTAGCAACACTACTTGGATCACACATTAATTTTGATATTGTTTTCGTATATGTTAGATAATTTGTATAAAGTGTTGATGTGAAGTTTCTAGAGTCTCATAATTTAAAGAGACAATCTCAAGTTTCAAATAAAGCACTAAGTAAACAAAAGATCCACACAATATTTACTAATATTTCAACTGAATTTGAATTGCAAAACATTTGACTCGGGACTCTTTCCAATATAAAGGATCTAGTAAATAGAATAATACTATGCATGCAGCTTGGGTAGATCTAATCTTATATAGGATCTATGAGATCATTTTTTAGAGAATAATATATTTGAATATTCTAAAATATTTGACAAAAAACATCTATGCTATGTATGTGACCTGAAAATTGCAGCTTCAAATTGACCTACACTAAGAGAGACAAAAGATAAATTTAGGATGTGAATTGTGTGAAACACTACTTATGGAAACGTGACACCGTGAGACTTTACCATTTTGTTTCTCTATTTGTACATTAAATTTGAGCTGAAATTTCTAGGAGTTCGTAGATATAGTTTGTAGGTGTATTTATATAAGTTTAAGATTATTTCACAATTTTGAAAATGTTTTATATTAGCTGATCCTAGGATTCACCTAATGCATCGATCCTATACAACTCTCCCCGAATAATATTTATGAGTGGAAGTTTTCACCTCACGAGCTCGAGTGATCCTTTAAAATCGTATTTACTAGTTTTAGAAAATAAAAAATATACCGATGTAGCCAATAATGTATCCTACAAATGCGTAAAAAATATCAATCTTAAATACTTTCTATTCCGAGTTACACGAAAAATGCCAAAAGTGTGGATTTGAGTATACATATATTCAAATCACCAAATTTTACCAGATTTTGTCATTTTGCTGTAGCCCAGGATACAAAGAATTTCAAGTTGTGATTTTGCATGCTCGTAAGATACAACATTGACTACGTACAAATTATTTTGAGATTTTGAGATTTGTAAATGTAATTTTAGTTTTTAAAATAAAGGGAGCACTGAAGCTCGGGAGCCAAAGAACTTTTTTGAATATTTAGTAAATGGATCGAGTGGAAAATGAATGAGATTTTAGTCGTAGAGTATTATCGTCTGAATTTAACCCAACGAAAATAGAAAACAATCATAGAAGAATTTTCCCCTTTTCCCGGAACTAAAAGTGTCTTCGTCGGTATTTTATATCCATGTATAAAAAATGGCTCCACGGTAGGTCTTTTTTTTTTGCTCATTTTTATTTTACTTACCAAGTAATGAATTTAGAATAGTAAATTTATAATACTCCCTCCGTCTTAAAATAGATGTTATGAATTTGTCTAAATTTGGATTATCTATATACTAAATAGTGTCTAGATATATCCAATTTTAGAAAAAAAATTGTGACATCTATTTTTGCGACAGGGGAAGTAATTATGTGGATCCATTGGTTTTCAAGTTATCGCTAGGTGGTCCAATGATCTATTTGTAATTTTTATTAATTTTGGGTCTCTTTGTACAATTGTTGATGATTATTAATAAATTGGTGGATTCTCGCAAAAAAAAGTCATCCTTGAAATTTTCTTCTTCGAAACTTGGAATAATGAACATTGTGATTGGGACGATTTTCACATTTGTTTTTGAAACGATGGGACGATTTTCACATTGGAGTGTATGTAACATAACATGCATTAGTGCAGGCAAATTTTGACATTATTGCACCTAAAACAGAAAGTGTGCTGGGTGTGCCAGTGGACCATAGTGTTTGAACCGAGACAAACAAATAATTAGGGTGCACATACGTACCTCGACCCCATGCCATCCAAAAGTATAAGCCCAATCAAGGCAATATACATGACCTGTACGTATATTACGTGGACCATCTAGTAGTAATAATAAGGTCTCAAATAGTATCAACAACATGGTGTGTGTGAGAGAGAGAGGCCTAGGGAAAGGGATGGATCACTTCATCTAACGAACATGACATGCCTGCCGTGGGCACATGATGCTTGCAGTGGGGTGGTTATTCATTCATTCATTCATTCATCACCAGGTTGAACAGATAGATGCTACACTTAACCAACCACGTACGGCATTTTGCTTGCTGAGGCACGGTGCATGAGGGCATACGCTACTAGCACAAAACGCAAGGCAACAAAAACACACAAAAGGTGGATCGAAAAAGGTTCAGCATTGAGACGTTAAAAGCTACCTACGCGCGCGGGGCGCTCGACACGCTCCCCTCCCGTCCTCATCTGTGTGCACGTACACGAACTAAAGTGTCCCGAGCAGGTGCGTGCGCTTATATGCAGGTTTATACATACATCCATGATTCCATGGGCTAGGTAGACATGCTGCCCTGTCGGGTTGCAATCCAACGGCAATCCTATACTTCCTCTATCTCTTGAAATCCCTCATAAACCCTTTGTGCAAAATCATCCTCGGTCACCTTAATTAAAATCCAGCACAAGAGAGTGGAATGGATCATGGAGGGACCTTTTGTGGCGCGGATGATTTTATAACAAAAAAAATCTCTTCCGTCCTAATATACAGACACACAGATCCTCCTACGAGTTCTAGGAAAATGGAATTAAAATCAAGCACCAATGTCAGATGCTTCTATCGGCGACGCTTCTATCATCTTGGCTTAATTTCTTTTATCTCTGGTGGCTACTGTTGATCATCATCGGGTCAGCCATAGCCACACTGGTAACCTAATGCTCGCTGCCAATGTATTGGTGGCGCTTTTTTTTGAGCCGCCTTGTCTCAACCGGTTCCATCGTCAACTGGCCCTCCGAGTTCATGTGGCTTTTGTGACCCCCTACTCGGAACCTCCAAATTCGTATCTTAATTACCAAGGTTGACAAAATTCTAGAATTTTGGTATTTTTGGTGGGTTCTAGAATATTAACTTCAAAAAATAGAACTAATAATAGTTCGAGAACAAATTCAAATGAAAATATTCTTTTAAGAAATTGCTCAAGTTTTGTTAAAATAAATCCATAATAATTTTCAAAATTTCCGAGTTCAGATATTGTGGTGGGGTATGAATTACAGAATTCTATGTTTCATTATCTACATCCAAAATGCACATAGAACCAAAAAAAAGTATGGGCGATGCTCACCCAAGAACAGACCAGTTCGTCACACACTCGCCTAATGCAAGATAACTTAGGATTTTCTTGAACGGATAAGGCCTGGAAGGGCTTGGAAGCTGTATTAAAGCGCACACAAATTATATGGAGGACTCCAACAACAAAAATAAAATTACAATTAAGCCCTTGACTTTTACGAACAGGGCCTCAAAATTAGGAAAGCAAAACGCAATCGGGTCCTCTGTCTTCATCGTAGATCACCAGTGACCACCAGATCCGATCACCAGTGCCACCACCGGGGACAACACCACTTGGGGTGACGCTGTTGAAGGTTCTCAGACCAATATCGAAATTGATCCTCCAAAACGACATGACGGCTTGGAGGAAGAACATGCACGCGCGACGTCCGCTTCCGTGGTCGAAGTGGCCGCTTTGTCCAGGGATAGTCACGGCGTAGGGTTGCCGCCGCTCGGGACCTCCGACAAGCAACACAGCTTTCGAGGTGCTCATCGCACGCCAACAGAAACCTAGTTGACCCCCCAAATGACCGACTCAAGCCCTCTTCCCAACCTCCTGCAGGCTACCATGACCAGATGGAGGAGGAGCAGAGTCCCTACAATCAGTCACCCCCTCATCAAAGAGCACATCTGTCATTGTTGCTCCACTAAGGAAGGAGTACCTTGATGTTTCTCCTCCGCCACGCCGATCAGGAGAAACACGACACCACTCTGCACTCCGCATCTCCTCTCCCCTCGCTTCCACAGCAGGCCAAGAGAGCTTCTGCAATTCAACACCTCAGCAGCACAAGATGACCTATGACACAATCTTTATTTGCGGAGATGGTGGCCCCTTCCTCGATGCCATGCTCCAGTCATATGAGCACCATCACCAAGAAGAGGAACCCTACACCCTGGATCCGGCCGCCTAGATCCCGAGTTTTTCTCTAACACACCCCAAGGGGAACACTCCTACAACTATAAAACCTAAACCTACAGCCCGCACCTCCCCTCTACCAACCCTCGCCGGTAACACCAGCGAGAGTGAGCTTTGGTTTGGCCTAGAGCGACTGAGGAACTCCTCAAGCTACCGTAGTGGGAAAGAGAGAGGGAGAGGGGAAAATGCGAGTTGGATTGTCTCCCAAGATCACTTATAGGATGGTGTGACATGAAGAATGTCGCCATTCGCAAGCCATGTTTGATAAGCAGGTCCTGCAAAACAGTCTCTAGCTTCGTACGCACTAACACCTCAATGGTCAACCAAGAAGACGCCATTAGGGAACATGCAAGGTTCAAAATTTTGAAAAAAAATTGGTGGGTTCTGAAATGTATTTATCTCAAAATTTTCGGACTAGATTGAAGATAAAATTTAATAAATGATATTGAAATCTTGTGATATTTCATTGTAATGACAAATATAGACGAAAAAATTAATGAATATTTTATCAAATCGGAATAGAAAACCCTAAACGCATAAACGCAACAAGATCCAACAACGATACAAATCGATAAAATCTTGATCACTTGTGAAACCAACAAGCTAGTATAATAGGTAAAGTAAAATGTATTTTCGAGAAAGTAGTAAAATTTAAATGTACATTTTGAAGCATAGGGTTTATGATCAGCTATATGATCCTTGAAAAATAGAGTTTACCCAGCATGGCTCCCGAAAAATTTGCCAACGGCGCTCTATCTCCCCACCACATGTACCAGGGATGCCACTCCACTGCCCCGAGGGCCCCGGCCGGGCGGGCTCCCATCTCCTTGTCCATCATCTGCGCCGAATCTCACTCAAATCAGAGGCATCATACCGTAATCATCATCTTTTTCGCCCCCACGCTTAACGGGGAGAAAAAGGCATGCGGTGATGGTATATGCGCACCCCTAAGCTAAGCGCGCTCACATCGATCCATCCATCCATCCATCCAACGACGCGCGTGGCCCCACCCCTAAGCTCGCCAGCATATATGCTCGCCCTCCTTTTTTCTCTTTACCAGAAAAGAAAAAGACGGCGACTGAATCATCCATCATGGATCCAGCTCCCCGCCTGCTCTCGCGCTTGCCATCGCCATCGCCATGGATGGACGGACACACTGTTCCCAACTATGCGTGTGCAGTGATGTGCTAGCTTTGGGATGGAAATTCGGGGGAAGCAGCCGTTTACATTTGTGTGTCTTGACCTTGATATGCTGTAGGGCCAGAGAGCGTGCTCGTACTGTATCCCATGCACGTAACCATATATATATACAGGGTTCTCTTCCGTAGAAGGAGCATGGCTTGCAGAGAAAACAGAAAGCCTTTTGTTTACCTCGAAGAGGTAACCTGCTGCTTTGGATAAGGAGCTGGATATAGATGTGTAGTATCTTGCATGCATGGTACGAGTACGTACGGGGATGCAAGTCATGTACGTCTACGCTGTCTAGTAGTATTATGTCGTGTCAGGGAGTATTCTGTGTCTGAACCAAGCATGCATGATTAAGCCATCGGTGGAAGCATTCATAATCAGGTGTCAGTGTGCGTGCAGGTTCCGAGGTCACTTAGAACACACTTCCAGTAACCCCATGCCCTCCCGATATATAACCCCATCATGCCGTGTGATTGTGTGAATCGCCGTGCGTACGTACTGTCAGAACCCAGAAGCAGGGGGTAACAACCTCTCGTAACTCCCACGTACGTCCTGCTGTAATTAACCAGACGAAAGGAAATCACAGCCATGTCTTATGCACCAAGAGAACCTTTTTTTCTTTTTAACCTTTCTTTCTTTCTTTCTTTCTTTCTTTCTTCCTTTCTTTCTTTCTTTCTTTCAGAGACGGCAGCTAGCAGGTCGATCGAGCGTGCGTAATAATTGTAGAAAGGCGTAAAAGCGAGCCGATCGACCATGCATATGATTCATGTAAGCATCAATGATTTAAAAGGAGGCTCTCTGGCTCTGCCTAGCTAGCTAGTAGCGTGGTTTATACACGCATAATTTCACTACTATGCATGCTTTTTTTCCCCTCTCCTTTTTAAGGAGGAGCAGCAGCATAAACTCTCTTTTTTCTTCTTGAGTGGATGGCGACTTTGGTGGTGAAATCATGCCGTTTCCTCCGTGTCATGCATGCATGGGATAGATGCAAGCAAGCAAAGTCGCCTACATAATACTGCTTTCGCTCCTTTCCTAGCTACAAGAAGAGGAGACGATCGAGGAATAAAAAGAAAGCAAGCAGCCATGGATTGGTTGCCGCTTTTCCTTTGCTCAAGTTGTTACCACCCACAGCCCAAAGCAGGGCGGGCATCATGGGGAATGATCGATTTGATGCGTGTGCCTGCATGCCCCCTTCAGGCTTGAGATCGATCATCTGCATGCCCGTGTGCTCGCGTCGATCATCGACCGATCGAATCGATCAATCCTTGGCTTGAAGAAACATATATAGTTGGTGCAAAGGTGAAAGCGTAAAAAACGCATCATGGCCGGCTGGTTGGTCTGCTACACTCCACTCCACTCCACCATGCCACACCCAACCTGCTAAAGGCTACCCGCGCTTTTTAACCGCCATGATTAGCTCTATCACTAACACTTTAATCAGGCACTACCACACCTTTACATAATATCATAATTTTTAACCATGGCCGGATGGCATGAGCAGAACACTCCAGCTCAGCTCTCTCGGGGCCGGCCTCCCAATTGAAAATGTGCACCGAGAAAGTGGAAGAGCTTTAGCTATCATTGCCCACTGAGCCTCATCTCTCTCTTTCTCTAACAAGGTGTGAAGGCACCTGGGAAGCTCTTGACAAAGAGCATCATGCTTGATGGCCAACTAGATCGATGGGCCCACAGCATGGTATGGATCGATGAGGGCGTGTAGCTAAAAAAGATGGCATAAACCTTTTGGTGGCGAAAAGGAGGAAGAGGCCAGGGAGTTTGAGACGCCAATGAAAGGAAGAGAAAGGATTAGCCACTTTCCAAGGCACGCAGAAAGATAGATTGCACTATGTCATGGGGTTGGAAAGCAAGCAAGAAAGGAGGAGCTAGCCTCCTCTCCTCATGTGGTGTCTTTTGAGACGGTCTAGCCAAATGCTGCTAGCCAGCAATTAGTGGGATGCTCCCTGCAAGAAAAAGATGACCCTCCTTTGCACAAAGGGAACAACACACACGCCTTCTTTATGTTTGCTAGGGAGGGTCTTGTAATGTTCCCTTTTGTTTAATTAGTAGGCCTGGCTGCTTTAGTACATATATTTCCTTGTTGAAAACGAATGTGAGATGAAAGGTTGAGCCCCCGTAAAGGGGCAAACTCCGGCTTTCTGTGAAAAGTTCCTCAAAGCCTTCTTTTCGCAGTGCCCTTCTGCCTTTTTATTAGTCAAGCTTAACAATTCCTTGCTTTCCCCCTTGCCAACACATTTGCCTCATTCTTGTGGTACGAAAAGATATTAATTCGGTGATTGTACTGCTGCATCTATGCTTTTCCTTGTGTGTTTGTAAAGCAGGAGGTGTGCTTTTTCTTGGTGTTCGAAGTGATTGCATGCATTGCGATGACAATGATTAAGATTCTCCGGAAACATGGAAAGGGGGTCTGAAAATTGAGGCGAGACATTCTCCCCTCCGAAAGCGTCTACAAGTTTTTCATACCTTCATCTTTTATATGTGCATTTTCTGACTAATGAGAGAACATATATGTGTGTTCTAATAAAATAAATTTGCACTTCTGTGGTTACTTACTTCAAGTTCTTGTTGAGTACTTGAAAAAAAAATACTACTGCCTCCCCTCTGAATTATAAGATATTTTACATATTAAAACTGAACAAATATACTACTATCTCCCATCCAATTATAAGATATTTTACATATTAAAACTGAAATGAATGAATAAGCACACTATGTCCAGTTCGTTGGACATGTACTATGACTACACAAGTGAAATTGCATAAGCCAAGGAACCAAGAGCCAGAAGAAACAAACATGTACTAAGGAAGTATCAGTTTGTCAAAGAGGGATATGCCAAGTTATATGATTCAGAAACATGAACATGCGCTACTTGATCAAGTGTTGATCGAGGTAGTCCGGCTAAGTACAATAGATTTAGATCCAGTTTACGTTAGGCGGAAGGAATCACTTAACGTGAGAAGAGAGTTAAGCTAGCACTAGGATGGAAGGATATGCCCATGCAGCTTACCATCAATATCGTGAGACAAAGGGACTCGAACACATCGTCACATTTAGGGAACTTGTGCGTAGCCAGGAGTTGGCACGTCGTGCTAGAGGCCGCTACCAACTATCGACTCTAGGCAGAAACTCATTGAGCTACGACTTTGAGTGGAAACCCGCTAAGTTGTGTTCGATATGGATTAGGGTTTAGGTCGAAGGGAAACAAGTGTTGTGTGCCCTCACCTACTCCCACATATAAAGGAAGGTGGTGAGGCGGTGAACAAAGAATTGAACCCATCCTAACGTTCCGCTAGGTCACGACTTGGGCCTCATTCTCGCCTTCCTGTCCCGTGATGGTAGGACCGAGGCGGCAGACAAAGAATTAAACCCATCCTAACGTTCCGCTAGGGCACGACTTGGGCCTCGTTATCGCCTTCCTATCCCGCGATGGTAGGACTGAGGCTAGCACCTCACCTAATGTTGTTCCACCTTGTACGTGTGTGTGTGAGACAGAGGCACTACATCTACGGTGCTCGGCGGCGAAAGGCGGTGGAGTTCACCGAGCCGGCGATTTTGAGGTCCTAGGATCGAGCGGTCCGCCAGAGCCGTATAAGTTTACGAGGAACAAGGACGACACAGCCACGACACGCTTCCTCCTTCCGCGCCTTCTCGTCAATGGTATGATCTATGGCCTCTTATCTTGGTTGGTTCCTGGAGCGAGTTTAGCAAGAAATTTTTGATTTTCCGGCATGGCTCTGGTCCAGCACCCAACAAGGCCCTCTGTGCCCGGCTGCTTGATTATCCCGACCTACTTCTTCCTTCACTAGAGAACCGTAGGTGTTCCCGGTGGCCATGCCTGGAGGTCGGCGGCGAGTTTCAGTGAAGAGGAAGCCCTTGATTGCTTTTCTGGTTACCTTTTCGAGGGCTTGTTTGCAAAGTGTGTGGACCAGACTGTGATTTTATGTATCTTTATTATGCTGACTACTCCCTCCGTTTTTATTTACCTCGTGTTCTGAGTTCAGTAAAAATCAAACTTTTTAAAGTTTTATCCAGAATGTAGGGAAAACTATTAACATCAATAATAGAAAATGTATATAATAAAAAAATATAAGTTATGATGATTCTAATACCATAGGTTTTTATATTTTAGATGTTGATATTTTTCAATAAATTTTCGATCAAACTTTACAGAAATTGACTTTGACTAAACCTAGAACAAGGTAAATTAAAGAAAGAGGGAATGTATACGGAAGTGGTGTGCCAAATGGAGACTCTCGGCTAGGATGGTTGCTGGCAGTCAGCTAGCTAGTCATGCTCATGCATGCTCATACCGTTTCCGCGGGAACATCCCTACGGACTGGCAGCAGTGCGAAGGAATTGTACGCGGTCAGGCCAGGCCACGCAGCAGCAGCAGCAGGAAGCGAGACGATGCGCCTCGGGAGGGCCGGCCGGCAAAGGACCGAAAAGGAGTCGGCCGGAAGCTCGCACGCGCCTGCCCCGCCTGTCTGCCGCTTTCTTTTCTGCCCGGAAAGACGACGCACATATGCATGCATGGCGCGCGCGGCTTGCAAGGCGGAAAGCAAAAGCTCCGAGGAAAAAAGTTGCCCTTGGGCCCGCCTGCCTTCCTCTGCCTGCCTCGCGAGAGAGAGAGCGTGCGCGCCGTAACTAATTACGGTTCTAACCCTGCTTGGGCCTGCGCATTGTACAGAATCTGAATCTCTGCGATACATGATCGCTCCCTCCGATCTCCTGGGGCCTCCGGAGATTTTCGCCCATGCCTATGCCTCCTACTAGTATATTGCATCTTTTCATGCAAGATACAGACAGATACGGTGTACTAGTAGTATATCTCTGCTTGCTCGATCCGACCTAGCATTTGGGCCAATAATCCTACGTACCCAACCGATAACTACTAACTGTAAGTATCATACTGCATCAGTGAATCTGTTTCTTGGTATTAGGAGCAGTTAACTAAACAAACAAACACCATTTTAATTAATTAATCAGACCAACCGAACACTCCTGCCACTAACTAACACTGTCACCAGAGTCATTTGCAATTGACTACTACTCCCACGCACAACGACCCATGTTATCCCCTACTAATCTAGTAGTAGAATACACTGCACTATCCTACTCCTGCAGCAGTAGGTAGATATGTGCAGGCGGGCACTAGTAGTGCATCGATCGCATTGAAATGGAAGGGAATAGAGGGGGAATGATGGCTTGTCGCTGCGCTGCGCCAGGGTTTATTCCCCTCTGGTAACCAACGGGATCTGTCCGGTCTTCCAACAGGTTGCGCCGATTAGCTAGTGCATACAGCGGCTGGTAGACGTCAGGGACAAGATGGTTGCTTGTTTAGGGATAAGGGCCTGAGGACAAAGCTAATGAGCCGCAACTCTCGTTACCCTGCATGCGGCTGCTACAGCGCGGTCGGTCCATGGGACTGGGAGGACACGCATTAATGAACAAAAGCGTTCAGCTGGACCATGTGCACGCACCCACAGCATCTACTCCTTGAATGTTCTAGGCCGGTTATTAATCATTCTGTAAAATGCATAGGAAGTTATATGTTCCGACTTCATTGCCACCGCATAGTAGTGCTGAAAAAGATGCATTTCAACTTATGTTCTTTCTTTTGCATGCCATTGCACTTCATTTTCAGACATAATAATCAGCTAGTATCAGTACAATGTATATGCACATATATAGCATATGATATAAAGAGTGGCGGTAATCTTTTTCCAAATAAACCACTATGGGCACGTACGGACGACAGGTGGTTTTCTTGCTACTATAGTATCATCATCCCAAGTTTCTCCCCTTGTGGGTAGGTAGGTGCAGGATGGACAAACAGTAGTAGCAGCGGCAAAGTGGATGATGGGCTAGCATAGCGATGCATAAACAAGGCGCCAAGGACAAGACTGCTCCGTGTTTAGGGGCAAGCGCCACAGGACAAACCAAGACAAAGGCACGCAACAACCTTCGCTTTGCTTTGCCCCGACTGCAGTGAGTGAGTGAGTGCGGGGGACTCACTCCACTCGCTGATGATAAAGGTGGCTGTTGCTGTAAATTCATACAGAAACCCCCGCCTGCTTTGCTGCAACAGGACAACAGGTAGCTAGAGAATAGAGGGAAAGAGAGGAAGGTGTGTGGAGGCTAGCTACGTGCTCTGGGGAATGTACTGATTGCTCCGCCCCGTTCCGGTGGTGCCTAGCTAGTCCTGGCATCATCAAAGTGAGAGCCGCTCTGGCTGCACTGCATGGCGACGGGCAGCTTTCGACATTTATTTTTCACCCCGGCCGGACCACATTCTCCGCCCATACTTTCAGTGCCATCGGTAAAACAAAACCCACTACCTCCACTCACATTCCACTTGCCATGAGTAAAAAAAACCGACATGTGTTGGCAGTTGGGACGGTGGCCGGCAGCAAGAAGCCCCGGCTACATGTACAGCTACCTACGTAACCGCTCCAGGTTACATGGTTTCTAGCGTCCTACCATTGTGGTGGGAGATCGGTCTAGTATGCCGGCAGTCAGGTCATGAAATTGCTTACATGTCCATTGCTCACAAATTATCGCCTTTCGATAGACAAAATTAGTGCTTGTGTTCCATGGATCAACTATCCTGGGCGGAGGACCTTTTTTTTAACCGAGTGGTCGCATGAACTTGTTTCTTCAATATGTACAAAACTATTTTTTTGAAACAAAATAAGCTTTGGGAGACTAAATATAAGTACCTGGGCCGAAAACAAACAAATTACAAAACCATCCATCCGGGCCGGAAGCTAGGCCCAGCGAAGAGCACCAACAAAGGCCCAGGAAGGGGAGAGAAGCGAACAAAACAAGAACAAGATGCAGAAAACCTTACCCGTAGACTAATCCCGTCATGGCAGGAGGACCTAATCCTTCCGCGGCTATGGCGGCGGCGGCGGCCGCGCCGGCGAGGGGTTGGTGGAGGCCAGAAATTCCAGCGACCGCCGCGGCCGCGGCTGGAAGCTGCTTCTTCCGTCCCGGAGCGAAGCGCTTGTGAGGCCCTCTTATCTATCTAAGCTCTGTTTCAATTATTAGGCTTTAATTTCAGTGTTTTTTTCGTCCAATTAGTGGTCTGGATGAGGGAGATTGGGCTCTAGCGCTTCATGACATGGGTTTAATGGGAGTTACTTTTGGGGTAAAAGTGGGATCTTAGGATTCTTGAGTCCTTGGTCTTTGAAGGTACTCCAGTAGGCACTTTACTGTTAAGTGCTGTAGTTAAGCCTAATTAAGCCAAGTTGCCATTTTATTCTCCACTCCATGTATCTTGATATGGAGATGCACTAGCAGTGAGACATAATTGACTTTTTTTCACCTGAGAGGAGAGATAACTGCATCATTTCCTGACTCAAACTTGTGGAAATTTCGTGCCTGAATTGATGCGAAAATTGCAGC
This sequence comes from Avena longiglumis, assembly GCA_030063025.1. Taxonomy (NCBI): domain Eukaryota; kingdom Viridiplantae; phylum Streptophyta; class Magnoliopsida; order Poales; family Poaceae; genus Avena; species Avena longiglumis. Next base: position 475,743,128 of record CP125978.1, on the reverse strand, counting down.
CATCGTGCCACTAAAATTGTAATTTCTCGTTAGTGTCGGTGAAGTACGCGTAACGCAGTTCTATTACTTCTGCTGTTGCTCCTGCCTCAATCGATTATCCATACATCTATCTTGTTAGTGATTGGGTATTTTAGCACTAGGTTTTTTCGTTTCACTCTATCTCGGTTCAGAAACTCTATGTCTGTCCTTTTTGGCAAACTATATCAGTCTTGTCATGCCTTTCTAGTGGCATTCCTCGATGTTAGCGGTTCAAAACATCAAATCCAGCACTGTTACTAGCAGTTTAGATTTCTTTACGTTCACACCGATGATCCCCCTCTGAAAATTTGGAACTAATTGGGCATGATAAATGTGCTGCTGACCATGTTGCAACATGTTTTTTTCCAGCAGCACAGCGCTTCAGATGACAAGCGCCCGTCTGCACCCCAAAGTGATCACCCGTCTGCATGTCAAGAGCGGGGAGGCAGCAGAAGGGAGCCCAAACGCCGACACAGACACTGAGAGCACTGCCGCCGCTCACGTCGTCGTCGACGAGGAGACACTCCGGCACGACCTGGAGACGGCGATTGAGGAGGAGGACTACGGCCGGGCGGCACGGCTCCGGGACGAGCTGCGCCACCTCCGAGAGGACGGACGGTCGTCCCTCTTGGCTGCCAACGCGCGGTTCTACGACGCGTTCCGGGACGGCGACCTGGCGGCGATGCACGCTTTGTGGGCCAAGGGGGAGCACGTGTACGTGGTGCACCCGTCGGCGGGGCGGATCGCAGGTTACGAGACGGTGATGCGGAGCTGGGAGATGGTGTGCGACGCCGACTATGAGTTTCCGCTGCGGTTCGACCTGCAGGACGTCGAGGTGCACGTCAGGGGGGACCTTGGATATGTCACCTGCCTGGAGATGGTGAAGACGAGGGGCAGCGGCAGCTGGGGCAAGCAGATCGCCACCAACGTCTTCGAGAAGGTTGCTGGAGAGTGGCGGATGTGCATCCACCACGCCTCGCACCTTGACGACGACGAGTGATCATCCATTGGTTCCTGAAGGCGCATGTGCGAGCTCAAGCACGCACGGAGGATTTTTGGTACAGACGTGAGCGTATAGAGACCATATACAATACTATGCGGTAGAAGAGAGACATACGAATCCATCTTTTTTCTGTCTTTGCAGTTTTGTATCAACACATTTGTATGCTATTTTGGTGAACCAGATACCAAAAACTTGATGTGTATTGGCAGCGAGATGATAAGTTGGCATGTTCTCTGTGTTTTCCTTCAGGTATAAGCAAAAAGTCAAGTGATTGTTGTCGAGGAAGAATCTAACGAGTCTGAGTTGTACTTGTAGGTTGAGAACAGTAGTCAGACATTTCCACTTTGTTAAATTCTTTTTTACGATTCAACATAACAAGAACAGAATCATCCTTCTTAGGTTTTGGAGACACAACTTCTACCGAACCGAACTAAGGTTTCGGAGACACAAGTTCTACCGAACTGAACTAAGAGCGCTTACAGTCAAATCGTTGGATTTTCACCTGATCTCTAGCGACCATATATAGCAAACAGAAACAGCAGAATGGTCATCGTGCCACAACTGGTAACCAAATAAAGCAAGAGCTATTCAAAACTGGACGAAATATGGAATTGAATCCAATATATACCATCCTTAAAGAATTCACGTTTGGACGATTAGTGAAAATAGCAGCACAGTATAGTTATTCTCAACCAGCCAAAACACAACACAAGTTCATAAACACAAAAATACCACTCCCTCTGATCCTAAATAGAGTTAGTTCAAAACTGCGACACTTGTTTAGGATCGGAGGGAGTACTAGTATTTCAAAGTCCGCACTGATAGAACACTTTAAGGGAAATCGACAAGCTAACTAGGCCTGGGTGTTGCCCACTCCACATGGAGGATAAGGTTATCATAACCATACCCATTGAGCTTGCTGATAGCCTTTTCAGCATCCTCCCTGTGGACAAAGTTGACAAAGCCAAAGCCCCTGCTTGATCCAGTCTTCTGATCCACCGCAACATAGACACGGCTGACCGGCCCAAATGTGCGGAACAGCTCGAGGACATCAGGCTCACGGGTGTCCTCTGATAGATTGGTAACACGGACAGAGTTCTCATCGTTCCTGCGCCTCATGTCATGTCCAGCATCTTGCACTGCGCCAGCCCTCAACCTCGGAGGAACATATGACCCCTTGGCAGCGCCACCACCACCCAGTGCTGGAGGTCCATCCGAAGTAGGAGGCATGTCAAGAGCATCTGGTGCTGGAGCAAGGTCCTTGTAGGGGCACTTCGAGGTCCAGTGGTCACCCTTCTTGCCGCAGGTTCTGCAAACCATGAGAACAGCACCTCCCTTGCTTGCCATTGCCAGTGGATCGCCCGAAGCACTTGGTTCATCAGCTTTGCTCCCTACAGTTAAGTGAGGAGATAAAAATTAAGAGAACTGAGATAGAGCAAAGATGGCTAGTTTAATGGACTTAGGAAAACAACAATAGTGAAGTGATTATCAACAGGGAATTAGTACCATTGGCAATATTAAGAATTTCAAAGTTACAGTTTGAGCAGAGCACAAGTGAAGGCTAAATAGACAGTAAAACATCCATGGAACAGTAACATAGGGTTAATTTAAAGAACGACAAGTTAACGCGCCCCAGAGATTAATAATCATCATTCAGGAAGCAGTGACATAAGAGACAAAACTTCAACCTACTTAACCGCTGCATCCATTAACTGGATTGAAATAATAGAATAGCAACATGATCTCCAAAAGCAGGATATCATCTAGACAAAATGCAGAAAGCAATTTTAGGTTTCTAGTAACACAATCATCGCAACCCACAGAATTGGAATGGGGAGAAAACGGCCACTCTACAATGGTATAGCAATGTATTCGAATTATAATTCATGGACTCCAAACCAAGAGTGCGTTAAACTTCAACAGGAAACCCCATGGACAGACATACTACATGGCCTGCACCAATGTAATTCAATGACCTACCCAACTTAAATAGGATGCAGTCATCCAAATAATCTATCATGTCTCAATTACATTCAACCGTGGCTTCTCTCAATATAAAACTGAGTTTGCGTAGCATCTTACGGAACTGAAATTCTGGACCTTACACAAATACTTGCACTGCTTCAAAACATATCATTAAAAAAACTTTGGGAGGCCAATGTTCAGTACTGCATCATAGCTACTCCCTCTGTTCCATATTAAGTGGGAGTACCAATCTATTTACTCTCCTCCAAATGTCTACCTCGATTTATTGCATACCAATTAGAAATGTTTATCATAGACATGTATTTCCCAGATGTGAATGAAAACACTAAACATAACAGACACCTTATTATATCAAGGCCAGTCCCTATATTAGAGAGATTGACAATCTCGATTCTATCTTAAAAGAGCTCTAAGCTTGGAGTTCGGTTTAAGCCTACCTGTCATGTATGCGTGTTCGGTCAAGGCCTCAAAGCCATCCTAGGTCAGTTATTGACTGAATACGTGGTCACACGATCCCCCCCCCCCCCTCTGCTGCCAGTAGAAGGGGTCGCTGACTTGCCCACCCGCATCGCCATATATGAAGCGGCGGTTTGTCGCTCCTCACCGCTTCTTCTCACACCGGAAAGGAGGAGAGGGGTGCTGCTGCTTCACCCGTCCTGTACTCCGGAGTTGCCAGTCTCAGAGGGGTCGCTGCTTCTTGCACCGCCGAGGCCGAAGAGAGTGTCTCTGCGTCCGCACAGTTGCTGGCAAAGCCCTAGCGAGTTAACTCCCCATCCTCCCCACACGTTTCTACCCCATCTTGCTATCTTCCCTTGCCTGCCTTATTTTTATATCTCCCAATTCATCTACAAGATCATCAGATATAGATGCCACATATGCACTAACAAAATTGGGATGTCGGCTGCAATTATTATGTCCTTGCAGTTCATTACTGCTACAAAGGATGTAGTTATGAACTGGTTTGTTTTAGCAAGGGAAGAGGTTAGGGTTAGTAATCATATCAGTAGCACATTATGTGTTTTCACCATGCATGGTTTGTGTGAATTAAGTAAACGGCTTTTCTCTTTTCTGTATTACATGATAATAAATTATCAATTGCTTAATAATTTAATTTCTGTAGCTATTGTACCAAGATTTAACTTTATCAGGTGGCCAAACTATAATTATGTTAAAGATTTAGGCATGTAGATATATGTGAAAGCTAAGAATAGTTGTTCATGTTTTTTGCCACATAAAGTAAAGATGAGGCTGATCAACTTGCAAACCAATGATTTGAAGCACCATAAATTTCATTTTACTATGTCTCTGATTTATCATGCATCAGAATGTGGTGTCAGTAAACACTATTAAAAATATTTCCTTAAGCGCCTCAGGTGAGATGGTTTTTAGGCTCATTTTCTTCATTGATTTTGAATGATATACTCCCTCCATCTCAAAATAGATGTCAGAGATATGTCTAAATTCACATGTATACACTAAAACACGTCTAGATACATGTGAATCTAGACAAATCTTCAACATCTATTTCGAGATGGAGGGGGTACAAATGATCATGCTGGCATTTATTTTGCTCATATCGTTTCTTCTGGCAATTCTGGGGTGGTAGTTTTCGGCCAGCAGTATTATAGTTAATATAAGGTAGGGGAATAAAAGGCATGAATCTGTATGCATGGCACAATACGGTAGTTCTTCATACTCGACATAAGGTAGAGCTTCATACTCGACATGTGTACTAGGAAATAAAAAAGTATTCATGTCTGTTGGGAGAGCTGTATTAGAATCTGGATCAGCCAGCAGCTAAGGACATAGTTGATCAAAATTATCTTTAGATTTGTATTCTCAATATCAAAGGTTGAGTTGGCTGTTTTATTGGAGAAAGTGACATGTTCTATTCTGTTCACAGTTCTAAATTTGAAAGACTATTCTAGATTGGTATTTTAGGTTCAAAAGGGAAAATAAAGGATGTATCTGTTTGCTACTTCCAAGGATTACGAGTCGCTCGACTAGTCGCGGCTTGTCGCGCGACTAGTCGCCCTGTCGCAAACCTGGCGACGACAACCTGGAGCGACACGAAAAGTTGAGGTTGTTGATCGACAACTTGACTTATCGATGAAAAGTCGCGACTTGTCAATGGTTTCGAATCAAGCGACAAGTTTCTGGCTGGGAAATAAAAAACCTTCCCGTGAAACCCTAAGCCCCCACTCCCAGACCGTAACCCTTCCCTCCCAGCCGCCTCGTCTCTGGTCGCCTTTCCGAGGAGAGCCTACAAGGCCGCAACTTCCCGAGGAGAGCACGTGGTGATGCTCATGCTAGTCAATCTAGTCGACCCATCGTCCCTTATATCACTTATGGAAGGAGGCCACGAAATCTGATTGTGAATGATCCAGAGTTGAGGGCTGAACTGGAAGAAGAAATTGATGACAGTGACATGGAGACTGATGATGATGACAATGATGATTCCACGCATCCCCCTGAGAAAGATCAAGAATTTGAAGTGGATATTGATTGAGGCCAAGATCAAGACTTTGTTCCTGATGTTGTTTGAGTGAATGAGTGTTTCTGAAATTTTCATTTGCTCCTGATGTCGTGTTGAACCTATTTATTTGCTTGTGGCCTTGTGTGCATCTGAACTTTATATGGTTATGTAACCTATGTGAACCAAGCTTGATGTGAACCTGGGTGATATTGAACTAAATTTTTTGCTGTGAATCTGTGATGCTGTGACTGCTGTCTTGATCTTCCTAAGTTCCTTGCTTGCTGGTATGCTGATTGGTTTTTATTCTAGCACAAGTCTGATTGGTTTTTATTCTATTGTAGGCTGCTGGCTCGAGGAGAAGTGGAGGCCCTGCCCACTGGACACAGTACCACGTTCCTCTTGACTCCCCAAACTTGTTAATATACTACTATCAGTATACTAGTTGCTTAGTAGTTTTTTAGTAGTTAAAGCTCGACTATGTATCGACTAGTCTAGCACTAGTCGAGACTAGTCACGACTAGTCTCCTTGTCGCCACCCCAGCGACAAGTTGCGACTCGTCGACTCGTAATCCTTGGCTACTTCCCTCGCTTGCCGACTCATGTCACAAGGTGAATACAAGTTTTGCCAAGTTTTATGCCAGAACGCATGGTGCACTACATATCTACGAATAAGCTGCAGTGCTAGACTATAATACAAAACCTACAGTTTCTGCTACAACACAGGTCTGGTGGTGTAAAATTGTAGGAACAATTACTACATAAGAGATTTTATTGATAATAAGGTATTTGAAACAAGGTTCTGTAAAAACTTAGTAAGTTGTTTACATATAAACTTATAAAGGACAACATTTGAGCAATCTTTGGAGCATGATGGCCTCTTGCATTTCCAAATAAAAGGTTTCAGTACCACACCAGAAACCTGCACTTACTCAAAATAGAACACCATATCTAGCTGGTCTTAACCAAAGAGATGACAAACAAATCATGGAGTACGAATGTAGCAATACACTATGTAACGCACTACAAAAATGCAATATACTTAAGGGCATCAGAATGGTTGCCATCTAAAATGCAACATCTACTATGCATATACTAGTAGCTATCCATGCTTTCATAATATGAGTTACTTCATTTCGTCATCGATTTGAATTGTCTTCAAACTTTATTGGGTTGACATTTTTGCTATGTATCTGGGGAAAATGGAGAACAGCAATCCCAACCCAATTTTGACCCAGAGATAGAGAGTCTATCAACACAGCAGTTGAACTGAAACAGATCAATCGACGCAGATGTAAGCGGGGATGTGTACAAAACATGGACGAACCTGGGGCGCGTGGGCGCTCGAGGAGGATCTCCTCAGTGGAGACGACGGTGAGCCTCGCGGAGGCGTCGTCGCCGCTGGCGGCATCGCCGAACTTGTGCCAGTTGCGGCGCTCGACGGCCGCCTTGGAGAGGCGCGCGCGGGCGAGCTTGCGGACGCGCGTGGTGGTGGTGACCTTGACCTTGTTGCCGTCGTCGTCGAACCGGTACTCGACCGTCTTCTTGAAGCCGTTCTCGTCGGGACCGATGACGACGCGGGGCGGGAGCAGGAAGTCGAGGTCGCCCCCGTCATCCTCCTCGAGCTCCCCCCACCGGATCTTCCCCGCCGCCATGGTTGTCGCTTGGTTCGCTGGGGCGCTGCGGTTTGGGGTGCGGCGGGGTGCGCGGAGACGAGCTCTGCGGTGAGGTTGAGGGTGAGAGGGGAGGCGTCGACGGTACCGAGCGTGGCGGCGCTGTGCTAGGTGCCTGGGTCGCCTGAGGTGTGAGGGGATTAGGGTAGGCCTCAGTCGTGTGCTGGCCTGCTGGGCAAATTTGCTGCTGGGTCGCCTGAGGTGTGCCTGGGAGAATGCTCGCTAGCGCGCGCGATTCCTGCCCCTGTTTCGCCGCAGCAGAGCGTGCGAGTTGACAGCCCAGCAGGCCCATGTAACGATGCAGGAAAGCGAGCAGCGATCTGGAGTGCTGGGTGGATCTGCTCAACAAAAAAAAATGGAGTGCTGGGTGGAAGAAAATTCAGTAAGCTCCTCCTACGTGTAGAAGTCAGAAAATTCAGTTCGCCCAAAGAAAAAACATACTCCTTCCGTTTTAAAATAGATGTCTTAGATTTGTCAAAATTTAGATAAACCATTATACTAAATAGTGTCTAGATTGAGGCACCGGTTCTTTTCAATATTTGGTTCATCATATGTGGAATCATGTTGAAAGCCATTGGTCCTTTCCTTTTATTTCTAATTGAATTCAAATGATTCTAATAAACTGTGCATGCACCTCGACTTTGTTTATTTTTGTAAACTATGATGTTTATATTTTATTGTGAATGTTTTGTGTGTGCAAAACTGGCCAAAAAAAATTGAAAATGGTCTCTGGAGGACCAAAATTGGGGCGTTGTTGGGTGCAGTTGCCACCCCAAACGAACCAAGGACATGGGCCCTCACTTGTCTGTGGGCCACTGCAAATAAACCGATCTAGACAGAATTGGTGTCTGAAATGGGGGGCACCGTTGGAGTTGCCCTAATAACCTTCAAAACAGACTGAGTTAGCACTAGATGTTCGGCTGCCATAGTACCAGAAGACACATGATTGTAAGATGACAGGTCTTGTCTTATGTATGTGTTAGCGTTTACATTTTTTTGCTTCAATATGCATTGATGCTTCTGCAAGACCAATGCGGCTCCGTGCAATGGTTTCTAGCGATGTGTTGTTTCCGAGAGTATTCCTGAATCTGGCAGATATAGGCAGGCTCCATGCAATGAATTCTAGCGCTGTGTTGCGGCCAGTCGCAAACGCCGCAACTGCTGCATAGTCCCGCTTGGCTCTCTAGCAGCCACCCGCATCCTGTCCCGCTTGCAACCTGACCTACGGGGTAGACTCTCATAAACAACTTTGGAGGCATGGTGGAGGCTGTCACACTTTGGAATGGTATTTTTTGTTGCAGACTGCAAGCAGCCCAACCTAAAGAGTGTTCAGCAATCAAAAGGAATAGGCCGTTGTGAATCATCCAGCAAGACTAGAAACGCATCTATTGTGCTCTCTGAAAACACCGCTGCACCTGACCTTGGCAATCAAACCTGGATGAACATGCAAAGAGAGGAACTGAAGAGAGCGCTGATGGAGCAGGAGAAATGGACCACCTTCCCATCGCAGCTGGAGGAGTTGTCGTAGGCCGGAGGGAAGTCAGGCAATGGAAATCTGATCAAGCTTCTGCTACGTAGGAAGAAAAGGAGGAAGAATGCATAGGCTGTTCACTGACGCTCTGGTGCTGAAGTTTGGAATGTCTTTATTCTCGCACTTTCTTTTGCTTTCTTATTACAGTATGCCTGATGATGTAGCCATCAGCAGAACCAGCACTTGGTATCTTGCTTTCTTATTCTCGCACTTTCTTTTGCTTTCTTATTACTCCAACCAGGATTACTTCACTGTTTTTCTAAAAATTAGCATCACGTCAAAACATTGATTGAGCATTGCTCGTACTAAGAGGTGAATGTGGCCAAGCAGAAACGTCACCAACCTGCAGATGTTGCTTAATGAACCATCACGCTTTCTTGTGCAATCTTAAGTCAATTATTGCTAGTCACTCCACTCACTAATTTAAGCTGTTTTAGCAAACTAAATTAGTCGTTTGAAAAAACATCTTATATTAGTGAACAGAAAAGGTAGCAAAGAAAGCTTGTTCCTTTAAGAAACAAATGATTGCATCTTAAATTTGTGGTGCAGACGCAAACAGAGGAGAGGACCTTCGTTTTTCACAGTTGCATCATCTGCACTATCTTATAAACATCAAATACGGTATGTACTATAGTAGCTTTTGACCGTTACCAATTCATGAGGGAGATTTTTTGTCCTTACTATGTTCAACAACCCGTATTAACAGGGATTTAGTTCCCTAGAAATATTGAAATACAAAATTCGAACATATTGACAGAATACTTGAGATCTGCACTAGATATAAGTAACTAACTAGGCCTGGGTGTTGCCCACTCCACATGGAGAATAAGGTTGTCATAACCATACCCATTGAGCTTGCTGATTGCCTTCTCAGCATCCTCCCTGCGGACAAAGTTGACAAAGCCAAAGCCCCTGCTTGATCCAGTCCTCTGATCCAACGCAACATAGACACGGCTGACCAGCCCAAATGTGCTGAACAGCTCGAGGACGTCAGGCTCACGGGTGTCCTCTGATAAATTGGTAACACGGACAGAGTTCTCATCGTTCCTGCGCTTCATGTCATCTCCTTTACCTTGTGGTGCATTAGGCCTCAACCTCGGAGCAACATATGATCCCTTAGTAGTACCCAGTGGTGGAGGTCCGTCAGAAGTAGGAGGCATGTCAAGAGCATCTGGTGCTGGAGCAAGGTCCTTGTAAGGGCACTTTGAGGTCCAGTGGTCACCCTTCTTGCCGCAGGTTCTGCAGACCATGAGAACAGCACCTCCCTTGATTGCCAGTGGATCACCAGAAGTACTTGGTTCATCAGCTTTGCTCCCTACAATTAAGTGAAGAGTTAACAATTAAGAACACAGAGATGCAGCAAAGCCAGCTAGTTTGTGGACTCCGGAACAACAATAATGAAGTGATTTAAAAAAAGGAATCGGTACTATTGGAAACATTAATATCCATGTTACAGTTTGAGCAGAGCATAAGTGATGGCTAAATAGACAGTAAAATATCCATGGCACAGTAATGCAAGGCTATTTTTAGGTGTGCTAACAAAGAAAGACAAATTAACATGCCCCAGTGATGAACAATCATCATTCAGGAACCAGATGCTATATATAGTACTAACAAACAAACCATTAACCTACTCAAACAGAAGCATACATTAACAGCAGTGAAATAATGGCAACATCATCCGTAAGAGCAGGAAATCATGTAAAACAAAATGTTGAAAGTGACATTCGGGTCTCCAGTAGTAACATAATCATGGCACGACAGAAAATTGGAATTAGCAGAATGCGCACACTAGAATGGTAGTAATGTATTCGGATTAATAATTCTTGTACTCCAAAAATAAAAGGTGCATTAAAACCTAGGAGTAACTGGAAACGTGATGGAAGACATTCTAGATGGCCTGCAGCCATGTAATTCAATCACCTATCCAACTGAAACCGAACATAGCTATCTGACCTATCAGACCTCGTGACTCAACTACATTCAACAGCAGCTCCTCTCGATATATAACTGAATTTCTGTAGCAACTTACAGAACTAGCATTCTGTCCCCTTAGTCAATACCAGCAATACTTTTAAAATATATCAATCAACATAGAGTAGCTACCAGCCTATTGACTTTCCTCCCAATATCTACCTCGAATGATTACATACCAAAGTTAATATGTCCAGTGATGAACAGACATCACTGAGGAACCCGTGTACTATATAAAAACCAATTTAACCTACTCAACTGCAGCATCCATTAACTGGGATAATGGGACTGACATAATAGAATGAGAACCTGATCGGCAAGAGCAGAAAATCATCTAAAATAAAATACAGAAAGAAATGTTTTGATTGTTGGTAACATAATCATGCCATCACAGGAAATTGGAACGAGGAGAATGTGGTCTCTCTCCAATGATAGTAGTAGCAATGTACTCGATTTATAATACGTGTACTCCAAAACTAACAGTACATTAGAACTTCAACTGGAACCCGATGATCAGGCATTCTACTGGAACCCGATGATCAGGCATTCTACATGGCCTGCACCCAATGTACTTCAGCCACCTACTTAACGCATACAGAATAGAGTTATCTGAAGAACCTACCTCCTGGCTCAATTACATTTAACTGCGGCTTTTATCAATGCATAACTGAATTTTCGAACTTACAAAAACAGCGTTATGTCCCTTACCCAATACCAGCCTTGCTTCAATAAATATCAATCAAATAACTTTAAGAGACCAATGTTCTGCAGTATATCATAGCTACCAAGCTATTTACTTTCATCCAAATGTCTACCTTGATTTATTGCATACCAAGTAATAAAATTATTGTACACATGTTTTTTCTAGATGTGGATATAAACAATAAACATAACAGATACATCTTATTGCACTACTTTGAGAGCGTCGAGGTCAGCCCCTACCAATACTGGATATATCCCCAATCTTGTCTTGATTCTATAATGCAACTACAATGGATAACACCAATCCAGCCTAATTTGACGTAGAGAGTGCATAGCAACACAGCAGTTGATCGAAACAGATCAATCGACGCAGATATACGCTGGGATGGATGTACAGAAAACATGGACTAACCTGGGGCGCGTGGGCGCTCGAGGAGTATCTCCTCGGTGGAGACGACAGTGAGCCGCGCGGAGGCGTCGTCGCCGCTGGCGGCGTCTCCGAACTTGGCCCAGTTGCGGCGCTCGACGGCCGCCTTGGAGAGGCGCGCGCGGGCGAGCTTGCGGACGCGGGTGGTGGTGGTGACCCTGACCTTGTTGCCGTCGTCGTCGAAGCGGTACTCGACCGTCTTCTTGAAGCCGTTCTCGTCGGGCCCGGTGACGACGCGGGGCGGGAGCAGGAAGTCGAGGTTGCCCCCGTCCTCCTCCTCCTCGAGCTCCCCCCATCGGATCTTCGCTGCCGCCATGGCTGTCGGTTGTTTCGCTGGTTCGCTGGGCGTTAGGGTTCGGGGTGCACTGTTGAGGGCGTGGCGGTTTCCGGACAAGATTTTATTCATCGGAGCTGGACTACGGCCGGGTTGGACTCTTGGAAACAATTTGAGTCGGTTTCCAATATGGCGTCCATCTTGGTGGACCCTTGTTGGATCGTAGCCATCTGCTACAGCCCAAAATATCGTGTTCTCACTTCTAGCGTGTTTTTTTTTTCAGGAACAAAGTGGAATAGAATGAAATGATAGGAATGTGTTGGTTCTATCCGTATGTTTGGTTTAGAATAGAATGGCTCTGTTTTGTTCATGTGTTCAGTTGGAGAGTGAAATGTGGCAAATTGGAAATATAGGAGCTGAGGCTGAGCAAAAGTGAAGTGCGGAGTTTAGCTTAGAGGAATAGGAAGGTTCTACTGATTTTGAGGAATGAGTGCATTCTAAATTTGAAAAGAATATTTTTTCGAAAAAAAATCTAAAGAGAATATTATCTTTTAGGGAGCATTTATAAATCAAGCACTTGATTAGAATAATCTTCAGATGCGAAACCATTCTATTATGTTCCACTTGGCTACCTCAACCAAACAGATCCTTAGCCGCTCTCGCTTAGCTCCCCAACTAGCAGAGTTGTTAATGGGGGATTAATAACTCTAAAGCTTTAAACAAGGTATTATAAGATTGAGGTTACCCCGTAACGAACCGGTACATGTGCCTGTCCACCATGCGAGACACGGCGGCTGCTCAAGACCCATCTAGGGTTCCCTTCCCTCCGCCGGCAATGTCGTCGGTCTGTTCCGTCTCCGATAGCCTTAGGGTCTTGGAGGTGTGGCGGACCACGGCTATCGCCGGCAGAAGGTTTTCGTTCTTCGTTTAGGCTGCTTTTTGTGTCTTCTTTGGGATGTTGAGGTGATGGTATTTTGAAGTCAGAATAAGGTTCTCCCATCCCTACCCTCGCTCCGGTGGTGCGTCTAGCGTTGATAGAGGGCGCCTGGAGTCGTGTGTCCAGCCGATCTCCTCGGATCTGGTCGTTTTTCGTGTTAGTTGATGTAATTTTAGGTCATTCTCTTCCAATCTACAGATGTTATCATTGGCGACGGTTGCTGCTCTAGTGTGCTGGTTCTTTGGGGTCTTAGCACAACGATTTCTCGTTTGTCTACTACAACAAACTCTACTACAACAAGTTTTGTCCGGCTTCGGTGATGGAGGGGCGAGGACGGCGGCACGTCTTCGGCTCATGCTAGTGTGTAGTCGTCGCTAGGTGGTCCATCGACCTATTTGTATTTTTATTGCTTTTAAGACTTTTTGTACTAGTGTTGATGATTATTAATAGATCGATGGGATTTCGCTAAAAAAATAAGATAGAGGTTACTCCATACCACACAATTGATTTGTGCCGACAAATACTCTCGACCCAATCACTTCGCAAGACCCGTGTAGTCGTGGTATATCCTTCTATTCCAATGAGTTAGTGTGAGTGTGATTATGCATTTCACGGTTTTTATTATTTCTTTCCCCGTTTCCAAATTTTCCTTTCCTTTTTTAACCTCTAGTTATTCCATCAATTCTTCTCTACGACTATATGTGCATGTTTGTTCCTGTATGTTTTGTTTTTTTATATCTAGGTTTCTCATGGTTAACTTAAGCGAAATTATTTGTTAATCATTCGACACTATTTTTTTCTAGTATTCCTTATTTTCTATTTCAAAATTTAAGGTTTTTTATTTCACTTAGTCGAAATTTGTATTTTTCTTATAGTTGTAGTTTGTTCCACCGGCATTCGAACTAGATCCATTTTTTTTGTCTTATAGTCTATGGTCCCTAAAAATTTGTTCACCTTGGTCCCCTTTCTTACACTTATAGTCATGAATTGTTCCATGGGTGGTGAAAGTTTATGAGTGCGGTTTTTATACAAGTACATGTTGTTCAACACAAATAATAGTAGTAAAATTTCCTACTATGTCATTTTCTATTTTTATGAAGATCAAACATATGTACAAAGAGTCCCAACATTATTACAAATCTCTCATAGAGTATTTAGCCAGGCTTGCATGCCTTCTTTAGTCTAGGTCTAGCTCCATTCATAGAAAGAGAAATGAAATATCTAAATCTAGATATGCATCTCTAAATAGAAGGGGCAACATTATTAGATATAGCATCATTTCTTTGTTCCCATAAATTCTAGCAGCCTGATATCATAACTTCCATGAGGAAGTTCAATGAGTATTTGTATTTTGTGTCATGAATGCTGAGATCAGGATTCCTTCCCATGCCTATAACCCACCAGAAGCTTTGGATGAAGGAGCATTCAAAAAATAGATGCATAATGCTTTTCTTGAGAATGTGTCACATAATATACTGATCTGCGAATTCCACATAGAAGTTTTTATTTTTCATCAAATCCTAGCTATTCAGTCTACCATGAAATTATAGCCAGGCAAAGAATTTTTTTGCCTGGGTACTCATGCTTTACATATATCCAGATTGATTTAGGAGTATCATGCCTCCCTACCAATACTGTATATATCCTTTTTGTGGTACAGTGAGAATCACCCAAAATAATTTCCATACATCATGCCTTTCAGTTCCCTCAATATTATTAATGTCAACTTGAAGATTATGAAGTTGTCCATGAGCAACTATTGACAGGGGGAGGTGGAACATATCATATATATCATCATATGAGGCTAACATGACATTTTCCCTAGAGATGTTATCATTTTTAGAAACAAAGTGTAGGTGTAGATATTTGCTTTCTCTCATAGAACCATTACAATTTACAATTATCTCTCCATGGTGTAACATTTTTTCCATTGCCAACATCGCAAGTGGCCAAAGTTTTGTAGATGTCAGCCAGTTTAGTATAGTTTATCCACCATAAGGATCCTTTCTCATTTCATGCATGAGGAATGGCCCTGTTATTATAGTAGCTTGACAAATAAGATTTACCCATGGTATGGCATAATGATTGTAAAAATTATGGAGGTTTTTCACCATGAGTGCTTTATTTTCCAGTATGAGCACTACAAGAAAAGTCGCCATTCGCAATGGATTGGTACGCCGAGTGTGGTAGAAGGTGTTGGAATTATGCCCTAGAGGCAATAATAAAGATGTTATTATTATAATTCTTATTCATGATAAAGTTTATGTTCCATGCTAGAATTGTATTAAGCGGAAACTTTAATACTTGTGTGGTTTGTAAACAACATCGTGTCCCTAGTACGCCTCTATGGACTAGCTCATTGATCAATGATGGTTAAGGTTTCCTAACCATAGACATGAGTTGTCAATTGATAATGAGATCATATCATTGGGAGAATGATATGGTGGATAGACCCAAACAAAGCAAAGCAATTAGATCGTGTCATCGTGTTCGTCTTTGCGAAGCTTTTCCTATGTCAAATATTGTATTCCTTAGACCATGAGATAATGCAACTCCCTGGTATCGGAAGAAAGCTTTGAGGTCATCAAACGTCATCCTATGAGAGGGTGATCATAAAGGTGTCTCTCAGGTGATCGGAAAGTATATGTTGGGTTGTATGTATCGAGATGAAATTTGTCCCTCCCAAGTCGGAGAGATATACTACGGGCCCACTCGGTAATCGATATCAACACCGCTTGCAAGCATGTGGTTAAGGAGTTAATCACAAAGTGATATCGGATTACGGAACGAGTAAAGTACTTGTTGTGAACGAGATTGAACTAGGTATGACGGTACCGACGATCGAATCTCGGGCAAGTAAAATATCGCGAGACGAAGGGAATATATATATGGGATTGATTGAATCCTGGCATCGTGGTTCATCCGATATGATCATCGATGAATGTGTGGGAGTCAATATGGGTGTCGCACCGCTTTTGATTATTGATAGAAGATCATGTCCGCATATTCTCGAACCCGCAGGTCACACACTTAACGTGTCTCGACGCTAGGATAGATTGGATAATTGGTTTATGAATTTTGTTCGAGTCTCGGATGGGATCCGGGATATCACGAGAGGTTCGAAATGGTCCGAGAATAAGATTCATATAAAATGGCATGCAGTTTTTGGAGTTCGAATTGTTCGGGTTAATCGGTATTGTACCGAAGCTTCTAGAACCTTCCGAAGGGGACCAACGTGGCCCCACCTTCCGGAGGGGCATGGGCCTATGAGGGAGTGTCCGGACGATTGGGCCGGGGCACAAGGCCCCATAGGGCCCAGCCGATTCTAGAGAGATTTGACCTGTTTAAATCTCGGGATAGAATTTCTAGATAAGGGAGAGTTTAAATCGTTTAAATCTAGAGATAGGATTTCTAGATAAGGGAGAGTTTAAATTGTTTAAACTAGAGATAGGCTTGGAGGAGGGCAGGCTGGCCGCCCTCTATATATAGAGAGGTGGTGCCTCCCCACACACACACCTTCCTCCAAGCCCTAGCCGCCTTGCTACCTCTCTCCTCCCGATCGCTTGTAGGCGAAGCCCTGCAGAAATTCTCCACCATATACACCACGCCGTGTTGTAGATCCAATCTATCCCTCCACCATCCTCGCTGGTCCGAGGAAGGAGGAGACGTCAAGGTGCCGCACGTGTGCATCTCACGGAGGCACCGCCACTTGTGGTGCTAGATCGGATTGGATCGCGAGGAGGAGAAGCGAGTACGACTACATCACCCACGTTCCGACAAACGTTCAACAGGCGAATCTTCAAGGGTATGAAGATCTAATCCAATCTCTCTCGTTGTTTGCATCTCCTAGATTAGATCTTGGCTTTCCTGTCGCTCCGTAGAAAATTTTGATTTACTATGCCGCCAAAACCCTTCAAAGGTATCGCAGGTTTATGCGTAGATGTGTTTCACGAGTAGAACGCAACATGGTTGTTGCGCGTTGATGTTTTCGCTGCAAGCCTCTTGTTTGTGTTCTTCTTATGACGCGGATAGTGAGATTGAAGCGGTCCAGGCCAACCTTACGCGACGTCGTCATGAGACCGGCTCCGATTGACGTGTGGCTTGTACCACATGCGGCCGGTGGATGTCGCTTTCTCACTATAGTTGTCATGGGATTAACACCGAGTTTGGCAACCATAATATCACCGTTGTGGATTTTCGTAGGTAAGAATCGTTTAGCATCTAATCCCATAAGCCACGTAAAACATGCAACAACAAAGTAGAGGCGTCTAACTTGTTTTTGCAGGAGTGTTTTCGTGATATGGTATGGCCCAAGATGTGATGTGTATATTGTATGCGATGATCATGTTTTGTAATGTTTCACGACTTGCATGTCGATGAGTACACAACCGCAGAGCCATATGGTTGTCTTTATAATTGTGTATGACCTGAGTCAACTTCTTATACGCCATGTAATAGCTTTACTTTATCGCTAAGTAGTTAGCAATAGTTGTAGTTGCTATTCGTGGTGGAGGCAATCATGGTGGAGTGATGGATATCATGCTTAACGCACAAGATGGAGATCATTGCGAAGATTGGCTATACCATGTCACATAAAGTTATATGCATGTGATGTTTATCCTTTTATGTATCTTATTATGCTTAGATCGCGACGGTAGCATTATAAGATGATTCCTCACTTAAAGATCAAGATAAAACTGTGTTCTCCAAGTATGCACTGCTATGAAAGTTCGTCGTGTCCAAGCATCATGTGATGATCGGGTGCTATAGACTCTACGCTCACATACAACGGGTGCAAGCCAGTTTTTGCACACACGGAAATACTTGGGTCTAACTTGAGGAGCCTAGCATGTACAGACATGGCCTCGGAACATAAGAACTGAAAGGTTAAGCATGAGTCATATGAATGATATGATCGACACTTCGTTGTCCACCATTGAAACCACATCTCTTCTCGTGATGATCGGATTAGGTGTGGTGAATTTGGATCGTGTTCACTAAACAACTTGAGGGATGTTGAATTTAGTGGGAGTTCATCTAGTAATTTGATTAAGTTGAACTATTTATCATGAACATAGTCTAAATTGTACTTGCAAATACTGTAGATCCAATGGCCAAGTCCAACTTCAACTTCAACGTTTTTGCTGAGAAAGAAAAGCTTAGAAACAATGGGTCTAACTTCACCAACTGGTTCCGCAATCTAAGAATCATTCTGCATGGACAAAAGGACTATGTCCTTGAGAAAGCGTTAGGTAACCCCGCAATCGCTACTTACCGATGAGAAAGCTGTCTATGAGTCGCAAAGATGATTATGGTGTGATTAAGAGCACCATGTTGTTTGCTATGGAACCGAGCTTCAAAATCGCTTTGAAACCTATCCCGGCCCTTTGAGATTCTCGAGGAGCTGAAAACCATGTTTCGCACTCAAGCCCGCTCGAGAGATATGAGATCTCCGAGAAGTTCTTTAATCGCAAGATGGAGGAAGGGAGTTCCGTAGTGAGCACGCCATAAAGATGTCGGGCTACACTCAACGCTTGAGCAACCGGAATGCACGATTCCAGAGGAGCTCAAGATTGACAGGTTCTGCAATCACTCCCTCCCAGCTACAAAAGTTTTGTAGTGACTCATAATCAGATTGGTTCCATCGATACGATCACCGAGCTCTTCGCAAAGTCAAGGCGGAAGTGGACATCAAGAAGGATAATCATGTGTTGATGGTCAACAAGCCCTCCTTTAAGAAAGGTAAGGAGCAAAGAAGCCCTTCAAGAAGGGCGGCAAATTAATGCCCTGCCGAGAAGAAGCTCGTCCGGTCCTAAGCCGACATCGAGTGCTTCTATTGCAAGGACAAGGGTCATCGAAGCGCAATCGTCCAAGTACTTAGCGGACAAGAAAGGGCAACATCAAAGGTATATTTGATATACATGTTATTGATGTTTTCCTTACTATCCCTCGTTGTAGTGCGGGTATTTGATACCGTTCTGCTAATATTTGTAACTCGAAACAGAGCTACGGAATAGACGGCCTTGCGAGGATGAGGTGACTATCTTGGCGTTAGCAACGGATCAAGAGTTGATGTGATGGCCGTCGCACGCTCTCCTTAGTTTTACCTTCGGATTAGTTTTAAACCTTAATAAATGTTATTATGTGCTGCGTTGAGCATGAACATTATTTCCGGATCATGTTTATTGCAAGACGGTTATTCATTTAAATCGGAGAATAATGGTTGTTCTATTTATATGAGTAACATCTTTTATGGTCATGCACCTCTTGTGAATGGTTTATTTCTTCTAAATCTCGAAAGGGATGAAACACACATCCATAACATTGAGGCTAAGAGATGCAAAGTAGATAGTGATAATACTACTTATTTGTGGCAATCGCTGCCTAGGTCATATTGGTGTAAAGCGCATGAAGGAACTCCATTCGATGGACTTTTGGAGTCTCTGGATTTTGAATCATTTGACACATGCGAACCATGCCTCATGGGCAAGATGATCAAAACCCGTTCTCCTATGATGGAGCGAGCAACGGACTTGTTGGAAATCATACATACCGATGTATGCGGACCGATGAGTGTTTCGACGCGCGGTGGATATCGCTATTTTCTCACTTTTACCGATGACTTAAGTAGATATGGGTATATCTATTTAATGAAACATAAATCTGAAACATTTGAAAAGTTCAAGGAATTTCAGAATGAAGTGGAGAACCATCGTAATGTAAAGTTTAAGTTTCTACGATCCGATCGTGGAGGTGAATATTTGAGTTATGATTTTCTCACGCATCTTAAAGCAAGTGGAATCGTTTCACAACTCACGCCACCCGGAACACCACAACGCAATGGTGTGTCTGAACGCCGGAATCGAACCTTATTAGATATGGTCCGATCAATGATGTCTCTTCGATTTGCCGTTATCATTTTGGGGTTATGCATTAGAAACCGCATTCACTTTAAATAGGGCTCCGTCTAAATCCGTTGAGACGACACCGTATGAACTGTGGTTTGGTGCTAAACCTAAGTTGTCGTTTCTTAAAGTTTGGGGATGCGGCTTACGCCAAGAAGTTGATGCGACAAGCTCGAACCCAAAGCGAGAAATGCGTCTTCATAGGATACCCTAAGGAAACCATTGGGTATACCTTCTATCACGTAACCAAGGCAAAGTGTTTGTCGTGAAGAACGGTTCCTTTCTTGAGAAGGAGTTTCTCTCGAAAGAAATGTGGGAGGAAAGTAGAGCTAGACGAGGTTATTGAACCTTCTCTTAAATTGGAGAGTAGCGCAGACCTGAAATTGTTCCAAGGTCACCGCACCAACAATAGAGGAAGCTAATGACAAGGATCATGAAGCTTCGGACGATGTTGCTCGAACGTCGCAGTCGACAAGGTCGCGTGCCCTCCCGAGTGGTACGACAACCTGTCTTGACTGTCTTGTTGGTAGAAGACGTGAACCTACGAACTATGAGGAAGCGATGATGAGCCCAGACTCGAGAAATGGCTGAAGCCATGAAATCCAATTGGGATCCATGAGCGAAAACCAAGTATGGACTTTGGTGGATCCTCCTAGCGACCGAAAGGCCGTTGAGTGCAAATGGATATTCAAGAAGAAAACGGACGCGGATGGTAATGTTACCGTCTATAGCACGCTTGTCGCAAAGGTTTTCGACAAGTTCAAGGTGTTGACTACGATGAGACTTTCTCCCGGCGATGTTTAAGTCCATTCGGATTTTATTAGCAATTGCCGCGCGTTTCATGATTATGAAATATGGCGATGGATGTCAAGATCGCTTTCCTCAATGGGAACATTGATGAAGAGTTGTATATGATGCAACCCAAGGTTTTGTCGATCCTAAGGATGTCGATAAAGTATGCAAACTTCAGCTCCATTTATGGATCAAGCAAGCATCTCGAGTTGGAACCTTCGTTTTGATCAAGTGATCAAGAGCTTTGGATTTGTTCCAAATTGCTACGAAGCTTGTATCTACAAGAAAGTGAGTGGGAGCTCGGTGGCGTTTCTGGTACTGTATGTGGATGACAAATTGATTATCGGAAATGACATCAACATGCTTAACGATGTGAAGAGTTATTTGAACAAGTGTTTTCAATGAAAGACCTAGGTTAAGTCGCTTATATATTGGGCATCAAAATCTATAGAGATAGACAAAGACGCTGATAGCTTTAAGCGAGTACATACCTAGACAAAGTTCAAAAGGTTCGTAATGGATAAGGCAAAGAAAGGTTCAAGGCCTATGTTGTCGGGTAAGATATTGAGCAAGGCTCGGTGTCCATTACGGTAAATGATAGGGAAGCTATGAGCAAAGTGCCTTATGCCTCGCCATAGGTTCCATCATGTATGCCATCTTGTGTACTAGACCGATGTGTCCAATGCTCTTAGTTTGAAGCAGATATCAAAGTGATCCAGAGTGGAACATCGGACAACCGTGAAGAACATCCTAAAGTACCTAAATAGAACTAAAGAAATGTTCTTAGTCTATGGGTGATGAACAGCTTGTCGTAAAGGTTACGTCGACGCTAGTTTCGACACCGACAAGGATGATTCTAAATCTCGCATGGATAATGTATATTTTGAATGGAGGAGCTGGAGTCGAGAAGTCGCAAGCAAAGCGTGATCGCGGGATCTACAGGAAGCGGAATACATGGTCGCCAGAAGGCCAAGTGAAGGAGTTTGGACCGAAACTTTATCATCGAGCTTGGCGTGGTTCCAAGTGCATTGGACCCACTGGAGATATTGTGTGACAACACCGGCGCCATAGCACTCGCTAAGGAACCAAGATATCATCCAAAGACCAAGCATATCAACATAAGTTTCATATAATCCGAGATTATATAGCGATGGAGATCCAAGATTAGCAAAGTACATACAGATCCGAATGTCGCAGATCCATTGACTAAACCTCTTCCACGTAAAACATGATCAACACCTCGATTGCCATGGGTGTGAGATTGTTGCCAAATGTAAACTAGATTATTGACTCTAGTGCAAGTGGGAGACTGTTGGAATTATGCCCTAGAGGCAATAATAAAGATGTTATTATTATAATTCTTGTTCATGATAAAGTTTATGTTCCATGCTAGAATTGTATTAAGCGGAAACTTTAATACTTGTGTGGTTTGTAAACAACACCGTGTCCCTAGTACGCCTCTATGGACTAGCTCATTGATCAATGATGGTTAAGGTTTCCTAACCATATACATGAGTTGTCAATTGATAATGAGATCATATCATTGGGAGAATGATATGGTGGATAGACCCAAACAAAGCAAAGCAATTAGATCGTGTCATCGTGTTCGTCTTTGCGAAGCTTTTCCTATGTAAAATATTGTATTCCTTAGACCATGAGATAATGCAACTCCCTGGTATCGGAAGAAAGCTTTGAGGTCATCAAACGTCATCCTATGAGAGGGTGATCATAAAGGTGTCTCTCAGGTGATCGGAAAGTATCTGTTGGGTTGTATGTATCGAGATGGAATTTGTCCTCCCAAGTCGGGAGAGATATTCGGGCCCACTGAATCGATATCAACACCGCTTGCAAGCATGTGGTTAAGGAGTTAATCACAAAGTGATATCGATTACGAAAGTAAAGTACTTGCCGTGAACGAGATTGAACTAGGTATGACGCATCGACGATCGAATCTCGGGCAAGTAAAATATCGCGAGACTAAGGGAATATATATATGGGATTGATTGAATCTGGCATCATGGTTCATCCGATATGATCATCGATGAATGTGGGAGTCAATATGGGTGCCTGCACTGCTGTTGATTATTGATAGAAGATCATGTCCGCATATTCTCGAACCGCAGGTCACACTTAACGTGTCTCGACGCTAGGATAGATTGGATAATTAGTTTATGAATTTTTGTTCGAGTCTCGGATGGGATCCGGATATCACGAGAGGTTCCGGAATGGTCCGAGAATAAGATTCATATAAGGCAAGCAGTTTTGGAGTTCGAATTGTTCGGTTAATCGGTAATGTACGGAAGCTTCTAGAACCTTCCGGAAGGGGACCAACGTGGCCCCACCTTCCGGGAGGGGCATGGGCCTATGAGGGAGTGTCCTGCGCATTGGGCCAGGGCACAAGGCCCCATAGGGCCCATGATTCTAGAGAGATTTGACTCGTTTAAATCTCGGGATAGAATTTCTAGATAAGGAGAGTTTAAATTGTTTAAATCTAGAGATAGGATTTCTAGATAAGGGAGAGTTTAAATTGTTTAAACTAGATATAGGCTTGGAGGAGGGGCAAGGGCTGGCCGCCTCTATATATAGAGGGTGCGCCTCCCCTACACACACACCTTCCTCCAAGCCCTAGCTGCCTTGCTACCTTCCTCTCCCTCCCGACTGTTTGTAGGCGTAGCCCTGCAGCAGAAATTCTCCACCATATACACCACGCCGCCGTGTTGTAGATCCAATCTATCTCTCCACCATACTCGCTAGTCCGAGGAAGGAGGAGACGAGGTGCCGTGCGTGCATCTCACGGAGGCACCGCCACTTGTGGTGCTAGATCGGATCGGATCGAGGAGGAGAAGCGAGTACGACTACATCACCCACGCCCGATTTAACGTTCACTGCTTGAATCTTCAAGGGTATGAAGATCTAATCCAATCTCTCTCGTTGTTTGCATCTCCTAGATTAGATCTTGGCTTTTCCTCTGTTCGCTCCGTAGAAAATTTTGATTTACTATGCCGCGAAACCCTTCAGAAGGTGCACCTTCTGCCACGACTTCGCTATTTTTCCCATGGTAGATGGAAATGCCATGGCAGCCCTAACTTGTAACTTTATCACCCCTTTATAAGGTTCCCCAGGGCCTCCTAGAAGAGGATCGATCAATAGTTACTTCATTTCCCCCCTAAGCATAGAGAGATGCATAGAACTTCATCTTCCTCCTCTCGTATACAGCTCAAGGAGCACTTGTAGTCACATTATGTTCATGATTATGAGATCTAGCATGTAGGAGTAGGGGTTTTATCTCAGTAGAAGAGTCCTGAACATGGGTACATCGTGTGTGTTTGTGCTCGTGTGTTCTTGTTCGTGTGCGGTCTCCATCGCGCTCTTCCTCCCCGGATTCCTCTAGCGTCCATCCGGCCCCAACTCAAGCCATCACATGGCATCTGCCGTGACACCACCACGACACCAGAGCTACTGCATTTGCTTATTTGAAAGGTAGAATGTGGGGGAAAATTCAAGGATGGGACAAAGGATTGCTTTCTAGAGCGGCAAAAGATATACTCATCAAAGCATGTGCACAGGCCATACCCACTTTTGTAATGTCCTATTTTGACATTACAAAGACCCTTTATGACAAGATGAGTGCAATGGTGAACCATTTTGCTGGTCACAACAAAAGGATGAGAGAAAGATCCACTGGATTAGTTGGGATAATATGGCGCATCCTAAGAGAGATGGAGGGCTAGGATTCAAGGATCTCCACTTATTTAATCTCGTGATGCTGGCCTATCAAGCTTGGAGGTTCCTGAGTTGCCGTATGCTCGTGTTCTACAAGCAAAGTACTTTCCAAACAAGTCTGTCCTGCAGGCTACGAGTACATACAATATGTCATACACTTGGCGGAGCATCCTAAAGGGTGTTGAAGTGATCCGGAAGGGGCTGATTTGGAGGATTGGGAATGGAGCGGATGTGGATATTTGGAGCGATAGGTGGCTGCATAGAGAAGGAAGGAGAAACCTAATTACCCCACGAGGGCAGAATGTGGTAACTAGTCCAGGAGCTGATAAACCCTATAACAGGACAGTGGGATGTTCAGATGGTAAATTATATTTTCTGCCAGAAAGATGCAGTAGTAATCTTGTCAATGCCACTCCGAGTTGATACAGGGGATTTCCCTGCTTGGTTCCTGCACTAAAAAGGATTTTTTTGCAGCGATATCTGCCTATAAGATGCTCGCAAAAGATAGACAACAAGGGTTGATGGTACTGAATGAGAAAACATGGAGGTGAAGGAGTTTGACTGGAAGTTGCTATGGTCACAACCTTGCGCACCGAAAACAAAACAATTTATGTGGCGCCTAGCTCATAATAGTTTACCGTGGAAAGTAAATTCCACATGAAGGGAATGGAGATAGATACTATGTGCCCAATGTGCAACAAGATGGATGAGGATGGAGCATTTGTTTTCTGCATTGCAAACAAGTCAAACGAGTGTGGCGTCATCTTGATTTAGAGGATGTGAGAGTGGTGTTGCGTTCATGCCAAAATGCACAAGATATGCTTATGGCCATTTTTAGAATGGAGGAGGAGAAAAGAGTATCGATCATCGCACCGCTGTGCCAATAGTGGTCGGCGAGAAATAAGAAGAATGCACAAGATGGAGTGCGCTCGCTTGAGGTTGTGGTATTTCGGTGACACCGATGGTCTCTGGAGTACTCTGAATTTTATGCCAAGCGCGGTGGCGTCGGTGAGGTGCAACCAAGTGGTTTCCACCGAGGCGGAAGTTCTAAAGGTAAATATTGATGGTGCTTTTCCAAACCACTAGAGGTGGAGGCTGGGGTTTCGCATAAGAGATTGCGATGGTAGCGTAAGGTGCCTGAGCTGGACAAATGGTGTTTCTTCAAAGTGCTATCCATGCTAAAGCAAGGGTGTGTATATATACAAGGCTGACTGCAGCCATGAATTTGTATGACACGTGTTGTTGTTGAGTCACATTGCCAACCCCTTATCACTGCTCTAAATAGCAGTACTTATGATCGATCACCGGTGAGTGTGCTCACTAGGCTAAATTTATAGTCAATCTCGTTTGTTTTCTGTTATAAAGACTGTAATAAAATGGCATGCTATGGTAGCGCTGGGAGCGTTGCTGAAAATGGTCTGCTACGGCTGGATGAAGTACCGAACATTGTACTGTATAGTACTATAATTAGGTTTGTGGCTAGCGATTTAGCTATGCCAGACGTTTAATGAAATGTTGTTCCATGTCAAAACAAAGTAGCAGAAAAAGGAAACAGATGTCAGTTCTTTTTTTTATAGGAAAAACTGATGGCAGTTCTTGATGGGGGATTTTATCATTTGTCACACGGTACTTTTCGGTTTTATTATTTGCCACGTCATCATCAAGAACTGCCATTCCTCCCGCCCCGCTCCCAGATCTGCTCAAAATGCAATCCCCTAAATCACGTCAATGAGAACCATCTCCGTCGCCTGATGCGCTCCCACCGCCACCTCCCTGCACCAACGCATGATCCGTTGCAGATTGCCGCCGCCGATACCCCCAGAAGCGGAGGCACTGCTGCCCCCACGCGATCCCACAGTGAGGACGCCACCGGTTGCCCCTCACGACCTGCGGTTGCCGGTGGTCAACGGGGCACGCCCGGATGCGGCGAGGATCCTCTCCCACCCTCACCGCTGTTGCCGGTGGTCAAACCACCCACCCTTATCGCCTACTTCTGCAGCCGGTGCCGCTGCCCTTCCTCTCCCGACGAGGATCCCCACCGCCGCCAACGGGGCACTCCCGGATGCGGCGCCACAAGCCAGTCCTGCCGACCTGGTAACAATTGTTACATGCCAATAACTCCCAAAGTTGATGCTTGCACAAATCCTATGTGTGAACATAATTAGTCACAGCTTCTTCCATTGTTTTGAAACAATCCAATTTTGTTCTAATGTGTGCATGTAGACTTCGTTGCTCCTTAACATTATTAGAGCTGGGGTTATATTTTACATTGTGCCAAGAAATGTATGTATGTATGTGTGTGTGTAGATCGGTATATCTCATATTACACCTGGCATTTTTTTCTTCAGTTGTTGGGCCGAGTGTGAAGATACAAACATGCATGACACATGCTCGTAAAATGATCGCTATTCTGCTAGGACTAGCTTCTGATAGATCAGTTCTTGTTCTTCAAAATAATTTTATCATGATAAAATATGTGATCACCAACACCTAGGCTAGTTAGCTCAAATGTGATTTAATCATGATAAATTATGAGGTAGCTCATGGTACTCCTAATCGTTTTGAGGAATAAGGAAAGTATTATATCTCGCATTTATTAGTCTTTTCTGCCTTACCTCTGAATATAATTTTCCTAAATATAAATGATTCTGTTGATGCTGCTTTTCGTGAGTAAATTTTAGGTTGTTACATAAAAAAATGTGTATCAACCAAAATATCAGGGATTTGAGATGAACCTGAATTCTGAAAACTAATTAATAACATCTGCTGGGTTGCATGTTAAAGTTGTTTTTGAAAACCAAGCCGATTAGAGATATGCTTTCGAGAGGATTGTCACTTTGTGAGGCCAAAGACATTAGTTGTTGATCTATAAATTTGGTAGGTGGAGATGACATGATTATCTTCTTTAATTATCTTGAAATCAACTAGCTACATTTTACTATATATTTACCGTGTATAGTCCTGACTGCATTAATAAAAAATTACAAACTCTAGGTCGAAATTTGGAGTACAGAAAAGGTGAATTCTATCTAGATATATGGTTCTGCAGTACGGTCCAGTTAGAAAATATGTCCGCTGTCGTTGTAGCAAGTCTGATACCCATGGAGAGAGCAAATAAGTTTCAAATCTTTATATAGAATGATGGCCATAATGCCAAGGTAGTGTCCATATATAATCCATGATAGATCATGTAATTACCACACTAATTCCTCTTTTTTGATACATCCTTTCTGCCTGGTACTTTACAACGATAAACATAATACTCAGATTTGCAAAAAATCATTCTTATGGGGATATGTTCAAGAAGGTCCCATTTACTATCCATATGCATGTATGGTTCACTCATCAATACAGACTACTGAGATTATGAGCGATTTGTACTCATAAATGGTTGTTTATATATACAACTACAGTTTCTTTTAACTGCTTTTGACTGAAGTTACAGTCTTCAGCTTGCCAGTTTAACATATGTTCGTATCTTCTTACTGGCCTGTCGATTTCCAATGCTAGCCACTTTCTAATTTGATTTCAAGTTTTAACTTATTTCCATGCATACTTTCTTAGGAAAATATCGCTATTACTAATGTGCTAACTGTGATTAGTATGCCCCCTATTTTCTATGTACTACTTCCATATGATACGAGAAATAAATTCATGTACTTCCGATTCACTACAAAATCAGACCTATATGACTACAGATTTTCACATCCATGCTTTCCATTGTGGAGAGGAAGCTGTCTGACTAGCCATGAGATATATATACTTTACTATGCATGGCAGCTTTTATTATCTAACCAATTTTCTTCATATGTAAATCGTCCTTGCATGGATCCTTAGAAACAATTTCGTTCATGCCCATAATGTATGTACTATCTATATCGGTAGGAAATAGTTTTTGTCAACTCAATCCTCGGAGTGTGGTAAAACATGATGTGAATCAGTTTCTTGGTAGTTAACTAAAACTTTGATCTAACTGAAATTTGTTCAGTGTATTTAATAAATCTTAGGTCTTGAAAACCTTTGAGAGTATGCCACCTATAATTATTTGATGGGTGTATATCTCTCCGGCGGGTGTAAAACATGATTTTAATTTGGTCCAGTTAGTTACCCGCACCATCTGTTTATTCATAGACTTTCTCAACATGACGGAGAGGTATATAGGAATTAGCCCGTTTGATTTATAGTGTACGTGGGAGCTCTTAAAGTTACATTTGTATTATTTCAGTTTTATAACGGTTGGTGAAGTTTTTGGATGTATCCATTAGTGCGACATGCATTGCATACTGACACTGGAGATGCAGCCAATGGTGGCAAAGTGTTGAAGATTGTCTTCGTGGTTGCCAGGCAGGAGTGCCTTGTCTGATTCAAGCTGCTCAAGAACATCCTCGCCATGTGGTAGTACTGATAATTGTAATTCGAATGATATTACACATGTATGTGTTCTGGTTATGTAAATGTACATTTTTTTTTTCACTGGCACATGTGTCTTTCTGGATTCCTTGGTTTAATAAAAGAAAGGATATGTTAGGGTGATTCAAAAATTATTGCATGAGACATTAGTAGCATCAATAATATTAGACGAAAATAATCTGACTAACTGGATCGAAGCAACATTGTTTCAGTTTTGTTGAAAAGTTTCGTTCCATCATGTTTCTGTTGCTCAACAAGGATCATTAAGGCCTCGGTGCCTCGACGGATTGACGATGACCGTGATCTGAAGAACTCGCTAGAGGATAAACAAGGGAATGAGCTCTGTGACTAAACTGACATGTGCATAAAACCAATGTTACGGTGCAATAAATTGGGTATATTAGACGTGCATGCCACGTGCACCTTTACTGGTCTTGAAGAAAATTAGCAGTTCACCACAGAGAGGTCTACTCTTCTGTTTATGTGTTCCTAGTTGAGCTAGAAAAGTGTTCCCAGTTGAGCCAGAGAAACAATGCTTGTGATTTGAACAGTATATTAAATTTCTTTTAACCTTATGGAATCTGAAATATTCTGAGAAGTTTATTGTATTCATTAAATTATAGTGAACAAACCTCCAAAAACCAAGGTTGCAAAACTGAGCAGTTTATTGTATTCATTGTGCTTTGGACGTCAATGCAGTTAGGATGTCTCGTGTTTGATGCAACAAAAGACAAGGCTAAACTACGGGCAGCAACAAAACCAGAAGGCAAAGCTTACATCGATGTTGCAAAGGATTAAGAAGCGTGAAATATATCTAAGAACAAATTTCTTGAGAACACATTCACCCAAGACGAGCAACAGATCCAACAACAGGTTTTGAACGATTACATATAATACTCCCTCCGTTTCAAAATATAAGATGTTTTAGGTTTGTGAAGAAAATGTATCTAAACTTTTTTTAGTGTGTAGATTCACTCCACATATGAATCAACCTATATACTAAAAAAAGTCTAGATACATTTGCTTCACAAAGCTAAAACATCTTATATTTTGAAACGGAGGGAGTAGTAGATAGGCAAACAAGCGAAGCAACTACATTGACGGAACCTGAAGTGCCCGAAACGAAAACCAGTCATTGTGGATCAGAGCTCATTCGCCCATCTAACTCTGAGAATAAGATGCCCGTAGCGGTGTCCGTCGACGCGTAGGCGCGTAGCATAGCCTTCTCGGCATGGTCCTTGTAGACGAAGTTGACGAACGCGAAGCCTCTTCCACGCCCTGCTCTGGGGTTCACAGCCACCGCCAGTCGAGCAATGGGACCGAATCTCCCGAAGAGTAGCTGCATATCGAACTCATCGGTCTCCTCAGGGAGGTTGGTGACGCACAGGGCCGCCACATTCTCGCGGCGCCCAGGCGTGTAGAACACAGGCTCCCTCTTCGGCGGGATGTACACCTCCCGCGTGCTGTTGCCTCCCGTAGCAGTACCTAGTAGAAACGGCAAAAACATGATCAATGAACACAAACTTATGAGCTAATTTGTTAACAACCAAGTAACCAGCAACCAATTACGACGTCCCCGAAAGCGGGCGCCACAGCACGCACACTGAACAGCCGCACCCCGCAGGCACACGCGGACGTGAGCACGTGCCGAGGCGCCGCCGCGCACACCCTAAACAGCAAACGCATACGCAACGCCAATGCGCAACCTGAACAGCCCAGCCCAACGCATACGCAATGTCACATCTACTGTAGTGCTCTCTGAAAAACACCGCTAGCTGCACCTGACATTGGCAATCAAACCTGTATGAATCAACTGAAGAGAGAGCTCTGATGGAGCAAGAGAAACGTAGGTGAGGCTTAATGAACCATCACGCTTTCTTGTGCAATCTTAGGTGGTGGATGGTCTTACGCAACGCAAGCCAAAGCGCAAGCCAATGCGCCGCGCGCACCCTGAACGGCCGCACTGCAGAAGCGCAAGAGAAGACGCGTGCGTGCTTATCCACGCTCGCCGCACCTGCAACCCCGTCCCCCGCCCCAAGACAACAACGAACGCACGGGCGCACCACACGGGGACGATCGAATATATAAGGGAAGAGACCTGTGCAGGGGATCTGGAGATGGATCTCCTCCTTGGAGATGACGGTGAGCCGCGCGGACGCGTCGTCGCCGCTGGCGGCGTCGCCAAACTTGCTCCACGCGCGACGCTCGATGGTCGCCTTGGAGAGCCGTGCGGCCGCGATCTGGCGGACACGGGTGGTGGTGGTCACCTTCACCATGTTGCCGGCGTCGTCGAGCCGGAACTCGATCGTCTTCATGATGCCGTCCTCGTCCGGGCCGATGACGATGCTTGGCGGCAAGACGCCGTCGCCATCCTCGTCCGACAGGTCCGTCCACCCGCGTGTCACCGCCTTCTCGCTCGCGGCCGCCATCCCCGATTTCGCTCTCGTCTAAGCGCGGCTGCTTGTTGTCGGGCGCTTGCTCGCTCACCAGTGGCTACGGTTTTGTTTCGGGAGGAGGTCGACGGTGGGTTGGTGGCGCTGGCAGTTGCTTATGGTGACCGGATGAGGACGAGAGGTCTCGTCTCGTGGTCCTTTTATGCTCTTGTGGGTGACGGAGGTGGGCCGTAGGCTGCAGGAAATCCGAGAAACCGTAGTGGGCCGTTAAACATGCGATGGGCATTTTTCACCAATAACTGGCCTCTCTGCCCGTCCGTTGGGCTAACTTTCAACGTATCGCAGTATACGAAAGACATTATAGTATATCAGTGTATACGGCACCCTGACATGAGTAAAAGCCATAGTGATCCCTGTGCCTTTTTCTGATAAAGTGATCTCAGAATATATGAAGTAAGGTAGATCATGGGACAAGCTTTTTTTTAAGAAATCAAGAGCTTATGTTGTTTTACATGTAAAACTCCTATTTAGTCAAACATAGTTATAGCAGCGGTATGAAATTAGACCGTCTAGAGTGGATCATTGTTTCAATTGGGAGTGCATTTGATTTGTTTGATTCAGAAAGGCTTTTATATTAATGTTGTTGTTTGACTAAGCTCTTGAGTTTGCTAGGACAGTTATCTTACTAATGCATGGAGAACATCTGATTCATTTCCTCCTCACGCTGTGACACACAAATTGGGTGACAAGGTGTTATATTGTGTCATGAATAGGGCATCACAGAAACCCTCGGGCATATTCCCGATCCCCTGTTGCTCTGACAGATGACTTAGTCCCTGCTTCGAGAATATTACATCCCACCATACGACTTAGTTCGTGTATGTGCGGTTTGCACAACATTGCAACCCCAATTGGAATTTGTCAAAGTTCTGCCTCTTACAGTTTGCGTTTTACTCAAAATATACATGTGTCACTAATACCTTCTTTTGTCCATTGTGCATGCACCCGTTGGTTGGTCGAGCTCTCCTCCCGTGCTAGCAGTCCAGACATAAGTTTGCCTGGTCTTTTTCTCCTCCCAACTCTTGCATGCCCTTGTAGACGCGTAGCATAGACTTCTTGGCATGGTCCTTGTAGACGAAGTTGACGAACGCGAAGCCTCTTCCACGCCCTGTTCTGGGGTTCACAGCCACCGCCAGTCGAGCAATGGGACCGAATCGCCCGAAGAGTAGCTGCATATCGAACTCATCGGTCTCCTCAGGGAGGTTGGTGACGCACAGGGCCGCCACCTTCTCACGGTGCCCAGGCGTGTAGAACACAGGCTCCCTCTTCTGCGGGATGTACACCTCCCGCGTGCTGTTGCCTCCCATAGTAGTACCTAGTAGAAACGGCAAAAACATGATCAATGAACACAAACTGACGAGCTAATTTGTGAACAACCAAGTAACCAGCAACCAATTACGACGTCCCCGAACACGGGCGCCGCAACACGCACACTGAATAGCCGCACCCCGTAGGCACATGCAGACGTGAGCACGTGCCGAGGCGCCGCCGCGCACACCCTAAACAGCAAACACATACGCAACGCCAATGCGCAACCTGAACAGCCCAGCCCAACGCATACGCAATGTCACATCTACTGTAGTGCTCTCTGAAAAACACCGCTAGCTGCACCTGACATTGGCAATCAAACCTGGATGAATCAACTGAAGAGAGAGCTCTGATGGAGCAAGAGAAACGTAGGTGAGGCTTAATGAACCATCACGCTTTCTTGTGCAATCTTAGGTGGTGGATGGTCTTACGCAACGCAAGCCAAAGCGCAAGCCAATGCGCCACCGCGCGCACCCTGAACGGCCGCACTGCAGAAGCGCAAGAGAAGACGCCGCGCGCAAGACGCGCGCGTGCTTATCCACGCTCGCCGCACCTGCAACCCCGTCCCCCGCCCCAAGACAACAACGAACGCACGGGCGCACCACACGGGGACGATCGAATAGATAAGGGAAGAGACCTGTGCAGGGGATCTGGAGATGGATCTCCTCCTTGGAGACGACGGTGAGCCGCGCGGACGCGTCGTCGCCGCTGGCGGCATCGCCAAACTTGCTCCACGCACGGCGCTCGATGGCCGCCTTGGAGAGCCGTGCGCCCGCGATCTGGCGGACGCGAGTGGTGGTGGTCACCTTCACCATGTTGCCGGCGTCGTCGAGCCAGAACTCGATCGTCTTCATGATGCCGTCCTCGTCCGGGCCGATGACGACGCTTGGCGGCAAGACGCCGTCGCCGTCCTCGTCCGACAGGTCCGTCCACCCGCGCGTCACCGCCTTCTCGCTCGCGGCCGCCATCCCCGATTTCCCTCTCGCTCTAAGCGCGGCTGCTTGCTGTCAGGCGCTTGCTCGCTCACCAGTGGCCACGGTTTTGTTTCGGGAGGAGGTCGACGGTGGGTCGGTGGCGCTGGCAGTTGCTTATGGTGACCGGATGAGGACGAGAGGTCTTGTCTCGTGGTCCTTTTATGCTCTTGTGGGTGACGGAGTTGGGCCGTAGGCTGCAGGAAATTCGAGAAACCGTAGTGGGCCGTTAAACATGCGATGGGCATTTTTCACCAATAACTGGCCTCTCTGTCCGTCTGTTGGGCTAACTTTCAACGTATCGCAGTATACGAAAGACATTATAGTATATCAGTGTATATGGCACCCTAGCATGAGTAAAAGCCATAGTGATCCCTGTGCCTTTTTCTGATAAAGTGATCTCGGAATATATGAAGTAAGGTAGATCATGGGACAACCTTTTTTTAAGAAATCAAGAGCTTATGTTGTTTTACATGTAAAAATCCTATTTAGTCAAACATAGTTACATCAGCGGTATGATATTAGACCGTCTAGAGTGGATCATTGTTTCAATTGGGAGTGCAGTTGATTTGTTTGATTCAGAAAGGCTTTTATATTAATGTTGTTGTTTGACTGAGCTCTTGAGTTTGCTAGGACAGTTATCTTACTAATGCATGGAGAACATCTGATTCATTTCCTCCTCACGCCGTGACACACAAATTGGGTGACAAGGTGTTATATTGTGTCTTGAATAGGGCATCACAGAAACCCTCGGGCATATTCCCGATCCCCTGTTGCTCTGACAGATGACTTAGTCCCTGCTTCGAGAATATTACATCCCACCATACGACTTAGTTCGTGTATGTGCGGTTTGCACAACATCCCAACCCCAATTGGAATTTGTCAAAGTTCAGCCTCTTACAGTTTGCGTTTTACTCAAAATATACATGTGTCACTAATACCTTCTTTTGTCCATTGTGCATGCACCCGTTGGTTGGTCGAGATCTCCTCCCGTGCTAGCAGTTCAGACATAAGTTTTCCTGGTATTTTTCTCCTCCCAACTCTTGCATGCCCTTGTAGACGCGTAGCATAACCTTCTCGGCATGGTCCTTGTAGACGAAGTTGACGAACGCGAAGCCTCTTCCACGCCTGTCGGGGTTCACACACCGCCACGATCGAGCAATGGGACCGAATCTCCCGAAGAGTAGCTGCATATCGAACTCATCGGTCTCCTCAGGGAGGTTGGTGACGCACAGGGCCGCCCCCTTCTCGCGGCGCCCAGGCGTGTAGAACACAGGCTCCCTCTTCTGCGGGATGTACACCTCCCGCGTGTTGTTGCCTCCCGTAGCAGTACCTAGTAGAAACGTAAAAAACATGATCAATGAACACAAACTGATGAGCTAATTTGTTAACAACCAAGTAACCAGCAACCAATTACGACGTTCCCGAGCGCCAGCACGACACCGCTTAGCCGCACCGCAGCACACGCGGACGTGAGCATCGCGCTGCGCCGCCGCGCACACCCTAAACAGCAAATGCATACGCAACGCCAATGCGCAACCTGAACAGCCCAGCCCAACGCATACGCAATGTCACATCTACTGTAGTGCTCTCTGAAAAACACCGCTAGCTGCACCTGACATTGGCAATCAAACCTGGATGAATCAATCAAGAGAGCTCGAGAGCAAGAGAAACGTAGGTGAGGCTTAATGAACCATCACGCTTTCTTGTGCAATCTTAGGTGGTGGATGGTCTTATGCAACGCAAGCCAAAGCGCAAGACAATGCGCCGCCGCGCGCACCCTGAACGGCCGCACTGCAGAAGCGCAAGAGAAGACGCGCGCGTGCTTATCCATGGTCGCCGCACCTGCAACCCCGTCCCCCTCCCCAAGACAACAACGAATGCACGGGCGCACCACACGGCGACGATCGAATAGATAAGGGAAGAGACCTGTGCAGGGGATCTGGAGATGAATATCCTCCTTGGAGACGACGGTGAGCCGCGCGGACGCGTCGTCGCCGCTGGCGGCGTCGCCAAACTTGCTCCACGCGCGGCGCTCGATGGCCGCCTTGGAGAGACGTGCGCCCGCGATCTGGCGGACGCGGGTGGTGGTGGTCACGTTCACCATGTTGCTGGCGTCGTCGAGCCGGAACTCGATCGTCTTCATGATGCCGTCCTCGTCCGGGCCGATGACGACGCTTGGCAGCAAGACGCCGTCGCCGTCCTCGGACGAACGGTCCGTCCACCCGCGCGTCACCGCCTTCTCGCTCGCGGCCACCATCCCCAATTTCCCTCTCGCTCTAAGCGCGGCTGCTTGCTGTCGGGCGCTTGATCGCTCACCAGTGGCCACGATTTTGTTTCGGGAGGAGGTCGACGGTGGGTCGGTGGCGCTGGCAGTTGCTTATGGTGACCCGATGTGGACGAGAGGTCTCGTGTCGTGGTCCTTTTATGCTCTTGTGGGTGACGTAGGTGGGCCGTAGGCTGCAGGAAATCCGAGAAACCGTAGTGGGCCGTTAAACATGCGCTGGGCATTTTTCACCAATAACCGGCCTGTCTGTCCGTCCGTTGGGCTAACTTTCGACATATCGCAGTATACGGAAGACACTATAGTATATCAGTGTATACGGCACCCTGGCATGAGTAAAAGCCATAGTGATCCCTGTGCCTTTTTCCGATAAAGTGATCTCGGAATATATGAAGTAAGGTAGATCATGGGACAACCTTTTTTTTTAAGAAATCAAAAGCTTATGTTCTTTTACATGTAAAACTCCTATTTAGTCAAACATAGTTACATCAGGGGTATGAAATTAGACCGTCTAGAGTGGATCATTGTTTCAATTGGGAGTGTAGTTGATTTGTTTGATTCAGAAAGGCTTTTATATTAATGTTGTTGTTTGACTAAGCTCTTGAGTTTGCTAGGCCAGTTATCTTACTAATGCATGGAGAACATCTGATTCATTTCCTCCTCACGCTGTGACACACAAATTGGGTGACAAGGTGTTATATTGTGTGTTGAATAGGGCATCACGTAAACCTCGCATATTCCCGATCCCTGTTCGACAAATGACTTAGTCCCTGCTTCGAGAATATTACATCCCACCTTACGACTTAGTTCGTGTATGTGCGCTTTGCACAACATTGCAACCCCAATTGGAATTTGTCAAAGTTCTGCCTCTTACAGGTTGCGTTTTACTCAAAATATACATGTGTCGCTAATACCTTCTTTTGTCCATTGTGCATGCACCCGTTGGTTGGTCGAGCTCTCCTCCCGTGCTAGCAGTTCAGACATAAGTTTGCCTGGTCTTTTTCTCCTGCCAACTCTTGCATGCCCTTGTAGACGCGTAGCATAGCCTTCTCGGCATGGTCCTTGTAGACGAAGTTGACGAATGCGAAGCCTCTTCCACGCCCTGTTCTGGGGTTCACAGCCACCGCCAGTCGAGCAATGGGACCTAATCTCCCGAAGAGTAGTTGCATATCGAACTCATCGGTCTCCTCGGGGAGGTTGGTGACACACAGGGCCGCCACCTTCTCGTGGCGCCCAGGCGTGTAGAACACAGGCTCCCTCTTCGGCAGGATGTACACCTCCCGCGTGCTGTTGCCTCACGTTGCAGTACCTAGTAGAAACGGCAAAAACATGATCAATGAACACAAACTGATGAGATAATTTGTTAACAACCAAGTAACCAGCAACCAATTACGACGTCCCCGAACGCGGGCGCCGCAGCACGCACACTGAACAACCGCACCCCACAGGCACACGCGGACGTGAGCACGTGCCGAGGCGCCGCCGTGCACACCCCGAACAGCAAACGCATACGCAACGCCAATGCGCAACCTGAACAGCCCAGCCCAACGCATACGCAATGTCACATCTACTGTAGTGCTCTCTGAAAAACACCGCTAGCTGCACCTGACATTGGCAATCAAACCTGGATGAATCAACTGAAGAGAGAGCTCTGGTGGAGCAAGATAAACGTAGGTGAGGCTTACTGAACCATCACACTTTCTTGTGCAATCTTAGGTGGTGGATGGTCTTACGCAACGCAAGCCAAAGCGCCATGCGCCACCGCGCGCACCTGAACGGTCAGACCGCATCAGAAGCGAAGACGCCGCAAGAAGACGCAAGGCAGCGTGCTTATCCACGCCGCCGCACTCGCAACCCCGCCCCAAGACAACAACGAACGCACGGGCGCACCACACGGGGACGATCGAATAGATAAGGGAAGAGACCAATGCAGGGGATCTGGAGATGGATCTCCTCCTTGGAGACGACGGTGAGCCGCGCGACGCGTCGTCGCCGCTGGCGGCGTCGTCAAACTTGCTCCACGCGCGGCGCTCGATGGCCGCCTTGGAGAGCCGTGCGCCCGCGATCTGGCGGACGCGGGTGGTGGTGGTCATCTTCACCATGTTGCCGGCGTCGTCGAGCCGGAACTCGATCGTCTTCATGATGCCGTCCTCGTCCGGGCCGATGACGACGCTTGGCGGCAAGACGCCGTCGCCATCCTCGTCCGACAGGTCCGTCCACCCGCGCGTCACCGCCTCCTCGCTCGTGGCCGCCATCCCCGATTTCCCTCTCGCTCTAAGCGCGGCTGATTGCTGTCGGGCGCTTGCTCGCTCACCAGTGGCCACGGTTTTGTTTCGGGAGGAGGTCAACGGTGGGTTGGTGGCGCTGGCAGTTGCTTATGGTGACCGGATGAGGACGAGAGGTCTCGTCTCGTGGTCCTTTTATGCTACTATGGGTGATGGAGGTGGGCCATAGGCTGCAGGAAATCCGAGAAACCGTAGTGGGCCATTAAACATGCGCTGGGCATTTTTCACCAATAACTGGCCTCTCTGTCCGTCCGTTCGGCTAACTTTCGACGTATCGCAGTATACGAAAGACATTATAGTATATCAGTGTATATGGCACCCTGGCACGAGTAAAAGCCATAGTGATCCCTATGCCTTTTTCTGATAAAGTGATCTCGGAATATATGAAGTAAGGTAGATCATGGGACAACCTTTTTTTTAAGGAAATCAAGAGCTTATGTTCTTTTACATGTAAAACTCCTATTTAGTCAAACATAGTTACATCAGCGGTATGAAATTAGACCGTCTAGAGTGGATCATTGTTTCAATTGGGAGTGCAGTTGATTTGTTTGATTCAGAAAGGCTTTTATATTAATGTTGTTGTTTGACTGAGCTCTTGAGTTTGCTAGGCCAGTTATCTTACTAATGCATGGAGAACATCTGATTCATTTCCTCCTCACGCTGTGACACACAAATTGGGTGACAAGGTGTTATATTGTGTCTTGAATAGGGCATCACAGAAACCCTCAGGCATATTCCCGATCCCCTGTTGCTCTGACAGATGACTTAGTCCCTGCTTCGAGAATATTACATCCCACCATACGACTTAGTTCGTGTATGTGCGGTTTGCATAACATTGCAACCCCAATTCGAATTTGTCAAAGTTCTGCCTCTTACACTTTGCGTTTTAATCAAAATATACATGTGTCGCTAATACCTTCTTTTTTCCATCGTGCATGCACCCGTTGGTTGGTCGAGCTCTCCGCCCGTGCTAGCAGTTCAGACATAAGTTTGCCTGGTCTTTTTCTCCTCCCAACTCTTGCATGCCCTTATAGACGCGTAGCATAACCTTCTCGGCATGGTCCTTGTAGACGAAGTTGACGAACGCGAAGCCTCTTCCACTCCCTGTTCTAGGGTTCACAGCCACCGCCAGTCGAGCAATGGGACCGAATCTCCCGAAAAGTAGCTGCATATCGAACTCATCGGTCTCCTCAGGGAGGTTGGTGACGCACAGGGCCGCCACCTTCTCGCGGCGCCAGTGTAGAACAGCTTCTCTTCTGGGATGTACACCTCCCGCGTGCTGTTGCCTCCCGTAGCAGTACCTAGTAGAAACGGCAAAAACATGATCAATGAACACAAACTGATGAGCTAATTTGTTAACAACCAAGTAACCAGCAACCAATTACGACGTCCCCCGAAAGCGCCACAACACGCGAATCGGCACCGCACCATAGGCACACGCGTGAGCACGTGCGCGCCGCACACCCTAAACAGCAAACGCATACGCAACGCCAATGCGCAACCTGAACAGCCCAGCCCAACGCATACGCAATGTCACATCTACTGTAGTGCTCTCTGAAAAACACCGCTAGCTGCACCTGACATTGGCAATCAAACCTGGATGAATCAACTGAAGAGAGAGCTCTGATGGAACAAGAGAAACGTAGGTGAGGCTTAATGAACCATCACGCTTTCTTGTGCAATCTTAGGTGGTGGATGGTCTTACGCAACGCAAGCCAAAGCGCAAGCCAATGCTCCGCCGCGCGCACCCTGAACGGCCGCACTGCAGAAGCGCAAGAGAAGACGCGCACGTGCTTATCCACGCTCGCCGCACCTGCAACCCCGTCCCCCTCCCCAAGACAACAACGAACGCACGGGCGCCCCACACGGGGACGATCGAATAGATAAGGGAAGACACCTGTGTAGGGGATATGGAGATGGATCTCCTCCATGGAGACGACGGTGAGCCGCACGGAAGCGTCGTCGCCTCTAGCGGCGTCGCCAAACTTGCTCCACGCACGGCGCACGATGGACGCCTTGGAGAGCCGTGCGCCCGCGATCTGGCGGACACGGGTGGTGGTGGTCACCTTCACCATGTTGCCGGCGTCGTCCAGCCGGAACTCGATCGTCTTCATGATGCCGTCCTCGTCCGGGCCGATGACGACGCTTGGCGGAAAGACGCCGTCGCCGTCCTCGTCCGACAGGTCCGTCCACCCGCGCGTCACCGCCTTGTCGCTCGCGGCTGCTTGCTGTCGGGCGCTTGCTCGCTCACCAGTGGCCACGGTTTTATTTCGGGAGGAGGTCGACGCTGGGTCGGTGGCGCTGGCAGTTTCTTATGGTGACCGGATGAGGACGAGAGGTCTCGTCTCGTGGTCCTTTTATGCTCTTGTGGGTGACGGAGGTGGGCCGTAGGCTGCAGGAAATCCGAGAAACCGTAGTGGGCCGTTAAACATGCGCTGGCATTTTTCACCAATAACTGGCCTCTTTGTCCGTCCGTTGGGCTAACTTTCGACGTATCGCAGTATACGAAAGACATTATAGTATATCAGTGTATACGGCACCCTGGCATGAGTAAAAGCCATAGTGATCCCTATGCCTTTTTCTGATAAAGTGATCTCGGAATATATGAAGTAAGGTAGATCATGGGACAACCTTTTTTTAAGGAAATCAAGAGCTTATGTTCTTTTACATGTAAAACTCCTATTTAGTCAAACATAGTTACATCAGGGGTATGAAATTAGACCGTCTAGAGTGGATCATTGTTTCAATTGGGAGTGCAGTTGATTTGTTTGATTCAGAAAGGCTTTTATATTAATGTTGTTGTTTGACTGAGCTCTTGAGTTTGCTAGTACAGTTATCTTACTAATGCATGGAGAACATCTGATTCATTTCCTCCTCACGTTGTGACACACAAATTGGGTGACAAGGTGTTATATTGTGTCTTGAATATGGCATCACAGAAACCCTCGGGCATATTCCCGATCCCCTGTTGCTCTGACAAATGACTTAGTCCCTGCTTCGAGAATATTACATCCCACCATACGACTTAGTTCGTGTATGTGCGGTTTGCACAACATTGCAACCCCAATTGGAATTTGTCAAAGTTCGCCTCTTACATTATGCTTACTCAAAATATACATGTGTCGCTAATACCTTCTTTTGTCCATTGTGCATGCACTGTTGGTTGGTCGAGCTCTCCTCCGTGCTAGTTCGCATATGTTTGCCTGGTCTTTTCTCCTCCCAACTCTTGCATGCCCTTGTAGACGCTGTAGCATAGCCTTCGGCATGGTCCTTGTAGAGTTGATTTAACGCGAAGACTCTTCGACGCCTGTCTGGGGTTCACAGCCACCGCCAAGCAATGGGACCGAATCTCCAAGAGTAGCTGCATCGAACTCATCGGTCTCCTCGTGGAGGTTGGTGACAGGCCGCCACCTTCTCGGCGCCAGCGTGTAGAACATAGGCTCTCTTCATGGATGTACACCTCCGCGATGTTTCCTCCGTAGCGCATTTCCTAGAAACGGCAAAAACATGATCAATGAACACAAACTTATGAGCTAATTTGTTAACAACCAAGTAACCAGCAACCAATTACGACGTCCCCGAACGCGGGCGCCGCAGCACGCACACTGAACAGCCGCACCCCGCAGGCACACGCGGACGTGAGCATGTGCCGAGGCGCCGCCGCACACACCCTGAACAGCAAACGCATACGCAACGCCAATGCGCAACCTGAACAGCCCAGCCCAACGCATACGCAATGTCACATCTACTGTAGTGCTCTCTGAAAAACACCGCTAGCTGCACCTGACATTGGCAATCAAACCTGGATGAATCAACTGAAGAGAGAGCTCTGATGGAGCAAGAGAAACGTAGGTGAGGCTTAATGAACCATCACGCTTTCTTGTGCAATCTTAGGTGGTGGATGGTCTTACGCAACGCAAGTCAAAGCGCAAGCCAATGCGCCGCCGCGCGCACCCTGGACGGCTGCACTGCAGAAGCGCAAGAGAAGACGCCGCACGCAAGGCGCGCGCATGCTTATCCACGCTCGCCGCACCTGCAACCCCGTCCCCCGCCCCAAGACAAAGACGAACGCACGGGCGCACCACACGGGGACGATCGAATATATAAGGGAAGAGACCTGTGCAGGGGATCTGGAGATGGATCTCCTCCTTGGAGATGACGGTGAGCCGCCATGACGCTGCCGCCGCCGCGGCGCCGCCAAACTTGCTCCACGCGACGATGGTCGCCTTGAGA
The DNA here is from genome assembly GCA_030063025.1 of Avena longiglumis. Lineage (NCBI taxonomy): Eukaryota > Viridiplantae > Streptophyta > Magnoliopsida > Poales > Poaceae > Avena > Avena longiglumis. Next base: position 475,700,766 of record CP125978.1, on the reverse strand, counting down.
GCCGTCTGCCGCGATCCGGCGGACGCGGTGGTGGTGGTCACCTTCACCATGTTGCCGGCGTCGTCGAGCCGGAACTCGATCGTTTTCATGATGCCGCCTCGCCGGGCCGATGACGATGCTTGGCGGCAAGACGCCGCCATCCTCGTCCGACAGTCCGCCCACCCGTGTCACCGCCTTCGCCATGCGCCGCCATCCCGATTTCGCTCGTCTAAGCCGCTTTGCCGGGCGCTGCTCGCCACCAGTGGCTACGGTTTTGTTTTGGGAGGAGGTCGACGGGTTGGTGGCGCCTGGCTTGCTTATGGTGACAGATGAGGACGAGGTCTCGCCTCGTGGTCCTTTTATGCTCCTGGGTGATGAGGGCCGAGGCTGCAGGAAATCCGAGAAACCGTAGGGCCGTTAAACATGCTACTGGCATTTTTCACCAATAACCGGCCTCTCTGTCCGTCCGTTGGGCTAACTTTCGACGTATCGTAGTATACAAAAGACATTATAGTATATCAGTGTATACGACACCCTGGCGTGAGTAAAAGCCATAGTGATCCCTGTGCCTTTTTCTGATAAAGTGATATCGGAATATATGAAGTAAGGTAGATCATGGGACAACCTTTTTTTAAGAAATCAAGAGCTTATGTTCTTTTACATGTAAAACTCCTATTTAGTCAAACATAGTTACATCAGCGGTATGAAATTAGACCGTCTAGAGTGGATCATTGTTTCAATTGGGAGTGCAGTTGATTTGTTTGATTCAGAAAGGCTTTTATATTAATGTTGTTGTTTGACTGAGCTCTTGAGTTTGCTAGGCCAGTTATCTTACTAATGCATGGAGAACATCGATTCATTTCCTCCTCACGCTATGACACACAAATTGGGTGATAAGGTGTTATATTGTGTGTTGAATAGGGCATCACGTAAACCCTCGTGCATATTCCCGATCCTGTTGCTCGACAGATGACTTAGTCCCTGCTTGAGAATATTACATCCCACCATACAACTTAGTTCGTGTATGCGCGTTGCGGTTACAACATTGCAACCCCAATTGGAATTTGTCAAAGTTCGCCTCTTACACTTTATGCTTTACTCAAAATATACATGTGTCGCTAATACCTTTTTTTGTCCATCGTGCATGCACCCGCTGGTTGGTCGAGCTCTCCTCCCGTGCTAGTCCGTACATAAGTTTGCTCGGTCTTTTGTCCTCCCAACTCTTGCATGCCCTTGTAGACGCTGTAGCATAGCCTTCTCGGCATGGTCCTTGTAGACGGTTGATGAACGCGAAGCTCTTCTACGCCTGCTCGGGGTTCACAGCCACCACCACGAGCAATGGGACCAAATCTCCAAGAGTAGCGACATCGAACTCATCGGTCTCCTCGTGGAGGTTGGTGACGATGTGGCCGCCACATTCTCGGCGCCCAAAGCGTGGTAGAACACAGTTCTCTTCTCGGGATGTACACCTCCCAAGTCGCTGCCTCCTGAAAAGACCTAGTAGAAACGACAAAAACATGATCAATGAACACAAACTTATGAGCTAATTTGTTAACAACCAAGTAACCAGCCAATTACGACGCCCCTCAACGCGGGACGCAGAAGACACACACTAACAGCCACACGCAGTACACGCGACGTGAGCACGTCTTAGGCGCCGCACACACCGAATAGCAAACGATACGCAACTCCAATGCGCAACCTCAACAACCCAGCCCAACGACACGCAATGTCACATCTACCGAGTGCTCTCAAAACACCGCTTAGCGCACCTGACATTGGCAATCAAACCTGGATGAATCAACTGAAGAGAGAGCTCTGATGGAGCAAGAGAAACGTACGTGAGGCTTAATGAACCATCAGCTTTCTTGTGCAATCTTAGGTGGTGGATGGTCTTACGCAACGCAAGCCAAAGCGCAAGCCAATGCGCGCCGCCGCACTCGAACGCCGCACCGCAGGTTTAAGAGAAGACGCCAAGGCAAGACGCCGCTGCTTATCCACGCTCGCCGCACCTGCAACCCCGTCCCCCGCCCCAACACAACGAACGCACGGGCGCACCACACGGGGACGATCGAATAGATAAGGGAAGAGACCTGTGCAGTGCAGGGGCCACGAGTGGGCACAGTTTGGTATCTCCTACCCCTATGTGTTACGGCACGTCGAACTCCCTGGCTGGACGCCTTGCTCCTGCAAGGCTACTGAACAAGACCGAGCGCTGCGCCATCACAAGATAGGCCCTCCCCGCCCCCTCCTCACCTCGCCGCCACCGGAGACATTGTCGGGGAAAGCCTGCTCGGCGCAGCGGCGGCGGGGGGGCTCCAAGCTCGCGTCTCGCTGGGAGGCTTCGACGGAGGCGCCCAATCCGTGGTCTCCGGCAGCGCAGGACTAGGAGGTGGTGGTGGGCGGCGACGAAGACGGCCGATGCTCGCCTCAGCTATGCCGGGGCTGCTGCTGGCGTGACGGAGGTGACGCTGCACTGCGCGACGCCCCGTGGGCTCGAATCGGGCTTATGATGGCGGGCGGACATTTGAGCGGCAGGCGCTGCTGCAGCCCTAGCGGCATGGGGGATGCCATCGGCGACGGCAGGCGGGGATCGGTGCATCTGGTCTCGCCATGGCGTGCTGGGAGGCCGCCTCTCAACGGCGGCATGGGGGCTTGAGGGATGGCTTGGTGCCCTCGACGCTGGTGGCGGGCGATGCCGGGCAGCGGCGAGGAGGCGATCAGCAAGCTTGCATCCTCGCATGCTGAGGGCTCAGATCTAGGCCCACTTGGGCCCGATCTGGTTGGGCGGCTTCATGTGGTTCGATCTCTCTAGAGGTGGGGAGGTGGGGTGGGGCGTGTAGGAGGGCGGCAGCGGCTATGGTGGCTCTGCAACAGCGTGGCGGCGAGGGCTTTACGAGCCCTTTTTGGGCCTAGCCGGGCCAGAGGGCCTGGTGTACCCCTACTGCCGCGTCCGGACGGCAACCGCCACTAGCGGGGGAGGTCGGTCCCCTCCGAGCGACCGTGATGTTACCGCCATCCTATGCCAACCAGTCCTTCCCCTCCGCCTCACAGGTCACGCAATGCACCTGGGTCAGTGGGTACGAGTCTGTGGATGCCGGGGCGGCAACCTCGGGAGGTGGTCTGCAAGGGCGTTCCTTCGGCGGAGACGGCTCCGAGAGGCGTCTTGCGTTGGTGACATGCTCTTCTGGTGGCGGTGTTCTTCGGCAGGCGGCGTTCCAGCGATGTCCTGGATGGCGTCGAGGCGAGGGCGCTGTTGTTTGGCTGCGGTGGTGGCAGAGACGAGCTTGGCCGGGCTCCAAACCCCAGGGGTTTGGGCGGGTTAGCTCGCTCTCAGGTCGCTACCATGGTTGGTGGGGAACGCCGACAGGGAGCGACGATGCACGCGCTCGCAGCAAGGCGACGGGATTCACGGCCCGATCCGGCTTGGCCGGGCTTGGTTGGCCTGGTATACTCCTGCTGCTGCGTCCGGTGTGCTACCGCTCTGGCGGTGGAGGTCGGTCCCTCCCACGCGGCAGCGGAGCCGCTGTCCCTTGTCTTTGATGGGTACCTCATGTCGGACAACCTCGTCGTGTTTGCCATGGAGAGACGCCGATGGAGACGGCGGGACTATTTTGGCGCACATTGGTGGACGGCAAGTGGGTGGAGTGCCAGGATTGGCTGGGGTTTAGGTCTTTGGGGGGTCAGGAGAAACCCTTACTGGCTAGGCTGGCGCCGGCGCGTCGACATCTGCGGGTGCCGCCTTCCTTCTTGAAGGGCGCAATGTACCCTCTCTCACTCCTGTGTACCGGAGAAACTTAGGAGCCGCCCAGCAACAGCTTGCCATCGCTGTTCCTTGTTGAAGGTGTTTCTTGGTACACAACAATGGAGGCATAGGATCGTGGTGGGACCTTTTCGTGGCGCAGTGGTCCCGAGTCTTTGCTCGTGGTGTCGCCGTGCATTTCTTTTTCTTTCTTTTGTACTTTTTGGCTTTTGCTTGTCTGTTCTCGCCCAAAGAATGTTTGGATCTTTTTGAGCGATGTCTGCCCCAAAGCGATCTTACCTGTGTGCTTTATTTATAAAGAGGGGCGAAAGCCTATTTCGAGTCCACGGTTTTGTTTGGGGAGGAGGTCGACGATGGGTCGGTGGCGCTGGGAGTTGCTTATGGTGACTGGATGAGGACAAGAGGTCTCGTCTTGTGGTCCTTTTATGCTCTTGTGGGTGACGGAGGTAGGCCGTAGGCTGCAGGAAATCCGAGAAACCGTAGTGGGCCGTTAAACATGAGCTGGGCATTTTTCACCAATAACTGGCCTCTCTGTCCGTCTGCTATTAACCTTCGACGACGATCGCAGATAATGAAAGACATTACAAAGATATCGTTGTATACGGCCTCGCGAGTAAAAGCCATAGTGATCCCTGTGCCTTTTTCCGATAAAGTGATCTCGGAATATATGAAGCAAGCTAGATCACGGGACAACCTTTTTTTAAGAAATCAAGAGATTATGTTCTTTTACATGTAAAACTCCTATTTAGTCAAACATAGTTACATCAAATATGAAATTAGACCGTAGAGTGGATCATGGTTTCAATCGAGTGCGCTGATTTGTTTGATTCGTAAAGGCTTTTATATTAATGTTGTTGTTTGATTGAGCTCTTGAGTTTGCTAGGCCAGTTATCTTACTAATGAATGGAGAACATCATTCATTTCCTCCTCACTGTGACACACAAATTGGGTGACAAGGTGTTATATTGTGTCTTGAATAGGGCATCACGTAAACCCTGCATATTCTCGATCCCTTTGCTCGGCTGTATGACTTAGTCCTCGCTCGAGAATATTACATCCCACCATACGACTTAGTTCGTGTATGTGCGGTTTGCACAACATTGCAACCCCAATTGGAATTTGTCAAAGTTCGCCTCTTACACTTTGCGCTTACTCAAAATATACATGTGTCGCTAATACCTTCTTTTGGCCATTGTGCATGCACCGCTGGTTGGTCGAGCCTCCACCCATGCTAGCGCTCGTACATAAGTTTTCCTGGTCTTTTTCTCCTCCCAACTCTTGCATGCCCTTGCATTCTCCGAATTTGTGACTCCTCGACCCTCCCTCTCCCTATCATCCCTAGGATTTTCTAGTAGTGGGAGGCATCGCTCTCCGCTTTGTATCCCCTCCTCATGTGTATGTCCTAGCCTAACAGACTTATTTGTGTTTCCTTCACATACTAATGCCAACGGGATCCAAATTCTCCAAATGGGTTGTTTGAAGGAGATATGCCTAGCTAAGTATAATAAAGAGGTTTATAACTTATTAGTTTATAATAGTTTTATATTATGTTATAACTTTTTCAATCAAAAACATTGATACATGTGTGGTATATAAACAAACCAAAGGTCCCTAGTAGCCTCTATTAAACTAGTTCATTGAACATTGATGATCAAGGTTTCCTGATTATGGTGCTTGTGAGATCCTAGCATATAGGATACCCATATCAACAAGTTGCAACTTCTTTTTCCGAAGCCCATCTAAAAAAAACTCTGAGGTTAAGCATGCTTGGCCTGGAGAAATTTGATGATGGGTGATCGACCGGAAAGTGGGTTCCGGGTGCGCACGAGTGAGGACAAAGTACGCAGAAAGACTAATATTGGTCTGCGGGGCTAGTCTAGAGATCCTATTGAGCTGTCAGGAGTGACAACCCGGATACGGAGAGTCCGGGATGTTACAAGTGGTATCGAGATGATCCTCGCTATTAGGGCGTGTGCGGGTCAATGGCGATACATGTGGAGCATGACGCGTGTGGCCCACAGTGGACATGGCATGACACATGTGCTGACACTAGATACACTGACGTATGCCAAGAGGGGATATTCCTAGCTTGTGGTTGATCGATGAGGGCGTCGATCTTTTAAGGGTGGGTGTATGTGAGATCCACATGACTTAATAGGGTTGATAGGATATCCATATCAACAAGTTGCAACTTCTTTTCTGAAAACTCATCTAAAAAGAACTCCAAGGTTAAGCATGCTTTGCCTGGAGAAATTTGAGGATGGATGTGATGCATGTAAAATGCATACATGAACTTTGTAGTTTGTTAACATATTTTCCCACATATTTGCATCATATATAATGTTATATCCATGTTTTATATTGATTTTTGGGGATTTACCAATGATCCCCTTTATTTTGGCTATAACCCCGGGGCAGAGAAAACCAGTTTTCAATGTTTTTGATGTTTTAGGACTTATAGGAAGTTAAATGGACTTGCACTTTTGGGAATGTCAATATTTATCCACGAGAAGAATATGGAGCACAAGAATCCCACCGGGAGGGCTATGAGGCCCAAGATAGTCTGGGTGGCGCGCCTAGCCTAGGTGGGCGCGCCCCCTATGCTATCTCCCTCTTCGGCCATATGATCGCCTCGATTCTTTCGCCCACATAGTTATTTTAACCTAAAAAACCCCTATATAAGGACCCCCGGGGGGGTCCTCGAGACGGAGCACACTAGAGATGAAAACACCACCAAATAGAGTCAGATCTAGCGAAGATTGGAGGGGGAAACTCCGCCGGAGCCAACTCTGGGGATATCTCCACCCTCTCAACATCTCCAGCATCATCACCATGATGAAGAGGGAGTAGTCCACCTCCAGGCTATGGATTTGTGGCAGTAGCTTGATCTCTCTCTCTCTCTCTCTCTCTCTCTCCTGTTCTTCATAGATCTAGTACCATATGAGCTTCTCTACATGATTATGGTCATATTTATAATTCCTATGTGGTGGATCTTGGTTCTATGATTTGATATTTGAGATTGGAATCTATTTTGTGTAAGATGTGTTGATAGATGCATATTATGTACCTCGTTCTTAATTGCTTGTTTTGATCCCACTTGTATGCAAGAACTTGTATGGGGATAAGTGTGTATTAGATGGATTAGCATGGTGGTAGAGATTGAATTGTGACAAACTATATTCAAGATCTACCTTGGTATTTACCTTTCTTTTGCTGCCTCAATAGGGATAAAGTGAATCATATGCTATAGTTATTATGTGACAGTGTGATAATCTTATTAGATCAAGGTAGCATATTTGTATTTCAAACATCATGTTATATTGCTTAAAGCTATACTCTGATTTGCTATTAATTCAAGATTGCATGGGGTTTCCCTTTCTTGAGGAGTATAAGAGAGATGTATTTCATCTCTATGTTAGAACTTGATGCCCGTATTGATTTCTATATCGCACATATAGAAGTTCCATGAATCTTATCATTGATAAATTGTTTTACGATCACTATAACTTAAAAAGAGAGTATACAAGTGAACCCATGAACCCCAGTCCGATTTTTATCATACGAAACACCTTTCAATTGCATATACTATCTTTTATAATTTCTACAATCATATTGTTTCGAAATTACAAAAATACTTTCCTTACTTGCAATCACTCATAAAAACCCCAAAATAACTCTACTATCTTCCATATCATCTAGTTTACTTTATTTACTTTAGATTATATCTTATTTTATTTCATAATACTAATACAAAACCTTGTGCTTGACAAGCATTTGGTGGAGGTGGGGACACAAGACAATTTATTTTACTTTATAGGTTGCTTTAAGAGGAGAAGGCAAATACCCTTCCAAACCCAATTCCCCGAGAGTTTGATATAAACCCTCGAGTCACCCTTGTGGGGAAAAGAATCTTGCTACAACACTCTGCACTTGGATTCCCAATAAAAAGTGGCCACGATTGTTGCCATCAAGAACATTTTCTGGCGCCGTTGACAGGGAATTGGCAAAGGTACACCAAAACTATATCCTGATCAAGTTTGAAGAGCAAGTTATTTCCCATTGCAACTGTAAGGCATTTTCTGGCACCACCATCTTCATCAACTTTTGCAAAAACCAAATCTTGGGGAGGTTGCACCACTAGGAGCTTTCTCTTCTCCTTTTAGATTTTTAAAGTATTTTATTTTGTATTTTTTAAGTTTTCCTTAAAACATAAAAACACTTAAAAATTAGTATGAACTTTTTTATTTTGCAAACATGGGAGAAAGAGGAACAACACTTTGTGACTACACAAACACCCCTAATGAGCAATTCATAGCTAGACCTATTACCACTCCTGAAATTACTGTTGAAAGTTTTAAAGTAATTCGGTTTTTTAAATCTTATAACTAAAGAACAATTTGGGGGAGTGCTAGTGAGTATGCCTCTATGCATTTGCATAATTTTTGTCAAATTTGTGATATGCAAAAGTTTAAAAATGTGGAAAATGACATTGTCAAACTTAAATTATTCCCATTTTCAGTAAGAGGTAGAGCTAAAGAATGATTTATATCACTTACTACTTCTAGTATAAACTCTTGGGGATACTTAAAAGAATCTTTCATTAAGAAATACTACCCGCTTGTTAAAATCCTACAAAACAGAAATAGTATCCTATCATTTAGACAAAATGATAATGAACATCTAGCAACAACTCGGGAGAGAGTTAAAAACATGCTTAGATCTTGCCCATCACATGGAGTAAACTAATGGACAATATTGCATTCTTTTTATAATGTCTTAAATATCATGTCAATAAGGATTCTAGATTCTGCTGCGGGGGGTGCATTTATGAGTAAAACTGTGTCTGAAGCTAAAACTATCATAGAAAGCATGGTCCACAACTATAGTCAATGGCACATTGAAAGAGCACCAAACCCATCTAAGAAAGTTAACTCCATTGAAGAACTAGACTCCATAGGAAGTAAACTTTATGCCATATTTGCCTACATATCTAAGCAAAATACCGATAATGTTCCTCTACAAGAATTAGTAACAAACACCAATGAAAGTGTAGATGTTAACTACATAAGAAACTTTGGTAGTAATGGATATGGGAACAATTATAATAACTCATATGGTAGACCGCCTTATGCTCCAAACAACTATGGTAGTCGTCCTTTTATTCCATATCCTAATGCTAATGAAAATAAATGGAAACTTGCTACCATCCACAAGCCAATGAGAACTTGGATAAGCAATAAGAGCCTAATAAAAATCTTAGTAAACAAGTATCTCACCATGACACCATGCTAGAAGAAATTGATAAGTCACTTTCATCCATAAGTTATGATATTAAGGGTTTACAAAACCAAGCGGCTGGCTTGGACAATGCTCTATCAAAACTCGTTGATAATCAAGCAACCTTGTTAAGCATGTCTGCAGGAAAACCACAAGCACCACCAGCCATAGGTATGAACTCCATTACCACACAACAAGTACACCATCTTTGGAATACACTTACAATGAACTAATAAATTATAATGATTTTCTTGAACCAGTATTATCATAACTCAAGGTCCAAGTGGTGAAAGAACCATTAAAATATGATAGAGAAACTACTATGATTGAAAATGAAACACTAATGATGACAAATGATAAACAAGTAGAAGAAGTTAAAATGCTAAGTGAAACAAAAGAATCTCTACTTGATCTTGATAAATGTAGCTTGCATGAACTCATTAACTTATTGCAAAAGTTTGTCCAAGATCAATCTTTTAATGGACACCAAGCAGGATTTGGTTCCTACCTAGCAAATTATGTTATAAAAGAAAAGATTGAAAGATATAATAAAGAATCTATGATATCTTCTAATCTTGGGGATGTATAGATCCCCAAGATATTAATCACTATTGGAAAAGAGACACATCATGCTATTCTAGATTTAGGATATAGTGTCTGAGTTTCATCTAAAAATCTATATGATTTGAAATCTTTGAAAAAATGCTCTATAGATCTTTTATTTGTTGATGATTCAACTAAACATGCTCTAGGAGAAGTTAAAGCTATCATGGTTTAATTGCATATGACATTTGTAGCTGTTGATTTTTTTGTCATGGACATGGGGAGAAATACCATAAGTCCTATAATACTTGGTAGACCTTTTTTGAGAACCACAGGTGCAAGCATTATACAAAAGAAGAAAATGTGAAGTTTCAGTTTCCTCACAAGAATACTTTCCAAGGAATAAGGAGGTAGCAAAGAAGCACAAGATATCCCATGAGTTCCATATCACCTAAACCAAGTAAGTAAAGCCTAGCTATATGGCTATAAAGAAAGCGCTTATGGAGGCAACCAGCTTATTTTATTTTGGATTTTTTGAACTCTTGTTGTATCAAGAGAGTTTTGTTTTGGTTTTTTCTGTATTTTTAATAAAGTACCAAGTGGAACCCATTTTGGATGTTTTAGAAGTTGTTAAACATACGGAGTAGCAAATTTCTGCAGAACAATTTTTAGTGAAAGGATTTTCTGATTTTTTCTGTAACTCCTATTGCGCTCATATTTACACAGAATTATAACTTTTCATCCTATATATGCACATCCTACATATAACTTTTCATCCTATTGCGCTAATTTTTTTTGTAACTCCTAGGAGCCCTCTTAGCCAGCCTCTTTACTTGTTTCTTGGGAGCCTCGGCAGGAGGATCCGAGGTGGACGCACATTCTTATCGGGCCCTGGCATCCCACGGCAACAAGAGGCATGTCATACACCTACCCATATGGAGGACAAGGAGCCGGATAGGCGTATGAGAGAGGCATCGGGTTATGTACCTCGAGGAACTCGCAGTTATCCGAGTCATCATCATCAGACTGTTCCTTATGGACAGAAGACCTACCCGAAGTCTGATGCCTTGATTCCGGGACGAGCATGAACTCTTAAGAGTCCGGCTCACCCTCGTCCGAAGTTTAACGATCTTTATCCCAAGTAAGTGCAAGATTCTTTCCATCCTCCGCGGATTGCTAGAGGAATTTCTAAGGAAAAGGACACGAAAAGAGATTAAATGTTTGAAGGAGCCGAAGTAAAACATAACTTGGATGAAATAACTCGGAATAAAATTGCCCGAGGAGGGAGGTTATCTCAGCTGAAGGGATTCATGCCCCACGTCCAGTCCTCGGCCATGTCCATCTTGAAGATGGAGTTGATGCATTTCCGGATCTAGTCATCATTTAATTTGACCATCGAGACCCGGTTCGGGTCTAGTCGGCCACTCATATAGCAGATCTTGTGGGTGCGCCTATGGAGAGGGCATACCCGGCTACCGATGAAAGTAGACATGAGGTCATCGCCGCATAACTCGACCTTGGTTAGCTCCTTGAGGCGCTTCTCGAATGACTCGGCACAGGGGTTAGTTTTCTTCAGGTCAAGATCTCAGTTCTTCTTCGCGGGAACGCCGACTGAGAAGGTCGGTAGCCGGATCATGTCTTCCTTCCCACTATTATTCACAAAGAAGAACGACTTGTGCCACTTTTTGCATGATTCGAGACCAGTGACCCGAGGAAAAGGGAGCGCTTCCGAGGTGTGACAGACGCAGATGCAGCCGCACTGCGTAAGAGATTTCTCGAAAGGATGCAAATCCTTGTTCGGCACTACATTGGCTCTAATTTGAAAGAATTTGGACCAAAGCAAGACGGAAGGCCAGAGGCCGAAGTATCCCTCTGTTGCCGAGATAAAAGCGAAAAGGGAGGCTATGGCGTTAGCCAACAGATGATGTGCCTGAAGGCCAAATGTATCTAAGAAGTCCTTGGTGAAGTCGCTAAGGGGCAAGCTGAACCCTCGGGAAAAATGCTAGAGGAACACAACGTACTCACCGGATGCGTCGAGCGAGTGAAAGAATCTTAATCCCTAGTGTTTTGTGTGTTAGATAACAATATCAAGGATTATTTAATGTGTGTTGAAGTCTCAGATATCTATCTTGAAAAAGGAAAAGAAACCGCTTTCCTCGAGGATTTTCTTCAAGAAACGACTGCTCCTCGTATGGTGGGCGGAGTTTCCCCCGGACTTTCTGGCTCTGGGCGGATTTTCTCCCCAGGCCAGATAGTCCGCCCCTTGGGGGGCGGATAATCCGCCCCCTCGAGAAATTTCATCAAGTCAAGGCTGCGTCACTCTCTATATGGGGGCGGAGTTTTCCCCGGAGTTTCCGTCCTGGGGGCGGATTTTTCCCCAGGGCAGATAGTCCGTGTAACATCCCAATTTCAGCAACCCTGATTAAATGTCCAAAAGGAAAAATTAGGGGGAACAAAAACTTTTCTTGCAATGTGTTCTTACTTGTTTGCTTGTGCTCAAGCAATTATTTGTGTATTAGTTGTGTACTCCTCATCTCAACACTAGCTTACAAAAACTATTTTACCAAAGAGATGTCTTGGCTCATCTTTCATATTCTCAAATGTTCTGGCATTTCAAAAACCTGAGCCAAGATGACTTTGACCCAACAAAATAACTTGCTAGTTCTATTGGCAAACTATGGAGGCCTATATATTATCTCCTTATGTTTTCAAGATTGAACCTTCAACTACTCTTATCTCTAGGTTTTTCAAAACCTTATTAAAACCTTTTTATCTCAATCTTGGTAGAGATACCAAGATGGTACTTAGCTTACTTCAAATCAAAAAACCCTTTCAACATACTCATCCTTACCTCAAGATAGGCTTGATGGTAACCCTATTAGTAGATAGATAAGTAATAAGATGAATTGCCTTGATCTGCTGTCTGATGAATTGCCTTGATCTGCTATCTGATGAATTTCCTTGATCTGCTGATTGCCTTGTCTGCTTAGGAACTAGAGTGAGCTAATCTAGTAGCTCATCCCTTAGGACCCAATCCTTGCTTGTGATCATCAAGCCCACCTCAAGCATCCAAGTTTGAATCCCCTATTTTCAATCTATACCTCAACATCAACCACTTGATGGATAGGATAAACCCTTGCCATCCTCTCAAAATCATCCACACTTGCACTCTAGTCAAAATCACCAAATCTGCCAAAATGCCTGTCTGGATTTCTTATCCAGATTCAATCTTTGGAGCTCTACCTCCTCCAACCTATGTGCATTATTGAGAATGTATTTGAACCATCTTGTAGTACATATTTAGTACTACCAAAGCCCACTCTTGCCATTGTCTAAGCCAATTGAATTCCCAGTCATCCATGATGGTTTTGTAGTCAAGATAACAATCTTTTCTGCAAACCTTATCATCTTGCCTACTTTGGCAGAAGCTCCAATCTATATGCCATCTCCCCTTGACCAACTCCTTGCTTGGTTAAGATCTACTAATCATGGCCTATCAATCCCCACTTAACTTGTTTCCATTGGAGCCTTGTGCTTCTTAAACCCACATGGTTTAGAAGGCTACCTGATGTACCTATTATGGCAGCCTTATTTTCAACAAAGTTTGCCATCTCCTCTACATCATCACAAATGCAACCAAGCCCAACTCTGGATTCCATGATCATCTATATGACATGGTCCATTCATCCATATACCCTTTGTACCAAGGTGAGCTCTTAGCTCCCTAATCCAACCCTGTTTAGGTGGCATCAGAGTAACCAAACCCTAGATCCTCCAAGAATCTAGTTTCCACTCTTTCCACCACTTTTCTTCAAAACCAAGGTTGACCTTGATGCCCACATCAAGTTTTCATCATCTACCTTGTATATAAGCATCCCCAAATAATTACCATAATTATTTGGATTATTAAACTATTTATTTTCCTTTACTTACCAATTTCTCAAAATCCTTATCTTTAATGGCAAGTTTGTTTTTATCCAAATCACCTTGTCGACTCAAGGCACATTTGATGCGTATATATCTTATCCCATCCTTCCCACTCAAAAATAAATATTTTTGAGATCTTTAATTATTTCATTTTGCCCTTTTTCCTAAATGGCAGAAGCAAGAAATAATTCCCCAAAAATCCTTTTCCACCTCAATAAATCCCAATAAAATTCTCCAATGTGTGTTATGGTATTTAGGACCATGTCACATCAAAAACCAAGCTTGTTCAATGTAAAAATATCATCTTAGCTTCCATAATCTATTTCTGCACTTTTTGAAGAAGTGCATTTAAATGGGATTATAATCATCAGAAAAATCCCATTTAAATCATGGAGAGATTATTTGATCCCATCTATATACCAGTACCATTTCCAAACTTTGTCCAATACAAATTTATCCACTTCCTTCACAAGCATCAAAGTGACCAACACTTTGCAAAACAACCAAACATAATTCAAACTAACACCAAACCAGCTCTAATCTTGTTAAGCACTCCTCCACAACAGCACACACCCTGGTCGCATTGTAGCAAACTCTAACCTCTTGTACTTTATCCCTTGAAACTTGTGAGGAGAAAGGATCCTATCTTGCAAAATATTTTGTAATAAAGAGGCAGCTGCTACACCACTCCACCTCTCCCTCTCTGGTCGAACTACAGGCCCCACACTACCCCCAGCACCGCCCCCCTTGCCCAATGGACAGCCCCCACCTTGCCCATGTACAAATGGACCTTGCCCCCTCCTCTCTTGTTTATAAGGCCCCAGGCCAGTACAACTCACCCCTCTTCCCACATTTGCCCCCTCTCCCATCCACTTACCTCCCCAGAGCTCCCTTATCCTCCCCTTGCTCTGGCCTGCTCAAAAGAAGGAGGAAGAGAAGATTCGGCCTCCTCACTCTCCTCGAGCTAGGCTCCTCCCTCAGCCCTCCTCTTCCTTTGCATGTCACACCAATGGACTCCCCTTGCTCCTATGATGCTAACCATACCCTCTTCTTTGACATGCAGCAGCTCTGGGAGCCTCCCCGACGAACTCCGGCGAGCTCCACTTCGGCCACCATCGCACGAGCTCCTTCCCGACGACGAACCACCTCGTGCCACCAATCCCCGGAGTCATCGCCGTCGACCACGTCGCCCCGTCGCCTCCATGACCTCCCTCGAGCCCCCGGTGAGCCTCCCCGCCTCTCCCCATCGACAGCTAGGGTTTCCCCGGCTCATGGCAGAGGTGGCGTATTACCACGGACCGTCGATCTTGTTCATATCTGATGGCACGCGTCGCCCCTTCGCCCTGGAGCCCACAAGCAGGCCGACGGTTGGGCCTCGAGTGCCTCCGCATCGCCACAGACGCCCCTCCGTCGGGCCAAATGCCCTCCGGCAGCCCACCTCTCCGGATCTCGCCCATTGACCCCAAATTTTCTCCTTTTCCCTTTATTAGATCCGAAATCAATAGATGGTTTAAATCCAAATAAAATTGTAAAATGCCTCAAAATGTTTCTAGTTTTTCCCAGGCACCTGTAGGTTTTCCCCAACATGCAGACCAAGCTTTGCCTTAATTAGATGAATACAATAAATATGACAAATTAGCTACTAGGATCTGTCCAAATCACCAAACAAAATCTCCTAAAAGTTTGGTATCTCCAATTGGGGTAAATCCAATTGGTCATGAAAGTTACAATCCATACCTTTCATATCCCACTGGTCCCACCCTATTTTGCTTCCTAGTCTGCCTCTGGTAAAAATAATAAAAACAATCCTTTTTTTCCTTTAGAAAATTCCCTAGGCCAAACCAAATGAGGTTTGGACCTAATTACAACTCTCAGATGACACACACATCCATATCCTTCATAATCCAGTAGCTCATAATTTTATGACTCTCTTTTGAATTTTAGTGAATTAAACTCTTCTGTGCATGGTTTAATCACTAATAAAATCACTACAATAGCTCTGTAACACCAAAAAGGTTGATTCCAATTTATACAGAGAGGTATTCTTAGTACCTAAAATATGTCCTTGGAATCAACTAAAAGGCTTTGATATATTAAATCTGATGAAAAAGATAAATATTGTCCAGTACTGCCTTTGGGAATTTCTCCAGGGCATTCTGGTAATTGTTCTGAGGTGATTCCAACTCCTCTTGTTTCATCCCATCAAGTACTACCGTTTTACCCAAGGAAATAATTTTTGGAACTCCATAGAAGTTTTGGTGAATTATTTCCTAAAACTAGAGTTTACTCCACTATAAAGTCTACTAGAAATCAAGGGAAATTGATAAAATAGTGAAACCACTTTTGTTGGCTTCATTTTATCAATACCTGTCTGATGGTATCATTTTTATACCATGGTATCATACATATAAAGTCCTTGAGCAAAAACCCCTCTCTTGGGTAGTTCCGAGACTACAAATCCAAAGGGAGCTTTTCCCTAATCTTCTCCCAACCCAATCAATCCCAACCTCCAACATTCTACTGATGGATATCTTGTAGTTATCCTTTACTTGTTGTATGGTTTGTTGCTTGTATTCCTTGTATTTATTGGTGTATTGTTTGCTTGCATGTATGCTCGATAAACGGCGATAGTTGCGATTGTGTGACGCCGAGAAGAAGGAAGGATCGGGATATTCTTTTATTATTATTATTGGTTATATGGTTATCTAACGCCGTCAAGGTACTTCTCGCTGGTCACAGGCAAGCCACCATTCCAGAACTCCTATATTAACCTACTTCTGTTTATCAACTGTTCTATATCTCGTTTATAAATTGCATGATCACACGCATGGTTTGTTTCAAATAAAAGTGCATGAGTAGCTTGGCTCCTCCAAGTTATGGACGTGTGTCCATTAGGACACCTAACCTTTTTACACCTATTTTTACCCCTTTAGATCGAGGCTAAGATGATTAACATCTTCCGAGACTACAAATCCAAAGGGAGCTTTTCCCTAATCTTCTCCCAACCCAATCAATCCCAACCTCCAACATCCTACTGATGTATATCTTGTAGTTATCCTTTACTTGTTGTATGGTTTGTTGCTTGTATGCCTTGTATTGATTGGTGTATTGTTTGCTTGCATGTATGCTCGATAAACGGCGATAGTTACGATTGTGTGACGCCGAGAAGAAGGAAGGATCGGGATATTCTTTTATTATTATTATTGGTTATCCGTTATCTAAGGTCAAGGGACTTCTCACGATCACGTGCAAGCCACCATTCCTGAACTCCTATATTAACCTACTTCAGTTTATCAACTGTTCTATATCTCGTTTATAAATTGCATGATCACAGGCATGGTTTGTTTCAAATAAAAGTGTGTGAGTAACTTGGCTCCTCCAAGTTATGGACGTGCGTCCATTAGGACACCTAACCTTTTTACACCTATTTTTACCCCTTTAGATCGAGGCTAAGATGATTAACATATTCCCTCTTGGAACCCACGGATTTTCAATGATAAAACTATTTTGGGTTTTACCCTAACGCAAGGTTTTCAAAATAAAACCCTTGGAAAGAGGCATCCTTTCCGAGTGGAAGTTTTACCAAAAGAAGATATGAGGTGGATGAAGAGAAAAATAAGTAAAGGCAAGTTAAGTAAGAGAAAGAGAAGGGATGTTCTAAGCCAATGCCCGGAACAATTTATACGTGCAACCACATTACCCTAGGCGTTGGGGCTTAGCTTGTAGTTGTAATCCTTAGCCGAGGCCGCTTGTACTTGCTTAACGAGAGCAATCCCTGGAAGCCTGAGTGGACTCTACCTGTGTCTGGATCTGGGTTTCCATCGTCTGCCACGGTGAAGTGTCGGTGCAACAATTGGGTCTCCCGTGGACGGTATGTTTTAGGCGTAGGGAAGGAAGTGGAGTCAACAATTTTATATTGCCAAGCCGAGGGTTTGGGTATACGAAAGTGCTGCAGGGAGGACTAAGGCCATAGTGCCACACACTCGTGCCGGGGAGAACAAACCCAAAAGGAAAAGACACCTTTGCTAGGGATGGACAAATGAAAAGCTAAGTTTGATTATCCGAACCCCCGTCTATAGTGTGTAGCGGGACGTGGTTAAATCCCGACGGATGTATTGATTCTTGTGGGTAAAGTGCGCAAACTCTGTAGAGTCTAATCTATTCGAATAGCCGTGTCCATGGTCAAGGACGGTTGGAATGGCAAGTGCTAGGAGGACCCTTCGGTTAAGTTGTGATAAAATAAAGGATGTCACTTGGTCACGAGGAAAGATAAGAATAAGTTTGGTTTTAACCAGAGATGGTCGAAGATGTTTTAAAGAGGGTTTTACTACAAATCTGTTTTAAATCTTTTTAACAAGGATGTGGAGATGTCTGGATTTTCAAAAAGGAGGCATATTTTCTAAAATCTCTTTTTCAACAAAGATATAGAGATGCCAATGTCAGGTCTTTCAAAAGCAACTATAGTGTAGAGTTATCTCGCCACATCCACATATGCATTATCTTATTACCCTTGTTTCGGTGGTTTGCGAGTACATTCAAAGTACTCACCGGCATTTTCCCTGGCTATTTACTTGGCCAGATTGCAGATGTTAAAAAGGAACAAAGGTGTTGACGTCTATGCGAGCTAGGCCATCTTCCCAGTGAGTTGCCTGTAGGTTAAGGCACGGGATCTACGCTGAAGACTTCCGCTATTTGTGTTGTATTTTCCATAATGGCCACTTTGTAAGTTTGTAATCATTACTATATGGATGTTGTAATGATACTAGTTGGTTATGTTCACGGCTCACTGATCATGGGAACGTGAATTATATGCATAACGGGTATTCTCGGATCGTAAATCCGGGGTGCCGCAGACATAGTATCAGAGCCATCCTAATCGAGGAGACCTTAGTTAGCATGGACGTTAAGTAGTATCCGAACGCAAGCGAGCAAAGCAACGTGTCAGGAAGATGCACACGGGTTCAAGGTGTTGGAGATATGCCCAAGAGGCAATAATAAAGTGGTTATTATCATATCTTAATACTTATGATAAATGTTTACATACCATGCTATAATTGTATTAACCGGAAACATTAATACTTGTGTGATTTGTAAACTAAAATAAGAGTCCCTAGTAAAGCCTCTTGTTAAACTAGCTTGTTGGTTAATATATGATCATGGTTTCCGATCATGAACATAGAGATGTTATTAACAACAGGATCATATCATTAGGAGAATGATGTGATGGACATACTCCTATAGATAAGCGTAGCATAAAGATCAAGTCATTTTAAATAGTTCAATTGCTATATGCTTTCGATACATAGTAACCTAATTCCTTCGACCATGAGATCATGCATATCACCTTTACGGATGGATGCTTTGATGTCATCAAACACACCCAATCGGGTGGCTATAAAGGTGGCATTGAGTGTCGGAAAGTATTGGTTGAAACACATGGATCAAGAGGGATTTTTCCATCCATATGACTGGATAGATATACTGGGCCCTCTCCTGGAATGTCATCCAATTAGCTTGAAAGCATGTGACCGGCTCACAAGGTATCACATATCACGGAATGAGAAAAGAGTACTTATCAAGAACGAGGTTGAACTAGGTATGCGTAGATACCACGATCATAACCTCGGATAAGTAAACTATCGTGAGACAAAGGAAATTGGTATCGTATGTAAGTGGTTCATTCGATCGCAAAGTAATCGTGAGAAATATGTGGGAGCCATATGAATTTACAGATTCCTCTATTGGTTATTGTTCGAGAAGTGTCTCGATCATGTCCGCATAATTCACGAACCGTAGGGAGACACACTTAAGGATTCGGCGTTGTTTTGAGTAGTTATGGTATTATGAGAAAGAGACCGAATGTTGTTTGGAGTCTTGGATAGGATCCGGATATCACGAGGTGATCCGGAATGGTCGGAGAATAAGATTCATATAAGGAAAGTCCTGCTTTGAGTTCGGAAATGATTCCTGTTTTCATCTGAATGTTCTAGAAGGTTCGGATTGTCCGCACTGGGGAAGGGGTACATGAATGTGTCATTACATATTGGAATGATTGCATCATGTACTAAGTGTTCTTGCTGTTCCAAAACTGAAAAGTCAAACCGCCATTGAAAGTCAAACGCTAAACAGAAACCGTGGGAACAGGAAACTGTGGGAAACAAGCAAGAGGAGGTTGAAACCAACTTGGAGGAGGAGTTCCTCTCCAAGCCGGGCCAGCCCTAGGCCGAGTTGGGGAGGGACTCCTCCTCCTGGCGCCAAGCCCTCCACCTATAAAAGGAGGCAGGGCCTCCTCCTTGAGATACACAAGTTCCAACCTCTAATCTCCGGTTTAGAGCCGCTCGTTTAGAGCTTCTAATTGCTTTAGCCTACGGTTTAGAGCCTTCTAATTGGTGTGTCTAATCTCTAGACCACTAATAGTTCTCTCTCATACTCCACCATACTCGCCTCGGCTTAATGGCTCATGGGATCTCCTCTACTTCCTGCATTACCACTGTGCTACCGGAATCGAGGAGAGTGCTACAACCTCCGCCTTTGGAACAAGGGAGAGGAAGGTCTTCGAGTAATCAACGCGGTGACCGATCATGGAGCGCCGTTTAACATGGCGCCGGAAGGATCGCTCACGCGATCTTGAGATCGGAAGTGTACGACTACATCACCCACGAGAATCTGCTCGTTAACCGCTTTGGAATCTTCAAGGGTGTTATTCCATCGACTGCTACAATCTAGTAGATAGATCTTGGCTTGTTTGTTTGTATGCGATAGAAATTTTTGTTTTCCATGCTACGAACCCCTCAGTGGTATCGAGCCGTGTCTATATGTAGATCTCAAGACGCAGTAGAACACAATGGTCATTGTGGGCGTTGATGCTTTATTGTCGATTGCTTCTTGTGTACTTTGCATCTTGCGGTATGTTGGGATGAAGCGGCCCGAGCTAACCTTACATGACATCGCTCATGAGACTTGCTCCACGCTGACATGCAACTTGTATAAGTGGCTTATGGTGCCTGCTTTCTCCTAGCATAGTATAGATCCAATTCACAACGGGTGATTAACAATACTTGTGTCAATGTTGTGGTTCATGTTCGTAGTTAGAACGACACTTATAGAAAGCCCCAAACCACGTAAAACATGCAAAGAAAGTAGAGGCGCCTAACTTTGTTTTGCGTGGGTGTGCAGGATGTGATATGGCCATGATTGTGATTATATAATGTATGCAATGTTCCTTTTGTAAGTCGGCAAACCGGGATCCATATGGTTGTCTTTAATTTCATAAGACCGTGTGTCTATTCAAAGTAGTTGTAATAGTTGAAGCCATGGACGACAACCATGGAGAGGCGCCATTGACCTTGATGCTATGCGGTGATGATGGAGATCATGTTCGTGCTTGAAGATGGAGATCGAAGCACAAAGAAGAAAGGACATATCATATCACATATTATGAATTGCATGTGATGTTAATCCTTTATGCATCTTGTATTGATTAGTAGATAGCGGTAGCATTATAAGATGATCCCTCATGCACATGAATTTCAAGTCATAAAGTGTTCACCCTTAGTTAGCACTGCTAAAGCTTGTTGTTTCAAGCACCACGTGATGATCGGGTGTGTTAGATTCTACAAGTTTATACAATGTGAGCAAGCCAGATTTGCTCATGCAGAAACTAAGGTTTGATATTGACGAGCCTAGCATGTAGACATGGCCTCGTGAACACGGATTACCGAAAGGTAGAGCATGAGTCATATAGTAGATATGATGAACATGTTGATTGTTCGCCATTGAAGCTATATCAACTCGTGATGATCGGTTTTGATGTGGTGGATTTGGTTCGGTGATCACTAAAACAATGTGAGGGATGTTGTTTTTGGGAGTTCACCTAGATTAATTTAATTATTAATTAGAACTCAATTTATCATAAACTAAATCAAAGTGAATTTGCATATTTGTTGTAGTCATTGGCATCCGCTACCACCTTGCGCTTAGTTATAATTGAGATGATAGAACTATAGAATTCGTTAGTTACTTTACGAACTGGTATCGTATTGTTTTGATGTGTTAATATAAAGTTTAAAAGTCCTATTGCAAACTTTCAAGAGTTCCTTACTCCATGAAGTTTAATAATTAGTATTAAATCAGGAGTAACAATTCCAAGTGTTAGTATATAAGTATCATGTTTGTCTCCATGATTCTTGATATTCAAAGGATTCTCTTAATATCAAGGTTATCTAGGATCTGAAAGAGTTGTTTCAGAAACCATGATGTGTGGAAGATATTGTGATATCTGAAACGAAGTATTGGTTACAACATGATAGAGTATAATATGGCAAAAGTCATGTTCTCATATTTGATGAGAATTTGCAAAAGGTTGGAGACACTTGTTGTCCTAATCCTCCAAAAGGTTTTGGAGAGCAAACATTATACTCGTAATTCATCGTTATAAGCTAAAGGTAGTTTGATCATGGACAATTCCATGATAAGGATGAATATTTGATGTAGGTAAAATGTTTACTACACCAAGAGATTACTAAATAAAGGAATTTGAAAGAACACCAAACATTTGATGATAGTGATCTACTTCAAAGTGCAAGTCCAAAGACATTGGTATTTAACTATACATGTTTTGGACTATGTGTCATATGTATGACTCCACTATTGATGTTGATAGATTCTTTCAAGCGTAAAAGGAAATACCGAAGAGAATCTCATAAATATATGGCGTAAAAGAAAAGACTAGAATTGTTCAAATTAAGTATATAGATGATATACATGTTATGGCTATATTCTTTGCTTATTAAACAATGTGGTTCTCAAGTATTTGTGTAGGGGTCCCAACCTAATAAGGTAGAGTCCTCCTGTGTTTTACAATGCTAGTCCCTGGATCAATAGCTAGCATCCACAGTTAAGATGTAATATCAAGATACAAAGGTCATAACATAACTTTATAACCAGGAATAACATAATTTTATTACATCTTACATAGCTCATTTGGCTATTACATTACATTTCAGCGGAATAACTATAATCATGGGGTCCTTCATCTTCAAAGTGCCACAGGCAGATGTTGGTGGTAGACTTTGTAATCCTAGTCAATCAAACAATCTTCATTTAAAACAATCAAACCTGCAACATACAAGTTACAGCCCCAAGGGGTCAATACATTTGAATTGTATTGGCAAGTTTCACTACTATGTGGAATATAAGTGGATCCTATCATTACATGCATATTTGGCTAAGTAGAGTTTAGGCTCATTTGCATAAAGCAATACTTTATCCTATTTTTTTTTAAAAATGGTTTTGGTCCTTTGTTAAATCTCCTTTTCCAAGTTCCTTGAACTCCTTGGTAGAAACACAAGTGTTCAAGTCCTTGTCAAAAATCTCTTGAGCTACTTGGTAATCCCAAGTGCTACAAGTTTTATCAAAACTCACGAGTTCCTTGGTAACCCCAAGTACATCATGCTTTTGTGCACCTTGGTAACCCCAAGTACATCATGCTTTTGTGCACCTTGGTAACCCCAAGTGCAACAAGCTTAACAAAATCTCTTTGAAGTCCTTGGTACCCCCAAGTGCATCAAGTTTTTATATTAGAAGTTGGAATGTCGAGATCTCCCATAGTTAATACTTTAGTTGCTCAGTATTGTCCATAACCGGGGACACGGCTAAGTACTTAGATTTATTAACTTCTGTAGAAGGAGTACACTTTACCCACATGACACAATCCCATCTTGTTGCCACCAGTGGCCTACTGGATTAGTGCTCACCAAGATGGAGTACTGGCAGACTGAGAGTGTGACGAAGTCTTTCCAAGAGGTCCTCCCATACATCATTGCTAGCTTGACTTCAGTCCCCATGAAGCCTTCCAGATCCCCATGTCCGGTAACTAAAGACAATGTATGGGTCTTCCTAATGTAGTTGACTAAGCCAGAGCCATAATAGCATGTGGTTGTACACGAAAGCCACAATTGGAGAAACATGTTCAATCTCTAAGTTTCCTAGGTGGTTTTCATTTTGGAGCACAACACAAAGTGATTGCCATAGACATGGTTCCCTTTTGTTGCCACCTTCTCCAAAAACATAAAGTGTCTACCACCTAGGTGGTTCATTAAGTCCTTGTTTTATTATATAAGACACAAGTCTTTTCTCAACCTTTGTAAAATCTCAACATGTATCTCTTTTTCAAAACATAGCATGGCTAAGCATGTACAACTTCAATATTTTTACTAAGGAGTGTATAGGGAATCCTACTAGGATTAGCATAGCATAAGTAAAATTTCTCTTCATGCATGTTTTTTTTTTCAAAATCCACTAAGTATAATGAAAATAATAGGACTTTAGATGATAGTGTCACTTGCCTTTTTGTTAGGGAATGATAGTCACTCCTTGATCTTGCTAGTCTCACACTTTGCTAATTTCACTATAATCAAACAAGCATAGTATCAAGTAGCATTCCAACATTCAATCAATAATTCACATACACAAAGCAATGGTTCCTAAGTCTTGCAAAAAGAGGGTTCTATTGCAAGGTTGGTCTCTACTAGGTTTATAACTTGTAAGGTCCACATTGGTCATTTACCAAAATGGCAAAGTCATTAGTTAGAGGGTTTTGTCCAAAGTCTATTTTAAAATCCATTCAACATTTTAGGTGGTGAAAATTATTCTTTTTAAAGTAACTTTATGTTTTTCACCAAGTGAGTTGCTCTTGGCAAGGCTTGGTGTTTTGGGTCAGTAAGTTTGGTCCATAACATTTTCCCCAAAATTTTCCTTGCACAAACTTTTCCATAATAAAATTTAATGAGTTTATTTGGCTAGAAAATGACTAAGTTAACTAATTCAACTTAAATTTCACAAAAATCATTTTTAACACTATGGGTTGGTTCCTAGGGTCAGTAGGGTCACAAAATCCATTTTGCAAAAGAATAAATCCTAAAATCAATTTTAAACCATTTTATACTCTAAACAAGTACACAAATGTTTCTGCATATTCAAACAAGCAATCAGATACTATTTGTCAAACTAAGGCCATGGTTGTTTAGGGCTTGTTCTCCTGAATCCACTGATATAAAATTTGTCAAATTTGGACGTGTGTATCAAAAGATATAAGGGTTTGAAAATGGCATCAAAATCTGATTTCAATTTCTGTTTTTAAACAGACAGGTGACACGCGTCGAGACTCTATTGGACGGTACCGGTTCTGCGGATCACGCCCAAAAGCGCTGGATTAAGTCTAATCGTGTGGCTCTGGAGGCGTACCCCTTCGGCGTTTAAATGATTCTATCGTGCCCGCTCGATCTAGATCGAACGGTTGCGGCAGGCTCGACCTAAAGTGGGCGGCGCTGCGGTGGCTATCGGCGGCGGAGCTGTCAGTCGACGACGGTGCCGATGCTACAGGAGGTTAGGGAGAAAGGGAAAATGCTCACCAGGCTCAGGAGAACACGGGCTCAAGGTTCTCTAGAGATGGCAAGGCGACCGGTCTTGGCAATTGCTCACGGAGTTGCTTAGGCGGTGCTCTCGGGTTCTTTGCCGAGGATGATGCAGCAGATCACCAGGAGGTAAACAAAACACATAGTCGGAGCGCAAGGACACGGGCGAAGGTGGGTGCGTGAATGAGAAGCGGGCGGTCCGTTCACCGGGAGATGTCACGGAGAAGAAGGCGACGGCGTGGGCCGGAGTTTGTCGAGTCGGGTTCCGTGCACCAGCGAACTGGGAGTACTAGGAGGTGCGTGAGGTCGAGGAGTCACTCGTGAAGTAGAGGCAGGGGTGGTCGAGTTGGCCGGAATTGCTGCGACAGGCCGGAGCGTGAGGGCCCGAAGAAATGGAGCGCCTAGGGCGAGCTTTGGGAGGAGTCTGAGAGGAACGAGAGAGAGGAGAGGTGACGATTTAACCCTGCGTGGTCGAGGGCTAATTCAATGCGTGTTTAAGGAGAATTACGCGGAGTTACGCTGTTTGCAACGGCCGGGCGACGGGTGGGCGTGGTCTCAAGTGGAGAAGAAGAACAGGAGGTGGGGTCCAAAGTCAATGAGAAAAGAAGAGGGAGGATGGGTCCACTGGCCATTGACTCTATGGGCTGTTTCGGCGGTGAGAAAGTAACGCTTCGGGGAAAGGAGAGTTGGGCTAGGTGGGCTTCCTGGTCTGAGCATCTGGGCTGGCTGTTGTTTCATTTTTTTTTGTACTGAATCATTTTTCCTTTTCTATTTTGAATTTCTGTTTTAAATTTCTATCAACTTATTCAATCATTCAAACAAATTCAAACATTTCATTAAACCTTGCATTGTGTTTTTGGTTCTGTTTAGTAGTGTAAATCAACTTTCAGAAATAAAAAATAATATTTTAAATTTTTCTAGGTTCTATTTATTAATTCAATAAAATGGGCTATGGTTTATTAATAGGATATGGTTTGGTTTAATTATTAGAACCCCCATTCTGAATTCTAAATATTTACAAAAACCAAATCAGTAGGTTTTTATTTGAGAATATAAGATATGTGCAATACTTTGTTAGAATAAATTAACATTTTATTATAAGGTCCATTAATAATTAAATAAAATGGCCTTAGTTATTTAATTCAAATAGGATTTATTTTATTGAGATATTTATTTTAAAATCTAAAATAGAGCCAAAACATTTTAGTGGGTTTTTATTAAATAATATAAAAATACTTGGTAAACCTATTTAAACAATTTTAATAAGTCTTGATATTTTAATTTAAAAATGGTAAATCCTTTCATAATAACATTGGATATTGATTCCCTATTATTTTAAATAAACCTTTGTTATTTTTATTCAAACTAAATGTTTTAATTCCCAAAGTTTTGGTCAAGATTTAATTTGGCTTTATCAAATAATCTTTATTTATAAATCCACCATTTCTTTTGATAATAAACCTTTTATTAAAGGATCTAATAATAGTAATTCCAAAATATTTTTAATTTCCTTTATTAAATGTTTTTCTTTATGAACCCTTTTATTTTAAATTGGTTTGAGGTTCCAATTAAATTCAAGAAGTTTCTTCTGGCTTTGAAAATTGAACATAGTTTTATTTTATTCATTTATTTTCACATTACAAGATTTGGAAAAATCTTGGGATGTGACAGGCTACCACCCTTAAAATAAATCTCGTCCCGAGATTTGGGGAGGATAGGGTTACAAGCAAGTTCAAAGCAACTAGGGTACTACCACCCTTAAAAATTTTCAAACAAACATTACATATTGGCCTTCTTGGGTCCTGGAATTTCTCTATGTTAAACTTTTGCTTTATTCCTATGCTTGACTCATGGACCAAGGTTGAGTTTCTCCATAGGCTTGTTCAACTTGTTCTTCATCCTTTCTGGACAGTTGCTTGCATAGTGTCCTGGATTCTTGCAGTTGAAGCAATGAATGTCATTGAGTTCTTTACGTGGCTCTTGTGGGCAAGTTGCTACAAAGTGACCCGGTTCGTTACAGTTGTTACACCACACTTGGTCAATTCCTTTATTCTTTATGTTCTCTGGGCATCCACTGGAGTAGTGTCCCATTTCCTTACATTTACGACATTGTACAAGGCTCATGTCTTGCTTGGGCTTCTTGATTTTCCTTGATCCTTTGAATTGGGTTGTCTTGCTTGGAGGTATAAGGGGTCCTTTTCCTTTGGTAGACTTGGATTCTTCTTGTTTCCTTTGTTCTACCATGGCATAGATGGGACATAGGCCAGGAGTATGATCACTTCCCTCACAAAGGTAGCAAGTGGCTTGAGAGGTAGGGCATTCTCCAACAGGATGGTCTTCATCACAATTGGGGCATTGTCCTTCATGCTCCTTGGAAGTATGATCCTTGTCTCCACAAATAATGCAAGCTGGGGCTCCATCTAGAACAACATTCTTGTCATCCTTGCTATCATACTCTCTTCTAGGATAATTTTCTTCCATGCTAATCATTTGATTAGTCACCTTAAGCATCAATTGGGATTGTTCCTCCAAAAACTTTTGCAGTGCTGGATCTTTATCACTATTGTTGGCTAGGAACTGAGCTGTCAGTTGGTTCAACTGATGTTGGTTTGCTATGAGCTCTCTCATGCTGTCAGCTTGGTTGGTGTTGGTGTCATCAACCTTGGAGTCTTTTGGAGTAGTCATCTGTTTTGGTTGAAGGAAGATTAGAATGGGCAAGATATTTCTAAGGAAGTATTTCTAATCACACACATCACAATTCCCACATGCAATGCATGCAATCACAAAACAAACATTCTCAATCAACTTTTGCACTCAAACAACAAGGTTCAAGCTCATACTTAGGCAACAAAATATTTTTGTTACACCACATAAGTTGGTGTGTTTTGTCTTAACTATATTATGGTGGTCCATATATATGGTTCACTTGTGATATTTCCATCCTTCTTGGTTGCTTCTTACTACATGAGATCATGGCTTCCTTAGGATAATTTCTGGGTCTCAAAACTTCAAGTGATGTAGGCTCTTTCTAACTTTTGCATTCCCTCAGTCTCTAAATCCCGAGCAAGATTTCCTTGTTTCACTTGTGGTCCTTAGTAGTTTTCAAGTTGGAAGTCCTTGGGGAATATGCTGAAGATGTTGAAGTCATTAGAGTTGAAGAAGTTGAAGGAGTCCTTTGCACATGGTGTAGTCTTTGGTCATGGGTAGGTTTTTCCATCAAGTTGAAGTGGAAGAGGTGTAGAGTTGAAACCAAAATTGTTAAGGAAAGAGTTTACAAGTGTTTTTGTAAATAAGTTTTTAGAACAAATACACTCCTATTTTTCTAAGGGTTTTTGTCCAATCCTAGGGTTTACAAATCCTACAGGCAACACAATGTTCTGATACCATCTGTAGGGGTCCCAACCTAATAAGGTAGAGTCCTCCTGTGTTTTACAATGCTAGTCCCTGGATCAATAGCTAGCATCCACAGTTAAGATGTAATATCAAGATACAAAGGTCATAACATAACTTTATAACCAGGAATAACATAATTCTATTACATCTTACATAGCTCATTGGCTATTACATTACATTTCAAATGAATAACTATAATCATGGGGTCCTTCATCTTCAAAGTGCCACAGGCAGATGTTGGTGGTAGACTTTGTAATCCTAGTCAATCAAACAATCTTCATTTAAAACAATCAAACCTGCAACATACAAGTTACAGCCCCAAGGGGTCAATACATTTGAATTGTATTGGCAAGTTTCACTACTATGT
The DNA here is from genome assembly GCA_030063025.1 of Avena longiglumis. NCBI lineage: Eukaryota > Viridiplantae > Streptophyta > Magnoliopsida > Poales > Poaceae > Avena > Avena longiglumis. The sequence continues at coordinate 475,672,103 of CP125978.1, read as the reverse complement.
GGAATATAAGTGGATCCTATCATTACATGCATATTTGGCTAAGTAGAATTTAGGCTCATTTGCATAAAGCAATACTTTATCCTATTTTTTTTTTTAAAATGGTTTTGGTCCTTTGTTAAATCTCCTTTTCCAAGTTCCTTGAACTCCTTGGTAGAAACACAAGTGTTCAAGTCCTTGTCAAAAATCTCTTGAGCTACTTGGTAATCCCAAGTGCTACAAGTTTTATCAAAACTCATGAGTTCCTTGGTAACCCCAAGTACATCATGCTTTTGTGCACCTTGGTAACCCCAAGTACATCATGCTTTTGTGCACCTTGGTAACCCCAAGTGCAACAAGCTTAACAAAATCTCTTTGAAGTCCTTGATACCCCCAAGTGCATCAAGTTTTTATATTAGAAGTTGGAATGTCGAGATCTCCCATAGTTAATACTTTAGTTGCTCAGTATTGTCCATAACCGGGGACACGGCTAAGTACTTAGATTTATTAACTTCTGCAGAAGGAGTACACTTTACCCACATGACACAATCCCATCTTGTTGCCACCAGTGGCCTACTGGATTAGTGCTCACCAAGATGGAGTACTGGCAGACTGAGAGTGTGACGAAGTCTTTCCAAGAGGTCCTCCCATACATCATTGCTAGCTTGTCTTCAGTCCCCATGAAGCCTTCCAGATCCCCATGTCCGGTAACTAAAGACAATGTATGGGTCTTCCTAATGTAGTTGACTAAGCCAGAGCCATAATAGCATGTGGTTGTAAACGAAAGCCACAATTGGAGAAACATGTTCAATCTCTAAGTTTCCTAGGTGGTTTTCATTTTGGAGCACAACACAAAGTGATTGCCATAGACATGGTTCCCTTTTGTTGCCACCTTCTCCAAAAACATAAAGTGTCTACCACCTAGGTGGTTCATTAAGTCCTTGTTTTATTATATAAAACACAAGTCTTTTCTCAACCTTTGTAAAATCTCAACATGTATCTCTTTTTCAAAACATAGCATGGCTAAGCATGTACAACTTCAATATTTTTACTAAGGAGTGTATAGGGAATCCTACTAGGATTAGCATAGCATAAGTAAAATTTCTCTTCATGCATGTTTTTTTTTTCAAAATCCACTAAGTATAATGAAAATAATAGGACTTTAGATGATAGTGTCACTTGCCTTTTTGTTAGGGAATGATAGTCACTCCTTGATCTTGCTAGTCTCACACTTTGCTAATTTCACTACAATCAAACAAGCATAGTATCAAGTAGCATTCCAACATTCAATCAATAATTCACATACACAAAGCAATGGTTCCTAAGTCTTGCAAAAAGAGGGTTCTATTGCAAGGTTGGTCTCTACTAGGTTTATAACTTGTAAGGTCCACATTGGTCATTTACCAAAATGGCAAAGTCATTAGTTAGAGGGTTTTGTCCAAAGTCTATTTTAAAATCCATTCAACATTTCAGGTGGTGAAAATTATTCTTTTTAAAGTAACTTTATGTTTTTCACCAAGTGAGTTGCTCTTGGCAAGGTTTGGTGTTTTGGGTCAGTAAGTTTGGTCCATAACATTTTTCCCAAAATTTTCCTTGCACAAACTTTTCCATAATAAAATTTAATGAGTTTATTTGGCTAGAAAATGACTAAGTTAACTAATTCAACTTAAATTTCACAAAAATCATTTTTAACACTATGGGTTGGTTCCTAGGGTCAGTAGGGTCACAAAAATCCATTTTGCAAAAGAATAAATCCTAAAATCAATTTTAAGCCATTTTTATACTCTAAACAAGTACACAAATGTTTCTGCATATTCAAACAAGCAATCAGATACTATTTGTCAAACTAAGGCCATGGTTGTTTAGGGCTTGTTCTCCTGAATCCACTGATATAAAATTTGTCAAATTTGGACGTGTGTATCAAAAGATATAAGGGTTTGAAAATGGCATCAAAATCTGATTTCAATTTCGCTTTTAAACAGTGTGACACGCTCGAGACTCTATTGATGGTACCGGTTCACGCGGATCACGCCCGGCGTTGATTAAGTCTAATCGTGTGGCTCGAGGCGCACTCTTCGGCGCTTAAATGATTCTATCGTGCCGCCGATCTAGATCGAACGGTTGCGGCAGGCTCGACCTAAAGTGGGCGGCGCTGCGGTGGCTATCGGCGGCGGAGCTGTCAGTCGACGACGGTGCCGATGCTACAGGAGGTTAGGGAGAAAGGGAAAATGCTCACCAGGCTCAGGAGAACACGGCGAAGCTCAAGGTTCTCTAGAGATGGCAAGGCGACGGTCTTGGTAGAATTGCTCGCCGGAGTTGCTTAGGGCGGCGGTGCTCTCGGGTTGCTGTCGAGGATGATGCAGCAGATCACCAGGAGGTAAACAAAACACATAGTCAGGAGCGCAAGGACACGGCGAAGGTGGGTGCGTGAACGAGAAGGCGCGGGGCGGTCGGGTTCACCTGGGAGATGTCACGGAGAAGGCGACGCGGGCGCGCTGGAGTTTGTCGAGTCGGGTTCCGTGCACCATGGGCGAACTGGGAGTACTAGGAGGTGCGTGAGGTCGAGGAGTCCACTCAAGAAGTAGGCGGAGGGTGGTCGGAGTTGGCCGGAATTGCTGCGACAGCTGCCGGAGCGAGGGCGTCCGGGAAGAAATGGAGCGGCCTAGGGCGAGCTTTGGGAGGAGTCCGAGAGGAACGAGAGGAGAGGGTGACGATTTAACCTGCGTGGTCGAGGGCTAATTCAATGCGTGTTTAAGGAGAATTACGCCGAGTTACTGCTGTTTAACGGTCGGGCGACGGGTGGGCGTGGTCTGGGTGGAGAAGAAGAACAGGAGGTGTGGGGTCCAGCAAGTGAGAAAAGAAGAGGAGGATGGGTCCACCGCCATTGACTCTATGGGCTGTTTCTGGTGAGAAAGTAACGCCGGGAAAGGAGAGTTGGGCTAGGTGGGCTTCCCATGAGCATCCGGTGCTGTTGTTTCATTTTTTTTTTTTGAATCATTTTCCTTTTCTATTTTGAATTTCTGCTTTTAAATTTCTATCAACTTATTCAATCATTCAAACAAATTCAAACATTTCATTAAACCTTGCATTGTGTTTTTGGTTCATTTAGTAGTGTAAATCAACTTTCGAAATAAAAATAATATTTTAAATTTTCTAGGTTCTATTTATTAATTCAATAAAATGGGCTATGGTTTATTAATAGGATATGGTTTGGTTTAATTATTAGAACCCCATTCTCAATTCTAAATATTTACAAAACCAAATCAAGAGGTTTTATTTGAGAATATAAGATATGTGCAATACTTTGTTAGAATAAATTAACATTTTATTATAAGGTCCATTAATAATTAAATAAAATGGCCTTAGTTATTTAATTCAAATAGGATTTATTTTATTGAGATATTTATTTTAAAATCTAAAATAGAGCCAAAACATTTTAGTGGGTTTTTATTAAATAATATAAAAATACTTGGTAAACCTATTTAAACAATTTTAATAAGTCTTGATATTTTAATTTAAAAATGGTAAATCCTTTCATAATAACATTGGATATTGATTCCCTATTATTTTAAATAAACCTTTGTTATTTTTATTCAAACTAAATGTTTTAATTCCCAAAGTTTTGGTCAAGATTTAATTTGGCTTTATCAAATAATCTTTATTTATAAATCCACCATTTCTTTTGATAATAAACCTTTTATTAAAGGATCTAATAATAGTAATTCCAAAATATTTTTAATTTCCTTTATTAAATGTTTTTCTTTATGAACCCTTTTATTTTATTTATTTTAAATTGGTTTGAGGTTCCAATTAAATTCAAGAAGTTTCTTCTGGCTCTGAAAATTGAACATAGTTTTATTTTATTCATTTATTTTCACATTACAAGATTTGGAAAAATCTTGGGATGTGACAATTTGATACTGAATTTGTTGGTGTGAATCGTCATACGAAACAACACAAGTCATGAACTACAGTGGCCTAAGTAACTAGCAAAAGAATATGTGATGATGTTCATCGAGAACAAATAAAGGGTTATTGTGTTGATCGTTAAACATCAAATCTTGCCTTCAAGATTTGTCTTATCAGGTATTATGAGAACAAAAGGGTTGTTCAAATAATTGCCGTAATCCATAAAAGATGGATTCGCAAATCTCGTTGGAAACATCACATCCATAAAACTAGTGCTAAAGATGTCGAAAGACAAATTGATTGAAAGATCACTTAGGAAGTGACATCGCCATTTAAATTATATTTGAAAGAAAACATGAAGAAACTCCATGTGGATGGAATTTTGGAGTCTTCTGATTTTTGATCAAATGACGCTTGTGAAACTTTCCTAGAGATAATTAAAACTTCGTTCATAGGCTAAAAGGGAACGAATGACTAGCTTATTGGAACTTGTACATATTGTTGTACGAAATCCATTATGTGTAGTCAAGAGCGATGGATTTCAACTTCATATGCTTTCTCCGAAAATTTGAGTGAATATATGAATATTTACTTAATAAGGATGAAGTGTGAAACATTTGAAAAGTTCAAGGACTTTCAAGATGAAGTGCAAAATCATTGAAACAAGAATATGAATAGTTTATGATAAGATCATAAAGGAAAATATTTAAGTTACAAGTTTAGCATAATACCTAAGATTTAAGGAATCATTCCGTGGATTTGCATTTCCGAAACACCATAAGAGTATGGAACGTTCGAGATATGTAATTAAACCTTGTTTGACATGGTTAGATCAAAGGTATAATTCATAAAACTTCCATTATGTTTTAAAGATTAAAAGCTTTAGAGATTACCGTTTTTCCACTGAAAAGAGCTCCATCATAATCCGTTGAAATGACACCATATAAAGTTATGGTTTGGGATAAAACCCAAGTTGTCCTTTCTTAAACATTGGTATGCTATGCATAAGAAAGATGTTTGCAACCAAAGTCGGATGAACCTGTCTTTGTATGTTATTTCGAATAACTATTAAGTACTCCTCCATAACATCGGAGACAAAAGTGTTTGCCACTTAAAACGTCAAGTTTCTTTGAGAAGGAATTTTTCGTGAAAAGTTAAGTGGGAGGACAATAGAACTTTGATAAGATTAAAAGAACCTTAGCTGTATATGCAAAGTTGCGCAGCGCCGAAAAGTGTTTCGGAGGCAGCAACAATGCTCATGGCTCACGTGCCTCAAAGGTTGTGGACACAAAGGTCTAAGTTTCTATTGAACCAAGTAGGTCGAGTAAACAATCAAATACCAAGATTTGAGTGTTAAATCATTATTTGAGAATAATGAACGTACTACATGCAAAGAAGTGATGATGGGCCCTGACTCCGTCAAATGGCTTGAAGCCATAAAATCCGTGATAGTTCCATACACGAGAAATCAAGTTTTGAACTTGAAGGACCCTCGAGAAAGGTGTAAGACCTTACAGTTGTGTTTGGATCTATGAAGAAATAGACATGGATGTTTCACATCTATAATCGACATATTGGGAAAGAGTTCACGACAATGTTCAAAGGTTGACTATGACAAGTTTTGATCATAGTGATATTTAGTCTAGACGGATTAATGTAGCAACCACTACATATAATTTTGTTATATGGTAGTTGAATAAACAAAACAAGTTCTTCTAATAGAATCGTTACCTAGGACATGTGCATAACACGGTCCATAGGGTTTTGTTAATTCAAAGGATGCTAAAAAGCATATGCAAACTTCAATGGTTAAAGTGAGCATCGTGGAGTTGGAATCTTCACTGTGATGAAACTGTTAAAGGAGTTTAAAAGTTCATTAGAGACGATGAAGATGCTTGCATTTGCAAGAAATTAAGTGGGAGCGCTAAGACATGTTTCTAATACATTATGTGGAAGACATATTGTTGATTGGAAATAATGTATCTTTTATTAACACATATTAAGAATTTCATCCCGATGAAAGACTTAGGCAAAACCCAAATATTTGGCATCAATAGACGCTAATATGGTTGTGCCAGAAGTGCATAGACGAGATATTGAATGAGTTCAATATAGAAACTACAAGAAAGGTTCTTGTCGCACAGAAAGGATTGAAAGAGTTCAATGTTGATGATATATTCAAGTGTATTGACATTTGGTAAAGTGAAACAAATAATCAAGTATAGATTGATACTTGATGCATGAAATCACAAAGAGTATTTATATCAATCATACTGTGATATGTACAAATCCAGATATGTCCTATGCTCTAAATGTTGTGAGCATATACCAGAATGATTTGTAAGATGATCATTGGACAATAGTAAGGATATTCTTATGATCTTTTGGAAGAACTAAGAGTATAATATTTGTAGAAGTGACAAATAGATGGTTAGTTCATTGTAAAAGTACTACATTGATACTAGCTTTGTCACAAAATACAAATTGAGTTTATCTCAATCTAAACTAAAGGTGGCACAATATAATGGAAAGTGAGTTCCATAATGGATTTGTATGAGTTCCAAAGTTAAGACATTGTGACAGATACTACAACAAAAGGCTAAGTATATGACTGCTATTTTAGCAGCAAAAGAGGGCATTTGTGTCAAGTAGTTTGTTATCAAACTAGGTGTAGTTCATGGGATAATACTATGAAGATATATTGTGCGACAATATTATCAACATGTTTTAACCCCAAAGAGCTAAAGGTCACACCGAAAGACCAAATTTATACAAAGCCATCTCACTAGAGAATGAGTGATGCGAAGAGACGCAAAGACATGCAATAACACATGGACCTGGAAGTGTCGATCCGAGATCAGTTGACCACTAGCAATCGTGTACATACAACACCGGAAAGCCATAGGTGTTATATACACAAAGGTTTGAAACTAGATTATTGACTCTAGTGCAAGTGGGAGACTGTTGGAGATATGCCCAAGAGGCAATAATAAAGTGGTTGTTATCATATCTTCACACTTATGATAAATTTTTACATACCATGCTATAATTGTATTAACCGGAAACATTAATACTTGTGTGATTTGTAAACTAAAATAAGAGTCCCTAGTAAAGCCTCTTGTTAAACTAGCTTGTTGGTTAATATATGATCATGGTTTCCTGATCATGAACATAGAGATGTTATTAACAACAGGATCATATCATTAGGAGAATGATGTGATGGACATACTCCTATAGATAAGCGTAGCATAAAGATCAAGTCATTTTAAATAGTTCAATTGCTATATGCTTTCTGATACATAGTAACCTAATTCCTTCGACCATGAGATCATGCATATCACCTTTACCGGATGGATGCTTTGATGTCATCAAACACCACACCGTAACAGGGTGGCTATAAAGGTGGCATTGAGTGTTCAGAAAGTATTGGTTGAAACACATGGATAAAGAGTGATTTGTCCATCCATATGACGGATAGATATACTGGGCCTCTCGGTGGAATGTCATCCAATTAGCTTGCAAGCATGTGACCGCTCACAAGGGATCACATATCACAGGAACGAGAAAAGAGTACTTATCGATACGAGGTTGAACTAGGTATGCGTAGATACCGATCATAACCTCGGATAAGTAAACTATCGTGAGACAAAGGGAAATTGGTATCGTATGTAAGTGGTTCATTCGATCGCAAAGTAATCGTAGAAATATGTGGGAGCCATATGAATTTCCAGATTCCTCTATTGGTTATTGTTCGGAGAAGTGTCGATCATGTTCGCATAATTCACGAACCGTAGGGAGACACTTAAGGATTCGACGTTGTTTTGAGTAGTTATGGTATTATGAGAAAGAGACCGAATGTTGTTCGAATCTTGGATAGGATCCGGATATCACGAGGTGATCCGAATGGTCCGGAGAATAAGATTCATATAAGGAAAGTCCGTTTGAGTTCGGAAATGATTAGGTGTTTTCATCGGGAATGTTCTAGAAGGTTCGGATTGACCGCACTCGGGAAGGGTACATGAATGTGTCATTACATATTGGAATGATTGCATCATGTACTAAGTGTTCTTGCTGTTCCAAAACTGAAAGTCAAACCGCCAGTTTGAAAGTCAAGCAGCTAAACAGGAAGCTGTGGGAAACAAGCAAGAGGAGGTTGAAACCAACTTGGAGGAGGAGTTCCTCTCCTCCAAGCCGGGCTGACCAGCCCTAGGCCGAGTTGGGAGGACTCCTCCCTCCCTGGCCAAGCCCCTCCACCTATAAAAGGAGGGGCAGGGCCTCCTCCTTGAGATACACAAGTTCCTACCTCTAATCTCCGGTTTAGAGCCGTTCTGGTTTAGAGCTTCTAATTGCTTTAGCCTACGGTTTAGAGCCTTCTAATTGGTGTGTCTAATCTCTATACCACTAATAGTTCTCTCTCATACTCCACCATACTCGCTCCGGCTTAAGCGAAGCCTCGGGATCTCCCTCTACTTCCCACTGCCGTTGTCTTTGCGGAATCGCGAGAGAGTGCTACAACCTCCGTCTTTGGAACAAGGGAGAGGAAGGTCTTCGTCGAGTACCGCGTGTGACCGATTGCGGGAGCGCTGCGGAACGTGGCGCGGAAGGATCGTCACGATCTTGAGATCGGAAGTGTACGACTACATCACCCACGAGAATCTGCTCTCGTTAACCGCTTTGGAATCTTCAAGGGTAAGTTATTCCATCGACTCGTTGCTACAATCTAGTAGATAGATCTTGGCTTGTTTGTTTGTATGCGATAGAAAATTTTTGTTTTCCATGCTACGAACCCCTACACAAGGATCGCGGGAACACTCACCAGGGAGCAAGGGGTGCACGAGGTTGTCGGCTATGGCTCACCGGAGTCGAGCTCATCATTGGTGGCGCTTAGACGTTGACGTTGCCGATGTTGTGGGGCTTGCACGGGCGAACTGGGGCTACGGGCAGGTGCGTGGGACAATGGGGATCATGCTCGTGGAGGTTAGAGGTAGTGGGGAGGTGAGGCTTGGACAGAATCATGGCCGGAGTGTCGTCGGGGCAGCGACGGTATGGGCTGCGATTCGAGCAGCCTGGTGGCTCTCTGGCAACAACGTCTGAGGGGAAAGGAAGGGAGGGAGGAGGCGCTTAAATGTGCGAGGTTACTGGGATGATTCAACACGACATTACGGCGAATTAAGTCTGTGGAATCAAGGGAAGAAACGGGCAAGAGAGGGGGAGGATTTGGTCGCGGGTGGGGAAGAAGATGAGCTGGCAGGTGGGGCAGCGTCGTCAGCGAGAGAGAGGGGTGTGCGTGGGGTCAGGCCATCAGTGGGTGAACGGGTGCGGGTTCTGGTGAGAAAAACAATTCGGGGAGGGGAGAGAGTGGGCTGTGCTTGTTGGGCCTGAGGCCTTGCTGGGCTGGGCTGGTTCGTTTCATTTTTTCTTTTCTATTTCTTTTTCCTTTTTCTATTTTGATTTTCTGTTTTGAATTCAAAAAATCATTTTAATTCAGATTTCCTTTTCAAATCTTTTACAAATATTTGGTATGTTTCTATACTGTTTTAAACATGTATTTAAAGTCCATTTTAGAATAATTATTTTATTCATTTATGGTTTATTATTTATTTATAATAGGCACTTGCCTTTATTCAAATAAGATTTTAATTATATTTTCAAACTCTTATTTGAATTCTAATTTTCACCAAACCTTTTTCAGTAGGTTTCATTTATTCATTAGTGCAAATAATTCACTTTGAATTATTTAAATTATTTTAATATGATTTAATATTCATTTAAAATGGCAATTGTCTTTATTCAAATAAAATCAAATATGGTTTTAATCCCATATAATTTTTTATTCAAATAATTCTTTTATTCCTTTTAATTAGATAACTTTTATTCCCTTTTGGCAAATTCCAATTTATTATTTTCTCATGATTTAATTAATAATTTCTATTAGGGATTTTGTCTTCATTCAAATGGAATTGAATTTGGTTAATGCCATATAATTTTATTTGAATATGCTTTATCCCTTTATTTCATTTGGATTTGGATTATCTTTATTCCATTTTCTTATGGATTTTAATTCAAATTTTAAATTGTCTTCTAAATAATTTCCTTGGAATTTATTATTTAGTTTAGGAAAATTATCTTTATTTAAATAAAATTGGATATTGTTCAATCCTTATGATTTTATTTAAATAATCTTTTACTCCTTTTTATTATTCAATAAACTTTCATTTCATTTGTTTGGCCACGATTTATTTGGCTTTTAAATATACCTTATTTATTTATTTATTTATTTCCTTATCTTATAAAATCCATATCTTTTTATATATAGATCCAAAATTGGTGATTCCAATTTGTATGATTTTATTTAATATTTGTTTGTCCTTTTTAAATCTCTTTAGGATTATTTTTCTCACAATTTGGTATGGATTTTAGATAGGAGCTTATTAGCTTTGAAATTTATTTTCCTTTTTTTTCTTAATAAATTCATAATTTTTTATCCATGGCTCCAAATTAAGTGAAACTAATTTCTATGGTTTTATAATATTTATCATCTTGATCATTTATAAATGTTTATTGCTGAATTTTTTTATATGGATCAAATCCATAGTCTTAGACAGACATTGGAAATGATTTATTCCATTAGGGTTTTAGGGTTTTGGTTTAACTTTTCCAAGTGTTTAAATTTCAAGATACATTCATTGATGAATGCATTTCACTTGATTGAAATTTGTTGGATTCCCTTTTATTCAAAGTTTGTTCAAGGTGGGTTTTGATGTTTCCATTTGGATTCAAAAAGTTTCTTTTCACCCTAATTTTCAATAATTATTTATTTTGTTTATTTATTTTTCACATTCAAAATTTGGAAAATTTTGGGATGTGACAGGCTACCACCCTTAAAAGAAATCTCATCCCGAGATTTGGGAGGGCTAGAGGTTATAAGTTGGCTTCAAGACAACTAGGGTACTACCACCCTTAAAAAGGTTTTCAACTAGATTACATCTTGGCTTACTTGGGGTCTTGATGTATCTTCTCTGGATACTTGTTTGCATAATGGCCTAGCTCTTTGCATTTGAAACACATCACTTGGCTAATATCCTTCTTTTCCTTTGGTATCATTGCCTCTTGTTTGTTTCCTTGGTTCTTCTTCTTTTCTGGGAATTCACTGGCATAGTGTCCCATCTCTTTGCAATTGTAACATTGCACTTGGTTTTTGTCCTTCTTCTTCTTTTTGGGTCTCTCCAAAGCTAGGAGTTCTTCTAGTTCATTCTCTTCATATCTCACCTCAAAGGTGGGAAATCCTCTCTTCTTGGGGCAGTTACTAGAGATATGACCTTCTTCTCCATAATAATAGCAACACTTGGTGGTCACTTTGGTTGTGGCCTTATGAGGTATGGTTCTGACTTTGTTTTCATCCTTCTTGGTAGAAGTTGTTCCTTCATGGAGTTTTCCAAACATTTTATGCATTCTATCTTGTTTCATTTGTTGAACTATAGGATATATGGGGCATTGGATAGGGACATGATCATTTCCTTCACATAGGAAACAAGTCACTTGAGATGTGGGGCATTGTGTAGTTGAATGTTTCTCTTCACAATTAGGGCATTGGTCCACATGCTCTTTAGAAGTGTGTTCTATGTCTCCACAAATATTGCAAGCTTGAGTTCCTTCTATAATATCATCCTTGATATCATTGTTGTCACAATCTCCTTGGGAAAGGTTGTCTCTCATGTTGATCATTTGATTGGTCATCCTTTGCAACAATTGGGATTGGATTTCCAAAAACTTTTGCATGGTTGGGTCTAACTCATTGTTGTTGGATAAAAATTGAGTTGTCACTTGATTCAACTGGGCTTGGATTGCTAGAAGTTGTTCTCTCATGTGCATCTCTTGGTTGTGGTTGTCACCATTCTTGATGTTGGAGTTTCTTGGAGAAGTCATCTGTTTGGGTTGGATTGGGATTAGAATAGGCAAAGATTTCTAAAGGAAGAAGTCTAATCACACACAACAATTCTCACAAGCAATGTGCAAGCAATCACAACAAACATTCCACTCAAACAATAAGGTTCAAGCATAATTTTAGGCAACAAAATATTTTTGCTACACCACATAAGTTGGTGTTTTTGATCTAAACTAAACATTAGTATGGTGGTCAAACTATGGGATTTTCTTGAGATCATTTCCTTCTTCTTAGTTGTTCCTTCTTGAATAAGATCTTGGTATCCTTGGAAAAATTCTTGCATCTTGGTCACAAACTCAAAGGTGATAATGGTTCCTTCTAGGTTGTATTTCTAGTCTTCAAGTCTTGAGTATTCTTATTGTCTCACTTGTAGTCCTTAGTGATGTCCAAGTTGAAGTCCTTGGTGAAACTAAAGTTGAAGTCTTTGATGATGTTGAAGTATTTGCTCATGGTGGAGGCTTTGTCCATCAAGTTGAAAAAGAAGAGATGTAGAATTAAAACCAATAAGGCTGAGGAAAGAGTTTACAAGTTTGTTTGTAAATAAGTTTTGGAACAAATACAACTCCTATTTTTCTAAGGGGTTTTGTCCAATCCTAGGGTTACAATCCTACATGCAACATAGTGCTCTGATACCATCTGTAAGACCCCACCTTTATAAAGGTAAAGGCCCCTGTGATTGCAATGCTAGTCCCTAGAACAATAGCTAGCAACCATAGTTTAAGATGTAATATCAAAAGGTCATAGTATAACTTTATAACCAGGAATAAAATAGTTCATTACATCTTACATAGCTCATTTGGCTATCTCATTGCAATGCAGCAGAAATAACTATATAGCATGGAGTTCTTCATCTTCAAAGTGCCACAGGCAATCATGTTGGTTGTAGTCTTGTAATCCTATTCAACACACTTCACTAACATCAAACAAACCTGCAACATAATGAGTTATAGCCACAAGGGTCAATACATTTGAATTGTATTGGCAAGTGATACTATGGTAGAATAGTGGTATCTATCATCTATATGCATTTGGCTAAGTGGAGCTTAGGCTTGCTTTGCTCAAAATAGATTTTCCTTATAAGTTGAAAACACAAAGTTTTTGTTTGTCAAAATCACCCAAGGCATCTACCAATAGAAACTGGTGATCCTTTAACCCTTGTTCAACCACAAGTTTTTAACTTAGAAATTGGGATGAGGAGATCCTTGATAGCTTCCATGTCTTGATGCTCAAATTGTCCATTGCCGGGGACACGGCTAAGTACTTAGATTTTAATCTCTCGAGAGGTGGTGCACTTTCCCCACAAGACTCGACATGCATCGAGACAAGATCTTTCAGAAGCCTTCCCTTAGACCAATATGGACGTGCTCCAAACCTATCACCCCTTACCACCAACTGTCCATTTGGCTAAGTTATTGCAACCTATATGATCCAGGCAGAGCCCATATTGCCATGTGGCTGCACTTGAAGCTTCTCAACATTTAACATCTCAAATCTCTTTGTTCCTGGGTGGCATTCCACAAGTGAGATACACTAGGGTAGGCCATAAATATGGGGCCCTGTGTAACCACTCAACATAATCCATACAAGTCCCATTCCACCCAGGTGATTCATTCACATAGTTGTTTTATTAAACAAAACACAAGTCATTGACTTAGAAATATTTCATAGCATGAATATAATCCACCCTTGTTTTATAATAGCTAAGCTAAGCATGATAGTAGTAGGGATCTTAACTTAGAAAAATTCTACTAAGGCATCATCTACTAGGATTTCCCAAGGCATAGCATACTTAGTAAAAATATCACTAATGCATAGTGAAAATAATAGGACAAAATGTATGAAGCACCACTTGCCTTTTTAGTAGAGAATATAGATTCACTCCTAGATCTTGCAATAGTCACACCCTTCAAATTTCACTACAATTCAATCAAGGCACAATTTCAATCTAGCATTCAAACAATTCACCACACAACATAATAAAATAGCAATGCATGCAAGCATGCAAAATATTTGTGTTATTTGGAAAGTTGGTTTCTAATAGGCTATAAACATTTTAAAACACCTATTGCTCATTTATAAAAAATGGCAAAACCATCAAGTTAGTGAAAATGGCCATTTAAATCATTTTTGTTTTGCTAGAAATGAGTTAAATCAAAGTAATAATTTCTAGTGTTTGACCAATATATTTTTAAACACAAATGTTAGTGTTTTAAGGTAAAGTGTTTAATATTAAACCATTTGCAAAAGGTTTCACCTAAAATCCATTTTTAAATCAAAGCAATATTTTATTTTGTTTGAAATGCCTTTAAACAAAGTAATAATTTTCTAGGGTTCACCAAATATATTTTTAAATCCTAAAACTTGGTGTTTAAGGTCAGAGAGTTTAAATCAAACCATTTTCAAAAGGTTTTACTAAAAAAGCATTTTTAAACCATAATCAATATTTTTATTTAACTAGAAATGCTTTTATTCAAGGATTAATTCCTTAGTTCACAAAATTTACTTTTAAATCCAAATGTTGGTTTTTATGGTCAGTAGGTTCAAAACAAACCATTTACAAAAGATTTTACCCTAAAATCATTTTTAGAATAAATTTTATAACCAAAATAGGCCTAAACAAGTTTCTGCAAAAACAATCAATTTTACACAAAAAAATACTAAAGTAAGGGAATGGTTGCAAAGTATTCTTTTTCCTGATTCGAATGATATAAAATTTGTAAATTTAGGACGTGTAGATTAAAATTTATGAATTTTACAAATTCAATCATCTAATAGAGCAAATCTGGTTTTTAAAACAGAGTCTGTGCCACGTGGCTTAATTCTATTGGTCTGTACCACTTCGGTTGGATCGCGCTCTGTGTATCGTTGGATCTAACTAAGATCGTGCGACACAGGTCAACACATACCACTTTGGTTAAAATCTAATCTCAACCCAACGATCAAGATCTAACGGCTACATCGCTATGACCTAAGTTTGGCGGCGCTGGTGACGGCGAGCGGCGGCGGCGCGCTCGGGCAGACGCATTACAGTGTCTAGGGACTAAGGGGGTGGGGGAGATGCTTACTAAGATCGCAGAGGCGCGGTGGTGCTCAAGGTGGTCGCCGTTGGGAAGGGGGCGTACGGTATCACTGTGTATTGCTCGTCGGAGATGTCACTGTCGTCGGGTCACGCACGACATCGTCGGAGGCGAGTATCGGGAACGCAAGCGAGCAAAGCAACGCGTCAGGAAGATGCACACGGGTTCAAGGATTGCGGGAACACTCACCAGGGATCAAGGGGTGCACGAGGTCGTCGGCTATGGCTCACCGGAGTCGAGCTCATCGTCGGTGCCACTTAGACGTTGACGTTGCCGACGCTGTGGGGATTGCACGGGCGAACTGGGGCTACGGGCAGGTGCGTGGGACAATGGGGATCATGCTTGTGGAGGTTAGAGGCAGTGGGGAGGTGAGGCTTGGCCGGAATCGTGGCCTAAGTGTCGTCGGGGCAGCGACCGTATGGGTTGCGATTCGAGCAGCCTGGTGGCTCTCTGACAACAACGTCTGAGGGGAAAGGAAGGGAGGGAGGAGGCGCTTAAATGTGCGAGGTTACTGGGCTGATTTAACGCGGCATTACGGCGAATTAAGTCTGTGGAATCAAGGGCAGAAACGGGCGAGAGAGGGGGAGGATTTGGTCGCGGGTGGGGAAGAAGATGAGCTGGCAAGTGGGGCGGCGTCATCAGCGAGAGAGAGGGGGTGCGCGTGGGGTCAGGCGATCGGTGGGTGAACGGGTGCGGGTTCTGGTGAGAAAACCGATTCGGGAAGGGGAGAGAATGGGCTGTGCTTGTTGGGCCGGAGGTCTTGCTGGGCTGGGCTGGTTCGTTTCATTTTTTTCTTTTCTGTTTCTTTTTCCTTTTTCTATTTTAATTTTCTGTTTTGAATTCAAACTATCATTTGAATTCAGATTTTTTTAAATATTTTCCAAATATTCACTATGTTTCTATACTGTTTTAAACATGTATTTAACGTCCATTTTAGAATAATTCTTTTATTCATTTATTTTTTATTATTTATTTATAATAGTCACTTGCCTTTATTCAAATAAGATTTTAATTATATTTTCAAACTCTTATTTGAATTCTAATTTTCACCAAACCTTTTTCAGTAGGTTTCATTTATTGATTAGTGCAACTAATTCACTTTGAATTATTTAAATTATTTTAATATGATTTAATATTCATTTAAAATGGCAATTGTCTTTATTCAAATAAAATCAAATATGGTTTTAATCCCATATAATTTTTTATTCATATAATTCTTTTATTCCTTTTAATTGGATAACTTTTATTCCCTTTTGGCAAATTCCAATTTATTATTTTCTCATGATTTAATTAATCATTTCTATTATGGATTTTGTCTTCATTCAAATGGAATTGAATTTGGTTAATGCCATATAATTTTATTTGAATATTCTTTATCCCTTTATTTCATTGGGATTTGGATTATCTTTATTCCATTTTCTTATGGATTTTAATTCAAGTTTTAAATTGTCTTCTAAATAATTTCCTTGGAATTTATTATTTAGTTTAGGCAAATTATCTTTATTTAAATAAAACTGGATATTGTTCAATCCTTAGGATTTTATTTAAATAATCTTTTACTTCTTTTTATTATTCAATAAACTTTCATTTCATTTGTTTGGCCAAGATTTATTTGGCTTTTAAATATTCCCTTTTTATTTATTTATTTCTTTCCTTATCTTATAAAATCCATATCTTTTTATTTATAGATCCAAAATTGGTGATTCCAATTTGTATGATTTTAGTTAATATTTTTTTGTCCTTTTTAAATCTCTTTAGGATTATTTTGCTCACAATTTGGTATGGATTTTAGATAGGAGCTTATTAGCTTTGAAATTTATTTTCCTTTTTTTCTTAATAAATTCATAAGTTTTTATCCATGGCTCCAAATTAAGTGAAACCAATTACTATGGTTTTATAATATTTATCATCTTGATCATTTATAAATGTTTATTGCTGAATTTTTTTATATGGATCAAATCCATAGTCTTAGACAGACATTGGAAATGATTTATTCCATTAGGGTTTTAGGGTTTTGGTTTAACTTTTCCAAGTGTTTAAATTTCAAGATACATTCATTGATGAATGCATTTCACTTGATTGAAATTTGTTGGATTCCCTTTTATTCAAAGTTTGTTCAAGATGGGTTTTGATGTTTCCATTTGGAATCAAAAAGTTTCTTTTCACCCTAATTTTCAACAATTATTTATTTTGTTTATTTATTTTTCACATTTCAAAATTTGGAAAAATTTGGGATGTGACAGAAAATAAAAAGGGAGCTTGTAAGTCCATGGAGTTATGTATTTTTTGTTAGAGAAACGCCTAGGCCACTAGCATAAGCCATACCTAATCATGGTGGAAACTTGAAGCATCACCATAATTAGAAATCTGTGAAGCATCCTCACTAAAAAGCTATGCAAATAGTAAATAAAAATATTGAGATGCTCATTGTCCGCTTGCCTTTTCATTTTGGTTATGGGATAGCTTCCACCATGTGCAAGGGTACCCGTTGGTTCTCTATGATACACATGTACTTACTATGACAAGAACTTACAGGTGACCAAAGCTGAGTAGCATGAGGTGCGGCCCTCGTATTCAAGGGACATGAGATTGCCAACTTATACTTTGTCAAGCATATACTCCATAGTTTGTTCACTTTAACCTTAATCACTTCAAGATGCTTATGATAGGGGCAATGAGGGCTGAAAGCTAACAAGTACCATAATTTTGGAAGCTCTTTTTGAAACTTGAAATCCCTGCTTCCCTTTATGAAGGGCCTTTCTTCCACTATTATATTGAGTCTCCACTTTCTACCTTTAGGCACCAGTTAAGAGAGCATAGTTGCCATTCTTAGTTCTATGTGTAGTGTCCCAAAACTTATTGATTGATGAATATGGTTGATATTGCTTGTTCTTGTGCTATTTGTATCTAGTCACTCTTATGAACTTTGAAGGGTTCCTCTGCATCTATTTGCTACTCCATGAGGGACAAGCTGAATGCCACTATGCCATGTTTTCAGATGTGAAACAAACAAACATTTTTCAATGCATGTTATTCATGATCTTTGTTTGTAGCCTTTCATGTTGCATGTGTAGTTACTTTGTCTTATTGTTAGAAATCCATCTTTCATGCACATGTTTAGAGTTCTTTGATCCCAACTTTCAATGCTTGCAAATGCTTTGATCTTGGTTTTGATGGTGCATGTCACCTCAAAAATTATTCTTTTATCACTTATCTACTCGAGGAAGAGCAGGAGTTAAGCTTGGGGATGCTTGATACGTCGGAAACATATCTATAATTTTTGATGTTCCATGCTTGTTTAGTATATACTTTGATTTTCTTTGTCCATACTTTGAGATGTTTTTATATGTTTTCTGGTAGTAACCTATTAACAAGTTGCCACGATGTCGATTCTTGTTTTCTTGCTTTTGGTTCGAAAGGCGTAAAATCAATATTCTCGAATTGACGGGACAAAGCCAAAGTCAATATTTTACCGTGGGAACACAAAGCCGGAGGACGAGACGGAGGAGACCCACCAGGGGCCACACCCCTGGCAGCGCGGGTTAGGGCTAGGCACGCTGGGTGCACGCCTGTGGCACCCCCCGCCTCTTCGCCTATAAGAAGCCCCTGACGCCTAAACCCTAAGTATCCGATCAAAATTCCACGAAGCCGTCTGTAGCCACCGCCACCATCGTCCCTAGATCATGGGACCTGAAGCTCTTCCTGACACCCTGCCGGAGGGGAGATCATCCCAGAGGCCTTCTTCTTCATCATGCTAGCCTTCGGTATTAAGCGTGAGTAGTTCCACCTTGGACTACGGGTCCATGTAGTGGCTAGATGGTTGTATCTCCTCCTTGTGGTTTCATGTCTAGATCTTGTGAGCTCCGTTCATGATCAAGATCTAATCTATTTGTAATCATGCATGTTGTGTTTGTGGGGATCCGATGGATATTGAGTTTACTATGTCAGATTGATTAATGGTTTTTTCTTATTGATTCTATCATGTCCGTGTTGTTTGTGATCTTGCATGCTCTCCGTTGTTAGTAGCTATCTTGGCCAAGTAGTTTCTAGTGACTCCAAGACGAGGGTATTTTATGCTGGATAGTGGGTTCATGCCTCGACTTAATCAAGGGAAGTGACAGAAATCTCTACGGTTATACATGTGTTGTTTCCACTAGGGAGAAAACAACGGTCTCTTGTTCATGGAACAAGTGGGTTGTTTACCTTACACACTTTGCTTAAGCAGTTGTATGTTGCTTGCAAATTAATACTGGAGGGGGATCGGATGATAACCCAAAGGTTGAATTCTAGTCATAGATGCAGTTGGATGGCGGTCTATGTATCTTGTTGTATTGCCCAATCGAATCTCATAGGATCATGATGTCTAGTATTGCATTGTTATGCCTTGCTCAGTCCTGTCAATTTCCCTGCTGTAATTTGTTTACCCATCATGCCATGTTTGTTTATCTAAGGAGAACACCTATAGTGAACTATGGACTCCGGTCCAATCTTTACCATTGATACATCTTCCATTGTTACTGTTTACTTGCTGCAAACCACTTTTCACCTTCCACACCATATAGTTAATCCTTTGTTACAGAAACCGTGAGATTGTCAACCTCACTGTTAGTTGGGGCAAAGTCTTGAGTTTGTGTTGTGCAGGTTTCCATGTTGCTTGCAACACCTTTGAGACATTTCCTTCCTCCTACTGGTTCGATAACCTCGGTTTCTTACTAAGGGAAGACTTGCTGTTGTGCTGCATCACACCTTGCTCTTGGGGTTTCCCGACGAAGCGCTCTCAGGCGCCATCAAGGGACAAGAAATTTGATGTTAATGCTTCTTCATTTGAAAACACTTGATTCTTGATTCTTGCGCCTAACTTAAAGGTGTTAAAGAAAAGTACTTCTTGGGAGATAACCCAATAGTTCTCTTGAGTCTTGGAAGTTATTACTTCTGTAATAAACTCTCCTTATCATTTTTATTTGATTTTTGTGCCAAGAATAACCTCTAATGAGGGAGAAGTAAGATTTGGGTAAGTTGCTATCCCGAAACAGATATTTGTGATTCACTGTAAAAATTCGTGAAAATCTCTGTATGTCGGATTCAGCTGTAATTTTCTGAGTAAATGCCCCAGGTTGTTATCTAACTTCCATTAGTTCAACACTTTTTGATTTGAGCAACAAAATGTTTTCGAAAAAATCGGTTTTTACCTGTTGTTCTGTTTTGACAGATTTCTGCCTTTATTTGCATTTGCCTCTTTATCGATTTCTTTTTGAGTTCTCTTTGGTAAATTGATATTTTTAAAGGAATTGCTATTGTAGCTTGTGTTTTTAATGAAATTTTTGCTGTGTTGAAACTAAACCCCAAGGTTTATTATCTTGAATGCACTAATGTTGCTAATGAAGATTGTGTGAAGTTTTGTATGAAGGAAATTTTCAGGTGTAGGGGAAGAATGATGTGATGAGATGAAGAATGGACAAAATCTCAAGCTTGGGGATGCCACCCCGTGTCACCCCAAGAAATATTGAATAGGTACAAGCGTCAAAGCTTGGGGATGCCCAAGGCATCCCCTTCTTCATCAATAAAAATCTCTGTTCTCTTTCTAGACATTTCGTTTTTATTGTTTCATGCACTGTTGTGTTGTTCTTGGAGCGTCTTAGTTTTTGTTTTTGGTTTTCGTTTGTTTATCTTACTTTAATAAAGTAGTTGGACCCCTGCTATCGACGTGTTGTTTTCAAATAAGTTGATTGCTGTTGGAAAAGAGTAGAAAGTTTTATGCTTATAGTGGTACAAAAGGGAGCTTGTTTTGACTGTGGCTTAGACTTTATCATGTCATGCTAGATGTTGTTTTGACCTTATGCTTAGTGATTATTGCTGTAGAATGACTTCTTCCAAACAATTGAGATTGCTTCATGTGCCTTAAAAGAATCATGAATTTTTTAGCATACAAAAGCATAATATTGTGGTATTCTCCTTTGATGCTTTGTTTGGGTTGACTTGGCACATGCTCACACCATGTTATGACTATGAACCAGTCACCTTAGCCTCTATGATCATTTAGTTTTTGACTCACTATAAGGAATATGGCTATATATGACCCTCCATTTTCGTCATAGAATCGTCATAGTAGTCTGCTATGATTTATTCTATGACGATTTTGAGATCGTCAAAAGCTGGGCGTCGCAAATGAACTATAACGACGATTTTGATGAAATCGTCATAACTGTCTATGACGATTCAATATCGTCATGGGCAATAAGGCCTAGCCACGTCAGATCATACGTGGTCCATCGGTGGCACAATCACCGGTCCATTTCTATCGTTTGTATGGGCCAAGCTCAATAATTCATTTATGTTTTTTATATCAATTCGTCAACTATATGGGCTGGCCCAACATGAAGGCCTTTTATTTTCTAGTCTAGGCCTTTTATAGTTACTCTTTTATTTTTGACATTTTATTTCTTTTATTTCCTTTTTATTTTTGAGGTCCCACTTGTTAATTTTATTTTTCACAGGTGTTAAACCTCCCAAGATTTGCCAATAATTGATCAACTAATAATTTATTCATAAATGCAAGAATATTTTGACAATAGACATACACTTAAAATTATAATAGGTTCAAATCACATACTATACAATATATGTCCCAGCACTCACACTTCAAGTCACATTATACAATAATATCCCAGCACTCACACACTTCAAATTACAACAGTTCCATGGTTCCAATAATACTACAGCTTTCTTCTTTAGGCCATTCACATTTCACATGAACTTCATAAAAGTAGATGAAATCAATATCTGGCTGCCTAGAATTCCTCTCTTGTACCTACAATGTCACCAAAGAGTAAAACACAAAATATAGCAAATTAAGGAAGTAGGTATTTTCAGCAAATGAACAAAAAGCAAAACATATGAAAACAGACAAAGGCTACAAATTAGATCCGAGAAATTTATTTACAAGAAGATCTATAGAACCAGTACTATAGTAACGAAAATATACTTACAATGGTTCATTAGTATAGCGCAAAAGTATAGAACTGAATTCTTTTACAATGCTTTGCATCAGATAAAGATTTTGAATTTCAACAAAAAATCACCTATAAAGAACTAAAAGTGCACAACCAACCTTTGAACTTGATATTCTCTGGGTTCTTGATCTTGCTTAAGGGTGTTCCGCTGCAGCTCGTCCTACAACCACAAACAACCCAGATCAGCCGACCAACAACAAGCATAGATCCATGTAAAAAAAAACAACAAGCATAGATCATCCAACATCCATTTAGTTTCAATAAAAGAGAATCATGATCAAACTGGAAAAACACAAACTATTCAAGGTCAATATTATGAGTTCACGACCAGTAGAAAATAAGGTGCAAAAGAAATAGCCATTGCATGCAGCGATAACATTAAGTAGTAAAAATAATGCCTGATATAATAATTACTAGACAGTTTCTGTTATACTATTACACCATTTGCTCATGGTAAGTACATTTGCATAACATAGTAATACACTTGTAAGGAAGTCTAGAATGTTTGAAGCTATGAGTAATGGCTGAACAAAGTGTTCTAATCAAGAACAATCAGATATAAACATGATAGAACTCAGGGACAGTAAGAACAATCAGATAAATACAACAGAAGCTACTGCAGCTCGTAAATTCTATTACTTAAACTACAAGGAAAACATGGTTCTTCAATTACACTTATTAGTTCTTGTCCTTCCTGAACCCCTCCCTACAACAGAATCATCAATATAACTATCTTACTAGCAGCAACAATGTTGTAACCTGCTTTCAGTTGTAATCTTCTAATGTTACTTCACGAAGTACGATGAACTAAGGTGCAGAACTGATGGAAAATAGGATAACAATTGCACACAACTGTTGTAAGCAGAATATGGAAAGAGAGATCCCAAAATATCAGCATATAACAATATCTTTACAGTATATACAAAAGCAACAGCCACCATCAATCTACCTCTATCAATCTTTTACAAGATGAATAGTAGAGTGCAACAAATATGCCAGATCTACCTCTATGAATCTTTTACAACAGTACATATAGACCTTGTTGTTTTCTTTCAGGAATCATCTCATGAAAAATCTCTAGCAAATTATTCAAACCATGTAGTTTTATATAGGTAACCATGAATCGAACATGCCTAGGCTTCTAGAACATATATATGAAACAACGCTCTGATTTTTCTAATGAAACCTGGACTTTAGTGACATCCCGAAGCCATTTCTAAGAACAGAAATCTCAGGTTTGTCCATAGTTTTACAAGGAAGGTGGCAGATTACATAGCGACAATATGATCGTAATTCGTGAATAGCTAGCAATGTTTTTACAAGGTTCGGTTGTATTTATTACTTGAGCATTGCTACATTGAAGATTTCAAGAAGAAAAATTTAGGAGTAGGAACAACTAGGTTCAGTTGGTATTTAAAAGGCAAGATCAACTAGTAATGCTATCGAAGATGTAAATAAGATGATCTATAAGCTAGATTGGGTCTAACTGTAGCCATGTCACCCACCGCCGATTCTTTGGAGACGCGTCGAGCAGCCAGACTCGGTTTGCTCAGAGTTCAGAGCCTCCTTCGCCTTGCTCTCCAGATCACGACCAAGCCTCCGGTTTGGACAGGAAGCAGCAGTATCGGGTTGGCGTAGAGTGGCGTTGGAGGAGAGCAGCCACAAGTCCAGTAGGTTGTCGACCTTCTTCAACCAGCGGCAGTGCATATGGATGAGGAACCTGCCGGCTTCCTTCCTTGAATGTAAAGATTATCAGGCTTAAAAACTGTAAACACAATCAGTCATTTATCTGAAAGAAACATTTTCTATTTACAGGCAATACTTCTTATACCTACTACACTAACACAATATCTAGACGCAGGAAGAAAACACCATGCAAAGAAGCAGTACTCACCAGCGCTGCTAGGTGATGCTGCTATCCTAGACAGTGATTGTTGGTGGCAAGGAAGGCAAGCAAAACATGAATGATGAATCACAGTAACAAGATAAAAACCTAATGAATCATCAGATGTAAGTAGCCAAGCACCGACATCCTAGTACACACAAGTCCCGACACAAATATGAAACTCAGATTAATAAGAAGCTATAGACCTATTTCTGTTGGACTATCATCCAATTGAATTAGTTCATACTACTAATATTTTATCTTCTCAAGTGAACATGCATGTTTATAAATCAATATCACTTAGACAGAATGTTGAGACTACCAGAATTTTCATCTACACTGATACCACCTCAAGCATCATCAATTTGGCAACAATAGAGCTTTTGTATAATAATTCTGATCCCCAAATGCCTCTGTTCAGTAATCACTAGCAAGTGCAAATGATACAGCCAAACCGTCCTCGTGCGTACATGCATCAGTAAATGCAGAAAAATCAAGTTAGTCTTAGCTAAACTAGATATAAAAGAACATTTCAGAGATCATCAAAAATTCCTGGCAAGACAGTGATGCTACCAAGGCAACACATGAGTGCTCCAAGATCTCATTTATCAGACATGAACAACACGAGATCAAAGTACAGGTACATCTAGCATAAATATGGTTAGTGTAAGGATGCTAAACACAAGTACATGCAACATGCAATGAATTTCAGGGTAGGTCTAGCATACAATGAGTTTCAGGGTACATAAATAAAATTCACAACACATGCTTCTGCTCATAAGCATCTAAGTCACGATAGAAATCAGAACATCTAGTGGTGGTAAGCATCTATGTCATCACAGCTACTGTCCAAGTTTCCAACTTTCCCAAATATGAAACAAATGAACATTGACAGAGAAAATGACTTAATAATCCCTTCTAGATGTTACAGGAAACATGTGGTACCAAAATCACGGAACGGATCAAGCGGGAACAGGTACAAAAGGCACCTAAACGCATGGCAAAACAGGCGTATGAGGCAGCAGCAAGATCGGGGCGAGAGGGAGAAGGCCGAGGGTTTACCTTGTCATTGATCCCCTCGAGGCGGTTGAAGACGCTGGCCCGATGGCCTCCCTTGACGTTGTGGGCCTAGTGCCCGCCGATGCAAGATGGGATCGGAAGTGATGGGGTGGGGGTGGCGGCAGAGAGAGGAGGGAGTGGTGCTCGCGTTGTCGCCACTGTGAAGGCCTCGATGTCGAGCAGCATGACGTTGATGTCCCCAGCGACGGCGAAGATGTCACCGACACCCACCTGCAAGAGCCACCGCGACAGAGTAAGGATAAGGAAGGGGGGTTAGGTGACGACGCACGAATCTGGTTATGGAAGGAGGCATGGGGGAGCACCGGCTTGCTGGCATGCCGGCGTTGAGGAAGGAGGCGTGGGGGAGCAGATCGGGGCGGTCAAGCCTAGCCAACGATTGATCGACGACGAGTTGGTGGCGCCCTCCTCCATGACGACGCGCCATCTTCCCGCTGCTCCTCCACGATGATTTGCGCCTTCCTTCTACTCCTCCTCCATGGGGGCAAGAACTAGGTTCGCCCAGCTGCGCCAGGGAGGCGAACACAGGAGAGGTGGATCGGCAAGAGAAGAGAATCGGCTGGAGAGGGTGGGAAGGAAGGGCGGCGCGAGGGGAGGCGGTCTGGAGTTGGTGGGGTTAGGGTTTGTGAGGCTATGGGCGCGGCGGGGTGTGTGTTGTGTTTCTTCGGGTGAATCACATGGCATTGGATTGGGAATGAACGGTCCAGATCAGGCCGATAATCTAATCCGTGAGAGGCTGTTTGGTGTGCTTTGATTGGTTGGTTCACAGAGAACCTTATTTTTGGTTCGATCTACCACATTATGACGATTTTAACTAACAAAATTACAATGATTCTTATCCAATCGTCATAATTTTGAAGGGGTTTGGCCCTCCTGAAGTGGCTAGCGATGATCTGGTACAAATCGTCATAAAATTTATGACGATTTTTGCCATCGTCAAAATGAGAACGTCATAAGTTGACACATTTCTTGTAGTGACTTGTGATACCACTTTATGTTTTGATTGATAATGTTTTGTCGCTCTACATGATTATGGCCATTATTGCTCTCTTAGTTGGTCGCTCCCAGTCTTTTGCTAGCCTCCACTTGTATTGAGTAAGCTCTACTCATGCATCCAACTCCCAAGAAACCAAGTTATTCCAAAGAGTCCACTATAAATTCCTATGCATGGTGTGTTACACCATTCCAAGTATATTCTTGTTTTATCTATCTTCCAAATTAAACTTGTTATGTGAAAATTAGTGATTAAAGCTCTCACAACCTTGATGGCACACTTTATTTTTCTTGCTCCTAATAAACTTGAACCATTGTGTCATCTATGTTGTATATGATTGCACTTATAAGTTGGGAATTAGCAGAACCATGCTGTCACGGGGAACGCTTTCAACACCTGTGAATATCTACCCAGTTGATATCATGCTCTTATGTTTATGGATGTCAGCGATGTGAAATAAAAGGGGAGCCTGTAAGTTCATGGAGTTATGTATGTGTGTTAGAGAACCGCCTGTGCTGCTATCCTAAGCCATGCCTAATCATGGTGGAAACTTGCAGCATCACCATAGTGAGCAATCCATGAAGCCTCCTCAGAAAAAATATAGAAAAAAAATATGCATCGTGCTCATGGTAAATAAAAGGATTGCTGAGATGCTCATTGTTTGTTGCCTTGTCATTTTGATATGGGATAGCTCATGTGTCATGGGGCAAGGGGTACCCCGTTGGCGGTTCTCTATGATACACATATACTTACAATGACAAGAACTTGCTTGTGACTAAAGTTGAGTAGCATGAGGAACGACCCTCGTACTCAAGGGACATGAGATTGCCAACTTATGATTTGTCAAGCATATACTCCATACTTTGTTCACTTTTACCTTAATCACTTCAAGATGCTTATGATAGGGGCAATGAGAGCTGAAAGCTAACAAGTACCATAATTTTAGGAAGCTCTTTATGAAACTTGAAATCACTGCTTCCCTGTGAAGGGCCTTTCTTCCTACTTTTATATTGAGTCTCCACCTTCTTTCTTTATGAACCAACTAGAAGAGCATATATGTCATTCTTAGTTCTATGTGCATTGTCCCAAAACTTATTTATTGATTCATAATGTTGATATTGCTTGTTCTTGAACTATTTGTATCTAGTCACCCTTATGAACTTTGAAGGTGTCCTTTGCATTTATGTTTTGCTACTCCATGAGGGACAAGGTGAATGCCACTATGCTATGTTTTCTATATGTGAAACAAACAAACGTCTTTCAATGCATTGTTATTCATGATCTTTGTTTGTATCCTTTCATGTTGCAACATAGTTGCTTTGTCTTATTGTTAGAGCTACATCTTTCATGCTCATGTTTAGAGTACTTTGATCCTAGCTTTCAATGCTTGCAAATGGTTTGATAAAGATTGTGATGGTGCATGTCACCTCAAAATTATTATTTTATCACTTACCTACCGAGGATGAGCGAAGTTAAGCTTGGGATGCTTGATACGTCAGAACGTATCTATAATTTTTGATATTCCATGCTTGTTTAGTATCAACTTTGCTATGCTTTGTCTACGCTTGAGGTATTTTTATACATTTTCCGGACTAACCTATTAACAATATGTCAGTGCTAGTTGCTGTTTTCGCTATTTTTGGTTTCGAAAACCTAGTAAGGAAATATTCTCAGAATTGGACGGGACAAAATCCAAAGTCAATATTTTATCGGAAAGAACACAGAGACCGAAGGGCAACTGAAGGAGGGACACGAGGCCGCCACAACCTAGGGTGGTGCGCCCCTCTAGGGCGTGCCACCACCTGGTGTGGGTGCCTCGGGTGCCCCCTGCCTTGCCTCTTCGCCTATAAAAGCCCCCGATGCCAAACCCTGAGAACCCGATCAGATATCCATGAAATTCCATAGCCGCAGCCACCATCGTCCCTAGATTGGGGGGATTTGAAGCTCTTCCCGGCACCCTGCCGGAGGGGAGAGA
Source organism: Avena longiglumis (assembly GCA_030063025.1). Lineage (NCBI taxonomy): Eukaryota > Viridiplantae > Streptophyta > Magnoliopsida > Poales > Poaceae > Avena > Avena longiglumis. The sequence continues at coordinate 475,644,255 of CP125978.1, read as the reverse complement.
TCATCCTGGAGGCCTTCTTCATCACCATGCCAGCCTCCGGTATGATGCGTGAGTAGTTCACCCTTGGACTATGGGTCCATAAAGTAGCTAGATGGTTGTTTCTCCTCCTTTGTTCTATCATGTTTAGATCTTGTGAGCTCCGTTCATGATCAAGATCATCTATTTGTAATCATACATGTTGTGTTTGCGGGGATCCTATGGATATTGAGATACTATGTCAGATTGATTACCGATTCTATCATGTCTGTGTTGTTTGTGATCTTGCATGCTCTCCGTTAGTAGCTATCTTGGCCAAGTAGATGCTAGTAATGCAAGAGGGAGTATTTATTCTCGATAGTAGGTTCATGCCTCTAGTGATCCGGGAGTGACAGAATCTCTAAGGTTGTAGATGTCTTGTTGCTACTAAGGAGAAAACAACAATCTTTTGTTCATGGAACAATTGTATTGTTTACTTTTACACATTGCTTAATGCAATTATCCGTTGCTTGCAACTTAATCTTTGGAGGTTCGATGATAACTGAAGGTGGATTATTAGTCATAGATGCAGTTGGATGGCGGTCTATGTATATTGTTGTAATGCCCAATCAAATCTCATAGGAATCATGATGTCTAGTATTTGCATTGTTATGCCTCGCTCAGTCATGTCAATTGCCCCACTGTAATTTGTTCACCCAGCATGTTATCTATCTTAAGGAGAACACCTCTAGTGAACTGTGGACCCCGGTCCAATCTTTACCATTGTTACGTCATCTACTATTACCGTTTACTTTCTGCAAGCAACCATTACCTTCCACACTGTACATCTAATCCTTTGTTTTCAGCAAACAGTGAGATTGACAACCTCAATGTAAGTTGGGGCAAAGTCTTGAGTTTGTGTTGTGCAGGATTCCAAGTTGCTAGAAACACCTTGGAGTTGTTTCCTTGCTCCTACTGGTTTGATAACCTTGGTTCCATAACTGAGGGAAGACTTGTTGCTGTGCTCATCACACCTTGCTCTTGGGGTATCCCAATGAAGCTCTGCAATTGACTGAGCCACGTCAATAGTCCCATAGTACAACACTCACATGTCATGGGCTCTAGGTTATTGCCATCAATAGAAGGGTGAAAGGGAAATACGCCCACCGAATTACCTCTTTGGGAAGAGCATATTCCGGGAATATGTTGTCCAGCTCAGCCCTAATTTTAACCTGGCCACCCCTTGATAAGGTGAGCCAGGGCCTCCTAGAGGGGGGATTGATTCATTTTACACTTAGAGAGACCCTGTGAGAGCTCTCGTGTGCTTCTTCTTCTTCTTCTTCTTCTCATATCATTAGGAGAATGGTGTTGTCACATCCCAAAATTCTCCAAATTTTGAAATGTGAAAAATAAATAAACAAAATAAAACTTTGTTGAAATTCAGGGTGAGAAGAAACTTTTTGAATCCAATTGAAAACTTTCAAACCTATTTGGATCAAATAAAAATCCTAAAGGGATTTAAAAGAGATAAACAATTAATAAAGAAAGTTTTGATAATTGGAATTACTGTTTTGGACCTTTAAATAAAAAAGATATGGTTTTTATAAAGCAAAGGTAGAATATTAAATGAGGATTATTTTATAAAGCCAAATTAAAACTTGGCCAAGCTTTTGAAATAAAATATTTCTATTTGATAAAAATAGTAAAGGTTTATTTAAATAAAATAATGTGGATTTATTATTATCCAATTTTATTAAAGTAAGGGCTTTTTCCAATTTAAATAAACACTAAAACTTGTTATTTTATTTTAAACAAGTTTTTCAAGTATTTTATATTTTCAAATAAAACCTACTGAAATGGTTTTGATATTATTTAGATTTCAAATGGAGATTTTAATAAATCAAATCCTATTTGAATTAATAGCTAAGGACTATTTTATTTAATTATTAAATAGATCCTAAAAGAATAAAAGTATTATTTTATCTTGGACTTTGGTTTGTGTTGTTAAACAGAACTAAAAATTATACAAACTTTGGCAAAGGTTTGAATTTATTTGTTGTTTGAATTGGTTGATTGAAAATCAAAACAGAAAAATCAAATGGAAAAAGAAAAAGCAATCAGAATAAAAAAAGAATCAAACCTGACCCAACCCAATAGGCCCAAAGAGCCACCAAAATTCAACTAAACCCCCCACAAACGTTTTTCACCCACACTGCACCACGCACGCAGACAGTGGGCCCCATCTCCCTCTCTCTCTCCCTCACTGACAGGCAGGCCCCACGCCAGCGTGTCATCGTCTTCAATCTCGCGCCAGCCGTTCCCTGCCGTTGCTGCCGCGTTATTGCCGGCGTCAATACGCTTAATTGCCTGTGTTAACTCCTCCGGTGACCACGCACACTTAAGCGCACAACTCTCCTCTACCTTTCCCCTCACTCACCTCCTCTCCTCTCTCGCCTAGGTGGTAAATTCGAGCTCGAGCCCACTGCCCGACGAGCTCCTTCACACCCGCGAGGAGACTTCCCTCGCCCCTGCTTCACACGAGTTTCATCAGAGATTGTTGCATCTCCCGTGCCACTCGCCGCCTGCTGCGTGCGTAGCCTCGGCTTCGTCGACACCGAGCGTGCGCCGCCGTCTGCCATCGCTCCGACGAACTCCCCCGGTAAACTCCGTCCGCCCCATCACCTCTCGATCATGCTCACATGAATCCCACGGTCGCCCGCATCTTACCGTATCTTTGTTTTGCATTGGGGTGAACTACAGCGTCGCCCCATCGTCAACCAGAGCCGCCAGACGCCGTTGCAAACTCCGGCGAGGAATTGCCAGCAGCTCCGAGCGCCCCTCGCCAAGCCAGCGCCACCTTGAGCTTCACCTCGACCTCGCGAGCACGGTGAGCCCTCTCCCCCTCTCCCTCGCTTCCTGTATGACCAGCTCCGCCGCGAGCAAGCGTGCTCCACCGTCTGCCGCCGTGCAGCGCCGCCACTATTTGGTCGCATGGATCTGCACCGTTAGATTTCAATCTTACGCGTAGGAACAGATCACTTAACGAAGGGCTATCAGTCCATCTGCGCCGTATGATTTAAATGAAATCCAGCGGTCCAGAGAGCTCGATCCACCCAAAACGGTACCGACCAATAGGAAACAGCCACATGTACAGAGTTTTGTTTAAAAACAGAATTTGAATCTGATTGTTATGCAAACTTGTAAAATTCATAACTTTAATTCTACACGTCCAAATTTTGCAAATTTTATATCAATGGAATCAGTAGAACATGTACTTTGCAACCATGCGCTTTGTTTAATGTTTTGCTTCTGGAAAATTGGTTTTGCAGAAACATGTGTAGGCTTATTTTGAATATAAAAATTGTTCTAGATAAAATTTTAATGTGAAATCTTTGAAAAATGGATTTTTGTGAACCTACTGACCCTAGGAAACAACATATGGATTTAAAAATGTATTTTGTGAAGTTTAGGAATAGATACTTGAATTAACTCATTTCTAGTCAAATAAAAATATTGATTTTGATATGGAAATGATTTTTGAGTAAAACCTTTGGGAAATGTTTTGATTCAAACCTTCTGACCCTAAACACCAAGTTTTGTGAATTATCAACTTATTTGATGAACAATATAAAATTATTGCTTTGATAAAAGCATTTTCAACCACATAAAATATAGATTTGATTTAGAAATGGTCTATAGATAAAACCTTTTGCAAATGGTTTTACCACTTTAGAAAATGACCACTTTGAACTTTATAATGTTTAGAGCTTAGTAGAAACCACCTTTGCAAATAAAACTATCTTTTGCATGCTTGCATGCATGAATTTGTTTCTATTATTTATGTGTGATAAATTGTTTGAATATTGGTTGGAATGCTAGTTGAATCTATGTTTGCTTGATTGATTTGTAGTGAAGTTATAAGAGTGTGATATTAGCAAGATCAAGAAGTGAACCAACATTCTCTACTAAAAAGGCAAGTGACACTATCATCCAAGTCCTATTATTTTCATCATACTTAGTGGATTTTTGAAACATGCATGATAATGATTTCTATATTTTATGCTATGCTAAATCCTAATAGGATACCCTTATATATTCCTTAGTGGAAACATTGTAGTTGTAGTATGCTTAGCCCAGCTATATATTGGGATGGGATACATGTTATGAATTATATGAAGAGTTGAAAAGTTATAAGTTTTATATAATATAACAAGTACTCAATGAACCACCTGGGTGGACAAGGATAATCAAGGTTGGACAAGGTGGCAACAAAAGGAACCATGTTTATATGGCAATCTCTTTTTGTTGTGCACTAGAAGAAAACCACCCAGGGACTTAGAGATTGAACATGTTTCTCGTCAAGGCTTCCATGTACCACATGCTAAATGGGCTCTGGCTCAGTCAACTACATAGTGGAAGACCCATGCATTGGCATCTTCAGGTTAACTAGATTTGTGCTAGGAACTTGGAACCCTACATTGGTGCTGGATGACGAGCTAGCATTGTGTATTGGGAGGACTCCTATGGAAAGACTTTGTCACATTCTCAATCTGCCAAGACTCCATCTTGGTGAGTACTTATCCAGTGCCACCGTGGCATCAAGATGAGATTGTGTCATGTGGGTAAAGTGTACAACTTCTGCAGAAGATCAAATTCTAAGTACTTAGCCGTGTCCCCGGTTATGGACAATACTGAGCAACTAAGGCCTGAAGCTATGGAAGATCTCGACATTCCAATTTCTCAAAGTTAAAACTTGAGGGTGACAACAAGGGATTTTGAAGCACTTGGAGTTCTCCAAGAAGTTTAGAAAGATTTTGACAAAAGATCAAAACTATTTTGAAAAGATAGGACAAAACTATATTGCTTTCTGCAAAAGAGCCTGAACCCTACTTAGCCAAATATGCATGTATATGATAGAATCCACTTATTTCTACATAGTAGTGAAACTTGCCAATACAATTCAAATGTATTGACCCTTGTGGCTGCAACTTATTATGTTGCAGGTTTGTTTGATGTTAGTGAAGTTTATTGAATAGGGTTACAAGTCTACAACCAATATGACAGCCTGTGGCACTTTGAAGATGAAGGAACCCATGCTTATAGATATTATGCTGCAATGTAATGTGATAGCCAAATGAGCTATGTAAGATGTAATGAATTATTTTATTCCTGGTTATAAAGTTTTATTATGACCTTTGTATCTTGATATTACATCTTAACTGTGGATGCTAGCTATTGATCCAGGGACTAGCATTGTAAACACAGGGATCTCTACCTTATTAAAGGTTGGGAACCTTACAGATGGTATCAGAGCACTGTGTTTCCTGTAGGATTGTAACCCTAGGATTGGACAAACCCCTTAGAAAAATAGGAGTTGTTTTTGTTCCAAAAACTTATTTACAAACAATCTTGTAAACTCTTTCCTCAACCATTTTGGTTTTTATTCTACATCTCTCCTACTTCAAACTTGATGGACAAAACCTACCCCATGGCCAAAGACTTCACCATGAGCTAAGAACATCTTCAACTCTAATGACTTCAACATCATCAACTCTAATGACTTCAACATCTTCAACATTTTCACCAAGGACTTCAACCTTGGATATCACTAAGGACTACAAGTGAGAACCAAGAGACATTAGATTGCCCACCAAAGATATTGATATCAAGTTAGAGTATGAATCATATTGACCTATGAGGTATGATTATACTAAGTTATATATTTCAAGAAAACTTGTTGTTTTCTTCAACGAATGAGTTAAGCTCATAAGTTGTTAAGTGGATACTTGCTTGTTGATTGTTTGATTGTTTGATTGAACTTGGTTGTTTGAGTTGTGTGTTAGAACTTCTTAAAAACCTATCCACCAATACTTATCCCTATCAAACCAACAGATGCCTCCTCGTCGTGCCAACCCCAACCAAAACAACAACATTCCCCCTGAGATACAGCAGATGTTGGCGCTCGAGACCTGATTGATGCAGGAGATGACCACACTCATACAGAATCAGAACAACAACAACAATCAGAATAATCCTCCAGCACTTGACATGCTCACCAAGTTTCTGAAACTTAGGCCTGCAAGTTTCTCTGGAACAACTGATCTAATGGAAGCCAATGATTGGTTACGTTCAGTGAACAAAGACTTAGTGACTGTTGGCTGCACTGATGAAGAAAAAGTTAGGTTTGCAGCATTTCTGCTTGAAGGACCAGCATCAACATGGTGGGACAACTTTCAAATCACCACTCCCCTTGAAGATGTAACTTGGGCTATTTTTGAGGATGGATTCAGAACAACTCACATCTCACTTGGAGTGATGTACTTGAAGAAAAAGGAGTTTCACAATCTAAAACAACGTCACCTCAATGTGGCTGAGTACATTGAAGAATTCAACAATCTGGCACGCTATGCACCGGATGAAGTTGATACAGATGCTAAGAGAAAAGAAAAATTTCTTGAAGGACTTAATGATGAGTTGAACCTGCAACTAGCTGTTGCCTATGTCTCAACTTATCAATCACTCTGTGACAAAGCCACCATTTTGGAAAACAAGATGAATCAAGTTGAGAATAGAAAGAGGAAACATAAACTCAAGAATCACTCAGGATCATCAAAGAAGAAGCATTCATTCAAAAGGAGCAATGAAGATTCTGAACCACATCAGTATCACCACAATAGCAATGAAAGTGAAAATAATGGAAATGATACTGACAATGGAAATGATACTGACAATGGAAATGACCTTGGTCAGAACCAACAAGACACTTTCAGAAAGAAAGACATTAGCCAGTTGCAGTGCTATAACTGCAAGGAACTTGGACACTATGCATCAGACTGTCCTGAGAAGAAAAAGAATAAGGATGCTAGAAGAGCCAAAGGAAATGACTCCAATTTGACCCAGAAAGGACATGTGAACCACATTGATATGGATGGAAACTTTGAAGAGATAGAAGAAGTGGATGTCAGAAACTAGTTAACTCAGAAGAGTCAAATAAGGATTCCTTGTCTGGATATCAAGTGTTGAACCCATAGTCAAGTGAACCATCAATGTAACTGTAAGGTTCCCAACCTTTAATAAGGTAGAGATCCTTCCATCCTTCCATATGGTTCACTTGTGATCCTTCCATCCTTCTTGGTTGATCCTTCTTGCATGAGATCATGGTTTCCTTGGAAAAACTTTTGGTCACAATACTTCAAATGATAAAGGCTCCTTCTAACTTTTTGCATTCCCTCAGTCTCTAAATCTTGAGCAAGATTTCCTTGTCTTACTTGTAGTCCTTAGTGGTATCCAAGTTGGAAGTCCTTGGTGAATATGCTAAAGATGTTGAAGTCATTAGAGCTGAAGATGTTGAAGAAGTCTTTTGCACATAGTGTAGTCCTTGGTCATGGGTAGGTTTTCCATCAAGTTGAAGTAGAAGAGAAGTAGAGTTGAAACCAAAATGGTTGAGGAAAGAGTTTACAAGATTGTTTTGTAAATAAGTTTTTGGAACAAATATAACTCCTATTTTTCTAAGGGTTTTTGTCCAATCCTAGGGTTTACAAATCCTACAGGCAACACAATGCTCGATACCATCTAGGGGTCTCAACCTAATAAGGTAGATTCCTCCTGTTTACAATGCTAGTCCTGGATCAATATCTAGCATCCACAGTTAAGATGTAATATCAAGAAACAAAGGTCATAATATAACTTTATATCTAGGAATAACATAGTTTTATTACATCTTACATAGCTCATATGGCTATTACATTACATTGCAAATGAATAACTATAAGCATGGGGTCCTTCATCTTCAAAGTGCCATAGGCATGTTGGTTGTAGACTTTGTAATCCTAAACAATCAATCTTCACTAAAATCAGTCAAACCTGCAACATACAAGTTACAGCCACAAAGGGTCAATACATTTGAATTGTATTGGCAAGTGATACTATGGTAGTATAGTGGAATCTATCATCTATATGCATTTGGCTAAGTGGAGTTGAGGCTTGCATTGCTCAAAATAGATTTTTCTTAACATTTTGAAAATACTAAGTTTTTGCTTGACAAAATCGTTTTTCTCAATCAAAGATTTCAAGATCCTTGTACCAAGCCATCTCTCCATCAATGATTGAAGAATTCAAACAACCCTTGTTCAAACCACAAGTTTTTAATTTAGAAATTGGAATGATGAGATTCTTGATTGCTTCCATGTCTTGATGCTCAAATTGTCCTTTACCAGGGACATGGCTAAGTACTTAGATTTTACACTCTGCAGAGGTGGTGCACTTTCCCCACAAGACTTGGTTTCCCAAGACAAGATCTTTCAGAAGCCTTCCCTTAGACCAAAATGGACGCGCTCCAACCTATCAAACACTACCACCCACTGTCCATATGGCTAAGTTCTTGCAACCTATATGATCATGGCAGAGCCCATATTGCCAAGTGGTTGCACTTGAAGCTTCTCGACATTTGACATCTCAAATCTCTTTGTTCCTGGGTGGCCATCCACAAGTGAGATACACAAGGTCAACCATAAACATGGGCCTTGTGAACCACTCAACCAATCTCCACCAAGCAAGCCCATTCCACCCAGGGGATTCATTAACTTAGTTGTTTTATTAAACAAAGCCTAAGTCCTCAGACTTAGAATATTTTTCCATAGCGTGAATATATATTCCACCCATGTTTTCTATTAGCTAGGCTAAGCTTGGTAGTAGTAGGAATCTTAACTTAGGAAAATCCTACTAAGGAGTCATCTACTAGGTTTTCCTATAATAAGGTTTATACTTAGCAAAATCCATGCAAGTTTTACTTAGCAAAATCACTAATGCATAGTGAAAGTAATAGGACAAAAAGTATGAAGCATCACTTGCCTTTTTGGTAGGGAATGGTGGTTCACTCCTTGATCTTGCTAGTCTCACACTTCACTACAAATCAATCAAGCAAACACAAATTCAATTCACATTCCAAACCAAAGTCAAACAGACAATTCTTCACACACACAAAGTAATGGAATCTAAGTCATGCATGGGAGCATGCACAAGATAGTTTTTATTTTGCAAAGGGGTCTCTATGGGGTTTCTAAACTTTGTAAGATCCAAATTGGTCATTTACCAATGTGGCAAGGTCATTAGCAAGAGGGTTTTGTCCAAAAACTATCTTTAAATCCATTCATCATTTTATGTGGTGAAAAATGTTTTTATTAAGGCAAAACTCTTAAGTTGTTCACCAAATGAGTTGCTAATTTGCAAAACTTGGTGTTTTGGGTCAGTGGGTTTGATCAAACCATTTTCTTAAAGTTTTCTTTCCATAATTATTTTTATAACAAAAACCATTCTTTTTATTTGGCTAGAAAATGGCTAAGTCAAGTAATCCAACCTAAATCTATCCGAAATTATTTTTAACACCAAGGGTTGGTTACTAGGGTCAGTAAGGTCACAACAATCCAATTTGCAAAGGTTTTACTTCACAATTATTTTCAATAAATAAATTACATTTCTATCTGACTAGAAATGGTTTTAAATCAAAGAATCATTTCTTAATTTCTCCAAATACATTTTTGTGTCCACAAAGTGTTTCCTAGGGTCAGTAGGTTCAAATCAATCCAATTGCCAAAGATTTTAACTCTAAATTCAATTTAAAACAATTTTTACATTCTTAACAAGCATACAAATGTTTCTGCAATTTCAAACAAGCTAACAGCTACTATTTGCTAAACTAAGGGCATGGTTGGCTAGGGTTTGTTCTCCTGAATCCAATGATATAAAGTTTGCAAAATTTGGACGTGTGGTTTGAAAGTTACAATGGTTTGAAAATCATAACCTAATCAGATTTCAAATCTGTTTTTAAACCGAGCAGGTGACACGCGGCGTAATTCTACTGGTTGATACCGGTTCGGTCGGATTGACCTCTCTGGATCGTTGGATCTAAGTGGGATCGCACGGCACTGGTTGCTCGATACCCCTTCGCTCACTTTCTATCCTATCCATTGGATCAAGATCGGACGGTTGCTGCTGCCTGGCCAAGGACTGGCGGCGCTAGGTTGACGGCGAGCGGCGGAGCGGCCGGATGGTGGCGGCGCTGGCGAGGCAGGAAGCGAGAAAGGGAGGAAGTAAGCTCACCGCGTTCGTGGCGTCGCGCTGATTCTCAACGCGTGGCTTGTCCGTCGAGGGGCGCTCAGGGGCAGTTGGGATTGCTCGCCGGAGACGAGCTGAGCCTCGGGTGGTCCTGGAGGTCGTCGCAGGCGAGGATAAGGAGCGTCCTAGGACAAACGAATAGCACCATTAGGTCCGCGAGAGAATGGCGGTCATCATCGTATCCACTAGGAAGAGAAGGGTGGTCGGATTTTTACCGAGGAGACGTCGTCGGAGAACGGCAGCAGACGACGCTGGCCAGTTCCTTGTCGGCGTTCTAGAGCACGCAGCGGATATGGGGATGGTTCGGAGATACGTGGGAGATGGGGAGTCTCCAGGGTGTTCGGAGGCACGGGGCGGTGTTGAGTCGCCGGAATCGGCACCGGAGTGTCGTCGGGACAGAGCCGCTCAGGGAGAAATTGTGGCGGCCTGGGGGCGTGTCGAGGAGGGGCGTCTGGGGAAACGGAAGAGGGGAGGCTGGCGCTTTAAGGTGCACGATCACTACGAGTAAAGATTGTCGCGTTAGGGCGTAATCAAGCCGAGAAATTAAGTCTGCAACGGCGAGGAGAGGGGGAAGAACCAGTCGCGGGGTGGGGAAGGAGAACAGTGGAAAGGGGTCCACTGGTCAGTGGGAAAAGAAACGAGGGGGGAGGTCCACCGGTCATTGTCTGTGTGGATTAGTTTTCGAGTGAGAAAAGAATGCTTCGGGGGAAAAGAGAGGTGGGCTGCTGCTGGGTTAGTTGGGCCGTTGGTGGTTTATTTTTTTTTTTTCTGTCTGAATTCTTTTTCCTTTTCTATTTCTATTTTCTGATTTGTTATTTCAAACAATTCTCAAGCATTCAAAACAATTCAAATCTTCACCAAACATTGTAACTAAGAATTTGGTTCTTTTTAGTAACCTAAACCAAAATCCTAAATAAAATAAATAATACTTTAATCTTTTTAGGTTCCATTTATTAATTAAATAAAACGGACCATGGTTTATTAATAAAATAGGGTTTGGTTTAATTAATAAAATCTCCATTTTAAATCCAAATATTTTCAAAACCAAATCAGTAGGTTTTATTTGGAAATAAGGAATACTTGGAAACTTGTTTAAAATAAAATAACTTTTTATTTTAGGGTCCAATAATAATTAAATAAAATGGGCCTTAGTAAATAACTCAAATAGGATTTGTTTATTTAAATCTTTTATTTTGGAATCTAAAATTGTACCAAAGTCATTCAGTAGGTTTTATTTGAGAATACAAAGTACTTGGAAAACTTATTTAAATTAAACAAATAAGTTTTGATGGTTTATAAATGATAGAACCTTTATTAATAAAACTTGGATATTAAATCCTTATTAATTTATTTTAAATAAACCTTTGCTAATTTTATTTAGAATAAAATGTTTTAATTCCAAAGCTTGGCCAAGTTTTAATTTGGCTTTATAAAATAATCTTTATTTATAAATCCATCTTTTCTTTTGAATACCAAATCTTTTATTAAGAGATCCAAAATAGTATTTTAAATATTTTTATTTTCCTTTAATAAAAGTTTATCTTTTTAAATCTCTTTAGGATTTATTTGATTCAAATTGGTTTGTGGTTCCATTTGAATTCAAAAAGTTTCTTCTGGTCCTGAAAATCAAACAAAGTTTTATTTTATTCATTCATTTTTCACATTACAAGATTTGGAAAATCTTGGGATGTGACAGGCTACCACCCTTAAAATAAATCTCGTCCCGAGATTTGGGGAGGCTAGGGGTTACAAGCAGGTTCAAAACAACTAGGGTACTACCACCCTTAAAAATTTTCAAAAAAAATTACATATTGTCCTTCTGGGATTCTGGGAAAAATTTCTCTAAGCAAACAGTTGCATTTATGTCCTTAATTTCCATGCTTGACTCATGGGCCAAGGTTGAGATCCTTCATAGACTTGTTTAACTTGTTCTCCATCCTTTCTGGACAATTGTTTGCATAGTGGCCTAGTTCCTTGCATTTGAAACATGTGACAAGGCTGAGATCCCTCATAGGCTAGTTTATCTTATGCTTCATCTTTTCTGGACAGTAGTTTGCATAATGTCCTAACTCTTTGCAGTGTTTGCACATCACTTGGCCGATATCTTTCTTTTCCTTTGGTATCATTGCCTTTTGTTTGTTTCTTTGGTTCTTCTTCTTTTCTGGGCATTCGCTGGCATAGTGTCCCATCTCTTTGCAATTGTAACACTGCAATTGGCTTATGTCTTTCTTCTTCTTGTTGGGTATCTCCAAAGCTAGGAGTTCTTCTAGTTCATGTTATTCATAGGTGGGAGATCTTTCTCTCTTCTTGGGGCATTGATCTTCATGCTCCTTGGATGCATGATCCTTGTATCTAAAAACATTGCTAGCTTGGGTTCCTTCTAGAATAACATCTTTGTCATCCTTGTTGTCATTAGCTCTTTGGGAAAAGTTTTCTCCCATGTTGATCATTTGAGTAACCAATCCTTGCAACATTTGGGATTGAAGTTTCAAAATCCTTTGTATGGCTGGGTCTAGTCCATTGTTGTTGGCTAAAAGCTGAGTTGTCTCTTGGCTCAACTGGTTTTGGGTTGCTATAAGTTCTCTCATGTTGTCTTCTTGGTTGGTGTTGGTGTCTCTTGGAGTAGTCATCTGTTTGGGTTGGATTGGGATTAGAATAGGCAAAATATTTCTAAGGAATTATTTCTAATCACACACATCACAATTCACACAAACAATGTGCATGCAATCACAAGCAAACACTCCACTCAAACAACAAGTTTCAAGCACATTTTTAGGCAACAAAATATTTTTGTTACACCACATAAGTTGGTGTATTTGACTTAACTAAAATATGGTGGTCCATCTATATGGTTCACTTGTGATCCTTCCATCCTTCTTGGTTGATCCTTCTTGCATGAGATCATGGTTTCCTTGGAAAAACTTTTGGTCACAATACTTCAAATGATAAAGGCTCCTTCTAACTTTTTGCATTCCTCAGTCTCTAAATCTTGAGCAAGATTTCCTTGTCTTACTTGTAGTCCTTAGTGGTATCCAAGTTGGAAGTCCTTGGTGAATATGCTAAAGATGTTGAAGTCATTAGAGCTGAAGATGTTGAAGAAGTCTTTTGCACATAGTGTAGTCCTTGGTCATGGGTAGGTTTTCCATCAAGTTGAAGTAGAAGAGAAGTAGAGTTGAAACCAAAATGGTTGAGGAAAGAGTTTACAAGATTGTTTTGTAAATAAGTTTTTGGAACAAATATAACTCCTATTTTTCTAAGGGTTTTTGTCCAATCCTAGGGTTTACAAATCCTACAGGCAACACAATGCTCTGATACCATCTGTAGGGGTCTCAACCTAATAAGGTAGATTCCTCCTGTGTTTACAATGCTAGTCCCTGGATCAATAGCTAGCATCCACAGTTAAGATGTAATATCAAGAAACAAAGGTCATAATATAACTTTATATCTAGGAATAACATAGTTTTATTACATCTTACATAGCTCATATGGCTATTACATTACATTGCAGCGGAATAACTATAAGCATGGGGTCCTTCATCTTCAAAGTGCCATAGGCAGATGTTGGTTGTAGACTTTGTAATCCTAATCAATCAATCTTCACTAAAATCAATCAAACCTGCAACATACAAGTTACAGCCACAAAGGTCAATACATTTGAATTGTATTGGCAAGTGATACTATGGTAGTATAGTGGAATCTATCATCTATATGCATTTGGCTAAGTGGAGTTGAGGCTTGCATTGCTCAAAATAGATTTTTTTCTTATCATTTTGAAAATACTAAGTTTTTGCTTGACAAAATCATTTTTCTCAATCAAAGATTTCAAGATCCTTGTACCAAGCCATCTCTCCATCAATGATTGAAGAATTCAAACAACCCTTGTTCAAACCACAAGATTTTAATTTAGAAATTGGAATGATGAGATTCTTGATTGCTTCCATGTCTTGATGCTCAACTTGTCCTTTACCAGGGACATGGCTAAGTACTTAGGTTTTTACACTCTGCAGAGGTGGTGCACTTTCCCCACAAGACTTGGTTTCCCAAGACAAGATCTTTCAGAAGCCTTCCCTTAGACCAAAATGGACGCGCTCCAACCTATCAAACACTACCACCCATTGTCCATATGGCTAAGTTCTTGCAACCTATATGATCATGGCAGAGCCCATATTGCCAAGTGGTTGCACTTGAAGCTTCTCGACATTTGACATCTCAAATCTCTTTGTTCCTGGGTGGCCATCCACAAGTGAGATACACAAGGTCAACCATAAACATGGGCCTTGTGAACCACTCAACCAATCTCCACCAAGCAAGCCCATTCCACCCAGGGGATTCATTAACTTAGTTGTTTTATTAAACAAAACCTAAGTCCTCAGACTTAGAATATTTTTCCATAGTGTGAATATATATTCCACCCATGTTTTCTATTAGCTAGGCTAAGCTTGGTAGTAGTAGGAATCTTAACTTAGGAAAATACTACTAAGTATTCATCTACTAGGTTTTCCTATAATAAGGTTTATACTTAGCAAAATCCATGCAAGTTTTACTTAGCAAAATCACTAATGCATAGTGAAAGTAATAGGACAAAAGGTATGAAGCATCAATTGCCTTTTTGGTAGGGAATGGTGGTTCACTCCTTGATCTTGCTAGTCTCACACTTCACTACAAATCAATCAAGCAAACACAAATTCAATTCACATTTCAAACCAAAGTCAAACAGACAATTCTTCACACACACAAAGTAATGGAATCTAAGTCAAGCATGGGAGCATGCACAAGATAGTTTTTATTTTGCAAAGGGGTCTCTATGGGGTTTCTAAACTTTGTAAGATCCAAATTGGTCATTTACCAATGTGGCAAGGTCATTAGCAAGAGGGTTTTGTCCAAAAACTATCTTTAAATCCATTCATCATTTTATGTGGTGAAAAATGTTTTTATTAAGGCAAAACTCTTAAGTTGTTCACCAAATGAGTTGCTAATTTGCAAAACTTGGTGTTTTGGGTCAGTGGGTTTGATCAAACCATTTTCTTAAAGTTTTCTTTCCATAATTATTTTTATAACAAAAACCATTCTTTTTATTTGGCTAGAAAATGGCTAAGTCAAGTAATCCAACCTAAATCTATCCGAAATTATTTTTAACACCAAGGGTTGGTTCCTAGGGTCAGTAAGGTCACAACAATCCAATTTTCAAAGGTTTTACTTCACAATTATTTTCAATAAATAAATTAGATTTCTATTTGACTAGAAATGGTTTTAAATCAAAGAATCATTTCTTAATTTCTCCAAATACATTTTTGTGTCCACAAAGTGTTTCCTAGGGTCAGTAGGTTCAAATCAATCCAGTTGCCAAAGATTTTAACTCTAAATTCAATTTAAAACAATTTTTACATTCTTAACAAGCATACAAATGTTTCTGCAATTTCAAACAAGCTAACAGCTACTATTTGCTAAACTAAGGGCATGGTTGGCTAGGGTTTGTTCTCCTGAATCCAATGATATAAAGTTTGCAAAATTTGGACGTGTGGTTTGAAAGTTACAATGGTTTGAAAATCATAACCTAATCAGATTTCAAATCTGTTTTTAAACTGAGCAGGTGACACGCGGCGTAATTCTACTGGTTGATACCGGTTCGGTCGGATTGACCTCTCTGGATCGTTGGATCTAAGTGGGATCGCACGGCACTGGTTGCTCGATACCCCTTCGCTCACTTTCTATCCTATCCATTGGATCAAGATCGGACGTTCTTGCTGCCCTGCCAAGGACCGGGGCGCTTAGGTCGACGGGCGGCGGATGGCGGCGGATGGCAGGAAGCGAGAAAGGGAGGAAGTAAGCTCACCGCGTTCGTGGCGTCGCGCTGATTCTCAACGCGTGGCTTGTCCGTCGAGGGGCGCTCAGGGGCAGTTGGGATTGCTCGCCGGAGACGAGCTGAGCCTCGGGTGGTCCTGGAGGTCGTCGCAGGCGAGGATAAGGAGCGTCCTAGGACAAACTAATAGCACCATTAGGTCCGCGAGAGAATGGCGGTCATCATCGTATCCACTAGGAAGAGAAGGGTGGTCGGATTTTTACCGAGGAGACGTCGTCGGAGAACGGCAGCAGACGGCGACGCTTAGTCGTGTTCCTTGTCGGCGTTCTAGAGCACGCGCGGATATGGGGATGGTTCTGGGAGATACGTAGGGAGATGGGGAGTCTCCTGGGGTGTTCAGGGAGGCACGGGGCGGTGTTGAGTCGCCGGAATCGGCACCGGAGTGTCGTCGGGACAGAGCCAGGAGAAATTGTGGCGGCTGGGTGAGGAGGGGCGTGGGGAAACGGAAGAGGGAGGCTGGCGCTTTAAGGTGCACGATCACGCGAGTAAAGATTGTCGTTAAGGCGTAATCAAGCCGAGAAATTAAGTCTGCAACGGCAGGAGAGGGAAGAACCAAATGCGGGGTGGAAGGAGAACAAAGGAGGGTCCAAGGTCTGGGAAAAGAAACGAGGGGGAGGTCCACCGTCATTGTCTATGTGGGTTAGTTTTCGTGAGAAAAGAATGCTTGGGAAAGAGAGGTGGGCTGCTTTGGTTAGTTGGGCCAGTTTCTATTTTTTTTTTTCTCTCAATTTTTTCCTTTTCTATTTCTATTTTCTGATTTGTTATTTCAAACAATTCTCAAGCATTCAAAACAATTCAAATCTTCACCAAACATTGTAACTAAGAATTTGGTTCTGTTTAGTAACCTGAACCAAAATCCTAAATAAAATAAATAATACTTTAATCTTTTTAGGTTCCATTTATTAATTAAATAAAATGGACCATGGTTTATTAATAAAATAGGGTTTGGTTTAATTAATAAAATCTCCATTTTAAATCCAAATATTTTCAAAACCAAATCAGTAGGTTTTATTTGGAAATAAGGAATACTTGGAAACTTGTTTAAAATAAAATAACTTTTTATTTTAGGGTCCAATAATAATTAAATAAATGGGCCTTAGTAAATAACTCAAATAGGATTTGTTTATTTAAATCTTTTATTTTGGAATCTAAAATTGTACCAAAGTCATTCAGTAGGTTTTATTTGAGAATACAAAGTACTTGGAAAACTTATTTAAATTAAACAAATAAGTTTTGATGGTTTATAAATGATAGAACCTTTATTAATAAAACTTGGATATTAAATCCTTATTAATTTATTTTAAATAAACCTTTGCTAATTTTATTTAGAATAAAATGTTTTAATTCCAAAGCTTGGCCAAGTTTTAATTTGGCTTTATAAAATAATCTTTATTTATAAATCCATCTTTTCTTTTGAATACCAAATCTTTTATTAAGAGATCCAAAATAGTATTTTAAATATTTTTATTTTCCTTTAATAAAAGTTTATCTTTTTAAATCTCTTTAGGATTTATTTGATTCAAATTGGTTTGTGGTTCCATTTGAATTCAAAAAGTTTCTTCTGGTCCTGAAAATCAAACAAAGTTTTATTTTATTCATTCATTTTTCACATTACAAGATTTGGAAAATCTTGGGATGTGACAGGCTACCACCCTTAAAATAAATATCGTCCCGAGATTTGGGGAGGCTAGGGGTTACAAGCAGGTTCAAAACAACTAGGGTACTACCACCCTTAAAAATTTTCAAACAAAAATTACATATTGTCCTTCTGGGATTCTGGGAAAAATTTCTACAAACAAATGCATTTATGTCCTTAATTTCCATGCTTGACTCATGGGCCAAGGTTGAGATCCTTCATAGACTTGTTTAACTTGTTCTCCATCCTTTCTGGACAATTGTTTGCATAGTGGCCTAGTTCCTTGCATTTGAAACATGTGACAAGGCTGAGATCCCTCATAGGCTGGTTTATCTTATGCTTCATCTTTTCGATAAGAGTTTGCATAATGTCCTAACTCTTTTGATGTTTGCACATCACTTGGCTGATATCTTTCTTTTCCTTTGGTATCATTGCCTTTTGTTTGTTTCTTTGGTTCTTCTTCTTTTCTGGGCATTCGCTGGCATAGTGTCCCATCTCTTTGCAATTGTAACACTGCAATTGGCTTATGTCTTTCTTCTTCTTGTTGGGTCTCTCCAAAGCTAGGAGTTCTTCTAGTTCATGTTATTCATAGGTGGGAGATCTTTCTCTCTTCTTGGGGCATTGATCTTCATGCTCCTTGGATGCATGATCCTTGTATCTAAAAACATTGCTAGCTTGGGTTCCTTCTAGAATAACATCTTTGTCATCCTTGTTGTCATTAGCTCTTTGGGAAAATTTTTCTCCCATGTTGATCATTTGAGTAACCAATCCTTGCAACATTTGGGATTGAAGTTTCAAAATCCTTTGTATGGCTGGGTCTAGTCCATTGTTGTTGGCTAAAAGCTGAGTTGTCTCTTGGCTCAACTGGTTTTGGGTTGCTATAAGTTCTCTCATGTTGTCTTCTTGGTTGGTGTTGGTGTCTCTTGGAGTAGTCATCTGTTTGGGTTGGATTGGGATTAGAATAGGCAAAATATTTCTAAGGAATTATTTCTAATCACACACATCACAATTCACACAAACAATGTGCATGCAATCACAAGCAAACACTCCACTCAAACAACAAGTTTCAAGCACATTTTTAGGCAACAAAATATTTTTGTTACACCACATAAGTTGGTGTATTTGACTTAACTAAAATATGGTGGTCCATCTATATGGTTCACTTGTGATCCTTCCATCCTTCTTGGTTGATCCTTCTTGCATGAGATCATGGTTTCCTTGGAAAAACTTTTGGTCACAATACTTCAAATGATAAAGGCTCCTTCTAACTTTTTGCATTCCCTCAGTCTCTAAATCTTGAGCAAGATTTCCTTGTCTTACTTGTAGTCCTTAGTGGTATCCAAGTTGGAAGTCCTTGGTGAATATGCTAAAGATGTTGAAGTCATTAGAGCTGAAGATGTTGAAGAAGTCTTTTGCACATAGTGTAGTCCTTGTTCATGGGTAGGTTTTCCATCAAGTTGAAGTAGAAGAGAAGTAGAGTTGAAACCAAAATGGTTGAGGAAAGAGTTTACAATATTGTTTTGTAAATAAGTTTTTGGAACAAATACAACTCCTATTTTTCTAAGGGTTTTTGTCCAATCCTAGGGTTTACAAATCCTACAGGCAACACAATGCTCTGATACCATCTGTAGGGGTCTCAACCTAATAAGGTAGATTCCACCTGTGTTTACAATGCTAGTCCCTGGATCAATAGCTAGCATCCACAGTTAAGATGTAATATCAAGAAACAAAGGTCATAATATAACTTTATATCTAGGAATAACATAGTTTTATTACATCTTACATAGCTCATATGGCTATTACATTACATTGCAGCGGAATAACTATAAGCATGGGGTCCTTCATCTTCAAAGTGCCATAGGCAGATGTTGGTTGTAGACTTTGTAATCCTAATCAATCAATCTTCACTAAAATCAATCAAACCTGCAACATACAAGTTACAGCCACAAAGGTAAATACATTTGAATTGTATTGGCAAGTGATACTATGGTAGTATAGTGGAATCTATCATCTATATGCATTTGGCTAAGTGGAGTTGAGGCTTGCATTGCTCAAAATAGATTTTTTTCTTAACATTTTGAAAATACTAAGTTTTTGCTTGACAAAATCATTTTTCTCAATCAAAGATTTCAAGATCCTTGTACCAAGCCATCTCTCCATCAATGATTGAAGAATTCAAACAACCCTTGTTCAAACCACAAGATTTTAATTTAGAAATTGGAATGATGAGATTCTTGATTGCTTCCATGTCTTGATGCTCAAATTGTCCTTTACCAGGGACATGGCTAAGTACTTAGGTTTTACACTCTGAGGTGGTGCACTTTCCCACAAGACTTGGTTTCCCAAGACAAGATCTTTGAAGCCTTCCCTTAGACCAAAATGGACGCGCTCCAACCTATCAAACACTACCACCCACTGTCCATATGGCTAAGTTCTTGCAACCTATATGATCATGGCAGAGCCCATATTGCCAAGTGGTTGCACTTGAAGCTTCTCGACATTTGACATCTCAAATCTCTTTGTTCCTGGGTGGCCATCCACAAGTGAGATACACAAGGTCAACCATAAACATGGGCCTTGTGAACCACTCAACCAATCTCCACCAAGCAAGCCCATTCCACCCAGGGGATTCATTAACTTAGTTGTTTTATTAAACAAAACCTAAGTCCTCAGACTTAGAATATTTTTCCATAGTGTGAATATATATTCCACCCATGTTTTCTATTAGCTAGGCTAAGCTTGGTAGTAGTAGGAATCTTAACTTAGGAAAATCCTACTAAGGATTCATCTACTAGGTTTTCCTATAATAAGGTTTATACTTAGCAAAATCCATGCAAGTTTTACTTAGCAAAACCACTAATGCATAGTGAAAGTAATAGGACAAAAAGTATGAAGCATCACTTGCCTTTTTGGTAGGGAATGGTGGTTCACTCCTTGATCTTGCTAGTCTCACACTTCACTACAAATCAATCAAGCAAACACAAATTCAATTCACATTCCAAATCAAAGTCAAATGCATAATTCTTCACACACACAAAGTAATGGAATCTAAGTCATGCATGGGAGCATGCACAAGATAGTTTTTATTTTGCAAAGGGGTCTCTATGGGGTTTCTAAACTTTTTAAGATCCAAATTGGTCATTTACCAATGTGGCAAGGTCATTAGCAAGAGGGTTTTGTCCAAAAACTATCTTTAAATCCATTCATCATTTTATGTGGTGAAAAATGTTTTTATTAAGGCAAAACTCTTAAGTTGTTCACCAAATGAGTTGCTAATTTGCAAAACTTGGTGTTTTGGGTCAGTGGGTTTGATCAAACCATTTTCTTAAAGTTTTCTTTCCATAATTATTTTTATAACAAAAACCATTCTTTTTATTTGGCTAGAAAATGGCTAAGTCAAGTAATCCAACCTAAATCTATCCGAAATTATTTTTAACACCAAGGGTTGGTTCCTAGGGTCAGTAAGGTCACAACAATCCAATTTGAAAAGGTTTTACTTCACAATTATTTTCAATAAATAAATTACATTTCTATTTGACTAGAAATGGTTTTAAATCAAAGAATCATTTCTTAATTTCTCCAAATACATTTTTGTGTCCACAAAGTGTTTCCTAGGGTCAGTAGGTTCAAATCAATCCAATTGCCAAAGATTTTAACTCTAAATTCAATTTAAAACAATTTTTACATTCTTAACAAGCATACAAATTTTTCTGCAATTTCAAACAAGCTAACAGCTACTATTTGCTAAACTAAGGGCATGGTTGGCTAGGGTTTGTTCTCCTGAATCCAATGATATAAAGTTTGCAAAATTTGGACGTGTGGTTTGAAAGTTACAATGGTTTGAAAATCATAACCTAATCAGATTTCAAATCTGTTTTTAAACTGAGCAGGTGACACGCGTAATTCTCTTGGTTGATACCGGTTCGTCGGATTGACCTCTCTGGATCGTTGGATCTAAGTGGGATCGCATGGCACTGGTTGCTCGATACCCCTTCGCTCACTTTCTATCCTATCCATTGGATCAAGATCGGACGATTCTTGCCGCTGCCAAGGCTGGCGCTAGGTTGACGGCGAAAGCGGGCGGCGGCGGATGGCATGGCAAGGAAGGAAGCGAGAAAGGGAAGTAAGCTCACTGCGTTCGTGGCGTCGCGCTGATTCTCAACGCGTGGCTTGTCCGTCGAGGGGCGCTCAGGGGCAGTTGGGATTGCTCGCCGGAGACGAGCTGAGCCTCGGGTGGTCCTGGAGGTCGTCGCAGGCGAGGATAAGGAGCATCCTAGGACAAACGAATAGCACCATTAGGTCCGCGAGAGAATGGCGGTCATCATCGTATCCACTAGGAAGAGAAGGGTGGTTGGATTTTTACCGAGGAGACGTCGTCGGAGAACGGCAGCAGACGGCGGTGCTCAGTCGTGTTCCTTGTCGGCGTTCTAGAGCACGCGCGGATATGGGGATGGTTCTGGGAGATACGTAGGGAGATGGGGAGTCTCCTGGGGTGTTCAGGGAGGCACGGGGCGGTGTTGAGTCGCCGGAATCGGCACCGGAGTGTCGTCGGGACAGAGCCGCTCAGGGAGAAATTGTGGCGGCCTGGGGGCGTGTCGAGGAGGGGCGTCTGGGGAAACGGAAGAGGGGAGGCTGGCGCTTTAAGGTGCACGATCACTGCGAGTAAAGATTGTCGCGTTAAGGCGTAATCAAGCCGAGAAATTAAGTCTGCAACGGCGAGGAGAGGGGGAAGAACCAGTCGCGGGGTGGGGAAGGAGAACAGTGGAAAGGGGTCCACTGGTCAGTGGGAAAAGAAACGAGGGGGGAGGTCCACCGGTCATTGTCTGTGTGGGTTAGTTTTCGAGTGAGAAAAGAATGCTTCGGGGGAAAAGAGAGGTGGGCTGCTGCTGGGTTAGTTGGGCCAGATTGGTGGGCTGTTCTATTTTTTTTTCTGTCTGAATTCTTTTTCCTTTTCTATTTCTATTTTCTGATTTGTTATTTCAAACAATTCTCAAGCATTCAAAACAATTCAAATCTTCACCAAACATTGTAACTAAGAATTTGGTTCTGTTTAGTAACCTGAACCAAAATCCTAAATAAAATAAATAATACTTTAATCTTTTTAGGTTCCATTTATTAATTAAATAAAACGGACCATGGTTTATTAATAAAATAGGGTTTGGTTTAATTAATAAAATCTCCATTTTAAATCCAAATATTTTCAAAACCAAATCAGTAGGTTTTATTTGGAAATAAGGAATACTTGGAAACTTGTTTAAAATAAAATAACTTTTTATTTTAGGGTCCAATAATAATTAAATAAAATGGGCCTTAGTAAATAACTCAAATAGGATTTGTTTATTTAAATCTTTTATTTTGGAATCTAAAATTGTACCAAAGTCATTCAGTAGGTTTTATTTGAGAATACAAAGTACTTGGAAAACTTATTTAAATTAAACAAATAAGTTTTGATGGTTTATAAATGATAGAACCTTTATTAATAAAACTTGGATATTAAATCCTTATTAATTTATTTTAAATAAACCTTTGCTAATTTTATTTAGAATAAAATGTTTTAATTCCAAAGCTTGGCCAAGTTTTAATTTGGCTTTATAAAATAATCTTTATTTATAAATCCACCTTTTCTTTTGAATACCAAATCTTTTATTAAGAGATCCAAAATAGTATTTTAAATATTTTTATTTTCCATTAATAAAAGTTTATCTTTTTAAATCTCTTTAGGATTTATTTGATTCAAATTGGTTTGTGGTTCCATTTGAATTCAAAAAGTTTCTTCTGGTCCTAAAAATCAAACAAAGTTTTATTTTATTCATTCATTTTTCACATTACAAGATTTCGAAAATCTAGGGATGTGACATATTGGCAAGTGATACTATGGTAGTATAGTGGAGTCTATCATCTATATGCATTTGGCTAAGTGGAGTTGAGGCTTGCTTATCATTTGAAAATACTAAGTTTTTGCTTTGACAAAAAATCATTCCCAAGGCATCTCCCAATCAAAGATTGAAGATCCTTTTAACGCTTGTTCAACCACAAGTATTTAACTTAGAAATTTGGATGATGAGATTCTTGATAGCTTCCAAGTCTTGATGATCAAATTGTCCTTTACCATGGACATGGCTAAGTACTTAGATTTTACACTCTGTAGAGGTGGTGCACTTTCCCCACAAGACTTGGTTTCACCAAGACAAGATCTTTCAGAAGCCTTTCCTTAGACCAAATGGACGTGTTCCATCCTATCATCCCACTACCACCAACTGTCCAAATGGCTAAGTTCTAGCAACCTATATGATCCAGGCAGAGCCCATAATGCCAAGTGGTCGCACTTGAAGCTTCTCAACATTTGACATCTCAAATCTCTTTGTTCCTGGGTGGCCATCCACAAGTGAGATACACAAGGTAAACCATAAACATGGGCCTTGTGAACCACTCAACACAAACCTTTCCTTCCATTCCACCCAGGTGATTCATTCACTTAGTTGTTTTATTAACAAAACACAAGTCCTCAGACTTAGAAATTTTTCCATAGTATGAATATATATTCCACCCTTGTTTTCTATTAGCTAATCTAAGCTTGATAGTAGTAGGAATCTTAACTTAGGAAATTCTACTAAGGTTTCATCTACTAGGATTTCCCATAGCATGGTTTATACTTAGCAAAAATTCCATGCAAGTTTTACTAAGAAAAATCACTAATGCATAGTGAAAGTAATGGGACAAAAGCATGAATCATCACTTGCCTTTTTGGTAGAGCATAATTTCACTCCTTGTCCTTGCTACAATCACACTCTTCAAGTCACTACAATTCAATAAGCAAGGCACAATCTCAATCTACCAATCAAGCAAAACATCACATAAAATCATATAAGCAAGATAATGCATGCAAGCATGCCAAGGATTGTTTTATTTGAAAAAGTGGTTCCTAATGGGTCATAAACATTTGAAAACACCTAATGGTCATTTTATAAAGTGGCAAAGTCATTTGTAAAAAGGTTTCAATTTATAAACCCTTTTAAAACAAGGTATCATTTTATGTGGTGTAAAATGTTTTAGTAAGGCATTAATCTATAGGATTCACAAAATATGTTTTCAAATCATAAAACTTTGTGTCTAGTGTCAGAGAGTTTAAAACAAAACATTTCCCAAAGGTTTTCCTTCAAAACCATTTTTAATAAATAAACCATATTTTTATTTGACTAGAATTGGTTTAAATCAAGGATTCATTCTTTTGTTTCTCCAAACACATTTTTGAAACCACCAAGTGATTCCTATGGCCAGTAGGTTCAAAACACACCATTTTCCAAAGATTTTATCCTCAAAATCATTGTAGAATAATTTTCACATCCTAAACAAGCATACATATGTTTTTGCAAAAACAAACATTTTACCAGAAGCCTTTTACTAAACAAAGTTCATGGTTGGCTAGGGCTTGCTTTTCTGGATGCATTGATATAAAATTTGCAAATTTTGGACGTGTGGAACTAAAGTTATGGATTGTACAAATTCACATATCTAATAGATTCAAATCCGTTTTAAAACAAATCACAGCGACATGTGTCCTATTCCTATTCGCAGATACCGCTTCGCTCGGATCACACTCTCTGGTGCGTTGGATCTAAGTGAGACTGAACGGTGCAGATTAGTACGTACCTCTTCGCTTAAGTTGTTCTGTCTACGCCACAGGATGAGGATCCAACGGCCCACGTGCGTTTGACCAAAGGTTGGCGGCGCAGCGACGGTGGCTAGCAGTGGCGCGGTCAGATGGTGGCGGTGCTGGTGAAGCAGGAAGTGAGAGAGGATGAGGATATGCTCACAGTGTTCGCGGCGTCATGGGGAAGCTCAAGGCGGTTGTCTTTGATGAAGGGGCGCACAGAGTCGGCCGGAATTCCTCGCCGTAGTTCTCGGCGTCATCGGACACGCACGGGTTCCGTTGGTGGCGACGTTACTGAGCGCGAGAGAGCAAGCTAACAACACCGTTAGATGCACAGAAGAGTGGGAAGTATCGGAGCATCAAAGAGAGAGGGCGGCGCGGGTTGATATTACCAGTAGAGTTCGTCGGAGTTGGGCATGACAGTGGAGCTCGGTCAAGTAGTTCACGACGATGGGGCAGCGAGCGGCCGAGGCCACCGGGAGATCTGAGGTGCAGGGAACTCGCTTGTGTGGTCAAGAGGGCGAGGTGCGGTGGAGAATGTCCGGAATCGACGGAAGTGCTCGCCGGAGACTGTGGTGGTTCGGAGAAGGTTCCGAGCAGCCTGGTGGCCGAGAGAGCCGGGCGAGAGAGGGGAAATGGAGAGGAGGAACGGGCGTTTAAACGAGTGTAGTCAGGGGGCGTTGATCATGCGGCACTGAAGCGAATTGATGACGCGAATCAATCAGCAGTAACGGGAGGAAGAACAGGTCGTGTGGGGAAGAAGCTGACGTGGTCGTGGGGTCGTCTTGTCAGCGATAGCGGGGAAAGGGGAGTTGGGTCCACCGGTCGGCGTCTCTGCGGGTCTGTAAGCAGGTGCGAAACGTTTTTATTTGGGAGAGAGAGGAGCTGGGCTAACTGGGCCAGGTGCGCTTAGCTGGGCTGGGTCGTCTCTTTCATATTTTTTTTGTTCAGATACTTTTTCCTTTTTCCAATTCTTTTTCTGTTTTGAAATTCAAACAACAATTCAAACACTGAAATCAATCAAACTTCCACCACACTTTGCATTTGAGTTTGGTTCTGTTTAACAACACAAAACCAAAGTCCAAAATAAAATAATAATTTTATTCTTTTTAAGATCTATTTAATAATTAAATAAAATAGATCTTAATCATTAAAATAGGATTTGTTTTATTTAAAATCTCCTTTTGAAATCTAAATATTATCAAAACCAAATCAGTAGGTTTTATTTGAAAATAAAATACTTGGAAAACTTGTTTAAAATAAAATAACAAGTTTTAATGTTTAAAAATGGTAAAACCTTTATTTTAATAAAATTGGTTTATTAATAAACCCTCATTATTTTATTTAAATAAACCTTTACTCTTTTAATCAAAACAAAACATTTTATTTCAAAAGCTTGGCCAAGGTTTAATTTGGCTCTATAAAATAATCTTTATTTATATTTCTACCTTTTCATTTGAAAACTAAATCTTTTATTAAAAGATCCAAAAAATAGTAATTCCAAATATTTTTAACTTTTTTTATTTTATCTTTTTAAATCCCTTTAGGATTTTATTTGATCCAAATAGGTTTTGAAAGTTTCCAATTGGAATCAAAAGTTTCTTCTCACCCTGAAAATCAACAAAGTTTTATTTTATTCATTTATTTTTCACATTACAAGATTTGGAAAATCTTGGGATGTGGCAGGCTACCACCCTTAAAATAAATCTCGTCCCGAGATTTGGGAAGGCTAGGGTTAAAAATTGGCTCAAAGCATCTAGGGTACTACCACCCTTAAAAATTTTCCAACTAAATTACATATTGGCCTTCTTGGGATCCTGGGGAAACTTCTCTGGGCAAACATCTGCATAGTGTCCTTTGTTTTCACACTTGAAACATGTGACAAGGCTGAGATCCTTCATAGGCTGGTTTATCTTGTGCTTCATCTTTTCTGGACAGTGGTTTGCATAGTGGCCTAGCTCCTTGCATTTGAAACACATCACTTGGCTGATATCTTTCTTTTCCTTTGGTATCATTGCCTCTTGTTTGTTTCTTTGGTTCTTCTTCTTTTCTGGGCATTCATTGGCATAGTGTCCCATCTCTTTGCAAGTGTAACATTGTTCTTGAGTAATATCCTTCTTGCTAGGGTTGGGGCATTTCTTCTTTTTCTTGGGTTTCTCCAAAGCTAGGAGTGCTTCTAGTTCTTGTTCTTCATATGTTATCTCATAGGTAGGAATGTCTACTGGTTTCTTTGACCTTCTATTGCTCCTTGGATAATTCATATGCCTCTTCTTTGGTCCTTTAAATTGGGTCATATTGCATGGAGGTACAAGTGGAGATTTTCCTTTGTCCTCATCCTTCTTGGTAGAAGTTGTTCCTTCATGAGGGTTTACAAACTGTTGATGCACTCCACCTTGTTTCCTTTGTTGTATTAGGGAATAGATGGGGCATTGTATAGGAACATGATTATTTCCTTCACATAGGAAGCAAGTAACTTGAGATGTGGGGCATTGCAACTGGATGTTCCTCTTCACAATTGGGGCATTGATCCCTATGTTCCTTGGAAGTGTGATCCTTGTCTCCACAAATATTGCAAGCTTGAGTTCCTTCTAAAATAACATCTTTGTCATCCTTGTTGTCATTAGCTCCTTGGGAAGAGTTGTCTCCAATGTTGATCATTTGAGTGGCCATCCCTTGCAACAATTGGGATTGAAGTTTCAAAATCCTTTGTATGGCTGGGTCTAATCCATTGTTGTTGACTAAAAGCTGAGTTGTCACTTGGCTCAACTGGGTTTGGTTTGCTAGTAGTTGTTCTCTCATGTGCATCTCTTGGTTGTTGTTGTTGTTGTCACCATCCTTGATGTTGGAGTCTTTTGGAGAGGTCATCTGTTTGTGTTGGATTGGGATTAGACTAGGCAAAAGATTTCTAAGGGAATAATTCTAATCACATACATCACAATTCACACAAGCAATGTGAAATCAATCACAAACAAACCTTCCACTCAAACAACAAAGTTCAAGC
This sequence comes from Avena longiglumis, assembly GCA_030063025.1. NCBI lineage: Eukaryota > Viridiplantae > Streptophyta > Magnoliopsida > Poales > Poaceae > Avena > Avena longiglumis. The sequence goes on along the minus strand of CP125978.1, from coordinate 475,616,039 downwards.
ACATTTTTAGGCAACAAAAATATTTTTGTTACACCACATAAGTTGGTGTGTTTGATCTATACTTATTATGGTGGTCCATCTATATGGTTCACTTGAGATCTTTCCTTCTTTCTTGGTTGATTCTTCTTGCATGAGATCATGGTTTTCTTGGGAAAAATCTTGGTCACAAAACTTCAAAGGTGATGATGGCTCCTTCTAGTTTGTGTTTCCTTAGTTTCCAAATCTTTGAGCAAGATTTCTTGTCTCACTTGTCCTTAGTGATATCCAAGGTTGAGGTCCTTGGTGAAAATGTTGAAGATGTTGAAGTCATTAGAGTTGAAGATGTTGAAGTCATTAGAGTTTAAGATGTTGAAGTCATTAGAGTTGAAGATGTTGAAGTCATTGGAGTTGAAGATGTTGAAGTCATTAGAGTTGATGAAGTCCTTAGCTCATGGTGAAGTTTTTGGCCATGGGGTAGGTTTGTCCATCAAGTTGAAGTAGAAGAGATGTAGAGTTGAAACCAAAATGGTGGAGGGAAATATTTTACAAGATTGTTTGTAAATAAGTTTTGGAACAAATACAACTCCTATTTTTCTAAGGGGTTTTGTCCAATCCTAGGTTTACAAATCCTACAGGCAACACAATCCTCTGATACCATCTGTAAGGTTCCCAACCTTTAATAAGGTAGAGATCCCTGTGTTTACAATGCTAGTCCCTGGATGAATAGCTAGCATCCACAGTTAAGATGTAATATCAAGAAACAAAGGTCATAATACAACTTTATAACCAGGAATAAAATAATGTATTACATCTTTTGTATCTCATTTGGCTATTACATTACATTGCAGCAGAATATCTATATGCATGGGGTCCTTCATATTCAAAGTGCCACAGGCAGACATGTTGGCTGTAGACTTTGTAATCCTAATCAACACACTTCACTAAATCAATCAAACCTGCAACATAACAAGTTACAGCCACAAGGGTCAATACATTTGAATTGTATTGGCAAGTGATACTATGGTAGTATAGTGGAGTCTATCATCTATATGCATTTGGCTAAGTGGAGTTGAGGTTTGCTTTGCTCAAAAATAGATTTTTCTTATCATTTGAAAATACTAAGTTTTTGCTTTGACAAAAAATCTTTCCCAAGGCATCTCCCAATCAAAGATTGAAGATCCTTTTAACCCTTGTTCAACCACAAGTTTTTAACTTAGAAATTTCGATGATGAGATTCTTGATAGCTTCCATGTCTTGATGCTCAAATTGTCCTTTACCAGGGACATGGCTAAGTACTTAGATTTTACACTCTGTAGAGGTGGTGCACTTTCCCCACAAGACTTGGTTTCACCAAGACAAGATCTTTCAGAAGCCTTTCCTTAGACCAAATGGACACGTTCCATCCTATCATCCCACTACCACCAACTGTCCAAATGGCTAAGTTCTAGCAACCTATATGATCCAGGCAGAGCCCATAATGCCAAGTGGTCGCACTTGAAGCTTCTCAACATTTGACATCTCAAATCTCTTTGTTCCTGGGTGGCCATCCACAAGTGAGATACACAAGGTAAACCATAAACATGGGCCTTGTGAACCACTCAACACAAACCTTTCCTTCCATTCCACCCAGGTGATTCATTCACTTAGTTGTTTTATTAACAAAACACAAGTCCTCAGACTTAGAAATTTTTCCATAGTATGAATATATATTCCACCCTGGTTTTCTATTAGCTAAGCTAAGCTTGATAGTAGTAGGAATCTTAACTTAGTAAATTCTACTAAGGTTTCATCTACTAGGATTTCCCATAGCATGGTTTATACTTAGCAAAAATTCCATGCAAGTTTTACTTAGAAAAATCACTAATGCATAGTGAAAGTAATGGGACAAAAGCATGAAGCATCACTTGCCTTTTTGGTAGAGTATAAGTTCACTCCTTGTCCTTTCTACAATCACACTCTTCAAGTCACTACAATTCAATAAGCAAGGCACAATCTCAATCTACCAATCAAGCAAAACATCACATAAAATCATATAAACAAGATAATGCATGCAAGCATGCCAAGGATTGTTTTATTTGAAAAAGTGGTTCCTAATGGGTCATAAACATTTGAAAACACCTAATGGTCATTTTATAAAGTGGCAAAGTCATTTGCAAAAAGGTTTCAATTTATAAACCCTTTTTAAAACAAGGTATCATTTTATGTGGTGTAAAATGTTTTAGTAAGGCATTAATCTATAGGATTCACAAAATATGTTTTCAAATCATAAAACTTTGTGTCTAGGGTCAGAGAGTTTAAAACAAAACATTTCCCAAAGGTTTTCCTTCAAAACCATTTTTAATAAATAAACCATATTTTTATTTGACTAGAATTGGTTTAAATCAAGGATTCATTCTTTTGTTTCTCCAAATACATTTTTGAAACCACCAAGTGATTCCTATGGTCAGTAGGTTCAAAACACACCATTTGCCAAAGATTTTATCCTCAAAATCATTTTAGAATAATTTTCACATCCTAAACAAGCATACATATGTTTCTGCAAAAACAAACATTTTACCAGAAGCCTTTTACTAAAAAAAAAGTGCATGGTTGGGTAGGGCTTGCTTTTATGAATCCATTGATATAAAATTTGCAAATTTTGGAAGTGTGGAACTAAAGTTATGGATTTTACAAATTCACATATCTAATAGATTCAAATCTGTTTTAAAACAAATCACAGCGACACGTGTCCTATTCCTATTCGCAGATACCGCTTCGCTCGGATCACACTCTCTGGTGCGTTGGATCTAAGTGAGACTGAACGGTGCAGATTAGTTCGTACCTCTTTGCTTAAGTTGTTCTGTCTACGCCACAGGATGAGGATCCAACGGCCCACGTGCGTTTGACCAAAGGTTGGCGGCGGCAGTGGCTATGGCGCGTCGAGATGGTGGCGGTCTGGTGAAGCGAAGCGAGAGAGGCGAGGATATGCTCACAGTGTTCGGCGTGGGGAAGCTCAAAGCGGTTGTCTTTCTTTGAAGAGTCGGTAGAATTCTCGCCGTAGTTCTCGGTGTCGTCGGACACACACGGGTTCCGTTGGTGGCAACGTTCTTGGCCTTGAGAGCAAGCAAACAACACCGTTAGATGCACGTAAGAGTGGGAAGTATCGAGCATCAAGAGAGAGGCGGCGGTTGGATATTACCATAGAGTTCGCGGAGTTGGAGCGGAGCGATGGCGGAGCTCAATCAAGTAGTTGCCGACGATGGGGAACGCGCGAGCGCCGAGGCCACCGGGAGATCTTGAGATGCAGGGAACTCGCTTGTGGTCAAGAGGCGAGGCGGTGGAGAATGGCGGAATCGTGAGTGCTCGCCGGAGGCGTGGTGGTTCGGAGAAGGTTCCGAGCACTGGTGGCGAAGGAGGCGAGAGGGGAAATGGAGAGGAGGAACGGGCGTTTAAACGAGTGTAGTCAGGGGGCGTTGATCATGCGGGACTGAAGCGAATTGATGACGCGAATCAATCAGCAGTAACGGGAGGAAGAACAGGTCGTGTGGGGAAGAAGCTGACGTGGTCGTGGGGTCGTCTTGTCAGCGATAGCGGGGAAAGGGAGTTGGGTCCACGGTCAGGCGTCTCTGTAAGTAGGTCGTGCAAACGTTTTTCTTCAGGAGAGAGAGGAGCTGGGCTAACTGGGCCAGGTGGGCTTAGCTGGGCTGGGTCGTCTCTTTCATATTTTTTTGTTCAGATACTTTTTCCTTTTTCCAATTCTTTTTCTGTTTTGAAATTCAAACAACAATTCAAACACTCAAATCAATCAAACTTCCACCACACTTTGCATTTGAGTTTGGTTCTGTTTAACAACACAAAACCAAATTCCAAAATAAAATAATAATTTTATTCTTTTTAAGATCTATTTAATAATTAAATAAAATAGATCTTAATCATTAAAATAGGATTTGTTTTATTTAAAATCTCCTTTTGAAATCTAAATATTATCAAAACCAAATCAGTAGGTTTTATTTGAAAATAAAATACTTGGAAAACTTGTTTAAAATAAAATAACAAGTTTTAATGTTTAAAAATGGTAAAACCTATATTTTAATAAAATTGGTTTATTAATAAACCCTCATTATTTTATTTAAATAAACCTTTACTCTTTTAATAAAAAAAACATTTTATTTCAAAAGCTTGGCCAAGGTTTAATTTGGCTCTATAAAATAATCTTTATTTATATTTCTACCTTTTCATTTGAAAACTAAATCTTTTATTAAAAGATCCAAAAAATAGTAATTCCAAATATTTTTAACTTTTTTTTATTTTATCTTTTTAAATCCCTTTAGGATTTTATTTGATCCAAATAGGTTTTGAAAGTTTGCAATTGGAATCAAAAGTTTCTTCTCACCCTGAAAATCAACAAAGTTTTATTTTATTCATTTATTTTTCACATTACAAGATTTGGAAAATCTTGGGATGTGACAGTAACCCTATGAGACTTTATTTTTAAGGGTGGTAGTACCCTAGTTGCCTTGAAGCGAACTTGTAACCTTTAGCCTTCCCAAATCTCGGGACGAGATTTATTTTAAGGGTGGTAGCCTGTCACATCCCAAAATTCTCCAAATTTTGAAATGTGAAAAATAAATAAACAAAATAAAACTTTGTTGAAATTCAGGGTGAGAAGAAACTTTTTGAATCCAATTGGAAACTTTCAAACCTATTTGGATCAAATAAAAATCCTAAAGGGATTTAAAAGAGATAAACAATTAATAAAGAAAGTTTTGATAATTGGAATTACTATTTTGGACCTTTAAATAAAAAAGATATGGTTTTTATAAAGCAAAGGTAGAATATTAAATGAGGATTATTTTATAAAGCCAAATTAAAACTTGTCCAAGATTTTGAAATAAAATATTTCTATTTGACAAAAAGAGTAAAGGTTTATTTAAATAAAATAATGTGGATTTATTATTATCCAATTTTATTAAAGTAAGGGCTTTTTCCAATTTAAATAAACACTAAAACTTGTTATTTTATTTTAAACAAGTTTTCCAAGTATTTTATATTTTCAAATAAAAACTATTGAAATGGTTTTGATATTATTTAGATTTCAAATGGAGATTTTAATAAATCAAATCCTATTTGAATTAATAACTAAGGACTATTTTATTTAATTATTAAATAGATCCTAAAAGAATAAAAGTATTATTTTATCTTGGACTTTGGTTTGTGTTGTTAAACAGAACTAAAAATTATACAAACTTTGGCAAAGGTTTGAATTTATTTGTTGTTTGAATTGGTTGTTTGAAAATCAAAACAGAAAAATCAAATGGAAAAAAAAAGCAATCAGAATGAAAAAAGAATCAAACCTGACCCAACCCAATAGGCCCAGCAGCCCGCCAGTCCAGCCCAACTAAACCCCCACGCGCGAAACGTTTTTCACCCACACTCGCACCCACACAGACGCAGACAGGCAGGCCCCATCTCCCTCTCTCTCTCCCTCACTAACAGGCAGGCCCCACGCCAGCGTGTCTTCGTCTTCAATCTCGCGCCAGCTGTTCCCTGTCGTTGCTGCCGCGTTATTGCCGGCGTCAATACGCTTAATTGCCTGCGTTAACTCCTCCGGTGACCACGCACACTTAAGCGCACGCCTCTCCTCTACCTTTCCCCTCACTCGCCTCTCCCTCTCTGCCCCCAGGCTGGGTAAATTTCGAGCTCAAGCCCACTCTGATCCGATGAGCTCCTTCGCCAATTCTGGCGAGGACAGACTTCCCCTCGGCCCCTGCTTCACACGGGTTTCATCAGTAGCCTATTGCGCATCTCCCCGTGCCACTCGTTCGCTCGCGCGTGCCCCGTAGCCTCGGCTTCGTCGACACCGAGCGTGCGCCGCCGTCTGCCATCGCTTCGACGAACTCCCCCGGTAAACTCCGTCCGCCCCAGCACCTCTCAATCATGCTCACATGAATCCCGCGGTCGCCGCATCTTACCGTATCTTTGTTTTGCATTGGGGTGAACTGCAGCGTCGCCCCGTCGTCAACCAGAGCCGCCAGACGCCGTTACAAACTCCGGCGAGGAATTGCCAGCAGCTCCGAGCGCCCCTCGCCAAGCCAGCGCCACCTTGAGCTTCACCTCGACCTCGCGAGCACGGTGATCCCTCTCCCCCTCTCCCTCGCTTCTTGTATCACCAGCTCCGCCGCGAGCAAGCGTGCTCCACCGTCTGCCGCCGCGCAGCGCTACCACTATTTGGTCGCATGGATCTGCACCGTTAGATTTCAGTCCGACGCGTAGGAACAGATCACTTAACGAAGGGGTATCAGTCAATCTGCGCCGTATGATTTAAATGAAATCCAGCGGTCCAGAGAGCTCGATCCACCCGAAGCGGTACCAACCAATAGGAAACAGCCACATGTACAAAGTTTTGTTTAAAAACAGAATTTGAATCTGATTGTTATGCAAACTTGTAAAATTCATAACTTTAATTCTACACGTCCAAATTTTGCAAATTTTATATCAATGGAATCAGTAGAACATGTACTTTGCAACCATGCGCTTTGTTTAATGTTTTGCTTCTGGAAAATTGGTTGAATTTGCAGAAACATGTGTAGGCTTATTTTGAATATAAAAATTGTTCTAGATAAAATTTTAATGTGAAATCTTTGAAAAATGGATTTTTGTGAACCTACTGACCCTAGGAACCAACATATGGATTTAAAAATGTATTTTGTGAAGTTTAGGAATAGATACTTGAATTAACTCATTTCTAGTCAAACAAAAATATTGATTGTGATATGGAAATGATTTTTGAGTAAAACCTTTGGGAAATGTTTTGATTCAAACCTTCTGACCCTAAACACCAAGTTTTGTGAATTATCAACTTATTTGATGAACAATATAAAATTATTGCTTTGATAAAAGCATTTTCAACCACATAAAATATAGATTTGATTTAGAAATGGTCTATAGATAAAACCTTTTGCAAATGGTTTTACCACTTTAGAAAATGACCACTTTGAACTTTATAATGTTTAGAGCTTAGTAGAAACCACCTTTGCAAATAAAACTATCTTTTGCATGCTTGCATGCATGACTTTGTTTCTATTATTTTATGTGTGATAAATTGTTTGAATATTGGTTGGAATGCTAGTTGAATCTATGTTTGCTTGATTGATTTGTAGTGAAGTTAGAAGAGTGTGATATTAGCAAGATCAAGAAGTGAACCAACATTCTCTACTAAAAAGTCAAGTGACACTATCATCCAAGTCCTATTATTTTCATCATACTTAGTGGATTTTTGAAACATGCATGATAATGATTTCTATATTTTATGCTATGCTAAATCCTAATAGGATACCCTTATATATTCCTTAGTGGAAACATTGTAGTTGTAGTATGCTTAGCCCAGCTATATATTGGGATGGGATACATGTTATGAATTATATGAAGAGTTGAAAAGTTATAAGTTTTATATAATAAAACAAGTACTCAATGAACCACCTGGGTGGACAAGGATACTCAAGGTTGGACAAGGTGGCAACAAAAGGAACCATGTTTATATGGCAATCTCTTTTTGTTGTGCACTAGAAGAAAACCACCCAGGGACTTAGAGATTGAACATGTTTCTCGTATAGTGGCTTCCATGTACAGCCACATGCTAAATGGGCTCTGGCTCAGTCAACTACATACTGGAAGACCCATGCATTGGCATCTTCAGGTTAACTAGATTTGTGCTAGGGAACTTGGAACCCTACATTGGTGCCTCGATGACGAGCTAGCATTGTGTATTGGGAGGACTCCTATGGAAATACTTTGTCACATTCTCAATCTGCCAGTACTCCATCTTGGTGAGTACTTATCCAGCGGCCACTGGTGGCATCAAGATGAGATTGTGTCATGTGGGTAAAGTGTACAACTTCTGCAGAAGATCAAATTCTAAGTACTTAGCTATGTCCCCGGTTATGGACAATACTGAGCAACTAAGGCCTGAAGCTATGGAAGATCTCGACATTCCAATTTCTCAAAGTTAAAACTTGAGGGTGACAACAAGGGATTTTGAAGCACTTGGAGTTCTCCAAGAAGTTTAGAAAGATTTTGACAAAATATCAAAACTATTTTGAAAAGATAGGACAAAACTATATTTCTTTCTGCAAAAGAGCATGAACCCTACTTAGCCAAATATGCATGTATATGATAGGATCCACTTATTTCTACATAGTAGTGAAACTTTCCAATACAATTCAAATGTATTGACCCTTGTGGCTGCAACTTATTATGTTGCAGGTTTGTTTGATGTTAGTGAAGTTTATTGAATAGGATTACAAGTCTACAACCAACATGACTGCCTGTGGAACTTTGAAGATGAAGGACCCCATGCTTATAGATATTTTGCTGCAATGTAATGTGATAGCCAAATGAGCTATGTAAGATGTAATGAATTATTTTATTCCTGGTTATAAAGTTGTATTATGACCTTTGTATCTTGATATTACATCTTAACTGTGGATGCTAGCTATTGATCCAGGGACTAGCATTGTAAACACAGGGATCTCTACCTTATTAAAGGTTGGGAACCTTACAGGTATGATGGACATACTCCTATAGATAAGCGTAGCATAAAGATCAAGTCATTTTAATAGTTCAATTGCTATAAGCTTTCTGATACATAGTAACCTAATTCCTTCGACCATGAGATCATGCTTATCACCATCACCGGAATGTCACTTTGATGACATAAAACACCACACCGTGACTGGGTGGCTATAAAGGTGGCATTGAGTGTTCGGAAAGTATGGTTGAGACACATGGATCAAGATTGGGATTTGTCCATCCATATGACGGATAGATATACTCTGGGCCCTCTCGGTGGAATGTCATCCAATTGGCTTGCAAGCATGTGGAGCTCTGAGGATCACATATCACGGGAATGAGAAAAGAGCACTTATCGGTAACGAGGTTGAACTAGGTATGCAGAGATACCGATGATCAAAACCTCGGATAAGTAAACTATCGTGAGACAAAGGGAAATTGGTATCGTATGTAAGTGGTGCATTTGATCGCAAAGTAATCGTAGAAATATGTGGGAGCCATATGAATTTCCAGATTCCTCTATTGGTTATTGATCGGAGAAGTGTCTCGATCATGTCCGCATAATTCACGAACAGTAGGGAGACACACATAAGGATTCGATGTTGTTGAGTAGTTATGAAATGATGGGAATGAGACCGAATGTTGTTCAGAGTCTCGGATGGGCTACGGGATATCACGAGGAGATCCAGAATGGTCCAGAGAATAACATTCATATAAGGAAAGTCCTATTTCGGAGTTGGGGAATGATTCCGGTGTTTTCATCGGGAATGTTCTAGAAGGGTCCGGAAGGTCCGGCACTCTGGAGGGGAAGGGTACATGAATGTGTCATAACAATATGGAATGGTTTCATCATGTACTAGGTCACTTGGCTGGGCAAAATAAAGGAAGAAATCAAATCCTAGTTTGAAAGTCAAACGCCAATTTGAAAAAGTCAAACGACAAGTTTGCTTGGTGGAGGGAGAGTAGGAAACCTACTTGGGGAGGGGTTCCTCTCCCTCCACCCGCCGGCCAAGGAGGCCGACTTGGGGGAGGACTCCCTCCTCCCAAGCCGCGCCCTCCCACTTATATAAGGAGGGGCAGGGCTGCCCCTCTTCTCTACACCCAACACCACCCAAAACCCTAGCCCTAGCCGTCGGCCTTCTCCAAGTCGCCGCCGCCTCCTAGGGTTTCTCCAACCCGCCGAGTTGGGGCTTCCCCAAGCCCTAGCCGCCGGCCAAGCTCCCCCCTTGGTGCCTCTAAACCCTAGATCACCAAGGCCTCTCCCATAGTCCACCATACTCGCACCGGCTTAAGGCGAAGCCCTGCGAGATCTCCCCTCTACTTCTGGTACCACGCCGTCGTGCTGCCGTAATCGCGAGGAGAGTGCTACAACCTCACGTTTCTGGAACAAGGGAGAGGAAGGTCTTCATCGAAAGTACCGCACGTATGACCGATTGCATGAGCCGCCGAATGCAGCGCCGAAAGGATCGTCTACACGATCTTGAGATCGGCAAGAGTACGACTACATCACCCACAAGAATCTGCTCTCGTTAACCGCTTTGGAATCTTCGAGGGTGAGTTCCTCTATCGACTCGTTGCTACAATCTAGTAGATAGATATTGGCTTGTTTGTTTGCATGCGGTAGAATTTTTTTGTTTTCCATGCTACGAACCCCATCAGTGGTATCAGAGCTGTGTCTATATGTAGATCTGTTGCACGAGTAGAACACAATGGTCATTGTGGGCGGTGGTGTTTTTATTATCGATTGCTTTTTGTGTACTTTGCATCTTGCGGTATGATGGGATGAAGCGGCACGGGCTAACCTTACATGACATCGTTCATGAGACTTGCTCCACGCTCAACATGGAACTTGTATTGCATAAGTGGCTTTAATTTTGTCTCTCCCATCATAGTATAGATCCAATTTACAACGGGCACTTGATAGTTCAAGCATCAACGTTGTGGTTCTTGTTCGTAAGTTAGACCGACACTTATTGAAAGCCCCAAACCACGTAAAATATGCAAAGAAAATTAGAGGCGTCTAACTTTGTTTTGCAGGGGTGTGCTGTGATGTGATATGTCCATGATTGTGATTATATTTGATGTATGCAATGTTCCTTATTGTAAGTTGGCAACCGGCAGGATCCATATGGTTGTCTTTAATTTCTGTTAAGACCCGCATGTCTATTCAAAGTAGTTGTAATAGTTGAAGATGGTGGACGACAACCATGAAGCGGCGCCATTGACCTTGACGCCATCCGATGATGATGGAGATCATATTCGTGCTTGAAGATGGAGATCGGAAGCACAAGAAGAAAGGCCATATCATATCACATATTATGAATTGCATGTGATGTTAATCCTCTATGCATCTTGTATTTCTTAGTTAACGACGGTAGCATTATAAGATGATCCTTCAAGCACATAAATTTCAAGTTTTAAAGTGTTCATCCTTAGTAAGCACCATTGCTAAAGCTTGTTGTTTCGAAGCACCACGTGATGATCGGGTGTGTTAGATTATGCAAGTGTATACAACGTGAGCAAGCCGGATTTGCTCATGCGGAAGCTAAGGTTTGATCTTGACGAGCCTAGCATGTATAGACATGGTCTCAGAACACGGATCACCGAAAGGTAAAGCATGATTCATATAATAGATATGATGAACATGTTGATTGTTCGCCATTGAAGCTACATCAACTCTCATGATGATCGGTTTTGATGTAGTGGATTTGGTTCGTGTGATCACTAAAACAATGTGAGGGATATTGTTTTGAGTGGGAGTTCACCTAGATTAATTTAACTATTAATTAGAACTCAATTTTTCATAAAAACTTAGTCTAAACTAACCTAGATTAATTTAACTATTAATTAGAACTCAATTTGTCATAAACTTAGTCTAAACTATTGCAAATATGTTGTAGATCAATGGCGGCCCTTACCATCAATTTTAATGCGTTCCTAGATAAAGAAAAGTTGAAAACAATGGAAGCAACTTCGCGGATTGGTTCCGCAATTTGAGGATTGTCATCAATGCTGGTAATTTGACCTATGTGCTGGATGCATCGCTGGGTGACCCGCCTGCAGCTGATGCTACCGATGAAGTAAAGAATATTTACCTCACTCGGAAGAATCAGTACTCCACAGTTCAGTGTTCTATCTTGTATGGTTTGGAATCGGAGCTTCAAAAAAGGTTTGAGAACCATGACCCGCATGATATTATCCGTGAACTCAAAATGATATTTGAGGCTCACGCGGCAGTTGAGAGTTATGAGGCTTCTGAAAAGTTCTTTAACTGCATGATGGAAGAGGGAAGCTCCGTCAGTGAGCATGTGCTTAAGATGTCTGGGCACGCAAACAAACTCCAAAGCTTGGGTATAGTGATTCCTAATGCTTTGTGGATTTACCGTGTCCTCCAATCACTGCCACCAAGTTACAAGAACTTTGTGATGAACTACAATATGCAAAACATGAACAAGACGTTGCCAGAACTCTTCTCCATGTTGAAATCTGCAGAAGCGGAGATCAGGAAAGAGCATCAAGTGTTTTTGGTCAATAAGACCACCAAATTCAAGAAAGGCAAGTCTAAGCAAAAGGGAAACTTCAATAAGGGTGGTAAGAAAGTTTACGCACCGACGAAGAAGACCAAGGCTGGGCCTAAGCCTGATACTGAATGCTTTCTTTGCAAGGAGAAGGTCTGGGCGGAATTTCCCAAAGTACTTGGCGGATTTGAAGAACGGCAACATCAAGAAGAAAGGTATATCCGATATACATGTTATTGATGTGTATCTCACTAGTACTCGTAGTAGTGCCTGGGTATTTGATACTGGTTCGGTTGCTCATATTTGTAACTCAAAGTTGTTGATGGATCCTTCTTATTTTGCATTCCCTCAGTCTCTAAATCTTCAGCAAGATTTCCTTGTCTCACTTGTAGTCCTTAGTGGTATCCAAGTTGGAGATCCTTGATGAATATGCTGAAGATGTTGAAGTCATTCGAGCTGAAGATGTTGAAGAAGTCTTTTGCACATAGTGTAGTCTTTGGCCATGGGGTAGGTTTTTCCATCAAGTTGAAGTAGAAGAGAAGTAGAGTTGAAACCAAAATGGTTGAGGAAAGAGTTTACAAGTGTTTTGTAAATAAGTTTTTGGAACAAATTAACTCCTATTTTTCTAAGGTTTTTTTTGTCCAATCCTAGGTTTAAAAATCCTACAGGCAACACAATGCTCTGATACAATCTGTAGGGGTCCCAATCTTAGATAAGATAGAGCCTCCTGCGTTTACAATGCTAGTCCCTGGATCAATAGCTAGCATCCACAGTTAAGATGTAATATCAAGAAACAAAGGTCATAATTTAACTTTATAACCAGGAATAATATAATTTTATTACTTCACACATAGCTCATTTGGCTATTTACATTACATTGCAGCGGAATAACTATAATCATGAGGTCCTTCATCTTCAAAGTGCCACAGGCAGATGTTGGTTGTAGACTTTGTAATCCTAATCAAACAATCTTCACTAAAATTAATCAAACCTGCAACATACAAGTTCTGACAGCCAAAGGGTCAATACATTTGAATTGTATTGGCAAGTGATACTATGGTAGTATAGTGGAGTCTATCTTCTATATGCATTTGGCTAAGTGGAGTTGAGGCTTGCATTGCTCAAAATAGGTTTTTCTTAACATTTTGAAAATACTAAGTTTTTGCTTGACAAAATCATTTTTCTCAATCAAAGATTGAAGATCCTTTCCAAGGCATCTATCAATCAAAGATTTAAGATTTCAAACAACCCTTGTTCAAACCACAACTTTTAAATTTAGAAATTTGAATGATGAGATTCTTGATTGCTTCCATGTCTTGATGCTCAAATTGTCCTTTACCAGGGACATGGCTAAGTACTTAGGTTTTACACTCTTCAGAGGTGGTGCACTTTCCCCACAAGACTTGGTTTCCCAAGACAAGATCTTTCAGAAGCTTTCCCTTATACCAAAATGGACGCGTTCCAATCTATCAAACACTACCACCCACTGTCCATATGGCTAAGTTCTTGCAACCTATATGATCATGGCAGAGCCCATATTGCCAAGTGGTTGCACTTGAAGCTTCTCAACATTTGACATCTCAAATCTCTTTGTTTCCTGGGTGGCCATCCACAAGTGAGATACACAAGGTCATCCATAAACATGGGCCTTTTGAACCACTCAACATAACCCAATCCTTCCATTCCACCCAGGTGATTCATTAACTTAGTTGTTTTATTAAACAAAACATAAGTCCTCAGACTTAGAGATTTTTCCATAGTGTGAATATATTTTCCACCCATGTTTTCTATTAGCTAGGCTAAGCTTGGTAGTAATAGGAATCTTAACTTAGGAAAATCCTACTAAGGATTCATCTACTCGGTTTTCTTATAGCAAGGTCTATACTTAGCAAAATCCATGCAAGTTTCATTTTAGCAAAATCACTAATGCATAGTGAAAGTAATGGGACAAAAAGTATGAAGCATCACTTGCCTTTTTGGTAGAGGGTATAGGTTCACTCCTTGTCCTTGCAACAATTACACTCTTCAAGTCACTACAAATCAATCAAGCAAGGCACAAGTTCAATCTACCAATCAAGCAAACAACACATAAAATGACAAAGTCAAAGAAATGCATGCAAGCATGCCAAGCTTTGTTTTGTTTGAAAAGGTGGTTCCTAATGGGTCCTAAACATTTGAAAGCACTTAATGGTCATTTTTTAAAGTGGCAAAGTCATTTGCAAAAGGTTTCATTTTATAAACCATTTTCAAAACAAAGTGTCATTTTATGTGGTGTAGAAATATTTTTACCAAGGCATTAATCTCCAAGGTTCACCAAATATGTTTTCAAACCATAAAATTTGTTGTTTAGGTTCAGAGAGTTTAAAACAAAACATTTCCCAAAAGTTTTCCTTCAAAATCGTTTTTAATAAATAATCCACATTTCTATTGGACTAGAAATGGTTTTAATTCAAAGAATCATTTCTTAATTTCACCAAATACATTTTTGAGTCCACAAAGTGTTTCCTAGGGTCAGTAGGTTCAAATCAATCCAATTGCCAAAGATTTTAACCCTAAATTCCATTTTAAACAATTTTTACATCCTTAACAAGCATACAAATGTCTCTGCAAATTCAAACAAGCTAACAGATACTATTTGCTAAACTAAGGGCATGGTTGGCTAGGGTTTGTTCTCCTGAATCCAACGACATAAAATTTGTAATTTTTGGACGTGTGGATCCAAGGTACAAGGGTTTGAAGTTTGCAAATAAATCTGATTCAAACATTCTTTTAAACAGATTCTAGTGCCACGCGGCAGTATCCTACTGGACGGTACCGCTTCGCGCGGATCAGCGTTGCGGTGCGTTGGATCTAATCGATCGCACGGTTCTGGAAGCATACCTCTTCGGCGTTTAAGTGACCTAATCCTGTTCGTCTGATCTAGATCTAACGGACCTAAACAGATGGCCATTAACCGGCGGCGCTGCGCGGCTGTGCGCGGCGGCGACGGGCAGACGGCGGCGGCGCTGGTGAAATAGGATGCGAGAGGGGAAAAGGAAGTGCTCACCGAGTTCGTGAGGACGTGGTGGTGCTCGTCGTGTGCTCGACGTGGCAAGGGGCGCACGAGATTTGCGGTAATTCCTCACCGGAGTGGGGCTGCGCCTCGGCCAAGCTCAGTCGTCGTCGAGGACGGCGCTAGGGATCACCCGAGGTTGAAACACACGGTCGAGCGCAAGGTCACGGCGGCGTGTGCGTGACGAGAGGGTCGGGTAGTCGATTTACGAGAGGTTCCGGAGTAGAGCGAACGATGGCGAGGCTACTGGGCGCCAGGTGAGCTGCGATTCTGAGCGGTGCTCTGAGTCTGGCGAACCTGCCGCTTGCTCGGGAGTCAAGGCGATGTGATGCCGCCGGAATTTGGCGAGAATTCGTCGGAGGCGGCGGTCAGAAGAAAATTGCGATAGCTGGTGGCTCTCGGCGTGAGGTCTGGGGAATGAAAGAGGAGAGGGAGGTGGTTAAGCGGCGTGATCGCGGGGATTTCATTTCGGAATAACTCGCATTGATTCGGTTTAAACACGGAAGAAACAGTGGCGAGTTCATCGGGTGAAGACGGCGATGATCTGCCGTGGGGCCCGTCGATGGGGAAAAACGTTTCAAGTGGGGTCCTCTGGTCAGCGTCGGTGCGGGTGTGTGGTTGGGTAGAATAACGCTTCGCGCGTGGGGGAAAGAGAAGCTGGGCTGGACTGGGCTGGGGTGGGCTTTAGCTGGGCTGGTCATTTACTCTTATTTTTTTCTGTCTGCTTTGATTTATCTTTTTCTATTTTCTATTTTCTGATTTGAATTTCATCCAACTATTCAAGCATTCAAATAATTCAAACAATTGTAATGAGTTTTTGGTTCTGTTTATCAACATAAACCAAATCTCAACATAAAATTATATTTTTATTCATTTTTAAGATCTATTTAATAATTAAATAAAATAGCCCTTTAGTTATTTAAAATAGGGTTTGATTTATTTAATAAAATCTTCATTTGAAATCCAAACACTTTCAAAACCAATTCAGTAGGTTTTATTTAAAAATATAAGATACTTGAAATACTTGTTTAAAATAAAACAAAATAACATTTTATTTTAGAGTCCATTATTAATTAAATATAATAGACTTTCATTATTAAATCAAATAGGATTTGTTTTATTGAGATATTCATTTTGAAATATAAAATAAAACCAAAACACTTCAGTAGGTTTTAATAAAATAAAATACTTAGAAAACTTATTTAAAATAATTTAATAAGTTTTGATATTTTAATTAAAATGGTAAAACTTTTTATTTAAATAAATTTTGGATAATAAATTCTTATTAATTTATTTAAATAAACCTTTGCTATCTTTATTCAAAACAAAATGTTTTAATTCCAAAGTTTGGTCAAGGTTTAATTTGGCTTTATAGAATAACCTTTATTTATAAATTCACCTTTTCTTTTGAAAAAACAAATCTTTTATTAAAAGATTCCAAAATAGTAATTCCAAAACATTTTTAATTTCCTTTAGTTTAAATGTTTAACTCATTAAATTCCTTTAGGATTTTATTTAATTCAAATGGGTTTGAGGTTCCATTTAAATTCAAAAAGTTTCTTCTGGCCCTTAAAATCAACAATGTTTTATTTTATTCATTTATTTTTCACATTACAAGATTTGGAAAATCTTGGGATGTGACAAACTACCACCCTTAAAATAAATCTCGTCCCGAGATTTGGGGAGGCTGGGGTTACAAGCAGGTTCAAAACAACTAGGGTACTACCACCCTTAAAATTTTCAAACAAAAATTACACATTGTCCTTCTTGGGATCCTGGGAAAATTTCTCTAAGCAAACATTTGCATCGAGTCCTTAATTTCCATGCTTGACTCATGGGCCAAGGTTGAGTTTCTCCATAGGCTTGTTCAACTTGTTCTTCATCTTTTCTGGACAGTTGCTTGCATAATGTTCTGGTTCCTTGCAATTGAAACAGTGGATGTCCTGGAGTTCTTTACGTAGCTCTTGTGGACAAGTTGCTACATAGTGGCCTAGCTCTTTGCAGTTGTTGCACACTACTTGGCCAATCACTTTATTCTTCTTGTTCTCTAGGCACTCACTGGAATAGTGTCCCATTTATTTACATTTACGACATTGTACAAGGTTCATGTCTGGTCTTGGTTTCTTGGGTTTCTTTGATCCTTCAAACTGGGTTGTCTGGTTTGGAGGTATAAGTGGTCCTTTTCCTTTGCCATCAACATTCTTGGCATACTTGGATCCTTCTTGTTTCCTTTGTTCCACCATGGAGTAGATGGGGCATTGGATAGGGACATGGTCATTTCCTTCACAAAGGTAACAAGTAGCTTGGGAGGTAGGACATTGTCCAACAGGATGATTCCCTTCACAGTTAGGGCATTTACCTTCATGCTCTTTGGAAGTGTGATCCTTGTCTCCACAAATAATGCAAGCTGGGGCTCCATCTAGAACAACATTCTTGTCATCCTTGTTATCGTAAACTCCTTTGGGATAGCTTTCTTCCAGGCTGATCATTTGATTAGTCACCTTAAGCATCAGTTGGGATTGTTCCTCCAAAAACCTTTGTAGTGCTGGATCTTTATCACTATTGTTGGCTATGAACTGAGCTGTCAGTTGGTTCAACTGGTGTTGGGTTGCTATGAGCTCTTTCATGCTGTCAGCTTGGTTGGTGTTGGTGTCTTCCACTTTGATGTTGGAGTCCTTTGGAGTAGTCATCTGTTTGGGGTTGAATGAGGATTAGAATGGGCAAGATATTTCTAAGGAAATATTTCTAATCACACACATCACAATTCACACAAGCAATGTGCAAGCAATCACAAACAAACATTTCACTCAAACAAGGTTCAAGCACATACTTAGTCAACAAATTTTTTTTTGTTTCACCACATAAGTTGGTGGTTTGACTTACCTAAATTATGGTGGTCCATCTATATGGTTCACTTGTGATCTTTCCATCCTTCTTTGGTTGATTCTTATTGTATGAGATCATGGTTTCCTTGGGAAAAACTCTTGGTTACAATACTTCAAAGTTTTTGATGGCTCCTTCTTATTTTGCATTCCCTCAGTCT
Organism: Avena longiglumis; assembly: GCA_030063025.1. NCBI lineage: Eukaryota > Viridiplantae > Streptophyta > Magnoliopsida > Poales > Poaceae > Avena > Avena longiglumis. Next base: position 475,597,900 of record CP125978.1, on the reverse strand, counting down.
CTAAATCTTGAGCAAGATTTCCTTGTCTCACTTGTAGTCCTTAGTGGTATCCAAGTTGGAGATCCTTGATGAATATGCTGAAGATGTTGAAGTCATTAGAGCTGAAGATGTTGAAGAAGTCTTTTGCACATAGTGTAGTCTTTGGCCATGGGGTAGGTTTTTCCATCAAGTTGAAGTGGAAGAGAAGTAGAGTTGAAACCAAAATGGTTGAGGAAAGAGTTTACAAGTGTTTTGTAAATAAGTTTTTGGAACAAATATAACTCCTATTTTTCTAAGGTTTTTTTTTGTCCAATCCTAGGTTTAAAAATCCTACAGGCAACACAATGCTCTCATACCATCTGTAGGGGTCCCAATCTTAGATAAGATAGATCCTCCTGTGTTTACAATGCTAGTCCCTGGATCAATAGCTAGCATCCACAGTTAAGATGTAATATCAAGAAACAAAGGTCATAATTTAACTTTATAACCAGGAATAATATAATTTTATTACATCACACATAGCTCATTTGGCTATTTACCATTACATTGCAGTGGAATAACTATAATCATGAGGTCCTTCATCTTGAAAGTGCCACAGGCAGATGTTGGTTGTAGACTTTGTAATCCTAATCAAACAATCTTCACTAAAATTAATCAAACCTGCAACATACAAGTTACAGCCGCAAAGGGTCAATACATTTGAATTGTATTGGCAAGTGATACTATGGTAGTATAGTGGAGTCTATCTTCTATATGCATTTGGCTAAGTGGAGTTGAGGCTTGCATTGCTCAAAATAGGTTTTTCTTAACATTTTGAAAATACTAAGTTTTTGCTTGACAAAATCATTTTTCTCAATCAAAGATTGAAGATCCTTTCCAAGGCATCTATCAATCAAAGATTTAAGATTTCAAACAACCCTTGTTCAAACCACAACTTTTAACTTTAGAAATTTGAATGATGAGATTCTTGATTGCTTCCATGTCTTGATGCTCAAATTGTCCTTTACCAGGGACATGGCTAAGTACTTAGGTTTTACACTCTGCAGAGGTGGTGCACTTTCCCCACAAGACTTGGTTTCCCAAGACAAGATCTTTCAGAAGCTTTCCCTTAGACCAAAATGGACGCGTTCCAATCTATCAAACACTACCACCCACTGTCCATATGGCTAAGTTCTTGCAACCTATATGATCATGGCAGAGCCCATATTGCCAAGTGGTTGCACTTGAAGCTTCTCAACATTTAACATCTCAAATCTCTTTGTTTCCTGGGTGGCCATCCACAAGTGAGATACACAAGGTCAACCATAAACATGGGCCTTGTGAACCACTCAACATAACCCAATCCTTCCATTCCACCCAGGTGATTCATTAACTTAGTTGTTTTCTTAAACAAAACATAAGTCCTCAGACTTAGAGATTTTTCCATAGTGTGAATATATTTTCCACCCATGTTTTCTATTAGCTAGGCTAAGCTTGGTAGTAATAGGAATCTTAACTTAGGAAAATCCTACTAAGGATTCATCTACTGGGTTTTCTTATAGCAAGGTCTATACTTAGCAAAATCCATGCAAGTTTCATTTTAGCAAAATCACTAATGCATAGTGAAAGTAATGGGACAAAAAGTATGAAGCATCACTTGCCTTTTTGGTAGAGGGTATAGGTTCACTCCTTGTCCTTGCAACAATCACACTCTTCAAGTCACTACAAATCAATCAAGCAAGGCACAAGTTCAATCTACCAATCAAGCAAACAACACATAAAATGACAAAGTCAAAGAAATGCATGCAAGCATGCCAAGCTTTGTTTTGTTTGAAAAGGTGGTTCCTAATGGGTCCTAAACATTTTAAAGCACCTAATGGTCATTTTTTAAAGTGGAAAAGTCATTTGCAAAAGGTTTCATTTTATAAACCATTTTCATAACAAAGTGTCATTTTATATGGTGTAGAAATATTTTTACCAAGGCATTAATCTCCAAGGTTCACCAAATATGTTTTCAAACCATAAAATTTGTTGTTTAGGGTCAGAGAGTTTAAAACAAAACATTTCCCAAAAGTTTTCCTTCAAAATCATTTTTAATAAATAATCCACATTTCTATTTGACTAGAAATGGTTTTAATTCAAAGAATCATTTCTTAATTTCACCAAATACATTTTTGAGTCCAAAAAGTGTTTCCTAGGGTCAGTAGGTTCAAATCAATCCAATTGCCAAAGATTTTAACCCTAAATTCCATTTTAAACAATTTTTACATCCTTAACAAGCATACAAATGTCTCTGCAAATTCAAACAAGCTAACAGATACTATTTGCTAAACTAAGGGCATGGTTGGCTAGGGTTTGTTCTCCTGAATCCAACGACATAAAATTTGTAATTTTTGGACGTGTGGATCCAAAGATACAAGGGTTTGAAGTTTGCAAATAAATCTGATTCAAACATTCTTTTAAACAGATTCTAGTGCCACGGCAGATATCCTCTTGGGCCGGTACCGTCGCGGATCAGCGTTAACGGCGTTGGATCTAATCGATCGCGCAGTTACGGAAGCATACCTCTTGGCGTTTAAGTGACCTAATCCTGTTACGTCGATCAAGATCTAACGGACCTAAGCAGATGGCCATTAATCGTGCCTTGCTGGCTTGTGGCGGCGGGCAGGCAAGCTGATGAAATAGGATGCGATAGGGGAAAAGGAAGTGCTCACCGAGTTCGTGAGGACGTGGTGGTGCTCGTCGTGTGCTCGACGTGGCAAGGGGCGCAGGAGATTTGCGGTAATTCCTCACCGGAGTGGGGCTGCGCCTCGGCCAAGCTCAGTCGTCGTCGAGGACGGCGCTAGGGATCACCCGGAGACAGTTGAAACACACAGTCAGGAGCGCAAGGTCACGGCGAAGGCGTGTGCGTGAACGAGAGGGGTCGGGGTAGTCTGATTTACCAGAGAGGTTCCGCCGGAGTAGAGCCAGACGATGGCGGTGCTGGGGGTTGTCGTTGGCGAGGCTACAGGGGCGCCCGCGGGTGAGCTGCGGTTACAGAGCGGTGCTCCTGAGTCTGGCGAACCTGCCTGCTTGCTCGGGGAGTCAAGGGCGATGTGATGCCACCGGAATTTGGCCGAGAATTCGTCGGAGACGGCGGTCTGAAGAAAATTGCGATAGCTGGTGGCTCTCGAGGCGTGAGTCAGGGAATGAAAGAGGAGAGGAGGTGGTTAAGCGCGTGATCGGGGATTTCATTTCGAGAATAACTTGCATTGATTCGTTTAAAACACGGAAGAAAGCGTCAGGCGAGTTCATCGGGTGAAGACGACGATGATCTGGTGGGGCCGGCGTCAGTGGGGAAAAACGTTTCAAGTGGGGTCCTCTGGTCAGCGTCGGTGCGGGTGTGTGGTTGGGTAGAATAACGCTTCGCGCGTGGGGGAAAGAGAAGCTGGGCTGGACTAGGCTGGGGTGGGCTTTAGTTGGGCTGGTCGTTAACTCTTATTTTTTTCTGTCTGCTTTGATTTATCTTTTTCTATTTTCTATTTTCTGATTTGAATTTCATCCAACTATTCAAGCATTCAAATAATTCAAACAATTGTAATGAGTTTTTGGTTCTGTTTATCAACATAAACCAAATCTCAAAATAAAATTATATTTTTATTCATTTTTAAGATCTATTTAATAATTAAATAAAATAACCCTTTCGTTATTTAAAATAGGGTTTGATTTATTTAATAAAATCTTCATTTGAAATCCAAACACCTTCAAAACCAATTCAGTAGGTTTTATTTAAAAACATAAGATACTTGAAATACTTGTTTAAAATAAAACAAAATAACATTTTATTTTAGAGTCCATTATTAATTAAATATAATAGACTTTCATTATTAAATCAAATAGGATTTGTTTTATTGAGATATTCATTTTGAAATCTAAAATAAAACCAAAACACTTCAGTAGATTTTAATTAATAAAATAAAATACTTAGAAAACTTATTTAAAATAATTTAATAAGTTTTGATATTTTAATTAAAATGGTAAAACTTTTTATTTAAATAAATTTTGGATAATAAATTCTTATTAATTTATTTAAATAAACCTTTGCTATTTTTATTCAAAACAAAATGTTTTAATTCCAAAGTTTGGTCAAGGTTTAATTTGGCTTTATAGAATAACCTTTATTTATAAATTCACCTTTTCTTTTGAAAAACCAAATCTTTTATTAAAAGATTCCAAAATAGTAATTCCAAAACATTTTTTATTTCCTTTAATTAAATGTTTAACTCATTAAATTCCTTTAGGATTTTATTTAATTCAAATGGGTTTGAGGTTCCATTTAAATTCAAAAAGTTTCTTCTGGCCCTACAAATCAACAATGTTTTATTTTATTCATTTATTTTTCACATTACAAGATTTGGAAAATCTTGGGATGTGACAGATGAGTATCTAAGTTACGAGTTTGGCGAGCATTTGAAGAAATGTGGAATACTTTCACAATTGACACCGTCGGGAACACGACAGCGTAATGGTGTGTCCAAACATCGTAATCGAACTCTCTTAGATATGGTTCGTTCTACGATGTCACTTACAGATTTACCGCTATCGTTTTGGGGTTATGCATTAGAAACAGCTTCATTCACTTTAAATAGGGCATCATCTAAATACGTTGAAACGACACCGTATGAATTATGGTTTGGGAAGAAACCTAGATTGTCGTTCCTTAAAGTTTGGGGTTGCGAAGCCTATGTAAAGAAGTTACAGCCGGACAAGCTTGAACCCAAAGCGGAAAAATGCGTCTTCATAGGATACCCGAAGGAAACTATTGGGTATACCTTCTATCATAGATCCGAGGGCAAAATCATCGTTGCTAAGAATGGATCCTTTCTAGAGAAAGAATTTCTCTCGAAAGAAGTGACTGGAAGGAAAGTAGAACTCGATGAGGTTGTTGAACCTTCTCTCGAACTTGCGAGTAGCACAACACCAGAAGTGGTTCCTGTGGCGCCTACACCAATAAGAGAGGAAGCTAATGATGATGATCATGAAACTTCGGTTGAAGTTGCTAAAGAACCTCGCAGGTCAACGAGAACTCGTACCACTCCTGATTGGTATGATCCCATTATGACTGTCATGTTGGTGGATAACACCGATGACCCTGCGACATATGAGGAAGCGATGATGAGCCCAGATTCCAATAAATGGCAAGAAGCCATGAAATCCGAGATTGGATCCATGTAGGAAAACCAAGTATGGACTTTGGTGAACTTACCGAATGGCCGGAAGGCTGTCGAGAACAAATGGATTTTCAAGAAGAAAACAGATGCTGATGGTAATGTTACTGTCTATAAAGCTCGACTTGTCACAAAAGGGTTTCGACAAATTCAAGGAGTTGACTATGATGAGACTTTCTCACTAGTAGCAAAGCTAAAGTCTATGAGGATTATGTTAGCAATCACTTCATATTATGATTATGAGATATGGCAGATGGATGTCAAAACAGTGTTCCTCAATGGAGACATTGATGAAGAGTTGTATATGATGCAACCCAAAGGTTTTGTCGATCCTAAAGATGCTAACAAGGTATGCAAACTTCAACGGTCCATATATGGATTGAATCAAGCATCCCAAAGTTGGAATCAACGTTTTGATAAGGTAATCAAAAGTTTTGGTTTTATACAAACTTATGGAGAAGCTTGTATTTACAAGAAAGTGAGTGGGAGTTCTGTAGAATTCTTAATACTATATGTAGATGGCATATTGTTGATTGGGATTGATGTAGACCTTCTTAATAGTGTCAAAGAATATTTGAATAATAGTTTTTTAATGAAATATCTTGGCGAAGCATCTTACATATTAGGCATAAAGATTTATAGAGATAGATCGAGACGCCTAATATCATTGTCACAAAGTACATATTTGGACAAAGTTCTAAAGAGGTTTGGAATGGAAGATAGCAAGAAAGGGTTCTTGCCCATGTTGCCCAATACGACCTTGAGTAAAACTCAAAGTCCAGCAACGGCAGAAGATAGAGAAAGGATGAGTAAGACTCCCTATGCCTCAGCCATAGGATCTCTAATGTATGCCATGCTATGTACTAGACCCGACATTGCATATGTTGTTAGTTTAACTAGCAGATATCAAAGTGATCGAGGAGTGGATCATTGGACAGCGGTCAAAAACATCCTTAAGTACTTGAGAAGAAATAAGGATATGGTTCTTTCTTATGTAGGTGACGAACAACTCGTTGTGAATGGTTACACCGATGCTAGTTGGAACACCGATCCGGATGATTCTAAACCACAATCTGGATACATATTTACTTTGAATGGTGCAGCAGTTAGCTGGAGGAGTGCAAAGCAAAGCGTTGTGGCGAGATCTTCAACTGAATCGGAATACATAGCTACTTCGGAGGCTTCACAAAAAGCTATATGGATGAAGGAGTTCATTACGGATCTCGGTGTGGTTCCAAGTGCGCTGGACCCAATGTCTATCTACTGTGATAACATGGGCGCCATAGCCAATGCGCAAGAACCAAGGTCACACAAGAAGCTGAAGCACATCAAGATACATTTTCACGCTATTCGAGAACATGTCTAAGATGGTGACATAAAGATTTGCAAAGTACACACGTATCTGAATGTGGCGGATCGGTTGACTAAACCTCTCCCGAGGGCAAAACATGACCAACACCAAACTGCCATGGGTGTTCGGTATATTACCATGTAATCTAGATTAGTTGACTCTAGTGCAAGTGGGAGACTGTTGGAGATATGCCCTAGAGGCAATAATAAATATAGTTATTATTATATATTTGTGTTTATGATAAATGTTTACATTCATGCTATAACAATATTAACCAGGAAACATTAATACTTGTGTGATTTGTAAAATAAATTAGAGTCCCTAGTAAAGCCTCTTCATAATACTAGCTTGTTGGTTAATAGATGATTGTGGTTTCCCTATCATGAATATTGATATGTTATTAACAATAAGATCATATCATTAGGAGAATGGTATGATGGACATACTCCTATAGATAAGCGTAGCATAAAGATCAAGTCGTTTTAATAGTTCAATTGATATAAGCTTTCTGATACATAGTAACATAATTCCTTCGACCATGAGATCATGCTTATCACCATCACCGGAAGGATGCATTGATGACATCAAACACCACACCGTAACTAGGTGGCTATAAAGGTGGCATTGAGTGTTCGGAAAGTACGGGTTGAGACACATGGATCAAGATTGGGATTTGTCCATCCATATGACGGATAGATATACTCTGGGCCCTCTCGGTGGAATGTCATCCAATTGTCTTGCAAGCATGTGACTGGCTCACAAGGGATCACATATCACGGGAACAAGAAAAGAGTACTTATCGGTAACGAGGTTGAACTAGGTATGCAGAGATACCGACGATCAAAACCTCGGATAAGTAAACTATCGTGAGATAAAGGGAAATTGGTATCGTATGTAAGTGGTTCATTCGATCGCAAAGTAATTGTAGAAATATGTGGGAGTCATATGAATTTCAAGTTTCCTCTATTGGTTATTGATCGGAGAAGTGTCTCGATCATGTCTGCATAATTCACGAACCGTAGGGAGACACACTTAAGGATTCGATGTTGTTGAGTAGTTATGAAATGATGAGAAAGAGACCGAATGTTGTTCGGAGTCTCGGATGGGATCCGGGATATCACGAGGATATCCAGAATGGTCCGGAGAATAAGATTCATATAAGGAAAGTCATGTTTCAGAGTTGGGGAATGATTCCGGTGTTTTCATCGGGAATGTTCTAGAAGGGTCCGGAAGGTCCGGCACTCTGGAGGGGAAGGGTGCATGAATGTGTCATAACAATATGGAATGCTTTCATCATGTACTAGGTCACTTGGCTGGGCAAAATAAAGGAAGAAATCAAATCCTAGTTTTATAGTCAAACGCCAATTTGAAAAAGTCAAACGGCAACTTTGCTTGGTGGAGGGAGAGTAGGAAACCTACTTGGGGAGGAGTTCCTCTCCCTCCACCCGCCGGCCAAGGAGGCCGACTTGGGGGAGGACTCCCTCCTCCCAAGCCGCACCCTCCCACCTATATAAGGAGGGGCAGGGCTGCCCCTCTTCTCTACACCCAACACCACCAAAAACCCTAGCCCTAGCCGCCGGCCTTCTCCAAGTCGCCGCCGCCTCCAAGGGTTTCTCCAACCCGTTGAGTTGGGGCTTCCCCAAGCCCTAGCCACCGGCCAAGCTCCCTCCCTTGGTTTCTCTAAACCCTAGATCACCAAGGCCTCTCTCATAGTCCACCATACTCGCTCCGGCTTAAGGCGAAGCCCTGCGAGATCTCCCCTCTACTTCCGGTACCACGTCGTTGCCTTGGGAATCGCGAGAGTGCTACAACCTCCACTTCTTTGGAAAAAGGGAGGAAGGTATTCATCAAGCACCGAACGTGTGACCGGCTTGGAAGCGCTGCGAAGCCTTGTAGGAAGGATCGTCTACACGATCTTGAGATCGGCAAGAGTACGACTACATCACCCATGAGAATCTTCTCTCGTTAACCGCTTTGGAATCTTCGAGGGTGAGTTCCTCTATCGACTCGTTGCTACAATCTAGTAGATAGATCTTGGCTTGTTTGTTTGCATGCGGTAGGAAATTTTTGTTTTCCATGCTACGAACCCCATCAATATATACCTACCTCTGCCTATCTAATTTCTCATCGAGTCTTTCTCAGGCGAACTTTGTTTTTTGTCTCTGTCTTGCAAATATCATCTCAACAACTTGACCATGTCTTTGAAGTGAATATGCCCTAGAGGCAAATAATAAATGGTTATTATTGTCATATTCCAATAAGGTCGTAATAGTTTCGTATTGTGCTATATAACTGTATCAAGTGGAAACATTGATATAGGTGTGATATGAAACAGAAGTCCCTAGTAGCCTCTATTCATACTATTTAGTTGGGATACATATGATCAAGGTTTCCTGGTCATGGGTGATAGTGCGAGTTGACAACGAGGTCATATCATTGGCGAATGATGTGATGGACATTACCCAAAATATTGCGACCTGATCAAATCACGAGGTTCATGGTTGCAATATTTAGAAACAAAGTCTCCTTCTCCTTAGACCGTGAGCTCAAATTAATCACTATGTCCCGAGGCTGCTTGGACTACATCAAACGTCACTCAATGAAATGGTGATTATAAAGGTGTATGTTAGGTATTCTAGAGGAACATGTTGAGTACTATGAATCAAGACCGAGATTTGTTCACCCAGTGATAGGTAAGATACATAAGGCTGACTTGGTGAAACTACATCTATAATATTGCAACATGTGACTAGGTCACGAGGATGTAATATCACAGTAACAAGTGAAATAGTACTTGTAAGCAACGAGATTGAACAATGTATGTGATACCAAACGATCAGATCTCGGACAAGTCATATCAAAGAAACAAAGGGAATTGGACTCAACGTTTACGGTTCAAATGACATCATCATCGTGGAATGAACATGGGTCATTATGGTCATCCCGGTCCCGCTATTGATCATTGATGGAGATCATGTCTGTGCCATTCCCGAGCCATGGGGAGATACATTTAAGGGTACGATGAGCTTGAGATCATCTGTAAGTTGTAATCACAATAGAGAAAGAGAAATCCATAATTGTTCCGTGGAGAGATATCCAAAGTTCTTCGGAGAAAGAAAAGGAAACCGGAAAAGTTCCAAAGTCATCCAGGGGGAATCGACACGGGAACCAAAAGGTGTTTAGGGTCAAATCAGATTTTGTAATATGTATTTACATATTAATTAATGTAATTAATATTAAATATAACATTAAAAATCTAATTTAAAAGTTATACCACTAATGGACCAAACTTCCTAGGGAAAAGGGCCCATGAGGGAAACCACAAGAGGGAGAGACCATGCGCCTAGGGTCTGGGGCGCCTAGGGCTGCCCCCTCCCTTGGAAGGCAGTTAGGGGTTTGGGGCGCCCTAGGGCTGATCCCTCCCTCCCTTGGCCGCCCCTTGGTGACTTGGGGGAAGAGCAAGCCTGCCCCCACCCCCTATATAAAGATCTTCCCCTTGGAGGAGGAAAGGCACACCAAGGCCACAAGTTCGAAGTTCTCCTCCCTCCTCTATGCGCCTCCTCCCTCCCTCTCCTCTCTATCTCTCTAGTTGCCTCCTTGCTCTAGTATGGTCCCATGATAGGACTACTCGCGCAAGATACGATGGACTAGTAGCACGCCATTGCGCTGCGGAGATTCCAAGATGAAGATCTACTTCCGCACTCCCGACAGGGATTCGGGAGCCAGAGGTCGTCATCGTACACCATATGTGTACGAAACCACGAGGGGACACACTTGGGGAACCTTGGATATTGTGAGCTGGGCTGCTGCACGGTGATGGAGCAAGGGGTGACCTGCGAGGAGCTTCGCGACCTTGAGGTCGGCTATGAGAACAACTACGTCAACCACGTTTCCCTCGGAATGTTAACCGCTTTCGGACTACAAGGATATGTATCAGAAACCTTCGGTCGTTACTGCATTACTAATAGATAGATCTTGGGCATTAGGGCGTGATACGTCCAAAACGTATCTATTTCTCGAACACTTTTGCTATTGTTTCTCCTCTAAACCTGTGTGATTTGGATACAACTAACAAGGACTGACGCTGTTTTCAGCAGAATTACCTTGGTGTCTTGTTTTTGTGCAGAAAATCAACTATCAGGAAAAATCCCTGAAAATATGGCAAAAATTATATTTCACCAGAAGACCCATGGAGCCAGAAGACGAGACGAAGAAGGGGCCTGGGGGACCCACACCCCTGCCAGGCGCGGTCCCACCTCTGGCCACGCCTAGGGGGGTGCAGCCACCCCAAGCATCCCCTCGGCCTCCCTCTACGCCTATAAGTTGCCTCTCGACCTAAAACCAAGGGGGTTCGATAGTTTTCCAGAAAGAGTTCCGCTCCGCCACCGCCACTAGAAACCAAGATTCGGATCCAGAAACTATGTTCTCGCACCCTGCTGGGACGGGGAATTTGGAGAGGATCATCACCATCGTCATCACCAACGCATCTCCATCAACCACTGATGTTTCCCTCATCCATGAGTGAGTAAACCCCTGCTGTAGGCTTGGGGATGGTAGGGATTGGATGAGTTCTATCATGTAATCGAATAAGATCTGTTAGGGCATAGTACCTAGTATCTCTATTAGTGTTATTTAACTTTGTTGCAACTTGTTGTGCTTAATGCTTGTCACTAGGGCCCGAATGCCATGATCTCAGATCTGAACTTATTATTGAATCATTATGATAGTATTGTTTGTGATCTTATCTGCAAGTTGTGTACACATATCATTGTCCGGATCCAAAGGCCCCAAAGTGATAATAATTGGGACAACCGGAGGGGATGATTGTGGTGTGAGGATCACATGTGTTCACAGAGTGTTAATGCTTTGCTCCGGTGCTCTATTAAAAGGAGAACCTTAATTTCCAGTAGTTCCCTAGAGGCCCCGCTGCCACGGGATGGCTGGACAGAAGATGTTGTGCAAGTTCTCATTGCGAGCACGTATGACTATATATGGAGCACATGCCTAGGATTGTTTAGTACTTGAATTCTTGTTATTATTTATCTGCAATGCCCTAGATCTTGAAGTTACATGTTTAGACTCGTCCATGCAACGCCCATCCATCCATCCATATGCCTACCGCACTCGAATCCCACTGTTTATTGTTACTGTTACTATTGATCATGTTCAGTTGTTGCTATTGCTTTGTTGTTGCTACTATCAAACTGTTGCTAGTGATAAACTTTTGTGAGCAAGAACTATTTCTAGGTGCAGCTGAATTGACAACTCAGTTGTTAAGGCTTGCAAGTATTCTTTGGCTCCCCTTGTGTCGAATCAATAAATTGGGTAATACTACCTGCGAAGACTATGCGATCCCCTACACTTATGGGTCATCAGGGCGTTCCAACATAGGAAATCTTTTGTTTTCTATCGCGGACACCAGTAGTCTTTACGGTGGAGCACCCCCAATTGGAGGATTCCCATGTGCAGAAGCTAGGACCTAGTGGTGGGGGTCTCCACCGAGGAGCCAGCCACAAAGAGAAGAAGGATGCTCAAGGGGTAATGACCATTGGAGGCCCTAGTTCGAAGAAGGAGCAAGGAGGATGGGGGATATCGAAGAACCACACCTTAGAGGCTTAGCTAATCAAGATCTTCAAGCACATAAAGATGTTCTTCGTCGACAAATCGCCATCAAAGAAGAGTATTCATCCGGCTCTCACTGTCATATTAAATTGCTGTAGGATTATGATGAGGCGGTGAACATAAAGTATGTGAGGAACATGCAAACAAGATCAGCGGTTTGTATGGAGACCATTGCAATACTGGAGGAAGATATCGAGTGTTACAAGGGAAAGTTGCAGGAGAAAATTGAGCTTAATAGGAAGTTGCGCGTAGCCTTGGTGAAGATTAGAGATACTACCAAAGATTAGTTCATTAAAGCTACCACTTAAAGATTTGTAGCAAGAACTCAAGATTTGAGGGGTTTCACGTAGTCTTTTATTCCTTTTTAATTAGGGATTTCTATTTTCGTGCCCTTGGTTTGTTAGTTGTACTCACTTTTCCCCAGCCGCTTAATTTTTCCTCACCTTTCCCCTCGCCATGTTAAGAAACCCTCGTGGGCGCTCGTAGGCGCTCGGACGGAGGGATGCCGTCAGGTCAAAGGCTTGACCGTTACATGTTGACTGGTGGGACCGCGTTGGGACGGGAAGGGCGTTGAGCGTTACGTTACGAGGCCTCAATCGTTACATGCCTGACCGGTGGGAACGCGTTGGGACATGTCCTTCATACATGGTGAAGGGTGGGGCCGCGTTGGGACGGGTCTTGCATACATGATGAAGAGTGGGACCGCATGGAGACACGTCGAACCGGCCATTCTCGCTCACCCAAAGCATTCGCTTCCCCTCGAGCCTGGAACAGCTCCCACACCGCCGCTTTGCTGCCCCACCATCATGCCCTCCTAACTTATGTCGTCCTCGGCCCCAGAGTCGTCCCCTCCCCCTAGCCGTGGAGCCCACTCCACCTCCGGCTCTGCTCCCGCCCCTGCTAGATCTACCTTCGGACGATGCAATCTTGTTGGTGCACCGTCCATCCCCGTCGAGCACGGAGAAGATTGGGTGGAATCGCAGGGATCTAACGCATGGATTCCATCTGGGTAAGCATTGTTTTCCTTTTGTGGGTTGATTATTGGCAGTATTTGAACGCGAATCGCTGGTGCTTAACTAACTGCCTTGCTTTTCGAATAGGATTGATCCAGTGCTGGCGTAATTCGTGGTTGTGAATAATATCTCTCTGGATTTTACTTCCTAGCGATGGTTTCAACCTCCATAACTCTCAGAGATAGATAAAATCTCCCTAAAATCTATTGTAAATTCCCCTGGAGCAGTGGCGATTCAGTTGGTTTGCAAGAGTGTTTATAATTATGAAACTCTCGCACGGTCTGAAACTATAATTGACACAACTCTGGCACGGCTAGCGGTTCACTTTCAAATTACAATAAAATTATACAACTCTTAATGTACAAGAGTGTTTATAATTGACACAACTCTTGAACACTTTCAAATTAAAAAAAATTATACAACTCTTAATGTAAAAGAGTGTTTATAATTGACACAACTCTTGAACACTTTCAAATTTAAAAAAAATTATACAACTCTTAATGTAAAAGAGTGTTTATAATTGACACAACTCTTGAACACTTTCAAATTAAAAACAAATTATACAACTCTTAATGTAAAAGAGTGTTTATAATTGACACAACTCTTGAACACTTTCAAATTGAAAAAATCATACAACTCTTAATGTAAAAGAGTGTTTATAATTGACACTACTCTTGAACGCTTTCAAATTGAAAAAATTATACAACTCTTAATGTAAAAGAGTGTTTATAATTGACACTACTCTTGAACACTTTCAAATTAAAAAGCTATACAACTCTTAATGTAAAAGAGTGTTTATAATTGACACTACTCTTGAACACTTTCAAATTAAAAAATTATACAACTCTTAATGTAAAAGAGTGTTTATAATTGACACTACTCTTGAACACTTTCAAATTGAAAAATTATACAACTCTTAATGTAAAGGAAAAGGGTGTTTACCATTTTTATAGTGTGAAAAGTGATCCCTAAACTTGCGTATACGAAAATTATAAACATTTGAACACTGTGAAATCGCACTTAATACGTAATAATGATGTGCTAAGAAAATCTTGAGAGATTATCATTTTCATAGAATGTAGGGATGTAATGAATAAACTTGCATATGGCAAAAATTATACACCTTTGAACTCTTTGAAATCGCACTTAGGACATGGAGTGAAATATAATGCAAAAATTATACACATTTGAACACTTTCCCTTCAAATTATATTCAAAATCATTTATTTATGGAGTTAAAGCATCGGTGGAAAACTCGTTATTTTGCATGGATAGAGGGTGCCCCCGATAGATACAAGGGTTATGTTGTTCGCTAGATCACAGAGGATCAATCGGAGGATAAACGATTGGTGGGTACGATCCGCGTGACAACTGTCTCGACCAATCAGAGCGTAGCAGCCAAGATGAGAACAGGTGTGAGAGTTTGTCACTAAGAGGGAGGGGAAAACTAAGTAGAACTTAAAAACCAAGGGCAAAACTGAGTAGAACTTTAAATCCAAGGGCAAAACTGACAAGTGAGTTCAAATAGAAAACAAAAAGAGATTTAAAAATGGAAAATGCTTCTTTTATACAATAAAATACATATTGGCATACATCAAACTATTTGTAATTCAAATATACATCAGTTTGACAATTATTGCCTCATTCAGACAAATTATGTTTTGGGGAGGGATGTTTTGGGGAGAGGCTTGAGTAGAAAGCCATGAACCTTCATAGATAGTAGGTGATTTGAGAAGTGGTGATTTAAGTTAAAACTTGATTTATATACATTTCTTATGGTGACAAGTCACATAATAAGACTCCCTGGATAGATGCCACTATGTTTTGATCTATTTGAATTTGTTGTGCATAAAATGACTCAATTAGCTAGATAAAACCCATCCGTTGACTCTCTGTTGACCAGCCACCGGAGGGTAAAAGTGAGTATATTGCACACGGCAGTGTTAGTACTGGAGGGCAAAACTGAGTACAACCAAACTACCAGTGCTACGGTAGAGGGTACAACTAAGCACAACTAAGTGACCAAGGTTAGACATGAGGGGGAAAATGTGACGCACGGTATGCGTGTCGTGGTGCACGGGGCGGTAGAGGACGCGTGTGGCCGTGCATGGTGCAGTAGCGCATGCGGTTACGCAGTGCATGGTGGTGCAACGAAACGTCTCCTTGATACACCCAATTTGCATCACCATTCTATATCATAATTTACCTCTATTCATTGATATTTATCTCATTATGAGGTATTACTTATGGCTTTTCATCTGTTTATGCATGTTGGATGATTTCTGGAGGAAGGACTGCCGGAGTCTGGATTCTGATGGAAAAGACAGCATTTTGGTGCAATTTCACGAAGATCAGAAAAATACCAGAAAAATATGGAAACATATTATTTTACCGGAAGACGAAGGAAGCCAGAAGGAGGAGTGAAGGGGGGCCTCAGGGGGCCCACACCCCCTAGGCACGGGCCCACCTGACCCCGCGCCTAGGGTGGGTTTGGCCCACCTGTTCGGACTCCGAATCCGCCCCTTCGCCTATATCTTCCCTACGAAACCCTAACATCGGGAGGGCGACCACAGGTAGACTTCCTCCGCCTCTGGGAGGCGGAAAACACCGATAGAGAAAGATCTCTCCGGCAGATAGATTTCTGTCAGGGGAATTCCTTCCCGGAGAGGGGAGACCGTCACCATCATGAAGGGAATATGCCCTGAGAGGCAATAATAAGGTGTTTATTATGTGTATTCCAAGTATATGATAGATGTTTATTTTGCATGCTATAATTGTATTAATACGGAAACGTTAATACATGTGTGTTTAATAAACAAACAGAAAGTTCCTAGTTATGCCTCTCTCATAAACTAGCTCGTTGATTAACAAGATGATCAAGGTTTCCTGATCATGGACATTGGATGTTGTTAATAACGGGATCACAACATTAGTGTAATGGTGTGATGAACATTCATCCGAAGTATAGCATTACGATCAAAGTCATTGAATTTATATTGCTATAACAACTTACGGTGATCCTAATCCTTAGACCATGAGATCATGTCAATCACTAACACGGAAGAGTTTCTTGATAACATCAAACGTCACACCGTAATCGGGGTGATTATAAAGATGGATTCGAACTAATAAAGTGTTATGTTGAGGCTCATGGATCAAGAGTGGAATTTTTCATCCGATGACGGATAGATATACTCTCTGGTCCCTCTCGGTGATATCACATTGATTAGCTTGCAAGCAAGTGATTTGATCACTAGAATGTTATATCACAGAACGAGAAAAGAGTGCATGTCGATGCGAGATCAAACTAGGTATGGAGATACCGATGATCGAATCTCGGACATGTAATATATCGTGAAACAAAGGGATTAAGATGCTAGCGTAAAGGTTAAACGATCACAAGAAAGTCATCGTTGAATGTGTGGGAGTCAAGATGGGTCTCCGGATCCGCTTCGATTATTGATCGAGAGGGTCTCGATCATGTCCGCATTATTCACGAACCGTAGGGTGACACACTTAAGAGACACCGACATCCAATTGGAGCAAATGTTTCATGCGAAAGAATGAACAAGCGCGAATTTATTTCACTAGATACGAAATAGGTTTTTGGTGAAATTGCATAAAGTGGTTATGCATGTGAAATAGAATTCTAGCAAGGGGTTATTGTGAATGTTTGTCATTAAAGTAATTGACAAAATTCTAAATAAAATAAAGAGTTTTATTTAATGAGAGTTTGCATTAAATTTGGTGGAAATTTAATGGGAATTTGAGTGGACTTTTGAGTGGAGGGAATTTAAAGGAGATTTGTGAGTGGAGTGTCCACCCACATGAAGAGGGAGGGCAAGGGGCAGCCCCATGCGCCGCCACCCCGGGGTTCCCCTTCCTCCTATAAAGGAGCCCCTCCTCACTTGTCTCTTACACCTCCTCGTGAAGGATCTCTCTCCTCTCTAGAATTTATCCCCCATGGTCTCGGACTAGCGAGATACATGTTCCGGTGGCTATTCGGCAAGAAAGATTTGTGCTTCTGCATCGCTGGGCGAGGAGGCGGAGGTTTCTCGGTGCCTCGAATGTGTGCGAGCACGGATGCGCTGCTGATTTGCGGCGCTAGGCCTCCCTCTCGATCTTGAGATCGGCCAGAGATCGTCTACATCAACCACGAGTTGAACTCGTTAAGCTTTGTCGGTCTTCAAGGGTATGTTCTCTACGGATATACATCCGTTGTTTGTATCTAGTAGATAGATCTTGGTATATAGTTCACATCATAGGAAAATTTTTGTTTTCTATGTTGCGAACCCTACAAGGGTATCGAGCCGGATCTGCGTAGATACTTTACGGGTAGTACACATATGAGTATGTGGGCGATGATGATCATGTTGTTGCTCCTTTGTTGTAATTTTGGATATTGGTGGCATAGTGGGATGAAGCGGCCGGACAAACTTTACATGTCCTCGCACATGAGACCTGTTCCACGCTTGACATGCAACTAGTTTGCATAAGTGGCTAGCGGTGTCTGTCTCTCCTACTATAGTCAATATCTATTTTGCAAGCGAGTTGTCAACAATTTTATTATCCTCGTTGTGGTTCATGTTAGAGGTAAGAACGGTTCTATCTCGAAAGCCCTAAGCCACGTAAAACTTGCAATGGATAAATTAGAGGCGTCTAGTTTAGATTGTTCTTTGGGCTAGTGTTATGATATGGTAGTGTTGTAAGTAGAAGTATGAGATGATACTCTTACAACACACATAGCGTGTAAAATCCATAGACCTTGGATTTACACATATAGGTATGATAGTGATCATCTGACGATGCACATGATAGAGATCATCTGCGGAACCATATAATTTCACTAATAAACATATGATGTTTGATAGCATCTTATATTGCTTGTTTAGCGCTTTGTTAGCATAATAAGATGATCCTCATTTAAATATCAAGATAAGAATGTGCTCTTCCTTTAGTAAGCACCGATTATGTTTCTTTGCTCCAAGACATCACGTGATGATCGGGTGTTCTTGGATCCACGACCATATTTGTGTAAAAGCAGTTACACACGAATACTAAGGTTCTAACTTGGCGAGCCTAGCATGTACATACATGGCCTCGAACACGGACCGAAAGTTTAAGCATGAGTCATATAGTTGATATGATGCCCATTTGATGCTCGCCTTTGAAGCTATCGACTCACGTGATGATCGGACTTGGTGTAGTGGATTTGGTTCATGTAATCACCAAAAAGGCACGAGGGATGTCGTTTTTGAGTGGGAGTTCATTCGTAATATAGATTAGTTGAACTCAATCTATCATACACTTAGTCTAAACTTTACAAATTCTGTTGTAGATGGCACCACCTGCTTTTAATTTCAATGTGTTCATGGAGAAAGAGAAACTAGCAACGGTAGCAACTTTACCGAATGGGCCATGAATTTGAGGATTCTCCTCTCTGCTGCACAAAAGCAATATGTGCTAGAAGCGCCGTTAGGCCCCCCACCTTTTGATGATGCCCCTGACGAGGAGAAGAATGTCTATCAGACTCGTCAGGAGGACCACAACTTAGTTCATTGCGACATATTGTATGGGCTAGAGCCGGAACTTCGAAAGCGTTTCGAAAACGGCAATGCATTTGATACAATGGGTGAGTTGAAAATGATTTTCAACACACATCTTTGTCAGAGAGCTACAACGCTTCGAAAAGTTCTTTAGCAGTATGATGGAAGAGCACCTGCTCGTTAGTGAGCATGTACTCAAGATGTCGGGTTCTGTGATAAGCTTGTGTCCTTGGGAATATCGATTCCCATTGACTTAGGCATCCATCGTGTTCTCAGTCTCGCCACCTAGCTATAAGAGCTTCGTGATGAACTATAATATGCAAGGCATGAAGAAGTCTCTCCCGAGCTTCATCAATGCTTAAAAGCTGCGAAGTGGAGATCAAAAGGAACATCAAGTGTTGATGATCAATAGGAACACTGGTTTCAAGAAAGACAAGAAGGAAAACGGAAGGAAGTAAGGCGGCAAGCCTGTTGCCGCGCTGAAAAAACCCCGAGTTGGACCTAAGTCGATTCCGAGTGCTACTATTGTACGGGGTAGCCCATCGGGCGCAACTGCCCCAAGTATCTGGCAGACAAGAAGGCCGGCAAGGCAAACAAAGGTATATATGATATACATGTTATTGATGTGTACTTGACTAGTGCTCGCAGTAGCACCTGGGTATTTGATACCGGTTCAGTTGCTAATATTTGTAACTCGAATCAGGGGCTGTGGAACAAGCGACCGCTAGCAAGGGGTGAGGTCAAGATGCGTGTCGGCAATGGATCAAGCGTTGATGTGATCGCCGTCGGAACGCTGCCTCTCCACTTACCGTCTGGTTTAGTTATAAACTTGAATAAATGTTATCTGGTGCCTGCACTGAGCATGAACATTGTATCTGGATCGTGTTTGATGCGAATTGGTTATTCATTTAAATCCGAGAACAATGGTTGTTCCATTTATATGAATGAAATCTTTTATGGTCATGCACCGATGATGAATGGTTTATTCTATTAGATCTCGATGATAATGTTACACATATTCATAATGTTGATGCTAAAAGGATTAAACTTAATGATGATATATCCGCATATATGTGTAATCGCCGTCTAGGTCATATTGGCGTTAAGCATGAAGAAGCTCCATTCGGATGGACTTTTGGAATCACTTGATTATGAATCATTTGATACATGTGAGCCATGCCTTATGGGCAAGATGACTAGAACGCCGTTTTCGGTCCAATGGAGCAGGCGATTTATTGGAAATCATACATTCTGATGTATGTGGTCCAATGAGTGTGTCGGCGCGAGGTGGATATCGTTATTTTGTTACTTTCACGGATGATTTGAGTAGATACGGTTATATCTACTTGATGAAACACAAGTCTAAAACCTTTGAAAAGTTCAAGGAATTTCAGAATGAAGTGGAAAATCATCGTAATAGAAAGATCAAATTTCTACGGTCCGACCGTGGAGGTGAGTATCTAAGTTATGAGTTTAGCACTCACATGAAAGAGTGTGGAATTGTTTCACAACTAACACCTGCCGGAACACCACAGCGAAATGGTGTGTCGGAACGTCGTAATCATACTTTATTAGATATGGTTCGATCTATGATGTCTCTGACGGACTTGTCGTTGTTATTTTGGGGTTATGCACTAGAAACTGCTGCATTCACTTTAAATCGGGCACCATCCAAATCCGTTGAAAACACACCGTATGAATTATGGTTTGGAAACAAACCTAAGCTGTCATTTCTTAAAGTTTGGGGATGCGATGTTTATGTGAAGAAACTTCAACCGGATAAACTCGAACCCAAAGCGGAAAAATGCGTATTCATAGGATACCCTAAAGAAACTATTGGGTATTCCTTCTATCACAGATCCGAGGGCAAGGTTTTTGTTGCCAAGAATGGATCCTTTCTAGAGAAAGAGTTTCTCGCGAAAGGTGTGAGTAGTCGGAAGGTAGAACTCGAAGAGGTTGTGGAACCTTCTCTTCAAAGTATGGCGAGTAGCCGGCCGGAAGTTGTTCCGAGTTGGCTCCACTGTTGAAGAGGGAACTAATGATAATGATCATGAAACTCGAAGAGAGTACTACCGAACCTCGCAGTCAAGCGGGGCGTGCGGCTCGGTATGCGGAAATCTGTCATGAATTTCATGGTTGGTGAAAATGATGACCCTGCGACGTATGAAGAAGCGATGATGAGCCAGGATTCCAACAAATGGTTGGAAGCCATGAAATACGAGATGGAATCCATGTATGAAAATCAAGTTTGGAACTTGGTGGAATTACCTCACGACCGAAAGGCCGTGGAGAACAAATGGATTTTCAAAAGGAAAACTGATGTTGATGGTAATGTGACCGTCTATAAAGCTCGACTTGTCGCAAAGGGGTTTCGACAAATTCAAGGAGTTAACTACGATGAGACTTTCTCTCCCGTAGCGATGATAAAGTCAGTTAGGATTATGTTAGCAACGGCTGCATATTTCGATTATGAGATATGGCAGATGGATGTCAAAACCGCGTTTCTCAATGGTAATATTGAAGAAGAGTTGTATATGATACAACCAAAGGTTTTTGTCGATCCTAAGGATGCTAACAAGGTGTACAAGCTTCAGCGATCCATCTATGGATTGAAGCAAGCATCACGAAGTTGGAATCTCCGCTTTGATGAGGTGATCAAAGAGTTTGGATTTGTCCAAACTTATGGAGAAGCTTGTATTTACAAGAAAGTGAGTGGGAGCAATGTGGCATTTATGATATTATATGTGGATGACATATTATTGATCGGAAATGATATAGATCTTTAAACAGTGTTAAAAGTTATCTAAACAACAAATTTTCAACGAAGGACCTAGGTGAAGCGTCATACATATTAGGCATAAAGATCTATAGAGATAGATCTAGGCGCCTAATAGGGCTATCGCAAAGTACATACCTTGATAAGATTTTAAAGAAGTTTAAAATGGACGGAAGTAAGAAGGGGTTCTTACCTATGTTGCAAGGCAAGACATTGAGTAAGACTCAAAGTCCGGCTTCGGAAGAAAGAGAGATAATGGACAAAGTCCCTATGCTTCAGCCATAGGCTCTATAATGTCGCCATGCTATGTACAAGACCGGATGTGGCACATGCTATTAGTTTGACTAGTAGGTACCAATCGGATCCGTGTTGAACACTGGATAGCGGTCAAGAATATCCTTAAGTACTTACGAAGAACTAAGGATATGTTTCTTGTATCTGGAGGTGAAGAAGAGCTCGTCGCTAAGTGTTATGTCGCTAGCTTTGACCGATCCGGATGACTCTAAGTCTCAATCCGGATCGTATTTCTCATGAATGGCGGGCGGTTAGTTGGAGGAGCTCCAAATAACTGTGGTAGCGGGATCAACAACGGAGGCGAATATGTTGCTTTGCTTGAGCGGCTCGAGAAGCGATTTGGATGAAGGAGTTCATATCCGAACTAGGAGTGGTGGCAAAGCGTTGGACCCAATGGTGATATATTGTGACAACAATGGTGCCATTGCCAATGCCAAAGAGCCAAGGTCTCACAAGCATTCCAAGCATATTAAGCGCGGTTTCACTCCATCCATGAGCATGTCAAGGATGGAGATATAAAGATTTAGAAGTACATACGGATCTCAATGTAGCAGATCCGTTGACTAAAACTCTCCTAGAGAAAACATGATCAACACCGAACTCAATGAGTGTTAGATTTATCACTATGTAACTAGATTATTGTCTCTAGTGCAAGTGGGAGACTGAAGGAATATGCCCGAGAGGCAATAATAAGGTGTTTATTATGTGTATTCCAAGTATATGATAGATGTTTATTTTTCATGCTATAATTGTATTAATACGGAAGCGTTAATACATGTGTGTTTAATAAACAAGCGAAGCTCCTAGTTATGCCTCTCTCATAAACTAGCTCGTTGATTAACAAGATGATCAAGGTTTCACGATCATGGACATTGGATGTTGTTAATACGGGATCACAACATTAGTGTAATGGTGTGATGAGCGTTCATCAAGTATAGCATTACGATCAAAGTCATTGAGTTTATATTGCTATAACAACTTACGAAGTGATCCTAATCCTTAGACCATGAGATCATGTCAATCACTAACAGGAAGAGTTTCTTGATAACATCAAGCGTCACACCGTAACAGGGTGATTATAAAGATGGATTCGAGAACTAATAAAGTGTTATGTTGAGGCTCATGGATCGAGTGGAATTTGTTCATCCGATGACGGATAGATATACTCTGGGCCCTCTCGATGATATCACATTGATTAGCTTGCAAGCAAGTGATTTGATCACTAGAATGTTATATCACGAGGAGCGAGAAAAGAGTGCATGTCGATGCGAGATCAAACTAGGTATGGAGATACCGATGATCGAATCTCGGACATGTAATATATCGTGAAACAAAGGGATTAAGATGCTAGCGTAAAAGGTTCGACGATCACAAGAAAGTCATCGTCGAATGTGTGAGTCGGTATGGGTCTCCGGATCCGCTTCGATTATTGATCGAGAGGGTCTCGATCATGTCCGCATTATTCACGAATCGTAGGGTGA
This sequence comes from Avena longiglumis, assembly GCA_030063025.1. Classification (NCBI taxonomy): domain Eukaryota; kingdom Viridiplantae; phylum Streptophyta; class Magnoliopsida; order Poales; family Poaceae; genus Avena; species Avena longiglumis. Next base: position 475,574,652 of record CP125978.1, on the reverse strand, counting down.
CACACTTAAGAGACACCGACATCCAATTGGAGCAAATGTTTCATGCGAAAGAATGAACAAGCGCAGGAATTTATTTCACTAGATCTCGAAACAGGTTTTGGTGAAATTGCATAAAGTGGTTATGCATGTGAAATAGAATTCTAGCAAGGGGTTATTTGTGAATGTTTGTCATTAAAGTAATTGACAAAATTCTGAATAAAATAAAAGAGTTTTATTTAATGAGAGTTTGCATTAAATTTGGTGGAAATTTAATGGGAATTTGAGTGGACTTTTGAGTGGAGGGAATTTAAAGGAGATTTGTGAGTGGAGTGTACACCCACATGGAGGGGAGGAAGGGGCAGCCCATGCGCCGGCCACCCCCTTGGGTGCCCCCCCTCCTCCTATAAAGGGACCCCCCCTCCTCACTTGTCTCTTACACCTCCTCGTGAAGGATCTCTCTCCCCCTCTAGAATTTATCCCCCATGGTCTCGGACTAGCGAGATACATGTTCCCGGTGGCTATTCGGCAAGAAAGAGTTGTGCTTCGCTGCATCGCTGAGGCGAGGCGGAGGTTGCTCGGTGCCTCGAGCGTGTGCGCGAGCACGGATGCTTGCTGATTTGCGGCGCTAGGACTTCCTCTCGATCTTGAGATCGGCAAGAGATCATCTACATCAACCACGAGTTGAACTCGTTAAGCTTTGTCGGTCTTCAAGGGTATATTCTCTACGGATATACATCATGCGCTTGTTTGTATCTAGTAGATAGATCTTGGTATATAGTTCACATCGTAGGAAAACTTTTGTTTTCTATCTTGCGAACCATACACATCATCAAGTTAGGCTTCATCGGGATCATCATAATCATCATCCACACCATCTCCACCAGCACCATCACTCCATTCATTTGTAACAATTGTATTGGATATTGCTTTAGTTAGTTAGGGAAACTTTCGGTGTACTATTGTAGTTGATGCTTGTGAGTGGAACCATTGGATTATTGTTTATGTTCAGATTGTTATCCATTATCATATCATCTTTGATCTTGATCCATATGATGTCTTGTGAGTAGTTCGTTTAGTTATTGAGGACATGGGAGAAGTCATGTTGTTAGTAGTGAATCTGTGATGAGTTATTATTCAATGGTTTAGTGTTTAAGTTGTGGTGCTATTCTTCTAGTGGTGTCATGTGAACGTTGACTACATGATACTTCACCATTTATGTGCCTAGGGGAATGCAGTGTGTATTTGGCTACTAATTGTGGGGTTGCGGGAGTGACAGAAACCTAAACCCCCATTAGGACACCTTTGCACAAGGGAGCGTAGGATCTCAGAGTTTAAGGATGTGGTTAGATTTATATCTTAATTACTTTCCTATAGTTACGGATGTTTGTAGGGGGTTTAATCACAAGTATGTATTAGTCCTAGGAAGGCGTATGTTATATGAGTTCACCCACACAACACTTACAAACAGGAGAAGAGTACTCGACTATTTGTAGCGAAAGCACTTGACCGAATTCCCATGTGTCCTCGAGAACGTTTGGTCCTTATAAGTATTTCCACCGGCTTGTCCTTTGCAGAGAAAGGATTGGGCCACTTTCTCCATTTGTTCGTTACTTCGATTACTTTCTCTTTGTTTTGTTACTTAGTCAGAAAACCACTAAAATCTGTTTGCTAAGTATTCACAGGGATTTCCTGCTCCATACCTTTATTCGTATACGCTCCTCGTTGGGATCGACACTCCTATTTCTTGAAATCTTGCGATACACCCCCTATACTTGTGGGTCATCAAGACTATTTTCTAGCGCCGTTGCCGGGGAGGGAAGCGCTATTGAAGAGTGGAACTGGTAAATGAACTTCTACTACGAGTATTTCCTTTTTTTACTGTTTGTTTCTTTGTTTCCAATATGGATAACCCACTTGGTTTTCTGTTTGGGAAAACTACTGCCACTGAAAGGGTAGTAGATAAACCACCACCTGTTGAGATAGATCCTTTTAAGATACGTGTGAGTATTGTTAATCGTGTCATGGATAATTATTATTTTGGGGATGGAATTGTCCATCCTGGTGATGACTTGCTTTATATCCATGAATTATGCGGGTTGTTTAAGTGTGCAGGTATCACGGCTGAACAGGTGAAGAAGTTACTCTCCCTATCCTTGAAAGGGAAAGCTGAGGCATGGTATAAATTGCTAAAGAATGGACAATCCATGGAATGGGAGGAGATGGCATCTCTCTTTTACTCTAAATTTTATCCTCCCAGTGAAATTCAAAAGGATAGAAGTCTTATATATAACTTTTGGCCTCTTGACGGAGAGAGTACAACTCAAGCTGGGGGAGACTGAAGTTATTAATGCTTCAATTTCCTATTCATGAACTCCCTAACAATATTATTCTCAATAAATTTTATGCTAGTCTTTCTCTTCAGGATAAAGGTTTACTAGATGCTTCTTGTGCTAGATCATTCACAAGTATGAAGGAAGAAGTTAAATGGAATCTCTTCGACCGTATTCAAGATAACACTGAAGCTTGGGAGAATGACAAAGGAAGAAAGTCAGGTATAAACTATGATTATGAATGCATTAAATCTTTTATGGGAACTGATAACTTCCATGATATTAGAAATAAGTTTGGCCTTGATCCTCAAGTTCTTTCGGAATGTTTTAATGCTTTTGCCTCTTATATTGAGATTCCCAAGAAAGAGTGGAACAAGTACCATGCTCCTTATAAAGACATTGTTACCCACGTTCCTGCTAGTGGAGAGGTTTGTACTGTTGATCCTATTTTGCCTGAACCTTATGTTGAAAAGATCCCTTTTCCCTCCAAGGTAAAGGAACACTCTATTTTGGCTAATGTGGTTAGCAAAAGCGCAAATAAAACTGTAGCTTCCAATGAGATTATTGATATCGAGCCTGTGGTAGCTATTGTGAAAGATCTTGTCACTAGAAATATAGAGGATGAGTATATTGTTTTTTGTGAGGATGCTACTAATATTGTTTCTCATCCTAAGAAAGTTAGAAGAGCTAGTGTTCCCGTGATCTCTGTTAAAATTGGTGATCATTGCTATTATGGTTTATGTGATATTGGTGCTAGTTCTAGTGCTATCCCTTATGAGCTTTACAGGGAAATTATGCATGAGATTGGCCCTTGTGAGATTGAGACATCGATGTGGTTATTCACCTTGCCAATAGAGAGAAAGTTTGCCCCATTGGTAATGTAAGAGATGTGGAGGTTCTTTGTGGTAAGGTTAAATATCCTGCTGATTTTCTAGTACTTGGTAAAGAAGCTAGTAAAACCTATCCTATCATCTTTGGTAGACCCTTCCTTAATACTTGTGGGGCTATCATAGATTGTAGGAAGGAAAAAGTTTTGACTAAGTTTGATGGAGAATCTTATGAGTTTAATTTTTCTAAATTTGCCAAAACCCCTTATGAAAATGAATTACCTGATGAGGATTTCAAGGTTGAACAATTGTCTTCTATTTATCTTGCTCCTAACAATGCTTTGCAGCAGTTCATGGAAGATCATGAAAGTGATGCCTTTATGAAGGAAAGAAATGAGATTGATGAGGTTTTCCTTCATCGGCCTAAGTTACTTAAGCATAATTTACCCGTGAAAGATTTGGGTACCACATTACCACCCAAAGAGGATCATGTTTTCGAATTAAAACCTTTACCTGATGATCTTATATATCCTGTTATTATTAGTTCTAAACTTTCAGGAAAGGAAGAAGAAAGGTTACTAGAGGTATTAAAGGAGCACCGAGGAGCTATGGGTTATACTCTTGATAATTTAAAAGGAATTTCTCCCACTATATGTCAGCATGCTATTAATATTGAGCCTGACGCAAAACTAGTTGTTGAGCACCAGCGCCGTATAAATCCTAAAATGAAGGAAGTGGTAAGAAATGAGGTATTAAAACTCCTTGATGTGGTATTATTTATCCTATTGCTAATAGTCAATGGGTTAGTCCTGTTCATTGTGTTCCCAAGAAAGGGGGAATTACTGTTGTGCCTAATGAGGATAATGAGCTTATACCCTAGAGAGTAGTGGTTGGGTATAGAATGTGCATTTATTTTAGAAAGATTAATAAAGTTACTAAGAAAGATCATTATTCTTTGCCCTTTATTGATCAAATGCTTAAAAGGCTGTCCAAAAAGACTCACTTTTGCTTTCTTGATGGTTATTCTAGGTTTTCTCAAATCGTTGTGAAAGCACAGGATCAGGAGAAAACCACTTTCACTTGTCCTTATGGTACTTATGCTTATAGGTGTATGCCTTCTGGTTTAAGTAATGCTCCTGCTACCTTTCAGAGATGTATGTCTGCTATATTTCATGGTTTTTGTGAAGAAATTGTAGAGGTTTTCATGGACGATTTTTCCGTCTATGGAACTTCTTTTGATAACTGTTTGCACAACCTTGATAAAGTTTTGCAGAGATGTGAAGAAAACAACCTTGTTCTTAACTGGGATAAATGTCATTTCATGGTTAATGAAGGAATTGTTCTTGGACACAAGATCTCTGAAAGAGGTATTGAAGTTGACAGAGCGAAAATTGAAGCAATTGAGAAGATGCCTTGCCCTAGAGATATCAAAGGTATTCGTAGTATCCTTGGTCATGTTGGTTTCTATAGGAGGTTTATTAAAGATTTCTCCAAAATTTCAAAGCCCCTTACTAATCTTCTTCAAAAAGATGTACCTTTCGTTTTTGATGATGATTGTAAGGAAGCTTTTGAAACCTTGAAGAAAGCTTTAACAACTGCTCCTATAGTCCAACCACCTGATTGGAGTTTACCTTTTGAAATCATGTGTGATGCTAGTGATTTTGTTGTGGGTGATGTCCTTGGGCAACGTGTTGACAAGAAGCTGAATGTTATTCATTATGCTAGCAAGACTCTAGATCTTTGCTCAAAGAATTATGCTACTACTGAAAAAGAGTTCTTAGCTGTAATCTTTGCTTGTGATAAGTTTAGACCTTATTGAAGGAAATATGCCCTAGAGGCAATCATATAGATGATTATATTTCTTATGTATCCATGAGTTATTATAATGTTCCTTGAATATCCATATCAGGCAAGTTGTATTGATTGGCAATTATGTGAATTGTTTGTGAAACTCTATACTTGTATGGTTATTTAAGAGTTGTCCCTAGTCGGAGTTCATGTGAGGACACACGTGAATATTAGACTAGCACATCGATTGGTTGATGACTATGTTTCGCAAGTCATAGACATGGATATGTCAAACCAATGATGTGGACACATGTTATGAACATGGGGTTGGGCTGACCCAACTTGAGGGGCGCAATTAGTTGCAGCTCTCTCTCTACACATCGTGTAATTTTGTCCTTAGACACAGATTGTCGCATGTACTTGAGATGTGGATCGACCTACTTTGGGGCTATCAAGCCTGCTCAATCGGGTAGTTATAAAGGTATCTTTCGGGTTTGTCCTCAAGCATGCTGCAAGGCATGGTCAATCAAGATGGGATTTGCCCCTCTCTACTTAAGAGAGATATCTCTGGGCCCCTCGAGTGATCGGATCCAGAAATGCATGGTCGTGCTACATATGGTTAAGAGTTAACCTAGTAAAGTGATTCTGAATCACGGTATCGAGAAAGGGAGGTCAGCTTGGAGCTAGACCAAATATTGTGAGAAAAAGGGAAATACATGTACTAAACCTTGTGATGGTTCGTCCGATATGATCTTTGTATACGTTTAGGAGTTGGCACGTCTTGCTAGAGGCCGCTACCAACTATTGACAGAGTAGGTGTATTCGTGTCATGTCTATACATATACGAACCTATAGGGTCAGACACTTAAGGGGCTGGAAGCCTAATGAGGATTGGATCCGGATTAGACCAGGCTTAGGCTACTAATGGGCTGATAATGTAGAAGCCCACTAGGGACGCCTATATAAGAGAGGGTGGGGCGAGCTGACCAGGGTGAGACCATTCCACCCACCGCCACACCTCACGCATGTGTTGCCTGCAGCGGACCTAGCGATCGGCGTCGGCGCTTCCACCACATGCGTGTGGATACCTCGGAGGCTGCATCTAGCATTTGGACGAGCCATGCAGGAGAGCTGCTCGTGGGGCCGAGCGAGGAGGAGTCGTAGATCGTGCCTTGCCTCGGCGCACTTCATCAAGTTCATAGCTGCGCGTCTAGTGGTAATCTCGTGATCTATGACAACAGTAATCCTGGTATACGCGGTAGAAAATTTTGATTTGCGCTAGTGTAGCCTACCCGTATCACTTCACTTATATTGTTGATTCTAAGGTTACTATTCATACTGACCATGCAGCTATTAAGTACCTTATGACAAATAAGGACGCTAAGACTAGGCTTATAAGGTGGGTATTGCTTTTGCAAGAGTTTGATCTGCATATTGTGGATAGGAAAGGTGTTTGATAATCATGTTGCTGATAATTTATCTCGTTTGGAAAACATTTCTTTTGACCCTTTGCCTGTTAATGATAATTTCCAAATGAGCAGTTAGCAGCAATAAGGTTAAGTCCACATGAGAGTCCTTGGTATGCTGATTATGCTAACTTTATTGTTTCCAAGTATTTGCCTCCAGCCTTTACTGATCCAAAGAAGGAAATTCTTCTATGATCTAAGGCATTACTTTTGGGATGACCCACACCTATATAAGGAAGGAGTATATGGCATTATGAGAAGATGTGTTCTAGAATTTGAACAACAAGAGATATTGAGAAAATGTCATGACAGTGCTTATGGAGGACATCATGCTGGGGATAGGACTGCACAGAAGGTTTTACAACCTGGATTTTATTGGCCTACTCTTTTTAAAGATGCAAGGAAGTTTATCTTATCCTGTGATGAATGCCAACGAGTAGGTAACATCTCTCGACGCAATGAAATGCATATGAATTATTCTCTTGTTATTGAACCTTTTGATTGTTGGGGGTTTGACTTTATGGGGCCTTTTGCTCCTTCAAAAGGGTATACTCATATTCTTGTTGCTGTTGATTATGTTACAAAGTGGGTAGAAGCCATACCTACGAGAAGTGCTGATGGTAAGACCTCTTTGAAAATGCTCAAAGATGTTATTTTTCCTAGGTTCGGTGTACCTAGATATCTCATGACTGATGGAGGCTCCCATTTTATTCATGGGGTTTTTAGAAAAACTCCCGCTAAGTATGTTGTAAACCACAGAATAGCTTCAGCTTATCACCCCTAGACTAGTGGGCAAGTAGAACTTTCCAATAGAGAATCTACCTTGCAGAAGACTGTTAATAGGTATAGAAAAAAATTGGGCTAAAAAGTTGAATGACGCTTTGTGGGCTTATAGAACTGCTTATAAAAATCCTATGGGGATGTCTCCTTACAAAATGGTCTATGGGAAAGCTTGTCACTTGCCTTTAGAATTAGAACACAAAACTTATTGGGCAGTGAAAGAATTGAATAGATATTTTAGACTTGCTGGTGAGAAAAGACTACTTGACTTAAGTAATCTAGATGAGTGGAGAGGAGAAGCTTACGAGAATGCTAGTCTCTTTAAGGAAAAAGTAAAAAGATGGCATGATAGGATAATTCTCAAAAGGGAGTTCCATGTTGGTGAGAAAGTTCTTTTGTATAGGTCTCGTCTTAGATTTTTTGCAGGGAAATTACTCTCCAAATGGGAAGGACCTTTTGTTATCAAGGAAGTGTACCATTCAGGTGCCATCAAAATCTCTTCTCTGAAGGATGACACAACACATGTGGTTAATGTTCAAAGACTAAAACATTATATTTCTGGAGATTCTTACAATAAAGAAGTGGATGTCATTCAAATGGTGACTCCAAAAGAATTTATCAAGAACCAAACACCAGAATCTGCAGAGTTCGTCTATGAATAGGTAAAAATGGTGAAAACAGAAGGTTTGCGAATCTCCAATCTTTTTATATTTTTGATGTTTTTAATACATCAGGGAAGTTACGAGACGAAACTGAAGAGGAAACGGAGCCCAGGGTGGACAAACCCACCCTAGGTGCGGGCCCAGCCTGGTGTAGAGGTCTCAACCTAATAAGGTAGATTCCTCCTGTGTTTTACAATGCTAGTCCCTGGATCAATAGCAAGCATCCACAGTTAAGATGTAATATCAAGAAACAAAGGTCATAATATAGCTTTATAACCAGGAATAACATATTTTTATTACATCAAACATAGCTCATTTGGCTATTACATTACATTGCAGCGGAATAACTATGGTCAAGTGGTCCTTCATCTTCAAAGTGCCACAGGCAGATGTTGGTTGTAGACTTTGTAACCCTAAACAATCAATCTTTACTAAAATCAATCAAACCTGCAACATACAAGTTCTGACCACAAAGGGTCAATACATTTGAATTGTATTGGCAAGTGATACTATGGTATTATGGTGGAGTCTATCATCTATATGCATTTGGCTAAGTGGAGTTGAGGCTTGCATTGCTCAAAATAGATTTTTCCTTAACATTTGAAAATACTAAGTTTTTGCATGACAAAATCATTTTTCTCAATCAAAGATTGAAGATCCTTTCTAAGGCATCTATCAATCAAAGATTTAAGATTTCAATCAACCCTTGTTCAATACACAAGTTTTAATTTAGAAATTTGAATGATGAGATTCTTGATTGCTTCCATGTCTTGATGCTCAAATTGTCCTTTACCGAGGACATGGCTAAGTACTTAGATTTTACACTCTGAGAGGTGGTGCACTTTCCCCACAAGACTTGGTTTCCCAAGACAAGATCTTTCAAGCTTTCCCTTAAACCAAAATGGGACGCTCCAACCTATCAAACACTACCACCCACTGTCCATATGGCTAAGTTTTTGCAACCTATATGATCATGGCAGAGCCCATATTGCCAAGTGGTTGCACTTGAAGCTTCTCAACATTTGACATCTCAAATCCCTTTGTTTCCTGGGTGGCCATCCACAAGTGAGATACACAATCCAAGTCCATGGCCTTGTGAACCACTCAACCAAAAACCACCAAGCAAGCCCATTCCACCCAGGGGATTCATTAACTTAGTTATTTTATTAAACAAAATCATAAGTCCTCAGACTTAGAGATTTTTCCATAGTGTGAATATATTTTCCATCCATGTTTTCTATTAGCTAGGCTAAGCTTGATAGTAGTAGGAATCTTAACTTAGGAAAATCCTTCTAAGGATTCATCTACTAGGTTTTACTATAGCAAGGTCTATACTTAGCAAAATCCATGCAAGTTTACTTAGCAAAATCACTAATGCATAGTGAAAGTAATGGGATAGAAAGTATGAAGCATCACTTGCCTTTTTGGTAGGGAATGGTGGTTCACTCCTTGATCTTGCTAGTCTCACACTTTCTAACTTCACTACAAGTCAATCAAGTAGACACAAAATCAACTAGCATTCCAAACCAATAAATCAATCAAACAATTTAACACACACAAAACAATGGGATCTAAGTCATGCATGGGAGCATGCACAAGATAGTTTTATTTTGCAAAGAGGGCCTCTATTGGGTTTCTAAACTTTGTAAGATCCAAATTGGTCATTTACCAAAGTGGCAAAGTCATTAGTTAGAGGGTTTTGTCCAAAAACCATTTTTAAATCCATTCATCATTTCATGTGGTGAAAAATGTTTTTATCAAGGCAAAACTCTTAAGTTGTTCACCAAATGAGTTGCTAATTTGCAAAACTTGGTGTTTTGGGTCGATGGGTTTGATCAAACCATTTTCTTAAGGTTTTCTTTCCATAAACATTTTCATAACAAAACCATTCTTTTATTTGGCTAGAAATGACTAAGTCAAGTAATCCAACCTAAATTTTACCAAAATCATTTTTAACACCAAGGGTTGGTTCCTAGGGTCAAGAAGGTCACAACAAACCATTTTTCAAAGGTTTTATCCTTAAATTCAATTTTAAACAATTTTTCTACTCTAAACAAGTATACAAGAGTTTCCAAAATTCAAACAAGATAAGATACTATTTACTAAACTAAGGGCATGGTTGGCTAGGGCTTGCTCTCCTGAATCAACGACATAAAATTTGTAATTTTTGGACGTGGTTTTGTAAGTTACAGAGATTTGAAAATGGCATCAAATTCTGATTTCAAAATCTGTTTTAAGCGAAAATGGCCACGTGGTCATTCTGATTCGCTTATACCGTTCGGTGTGGATAGCTGGTGTGGGTCATACGATTTACATAAAGCGAGCAGTCTGCATTCAACAAGGCTCGAGCTAGGCTGTAGGCTTGGCTCACGGCCGCGTGGCTCGGCTAGGCTCGGCTAGATCTAATTGTGTCCGTCAGTAAGATCGAAGGGTAAGGAGCAGTGCGGCTCACTGGTGGCTCTGGTCACCGGCGATGGTGAGACGGCGGCCTTCGGGATGTGTAAGAAGGCGACATTTTGGTGGTTCGAAGATGGTGGAGACGAGACGATGCCTGAAGTTCGGGCAAAGCCGATGGCGTTGGAGCGGTGGAGGTTTGCTTCTGGAATGGTTCCTAGGGTGGCGGAGTCGAGCTTGCGGCGGCGCTTGAAGATGTTGTCCTTGTCGAATGCACGGGGTCAAGAAATCAAACCAAGGAGTCGGGAGAATGCAGCGTGGGAATACCGGGGAGATTCAACAGAAAAAATGGAGGTGTGTGTTCTTTTCACGAATTTGGCTCGAACTTCGTCGGGCTGGCGGCGCTCGGTGGTCTTTGGAGGCGGCGTTACAGGCGCCCGGGTAAATGGAAAGTGCGGAGATGCTCACAGGAGTGGGAAGGTGTGAGATTGGTCGGGAGAATGGCGGCGAGGGCAGCCGGAATCGGTGTCGGGCGTCGTCGGACAGGCGGTTCGGGAGAAATTAGAGTGGTGCAGGGGCAGGATTGGGGAAGAAGCAGGAGGGAGAGAGAGGAGTCAGGCGTTTAAGCGTGTGTGGTCAGGGCGTTGATCGCGGCATTGAAGCGAATTGACGAGGTGCAATCAATCGGCGATATGCCCAGGCGGCGAGGTCGTGTTGAAGACGATGAATAGGAGGGGGTGGGGTCGGCTGGTCAGCGTTTGAGTGAGAGGGAGAAGAGGGTCCACATGTCAGTTGCTCCGCGGGTCAGATACCGAGTGTGAATCGTTTCCCTCGGGGTGGAAAGCTGGGTTGGTTCTGGGCCTTAGTTGGGCTTGGCCAGTTGGGTCAGGTCCATTTCATATTTTTTTCTTCTGATTTCTTTTTCCTTTTCTATTTCTATTTTTCTGTTTTGAATTTGAATCAATTATTCATTCACTCAAACTATTCAAACAATTCAAACTTATAATGAGTTTTTGGTTCTGTTTTTCAACATAAACCAAATCCCAAAAATAAAATAATATTTTATTCATTTTTAGGATCTATTTAATAATTAAATAAAATAGCCCTTTAGTTATTTAATCAAATAGGGTTTGATTTATTTAATAAAATCTCCATTTAAAATTCAAACATTTTCAAAATCAAATCAGTAGGTTTAATAAAGAATACTTGGAAATTTGTTTAAAACAAAATAACATTTTGCTATAGGGTCCATTAATAATTAAATAAATAGACCAAGGTTTATTAATCAAATAGGGTTTGTTTTATTAAAAATCTCTTTTGAAATCTAAATATTTTAAAACCAAATCTATAGGTTTTATTTGAGAATAAAAGATATTTGGAAAACTTGTTTAGAATAAAAATAACATTTTTATTTTAATCTCTATTAATAATTAAATAAAATAGACCTTAGTTATTAAATCAAATAAGATTTGTTTTATTTAAAACTTTATTTGAAATCTAAATAAAACCAAAATACTTCAGTAGAATTTATTTGAGAATATTAAATACTTGGAAAACTTATTTAAATAATTTAATAAGTTTTGATGTTTTTAATTAAAATGGTAAAACCTTTTATTTGAATAAAATTGGATATTAAATCCTTATTAATTTATTTAAATAAACCTTTGCTAATTTTATTTAAAATAAAATGTTTTAATTCCCAAAGCTTGGCCAAGGTTTTATTTGGCTTTATAAAATATTCTTTATTTATAAACTTCTACTTCATTTGAAAATAAATCTTTTCACTTAAGAGTTTTAGAATAGTATTTCCAAATGTTTTTTATTTTTTTCCTTTTATTAAATGTTTATCTTTTTAAATCCCTTTAGGTTTTATTTAATTCAAATGGGTTTGAAGTTTCAATTGAATTCAAAAAGTTTCTTCTGGCTCTAAAATCAAACAAAGTTTTATTTTATTCATTTATTTTCACATTACAAGATTTGGAAAATCTTGGGATGTGACAGGCTACCACCCTTAAAATAAATCTCGTCCCGAGATTTGGGAAGGCTGGGGTTACAAGCAATTTAAAAACAACTAGGGTACTACCACCCTTAAAAATTTTCAAACAAAAATTACATATTGTCCTTCTTGGGATCCTGGAAAAACTTCTCTAAGCAAACATTTGCATTGAGTCCTTTGTTTCTACACTTGACTCATGGGCCAAGGTTGAGTTTCTCATAGACTTGTTTAACTTGTTCTTCATCTTTCTTGGACAATTGGTTGCATAGTGGCCTAGTTCCTTGCATTTGGAACATATCACTTGGCTGATATCTTTCTTTTCCTTTGGTATCATTGCCTTTTGTTTGTTTCTTTGGTTCTTCTTCTTTTCTGGGCATTCACTGGCATAGTGTCCCATCTCTTTGCAATTGTAGCATTGCAATTGGCTTATGTCCTTTTTCTTCTTTTTGGGTCTCTCCAAAGCTAGGAGTTCTTCTAGTTCATGTTCTTCATAGGTGGGAGATCTTTCTCTCTTCTTGGGGCGTTGGTCTTCATGTTCCTTGGATGCATGATCCTTGTATCTAGAATTATTGCTAGCTTGGGTTCCTTCTAGAATAACATCTTTGTCATCCTTGTTGTCATTAGCTCTTTGGGAAAAGTTTTCTCCCATGCTGATCATTTGATTAACCAATCCTTGCAACAATTGGGATTGAATTTTCAAAATCCTTTGTATGGCTGGGTCTAGTCCATTGTTGTTGGCTAAAAGCTGAGTTGTCTCTTGTCTCAACTGGTTTTGGGTTACTATAAGTTCTCTCATGTTGTCCTCTTGGTTGGTGTTGATGTCATCAACCTTGTTGTTGGAGTCTCTTGGAGTAGTCATCTGTTTGGGTTGAAGGGAGATTAGAATAGGCAAGATATTTCTAAGGAAAATATTTCTAATCACACACATCACAATTCACACAAACAATGTGCATGCAATCACAACAATCATTTCACTCAAACAACAAAGTTCAAGCACATACTTAGGCAACAAAATATTTTTGTTACACCACATAAGTTGGTGGTTTTGTCTTAGCTAAAATATGGTGGTCCATCTATATGGTTCACTTGTGTTCTTTCCATCCTTCTTTGGTTGCTTCCTCTCACATGAGATCATGGTTCCTTGAGAAAACTCCTTGGTCACAATACTTCAAAGTTGTTGATGGCCTCTTCTTATTTTGCATTCCCTCAATCTCTAAATCTTGAGTAAGATTTCCTTGTCTCACTTGTAGTCCTTAGTGGTATCCATGTTGGAAGTCTTTGGAGAACATGCTGAAGATGTTGAAGTCATTAGAGTTGAAGATGTTGAAGTCATTAGAGTTGAAGAAGTTGAAGAAGTCCTTTGCATGTGGTGTAGTCTTTGGCCATGGGTAGGTTTTCCATCAAGTTTGAAATAGAAGAGATGTAGAGTTGAAACCAAAATGGTTGAGGAAAGAGTTTACAAGTGTTTTTGTAAATAAGTTTTTGGATCAAAATACAACTCCTATTTTTCTAAGGGTTTTTGTCCAATCCTAGGTTTACAAATCCTACAGGCAACACAATGCTCTGATACCATCTGTAGAGGTCTCAACCTAATAAGGTAGATTCCTCCTGTGTTTTACAATGCTAGTCCCTGGATCAATAGCTAGCATCCACAGTTAAGATGTAATATCAAGAAACAAAGGTCATAATATAGCTTTATAACCAGGAATAACATATTTTTATTACATCAAACATAGCTCATTTGGCTATTACATTACATTGCAGCGGAATAACTATGGTCAAGTGGTCCTTCATCTTCAAAGTGCCACAGGCAGATGTTGGTTGTAGACTTTGTAACCCTAAACAATCAATCTTTACTAAAATCAATCAAACCTGCAACATACAAGTTACAGCCACAAAGGGTCAATACATTTGAATTGTATTGGCAAGTGATACTATGGTATTATGGTGGAGTCTATCATCTATATGCATTTGGCTAAGTGGAGTTGAGGCTTGCATTGCTCAAAATAGATTTTTCCTTAACATTTGAAAATACCAAGTTTTTGCTTGACAAAATCATTTTTCTCAATCAAAGATTGAAGATCCTTTCTAAGGCATCTATCAATCAAAGATTTAAGATTTCAATCAACCCTTGTTCAATCCACAAGTTTTTAATTTAGAAATTTGAATGATGAGATTCTTGATTGCTTCCATGTCTTGATGCTCAAATTGTCCTTTACCAGGGACATGGCTAAGTACTTAGATTTTACACTCTACAGAGGTGGTGCACTTTCCCCACAAGACTTGGTTTCCCAAGACAAGATCTTTCAGAAGCTTTCCCTTAAACCAAAATGGACGCGCTCCAACCTATCAAACACTACCACCCACTGTCCATATGGCTAAGTTTTTGCAACCTATATGATCATGGCAGAGCCCATATTGCCAAGTGGTTGCACTTGAAGCTTCTCAACATTTGACATCTCAAATCCCTTTGTTTCCTGGGTGGCCATCCACAAGTGAGATACACAATCCAAGTCCATGGCCTTGTGAACCACTCAACCAAAAACCACCAAGCAAGCCCATTCCACCCAGGGGATTCATTAACTTAGTTGTTTTATTAAACAAAATCATAAGTCCTCAGACTTATAGATTTTTCCATAGTGTGAATATATTTTCCACCCATGTTTTCTATTAGCTAGGCTAAGCTTGATAGTAGTAGGAATCTTAACTTAGGAAAATCCTTCTAAGGATTCATCTACTAGGTTTTACTATAGCAAGGTCTATACTTAGCAAAATCCATGCAAGTTTACTTAGCAAAATCACTAATGCATAGTGAAAGTAATGGGATAGAAAGTATGAAGCATCACTTGCCTTTTTGGTAGGGAATGGTGGTTCACTCCTTGATCTTGCTAGTCTCACACTTTCTAACTTCACTACAAGTCAATAAAGTAGACACAAAATCAACTAGCATTCCAAACCAATAAATCAATCAAACAATTTAACACACACAAAACAATGGGATCTAAGTCATGCATGGGAGCATGCACAAGATAGTTTTATTTTGAAAAGAGGGCCTCTATTGGGTTTCTAAACTTTGTAAGATCCAAATTGGTCATTTACCAAAGTGGCAAAGTCATTAGTTAGAGGGTTTTGTCCAAAAACCATTTTTAAATCCATTCATCATTTCATGTGGTGAAAAATGTTTTTATCAAGGCAAAACTCTTAAGTTGTTCACCAAATGAGTTGCTAATTTGCAAAACTTGGTGTTTTGGGTCAGTGGGTTTGATCAAACCATTTTCTTAAGGTTTTCTTTCCATAAACATTTTCATAACAAAAACCATTCTTTTTATTTGGCAGGAAATGACTAAGTCAAGTAATCCAACCTAAATTTTACCAAAATCATTTTTAACACCAAGGGTTGGTTCCTAGGGCCAGTAAGGTCACAACAAACCATTTTGCAAAGGTTTTATCCTTAAATTCAATTTTAAACAATTTTTCTACTCTAAACAAGTATACAAGAGTTTCTGCAAATTCAAACAAGATAACATATACTATTTACTAAACTAAGGGCATGGTTGGCTAGGGCTTGCTCTCCTGAATCCAACGACATAAAATTTGTAATTTTTGGACGTGTGGTTTGAAAGTTACAGAGATTTGAAAATGGCATCAAATTCTGATTTCAAAATCTGTTTTTAAACAGAAACTGGCCACGTGGCTGTTCCTGATTCGCTTATACCGGTTCAGTGTGGATAGCTGGTGTGGGTCGCACGATTTACATAAAACGAACGGTGCAGATTCAACAAGGCTCGAGCTAGGCTGTAGGCTTGTCTCACGGTGCGTGGCTCGGCTAGGCTCGGCTAGATCTAATCGTGTCCGTCGAAGTAAGATCGAAGGGTAAGGAACAGAGGGTGCTGGCTCACCTGGTGGCTCTGGTCACGGCGATGGTGAGGCGGCGGCGCCGGGATGTGTAAGAAGGCGGCGTTCGGTGGTTCCGAAGATGGTGGAGCGGAGCGATGCACGAAGTTCGGGCAAAGCGATGGCGTTGGAGCGGTGGAGGTTTGCTTCTGGAATGGTTCCTAGGGGTGGCGGTCGAGCTTGCGGCGCTTGCGATGTTGTCCTTGTCGAATGCAGGGGTCAAGAAATCAAACCAAGGAGTCAGGAGGGTACGCGTGGGAATACCAGGGAGATTCAACAGAAAAAATGGAGGTGCGGGTGTGTTCTTTTCACCGGAATTTGGCTCTGGAACTCGTCGGAGCTGCGGCGGCGCTCAGTGGTTTGCTGGAGACGGCGTTATGGGGCGCCCGCGGGTAAATGGAAAGTGCTAGGAGATGCTCCTGGGTGTGGGGAAGGTGTGAGATTGGTCGGGGAGAAGAGGGGCGGCGAGGGGCAGCCGGAATCGGCGTCGGAGCGTCGTCGGACACAGAGCGGTTCGGGGAGAAATTAGAGTGGTGCAGGGCGAGATTGGGGAAGAAGCGAGGGAACGAGAGAGGTCAGGCGTTTAAGCGTGTGTGGTCGAGGCGTTGATCGCGCGGCATTGAAGCGAATTGGAGGTGCAACCAATCGGCGATGCTGACCGAGCGGCGAGGTCGTGTTGAAGACGATGAATAGGAGGGTGGGGTCGGTGGGTCGTTTGAGTGAGAGGGAGAAGAGGTCCACATGTCGGTTGCTCATGAGTCGGATCGAGTGTGAATCGTTTCCTCGGGTGGAAAAAAGGTTGGTTCTGGGCCTTAGTTGGGCTTGGCCAGTTGGGTCAGGTCCATTTCATATTTTTTTCTTCTGATTTCTTTTTCATTTCCTATTTCTATTTTTCTGTTTTGAATTTGAATCAATTATTCATTCACTCAAACTATTCAAACAATTCAAACTTATAATGAGTTTTTGGTTCTGTTTTTCAACATAAACCAAATCCCAAAAATAAAATAATATTTTATTCATTTTTAGGATCTATTTAATAATTAAATAAAATAGCCCTTTAGTTATTTAATCAAATAGGGTTTGATTTATTTAATAAAATCTCCATTTAAAATTCAAACATTTTCAAAATCAAATCAGTAGGTTTAATAAAGAATACTTGGAAATTTGTTTAAAACAAAATAACATTTTTGCTATAGGGTCCATTAATAATTAAATAAATAGACCAAGGTTTATTAATCAAATAGGGTTTTGTTTTATTAAAAATCTCTTTTGAAATCTAAATATTTTTAAAACCAAATCTGTAAGTTTTATTTGAGAATAAAAGATATTTGGAAAACTTGTTTACAATAAAAATAACATTTTTATTTTAATCTCTATTAATAATTAAATAAAATAGACCTTAGTTATTAAATCAAATAATATTTGTTTTATTTAAAACTTTGTTTGAAATCTAAATAAAACCAAAATACTTCAGTAGACTTTATTTCAGAATATTAAATACTTGGAAAAATTATTTAAATAATTTAATAAGTTTTGATGTTTTTAATTAAAATGGTAAAACCTTTTATTTGAATAAAATTGGATATTAAATCCTTATTAATTTATCTAAATAAACCTTTGCTAATTTTATTTAAAATAAAATGTTTTAATTCCCAAAGCTTGGCCAAGGTTTTATTTGGCTTTATAAAATATTCTTTATTTATAAACTTCTACTTCATTTGAAAATAAATCTTTTCACTTAAGAGTTTCAGAATAGTATTTCCAAATGTTTTTTATTTTTTTCCTTTTATTAAATGTTTATCTTTTTAAATCCCTTTAGGTTTTATTTAATTCAAATGGGTTTGAAGTTTCAATTGAATTCAAAAAGTTTCTTTTGGCTCTGAAAATCAAACAAAGTTTTATTTTATTCATTTATTTTCACATTACAAGATTTGGAAAATATTGGGATGTGACACCTGGCCACACCTAAGGGGGGTGTTCCACCCCCAGACTCCATCTTCGCTTCGTTTCCATGTCAAAACCTTCCTTATGTATTGATTCTTCGTAATATATAACCCCCCGGATCCCTCGAGGTCCGTGCATCATGTTCTCGTCGTGTTTTCGTTTCAATCTGTTTCTGTTAGGAAATCTTCTCAAGTTTAGAGCACCATGGCCTCCGCCAACGACAAAGGCAAGAAGTCCATGGAGACAGAGTTGGAAGAACACCACCACAGAAGGAGTGAATCGTCATCAGGTTTTTCATCCCCTTGGCTTGTTCCAAGCTTGGGGGAGTGCCGCGGTATCACCACCATTATCCTTCATATTTTACCTTTTTAGTGGATTCATATCTGTGGTAGAGAAGTTATCTTATAGTCCGGTTTGCATGTGGAAGTATCTCTCCTTTAGATGATTATCTAAGTATCCCTTGGTGTGAGTGCCTTTATTGGAATATTAATGAGAAGTCTCATCTTTACTTTTTGCACTTATTATTTTTAGTTTGCAATCTCTATTATATGATGGATCTTGTTGATCGTATTGGCACCACTTTGGGAGCATCAAGTGGATCTAAATTGGTTTTGGCAAACCGAGTTATGGTCGATGGCATTAGTTTGAAAGAAAAGAAAGAAAAAGCTTACAGGTATTTGGTATCATTTGTTTTCTTTCTTGTTGGCTCATAAGCTTAGTATTCTTTATTTAAGATTCTTTTGTGTCTTCAAGGAAAGATTGCATGTTTGGATTTATTACTTGTATGTTTGCTTGTTTATTTCAATTCTCTTGCTTGCTACCCAGCCTTGCTAGCCAAAAACCTGTTTTTAGAGGGCGTACTTCTCATGTTTTCCAAAACCCTTTGAACCAAAAACTTTTGCCACTTGTGTCCACCATATCTACCTAATAGCTATTGCTATTCCTAGCAAATTCTCAAGCTTCATCTACCTTTCGAATTAAAAAGTATTTTGTTATGTGAAAACTAGTTAGTAAAGCTCTCACGAACTTGATGGCACACTTTATTTACTTGCCCTTAATAAACTTGAACCATTGTGGACATCGAAGTTGTATATGCTTGCATCTATACATTGGGATTAGCAGAACTGTGCTGTCACGGGGAACGTTTTTAACATTGCACTTGTACCTTGTCGTACATAGTTGATATCGTGCTCTTTTGTCTATGGATGTCAACGGTGTGAAATAAGAGGGGACTTGTAAGTCCATGGAGTTTGTATTCTGTGTTAGAGAAAACGCCTGGGTCACTAGCCTAAGACATGCTTAATCATGGTTGAAACTTGCAGCATCACCATAGTGAGTCATCTATGAAGCATCCTCAATAAAAAGCTATATGCATAGTAAATAAAAAGATTGCTAAGATGCACATTGTCTGCTTGCCTTGTCATTTTGGTTATGGGAAAGCTCATGTACCATGTGCAAGGGGTACCCCGTTGGTGGTTCTCAATGATATGCAAATACTTACAATGACAAGAACTTACCTGGATCCAAAGTTGAGTATGCATGAGGAGTGGCCTCATATTCAAGGGACATGATATTGCCAACTTATATTTAAATCAGCATATACTCCATCTTTGTTCACTTTAACCTTAATCATCTCAAGATGCTTATGATAGGGGCAATGAGGGCTCAAAGCTAGTAAGTATCATAATCTTTTGGAAGCTCTTTATGACTTGTAATCCCTGCTACCCTCTATAAAGAGACCTTTCTCTAGTTACCATTTGAGTCAGTAAACCCACTTCCTCTCCATCTCCAGCAAGCTTTTGAGTTGTTGTGTTTCAAGCATTCATATGGTGATTTATTCAATCATGTTATTTATCTTCCTTGTTTGCACAAAACTCTTATCTATTGAGTATTACTTTGAAATCCTTCACTTGTGAAAAATCTTTTTGAGCAAAGAATGCTCCTGTTTTGAAACTTCTACAAAAAGCTTTTGTGAAACTGTTTGTCAGGTGTTCTCTGACTAAGAACAAGTTTGCCAATTCCAATTATGATTTATCTTTATGTATCTCTATTGTGACTGTTGTACTTGGTTGCAAGCTAAGTTATATAATGTTGAGTTGCTTCCTTCTATGAGTTGTGCAAAGGTAAGTGTGATGCTTCTTGTTCGTATTATTTTTATCAACACTTCACTCCATAAACTTGTGGACATGTTTACTGAGCTCAGTATTCGCTTGGGGACAAGCGAAGTCTAAGCTTAGGGGAGCTGATACGCCCAATTTGCATCACCATTCTATATCATAATTTACTTCTATTCATTGATATTTATCTCATTATGAGGTATTACTTATGGCTTTTCATCTATTTATGCATGTTGGATGGTTCCTGGAGGATGGACTGCCGGAGTCTGGATTCTGATGGAAAAGACGCCGTTTCGGTGCAATTTCGCGAAGATCAGAAAAATACCATAAAAATATGGAAACATATTATTTTACAGGAAAGGCGAAGGAAGGAGGAGGCGAAGGGGGCCTTAGGGGCCCACACCCCAGTGGGCCCTGACCCCCCACGCCTAGGGTGGATTTGGCCCACCTATTAGGCCTCGACTCCGCCCTTCGCCTATATCTTCTCTCGGAACCCTAACACCGGAGGCGACCAGATAGACTTACAGGCGCCTCTGGGAGGCGGAAAACACCGAGAGAGAAAGATCTCTCCGGCAGACAGATTTCTGCCAGGGGAATTCCTTCCCGGAGAGGGGAGACCGTCACCATCAACACCGTCATCAAGCTAGGCTTCAACGGGATCATCATCATCCACACCATCATCTCCACCAGCACCATCACTCTGTTCCGCTGTAACAATTGTATTGTATATTGCTTTAGTTCGTTAGGGGAAACTTTCCCGGTGTTAATTACTATTGTAGTTGATGCTTGTGAGTGGAACCATTGGATTATTGTTTATGTTCAGATTGTTATACATTATCATATCATCTTTGATCTTGATCCATATGATGTCTTGTGAGTAGTTCGTTTAGTTCTTGAGGACATGGGAGAAGTCATGTTGTTAGTAGTGAATCTGTGATGAGTTATTATTCAATGGTTTAGTATTTAAGTTGTGGTTCTATTCTTCTAGTGGTGTCATGTGAACGTTGACTACATGATACTTCACCATTTATGGGCTTAGGGGAATGCATTGTGTATTTGTCTACTAATTGTGGGGTTCTTGGGAGTGAGCACGAACCCCCGTTAGGACACCTTTGCACAAGGGAGCGTAGGATCTCAGAGTTTAAGGTTGTGGTTAGATGTGGCATCCCGCAAAACCACTACTAGAAAATCGCGTTGAATTTGTGCATTGCATCGTCATCAACATGCATTGTTTGCATAAAACTATTTTCGAAAACCCCGATTTGTTTTCCAAACGCCCCATCTTATTCAAACACCGAAAATCTGGGTCGCCGGAATATTTTGTTTTGCCGATTTCGGTTTGCAAAAACGTTGTTGGAAATAAATAAAATATTACATTAATTTTAAGCGGGACAGTCGAACGGGCCGATCGACCCGAACGACTGCCCCAGGTTTTAAATCGGTCCACCAAGCCAGCCTCTAAATCCTAAGTCCACCCATCCTATTCTACCCACCCCACCTCCACATCACCCGGACCAATCCCCTGCTGCCACATCACCCTTGCCCCAACCCCCAACCAATCAGAAGTCGCCACCTCACCCCTCTCTCTCTCCTCTTTTCCTCCACTCACAGCCCCCACACACCAAACACCACACACAACACCCCCAGCCACTTTTCCTCAAAATCCCACACGCGCCCATCTCCACACGGTCCCGCCACTGCAATCCCAGCCGCCCTGTGACCTCTCTCTCCGCATCCCTTCTTCCTCCGGCTCCTCCACCCGCGTCCCTACCAGCCGGGCCTTGCCTGCCAGCTCGCCCGCCTCGAACCCGGCCGCCTCATGCGTCGCCTCCCTCCCTCTCCTCCTCTCAGCCCTCCTCCTCCAGCGTCGCCGCCACCTCCCAGGCTCCGCCCACCGCCGCCTCGCCTCCGGCCCGGCCAGCGCCCCCTTGCCCGCCTTCCAGCGTGTCCGCCGCCCGTCGCGCCCTCAACCGCCTCCACCGCCTCCGGCAACGCGCCTCGCCGTCCTCCGTCTCCCGCCCACTGCCCGCCCCTACCAGCGTCCAGGCGCCCGCCGCCCGGCCTCACGCCTCGCTCACTTTGAGCCGCAGTCTCCTCCGCCAGCGCTGCCCGTGCTCACCCGCGTCCGCCGCCGGGCCGTCTCAGCCGAGCAGCCGCCTCCGTCCTCCAGCGGCGCGGCAGCTGCGCCCACCTGCGCCGCCGCGCATGCTCCGACCTCCGCCTCGAGCCCCCTCGGCCTCCTCCCCGCTGGACCTCGCCATCGCCGTGCCCGCCGGCCACCTCAACGCCCCGCAGCGACCCCTCTCCCCTCCGGTGGCCAGCTCCCCAGCGAGCGCCAACCTCCACCTCGACCACCGCCATGCCGCCTCTGGCTCCTCCCCCTGGCCGATGCCCTCGCGAGCCCCCCAAGCTCTTCCCCCGGTCGCTCCCGGCGCCGCCCCGCGTCGGCCTCGCCTTCTCCGGTCGCCGGCGCCTCCCTGCGTGCGAGCCCCGGCCGTCCCCGTCGCCCGTGGCCTTGGCCTCGCCGCCCCGTCTTCATCCTGGAGCCAGGACCCCTGCTCCTCCTCGGCTCGCAGTACGGGTCGTCCGCCGGGTCCTCCCTGAACCTCCTATGCGTGTGTGTAAGAGTATACGTGTGCCTGTGTGATGTTGTAACAAAGCAGTGCCCGAGGACTACGCTCACATTCCAGAGCCTCCGACAAGATCTACACCTCGGAATCCAAAGACCGGTCCCGGGGCGCCCGAACCCCGTCAAGACCCTGAACCCGAGTTCTGCGACGCGACGACAAGATCCCCTACATGGGAGCCCGGAGAACCCGTACCCGAAGGCCGCGGATGCGACATGATCTTCTCCTCGGACGCCAAGAATGCGTCGAGCCCCCGGAACGACAAGTACTACCTCGGGGATGCGAAGCCGAGAACTTCCCCTGAACGCCATGATCTCCCTCACGGAATCCGAAGCGCGGACCCGCCAAGACCCTCGCAACGGCAAGATCGACCCCGTGGGACCCGACAAGTTCTTCTCGACGACAAGATCATCGACATAGAACCCGAAGGACACAGGGGCGAGTCCGATGCGCCCCGACGCCACGCCAAGTGATTCACCCCGACACCGAGACCCCGACGCGACAAGTGCTTCGTCCCGAACGCCATGACCGACAACATGCCCCGAGAGCCCGGATGCGACAAGATCTACCCCAGTAATCCGAGAACGATCCCGACGAGGCCGAACCCTAGACCCGGAACCCTGAGACCGACCCCGAACCCCGGAAACCCCAAGATCGTCGAGACCCCTAATGTGTGAACCCCTTATCCGAGAACCCTAATTTATAAATGACACCTATATAATTGTTGCAAATAAATTGTTCATGCATGCATCCATTCATGTGGTTTGGGGCCTTATGCCGATTCACCTAATAATTAAATATGGGGCCCATATGCGGGCAAATCTAGTCTCATATTGGCCTCATTTAAACTTGTGTAGCGAACCGGTGAAGCTTTCTGCCTTGTTAAACAACATTTAAATTGCGGGGGTTCTAAATAACTTGAACCATTTAACTAATTGTCGGGACCCCGGTTCCACTTAACTTGACCTAATTGCATCGCATCTTTGCCATGCCATGCATCATACATGCATCATGCCGATCTTTTGCCTTAGTATTAAATAGTGCATCCGGTGTTTCTTCTAGTGTTTTGCTTCTTCGCGGATTGGACCGTTGAGTTTATGTGAGCTTCGCCCCGATCTTCGGTTGAACCCTTCGACAATGTTTTCAGGCGAGCATCTCCCCCTTTCTACCTATCTTACTTTTATAGTCTTTATTCCCTCCTGTTGATCTATTGCTATCTGTGTTGCGATGCTTTAGTTATCCGTACCTGTGCTATCCCCTGCAGCCTTATATTGCCTTGGACACACCCTATTACCTGTTGTTTGGTAGATAGTTGGACTCGCGTGTCGTAGTTGCTTGCTCAAGTGCCGATGTGAGTCGTCATATGCCACAGTTGCTGATGTATTGCCGCATGATGTTGATGTCGGAGACGATTCTAGTTTTACTTATCGTCACTTTAATTTCTGTTTAACAACTAAAATTGAATAAGCAGAGGCATCGGTGGGTGATAGAAAATATTTGGTTTCCGAACGCCCACTTGTGTCCCGTAAGACCCCGAGTACTTGATACATGTTCCTTGATTTATCGCGCTATCCACATCCGGGAGGTATATGGGACCCCGAGCGAGCTTGATTCATCTTATTTCTTGGGGCCACAAACTAGTTTGAGGTGTTTTACTATCTGTACTTATGCCATGCTACTTTACGTATTTAAATTGTGCGAGTAGCACATGTCTTGTTAGGATTTGTGACCCGTTTACGTGGTATCGGCAGCCGTTTGGGGACCTCATGGTTACCGCCGGCCCCACAAACTTTGGGGTCCGTCTCGGAGCTAGCTTACTTCGTTGCGGGTGTACTCCAAGGGGTGCCCCCCTGAAATATTTCTGAATCCTGTGATTGTTCAGTCGTGAAAGCCTCGTTGGGTTTTGTTTTGGTTTTTCCGAGGTTGATCGAGCGTGTGTTGCTATTGGTGCACCGGGGTAAAACTTTCTGGCCGTGTCATGGATATGGACGACTTGGAGCATGATCTCGATCATAGACAAGCATAACTAAAGTTCTTTGCTATAAATTTGACTTATAATGACTAGTAATCAGCTTCACTATAATGGAATGACTAATTAATACTGCCCACAATTGCTTGTTTGTTTGTCGCTTGCGACCATTGTATCTGACCAGTAAGTATGGCAACTACAACGGAATTGGCTGAATAAAAGTACCAACAACTGCTGGGTTTATGGGTTATCTCATGTTAATCATGTCGACTAGTAAGTGTTGCCACTATAACGGAATGGTTAATTAAAAGTGCCCACTGCTTACTTTATCAGGATGATTATCTAAACCTGACTAGTAAAGCGCCGCAACTATAACTGAATAAGTAAAACTGCCAACTGTGTGAGTTCCTCGGCTGACCTCCTCGTTTGGTATCGAGGGGGAAATACCAGGATGGGTTTGTTTGGTGTTAGCTTCAGGTTGGATCCGGTTAGGACATTCTTACCCCCCTCTGGTTGCCGCCAGTTGTATCGAGTCTCTATAGGTCGTTTAGTGCATGCTGCCGCTGCCGCTTCAGTCCACCATACCTATGTAGGCGAGGACCGCCGAATTCTAGCCTCGCCGTGTCTTGGCCTCGATCTTGACGCTCCTTCTTTTTCCTTTTCCCTTTGTCGGCACCCCTTTGGTTTAAGCAGGTTTTGAGATCGACGCCGTTAGCAGGGTTACCCTTCCGGCTTGGCCTGGGCAGGGTTATGGACGCCATTGGTTATTCTTCAGGGCTCTTAGCCCCATTTGCATCTTGTCCGTAGCTGGACGCTCTATCGCTTTCAAGGTGATTTGGATCGTTGTACCGTATATCTGTATTCTTGACTCTTTGAGTCGCTGTTATATATATCTGTTCTGTGGGTCCCATCGAGGACTGTTGTGTAATGTTATTACTTCGTTTTCCACCCGCACGAAAGTGCCTGGTGGGCACCTTTGAATCGTTTCTATGCGGGTTTGGCGAATTTTGCTCAAACTTGCATAGGTCCGATTCTGAGGGTGTTACATTAGATTTATATCTTAATTACTTTCCTATAGTTACGGATGTTTGCAGGGGGTTTAATCACAAGTATGTATTAGTCCTAGGAAGGGCAGTATGTTAGCACAGGTTCACCCACACAACACTTACGAACACCGAAGAAGAGTACTCAGCTATTTGTAGCGAAAGCACTTGACCGAATTCCCATGTGTCCTCGAGAACGTTTGGTCCTTATAAGTATTTCCACCAGATTGTCCTTTGCTAAGAAAGGATTGGGCCACTTGCTCTGTTTGTTTGTTACTTCTATTACTTGCTCTTTGTTTTGTTACTTAGTCAGAAAACCACTAAAATCTGTTTGCTAAGTATTCACAGGGATTTCCTGCCATACCACTGTTCAGCACCTTCTGCTCCTCGTTGGGATCGACACTCCTATTTATCGAAAGTACTGTGATACATCCCCATACTTGTGGGTCATAACTCCTTCCTTCACCTTTATAGAGGCCTCCTCACTCTCACTCATCACTCACTCGCTCTCCTCACGCAACCATCCCCAATGTCCCATCACCTTCTGCAAATCCCCAAGAAAACCCAACCACGCCGGCGATGGAGAAGAACGGCACAGTGGCCATCATCGCCTCCAAGGTGGCCGACGAGGAGGCCCTCGTCCCCGTACAGGCCCCCGTCGAGGCATTGAAGGCAGCCGCCATCCCCGTCCAGACCCCCGTCCCCGCTTCCGCCATAGCCGCCGGCGAGGAGGGCCCCGTCCCCGTACAGGCCCCGCCGTTCTCCTGCAGATCCCGCACGGCCGGGACCCCTGTGGGAAAGACGATTACATCAGGCCGGAGAACCCCTTCGACACCAGCTTAGCCGACCCATGGTCGGAGGTAACTAGGGTTTTCTCCCCTTCCTTTGTTCTTCCCCAATTCCAATCATTGGATGCTAGATCGTGTGTTATTAGGGCTCTACGTGCCGTATTTTAAATCGGTGGATGCTAGGTATTTTTACAGTAGCTTATCCTCTTGTGCTAGATCTCGTCTTTCGATGAATGCCCCTAGTTGGGATCAGTACTAGCACCGATCTATAGTTGGGATCAGTACTAGCACTGATCTGTAGTTGGGATCAGTATTCGATTTGGTTTGAGATTTGGGGAATGGGGAATAGTCAGGGGATCTCAATCGGTTAATTTATGCAAGTAATCAATCCCGATAATCACAGTATCTCAATCATGTCCTTATTGCACGCTACTGTTTTTTGTAATAGGTGGATAGCAGCGACATCTGCGGACAGCGAGTCTATGGACACCAAGACTCATCAGTCTTGAGGAAAGTCAAGTCCGGCCGATTCAACGGCTTCTTTGTCGGCGTCTCAGTGCCCTTCCGCAAGCCTCGCCACCGACTTCAACTCCCTCGTGATGCATGCTAACGACGTGAAGACCTGCGCCTCGTCAAAGAACGCCAACGCCTTCAGAGCCCAGCACAAGGCGCTCAGTTTTCACCTCCGCAACCTCCAGAAGGTGGCCCGGAGGGTCGCATGCCCCCGATTAAGCCTAAGGCGCCCAAGGTCAAGGGACTGGACAGCGGGAAGTGGAGGTAGTGCCACAGGGAGGAGGCGGAGGCCCTCCTAGCAGAGGCCATGAGGGGCCACTGATCCTGTGTTGCTGCTGCTGTAAAGTAGCTTCTTTTGTTTTGTTGTCTGTGTTGAACTTGTAAGCTGCTGCTGCTGAGCAGCCTAATCGTTGAACCTGGTCTAAGTATCATACTATATAATCCTTTATTAGCTGCTTTATCTACATCTGCTCTGTTCATCTACATATTTATGGTGTTGGTTAGATTTGTTGTTGATGGCGCCTCATTGGTATGGGTGCTTCTTTCTTTATTCCTCGGCAACGGCGCCAGAAAAGCTTGACGACTGTCTAGACACAGCCTGTTGTGAACCCCAAGAGCAAGGTGTGAAGAAGCAAGTTTTCCCTCAGTTGAGACCGAGGTTATCGAACCAGAAGGAGGAAGGAAACGTCACACAGGTGTTGCAAGCAACGCGGAGACACACAACACAAACTCAAGACTTTGCCCCAACGAACAGTGAGGTTGTCAAGCTCACCAGTTTGCTGTAACAAAGGATTAATCGTATGGTGTGGAAGGTAATGGTTTGCAGCAAGTAAACAAGTAACAATGAAAGATGTATCAATGGTAAAGATTGGACGGGGGTCCATAGTTCACTAGAGGTGCTCTCCTTAGATAAACAACATGGTATGAAGGGTAAAAAAATTAAAGCGGGGCAATTGACGGGAACTGAGCAAGGCATAACAATGCAATTACTAGTCAGAAAGATCCTATGAGATTCGATTGGGCAATACAACAAGATACATAGGCGCCATCCAAGCTGCATCTATGACTAGAAGTCCACCTTGTGTTATCATCCAACCCCCTCCGATTAAGTTGCAAGCAATGACAACGCTTTAAGCAAAGTGTGCAAGGTAAAAGTCCACATGTTCCATGAACAAGAGACGTTGTTTTCTCCCTAGTAGCAAAGACATCTACAGCCGAAGAGATTTACGTCACTTCCTTGGAAACTAGAGGCATGAACCCACTATCGAGCATAAATACCCCTCTTGGAGTCACTAGCAACTACTTGGCCAAGATAGCTACTAACAACGGAGAGCATGCAAGATCACAAACAACACGTACATGATAGAATCATAAATACAAAACCATTAATCAAACCAACATGATAATCTCATTATCCATCGGATCCCATAAACACACATGCATGATTAAAAATAGATTAGACCTTGATCATGACCGAGCTCACAAGATCTATACATGAAAGCAAAAAGGAGGAGATACAACCATCCGGCTACTACATGGACCCATAGTCCAAGGTGGAACTACTCACGCATCATCTGGGAGAAGGCCTCCGGGATGATCTCCCCTCCAGCAGGGTGCCGGGAAGAACTTCAGATCCCCCTGATCTAGGGATGATGGTGGCGGCGGCTATAGACGGTTTCGTGGATATTTGATCGGGTACTTAGGGTTTCTACATCAGGTACTTCTTATAGGCGAAGGGCGAGGGCGAGGCGGCGTCCAGGGGCCCCACACCCCTCCCGGCGCGGGTAGGCCACCATGCCTAGGGTGGGTCTGGACCCCCTGGCCGGCCTCTTTGGCTCCCCTCTAGACTTCTTGTTCGCCACGGAAAGTAATTGACTTTGAAGTTTGTCCCGTCCAATTCCGAGAATATTTCTTTACTAACTTTTCTGAAACCAAAAACAGCAGAAAACAGGCATCTGGCACTGTTGCAACTTGTTAATAGGTTAGTACCAGAAAACATGTAAAAAGCACCTCAAAGTGTAGACAAGTAAAGCAAAGTAGATACTAAACAAGCATGGAGCATCAAAAATTATAGATACGTTTCCAACGTATCACCAGACTAGGAAAATACGAGGGCCAAAAGGAACCATGAATAAAGAGAGAAGCTGCTCTAGATTCGCTGCCTTTTGGGGAAAAATAACAACTGTTAGCAACATAAAGGGGAAAAGGCGCTCTTAAAAAGGCCAATCATAAAAATAACAAAAAAGAAATCTTCCAATTTAGCGACGGCGCATGCGAAACTACCATATCGCTCACATGGTCCCACACCACATCCCCAAAACGTTCCCAACAAGTGACCCACCATGGGGATTCTACTCTGAGGATCTTGAGCGTGGCCCCACCTATCATCACGTAACGGGGGTGGATCCTACTTGTGAGCATGTAATGGTGAGGGTCCACTACGGGATCCACCTGAATGCAGCCCCACTTGTCAGCATGTAACGGCGAGGGTCCACTAACGGGACCCGACAGAGAGCGAGTTTCTGACCGACGTGAGAGTTCCATAATAGGATCTTGACAAAAGTGAGGAAAAACTAAGCGGCTGGGGAAAAGTGAGTATAGCTAACGAACCAGGGGCACGAAAATAGAAATCCCTTTTAATTAATCATATTGCATCTAATCGTGATTCTTTAGGTTTGGCATTGCTCACATATTTTAGGTATCAATTATCTTAACGCTTGAAAAGCTCATAGAGCATCATCATGTATCCTTGGTTGTGTGGTTTTTTTATGAAATAAAGTATGTTGTTATCCATGATTATCTTGTTTGGAGATTTATGAATAACACTCATGCATATGTGCACATCATACCTAGAAGTTTCAATCACATCTTGCCTTGAACTAAATTAACTTGATTATGTTGGACAAGTATATAATTTATCTCAACAAATCAAGCAAATGAAAACTTACATGAAAAATCAAAGAAAGTGAAATAAAAGGCTTGTTACAAAAATAAAGATCAAAGCAAGAAAAATTGTAGGAAAAAATACCCTGAATTTTGTATGGAGATGTGTTTTTGTAGAATAAAATTTATGAAGAGATGCCAACAAGGGGACATGAGATACTCTTTTTTAACTTAGTAATCTATGAGTAAAATGAGGGTCATGGATATTTCAATACATATACTCTATGGGAAAGGTGAATGAAAAGGAAAGCACCCCGGTTAGCCAGCATGGACAGAGAAAAGGCAATGGATGAATATAGTATATGACATGATTGAAAGATCCACGAATAAGGTTTGTACTGGTTACTAAGAGGCAAGACCGTTAACTGATGCCATTAAAAGGATAGTGAAAGTGTTCGACAAAATTTGAATTTCATGTCTATCTTATTGTTTAACAAACACTCTTCTCTCAACTAGTTATTCTATGAAAGTTTATATTTGTGGCAAAGGCACAAACTAAATTCAAAAATAGCATGGGAAATACCCTACAACTGAAAGTAAAAGAAAATGAGATATGTTCAGTTGTCCAACATACAATGGTTAGTCTTGTTCAAAAGAAAGGGGTAGTTGCTAGAACTCCTATATACGTTGTCCTCATTTGTATGATTGTTAGGCTATAAATCATATAATATAAATGAATATGCATAAGTTGATGATGCCATGCTCGTATTTTACTTTATCAACCATAAGCTCATCTTATCTTTTTTGTACTTGTCCATGTCATTCTCTGCTTTTTTTCAGAAAGCATTTGTGCATCTTATAGGTTGTTTCATAAGTGATCCTTTTCTCCTCTAATTCAGCCCTAGCATCCATCAATCCTTGTTCAGCTATAGCCTTGTGGGCTAAAGTCACCTGCTTTTCTTCCACTTGTTTAGCTAGCTCATCTTGTGAATTCCTCAGATCAGTGTGGAGCTTGTTTACTTTGTCTTGATACTCAAACTTATGCTCCATGAAATTCAGGGCTTCAGTGGTCTTGGCTTGCTTAACTTCTCCATACATATCCCATAGCTTTCCTACTGCTTTCATCATAGCATTAGTAGGAACTGGATCAACCCATTGCAGAAAGTCACACTTCAATTCCTCCTAAATTCAGTGACATTTCAGATAAAAGAAGAACTAACTATGAATATGAAGCAAATGGCACAAACATTTGATCACACACCTTCCCTTCACAGATTAGAAACCTCCTACCAGTGTTGTAGCCCTCAAATCCAACAAATTTAGCCGCCACAAAGCCACATTTACAGAGAATGGGCTCAGCCCCATCATCGGCTAAACCGCACCAATTCCAATCATATATGACATTCATGCTCTAACAAGTGCTAATGGAATAGAAAATTAGACTGGGATTGACCTAAATAACAATTTCATCACAAACCCTAGAAATCAACAATATGAGCCCAAAAATCCCCAAATCCAGTGGCAAGAACTTACACTCTCGCCGTCAGAGCTCAGATCAAGAGGCGATTATTCTCCATCGGACCACGACACCATGGTGGAAAGGGCGGCACGTCCTGCTTCTTCACCGGCGTCGGGGAGGTGACGACACGACAATGGCGGGCGTGAGCAGAATAGAGCGAGGGGAATGAGCCTCGGATGCGGTGGCGCAACGGTTAAAACCGTGCCCTAACGCGGGCGTTAACGACCGTCTAGTCTGTCCGTCCACCACCCCGCCACATGTACATTGACAATGGGCCCCACCTGCCAGAAACATGGTTAGAGAGCTAACCACGAGGAATCAGTGCCCCGTGTCACAGCCTGTCCTCTAAAATGGTCTTTATGTGTCAGAAAATCATAATGTGGTGGTTTCGTGTCTCCTCGTCCTTAAATGTGGTGTTTTTTGTCATTTTCTCCACTCCCATGTTCCCCCGCACGCACGCGCTCGCAGTGCACCTAGTGATTCGCCACCGCCACCCACACCTGATACGTTGGAAATGTATCTATAATTTTTTATGTTCCATGCTTGTTTAGTATCTACTTTTCTTTGCTTTGTCTACACTTTGAGGTGTTTTTATATCTTTTCTGTAACTAACCTATTAACAAGTTGTCACAGTGTCAGTTGCCTATTTTATTTTGTCTTTGGTTCCAGAAAGGCAGAAAATCAATATTCTCGGAATTGGACGGGACAAAAGCCAAAGTCAATATTTTACCGTGGGGGACACGAAGACAAAAGGCGAGATGGAGAAGCGAACCAGGGCGGCCAGACCCCCCTAGGTGCGGGTGGGCCCACCCCACGCCTGGGTAGGGTGTGGGGCCCTGACCTCCTCCCAGCCTCGCCTCTTCGCCTATAAGAAGCCCCCGATGCAGAATCCCTAGGCACCCGATCAAAACTCCACGAAACCGTCTGTAGCAGCCGCCACCATCGTCCCTAGATCGGGGGGATCTAAAGTTCTTCCCAGCACCCTGCCGGAGGGAAGATCATCCCAGAGGCCTTCTTCTCCGGTATAATGTGTTCCACCTTGGACTATGGGTCCATGTAGTATCTATATGGTTGTATCTCCTCCTTTGTGCTTTCATGTATAGACCTTGTGAGCTCCGTTCATGATCAAGATCTAATCTATTTGTAATCACGCATGTTGTGTTTATGGGGATCCGATGGATATTGAGATTACTATGTCAGATTGATTAATGGTTTTGTCTTTATGATTCTATCATGTCTGTGTTGTTTGTGATCTTGCATGCTCTCCGTTGTTAGTAGCTATCTTGGCCGAGTAGTTGCTAGTGACTCCAAGAGGGGGTATTTATTGTCGATAGTGGGTTCATGCCTCTAGTTTCCAAGGGAAGTGACATAAATCTCTTCGGTTGTAGATGTGTTGTTGCTACTAGGAGAAAACAATGTCTCTTGTTCATGGAACAAGTGGATTGTTTACCTTACACACTTTTCTTAGCGGTTGTCATTGCTTGCAACTTAATCTTGGAGGGTTGATGATAACCCAAAGGTGGACTTCTAGTCATAGATGCAGTTGGATGGCGGTCTATGTATATTGTTGTATTGCCCAATCGAATATCATAGGATCTTTTGAAGGGAATATGCCCGAGAGGCAATATTAAGTGGTTATTATCGTATTCCTTATTTATTATAAATGTTTATTTTGCATGCTATAATTGTATTAATACGGAAATGTTAATACATGTGTGTTTAATAAAAAATAGAAAGTTCCTAGTTATGCCTCTCTTATAAACATGTGTGCTGGACCCAGATGGACTTCATCACGATCTTGAGATCGGCAAGCGTTTGACTACATCATCCACGAGTACAACCTCGTTAACGTTATTCGGTCTTCGAGGGTATGTATTCTATGGATGTATATCCACATGTTGCTTGTATCTAGTAGATAGATCTTGGTACATAGTTTTTCCCATCGTAGGAAAATTTTTGTTTTCTATGTTGCGAACCCTACATCTTTTGTGCGGTATTGCATTGTTATGCCTAGCTCTTCTGTCAATTGCCCTGCTGTAATTTGTTTACCCTTCATGCCATGTTGTTTACATAAGAAGAGAACCTCTAGTGAACTATGGACCCCGGTCCAATCTTTACCATTGATACATCTTCCACTATTACTTGTTGCAAACCATTACCTTCCACACCATACGTTTAATCCTTTGTTACAACAAACCGGTGAGCTTGACAACCTCACTGATTCATTGGGGCAAAGTCTTGAGTTTGTGTTGTGCAAGTTTCCACGCTGCTTGCAACACCTTTTAGATGTTTCCTTCCTCCTACTAGTTTGATAACCTCGGTTTCTTACTGAAGGAAAACTTGCTGTCGTGCTCATCACACCTTCCTCTTGGGGTTTTGAGCAGGCGTCCACGATAGTCTGGCGTCATCAATCTATTTTCGGCGCTGTCGGAAACAATTTCTTGTGCTAAGGACGTCTTCACAAGGGGAGTCCTCCACTTCCTTTCTCTTTACTTTGTTTTTAGTTTGCTTAGTTTCTTTTGCTTGGTTTTGTTTGCCTGTTTTCAAAACACCCAAAAAATTAGTCTAGTTTGGTTTGCTTTCTTTATTCAAAAACACACAAAAATTAGTTCCTGCTTTACCTGCTGCTGCTGTTTTTGGCTTGCTCACCTTTGCCAAAATTAACTCTGTTGAGAACACCAAGTTGTGTGACTTCACTAGCACCAACAGCAATGATTTCCTTAGCACACCTATTGCTCCACCTGCTCCTGATGCTACCTTTTATGAAATTAAGACTGCCTTGTTGAATCTTGTGATGAGAGAGCAATTTTCTGGTGCTAGTTCTGATGATGTTGTTGCCCATCTCAATAACTTTGTTGAACTTTGTGAGATGCAAAAGTATAAGGATGTAGATGGAGATATTATTAAGCTTAAGATTTTTCCTTTCTCCTTGAGAGGAAAAGCTAAAGAATGGTTGCTATCCTTGCCTAGAAATAGTATTGATTTTTGGACTAAGTGCAAAGATGCTTTTATTGGAAAATACTACCCTCCTGCTATGATTATATCTATGAGAAGTGACATTATGAAATTTAAACAACTTGATAATGATTATGTTGCTCAAGCTTGGGAAAGAATGAAATCTTTGGTTAAGAATTGCCCCACTCATGGACTCACTGCTTGGATGATTATCCAGACTTTTTATGCAGGTTTGAAGTTCTCCTCAAGAAACTTGTTGGATTCAGCTGCTGGATGTACCTTTATGAGCATCACATTGGGTGCTACAACAAGACTCCTTGATAATATGATGGTTAACTATTCTGAATGGCACACTGAGAGAGCTCCACATGGTAAGAAGGTAAATTATGTTGAAGAAACCTCCTCTTTGAGTGATAAGATTGATGTTATTATGGCTATGCTTGTTAATGGGAAAGCTCCGTTAGATCCTAATCATGTTCCATTAGCCTCTTTGGTTGCTCAAGAAGAGAAAGTTGATGTGAACTTCATTAGAAACAACAATTTCAACAAGAATGCCTATAGGAATAATTTTGGTGGCAACAATTATATGCCTTATCCTCCTAATAATGGCAATTCCTATGGAAACTCTTACAACAGTGCTATAAGTGCCCCCTCTGAACTTGGAGTCATGCTCAAAGACTTTATTAGTAAACAAACCACTTTTAATAAGACTATAGAGGAAAAGCTTTTGAATGTTGAGAAAAATATATCCTCTTTGTCTGAAGCACAGTCTTCCTTGATTAATAAAATGGCTGCTAAACCTGAAGCCATGGAAAGTACCTTTGTTGCCACTCATGCCATACAAGTTACTATTGATGAAAATGTTAGATTGTTAGCCCAACTTCATGCTAAGTGGGAAAGGGGAGCTGAAATTTATAGAAACAATAGTGTGTGCACCATCACCACTAAACCACAAGTAGTCCATGTTCCTCCTCCTACTATGCCTAAGCCTATTGAGCCTACTACAAGTAGTCGATGTTCCTCCTCCTACTATGTTCTTGCAAAAGCTTGCTAGAAGTCCTGATGCTAGTGATATGCATGTAGCTTTCACCAAACACATTACAGATGCTCTTGTTAAGATTAAGGAAGAGAAGCTAAAACACAAAGCTTCTATTCCTAGGAATGTAGAAGATAGTTGGGAACCCATTATTAATATGCAAGTGAATGACTTTGATCTCAAAGCTTCATGTGATGTTGGTTCTAGTGTCTCTATTATGCCTAGGAAGATTTATGAAATGCTTGATTTGCCACCATTGGAATATTGTTATTTGGATGTCCCACTCAATGATAATGCTAAGAAGAAACTCATGGGAAGTATTAATGATGTTCTCATTATGGTTAACAATGCTTATGTCCCTGTGTATTTCTATGTTTTGGATGTTGAATACAATGCTTCCTGTCCTATTACTTTGGGAAGACCTTTTCTTAGAACTGTTGGTGCCATAATTGATATGAAAGAAGGCACCATTAAATATCATTTTCCATTCAAGAAAGGTATTGAACACTTCCCTATGAGGAGAGAGACGTTGCTTTTTCCTCCTCCTTTGAAATCAAGGTTTGATGTTAATGCTTCAGCATTTGAAAATACTTAATTCTTCTTGCTTCTTGTGCCTAACTTAAAGGCATTAAAGAAACGTACTTGTTGGGAGATAAACCAAGAGTTTCCTTAAGTCTTGGAAGTTATTACTTCAGTAATGACCTCTCCTTATATTTTTTGTTTTATTTTTGTGCCAAGAATGACCTCTAATGAGAGGGAAGTAAGATTTGGGGAGTTGTTGTCCCGAAACAGATTTCGGTCCTCCACAAAAAAATATTTGTGACGAGTCTCTGTAACTCATATTGAGCTGAAAATTTATGAATAAATCCCCCAGTATGTTAGCTAACTTTCATTAGTTCAACACTTTTTGATTTGAACAACAGAAGATGGTCGAAAAAATCGGTTTCTACCAGCTGGTCTGTTTTGACAGATGTGTGCCATTATTTGTATTTGCTTCTTATTGATTCCTTTTTGAGTTCTCTTCAGGTAAATTGTACTTTTTGAAGGAGTTGCTACAATATCTTGTGTTTTTTGTGAAAAGTCTTGTTGTTCCAAAGCTTTGCCAAATAGTCTAATATCTTTTGAATAAACTAATGTTGCTGATGAAGATTGTGTGAAGTTTTGTATGAAGGAAAAATTTCGGGTGTAGAGAGAGAATGATGCAATGAGATGAAGAATGGACAAAATCTCAAGCTTGGGGATGACAATGGTGTCACCCCAAGAAATATCCAAGAGGTACAAGCTTCAAAGCTTGGGGATGCCCAAGGCATCCCCTACTTCATCAATAAAAAGCTCAGGTCTGTCTAGACACTTCACTTTTATTGTTTCATGCACAGTTGTGTTGTTCTTGGAGCGTCTTAGTTTTCGTTTGCTTTGCTTAGGTTGTTTAGTTTGGTTGAATAAAGTAGTTTGGACCCCCGTTCTCGTTGTTTTATTTTGCAAATAAGTTTCCTTGGTGTTGGAAAGGAGTAGTAAGTTCTTACTTGATGTGCAATAGGAGCTTGCACTGACTGTGACTTAGACTTTAGCATGACATGACAGGTGTTGTTTTAGCATTATGCTTAGTGATTATTGATGTAGCATGTCTTGTTCCAAACAATTGGGATTTCTTAGTGTGCCTTGAAGAAATTATGCGTTGTTTTAGCATGAAAAAGCATATTATTGTGGTATTCTCCTTTGATGCTTTGCTTGGATTGACTTGGCACATGCTTACACCATGTTATGACTATGACAAGTCACCATTAGCCTCTGTGATCATTTAGTCCTTGACTTGTAGTACCACTCTTTGCTTTGATTAGTATGCTTTGTTGCATTGCATGATTATGGCCATTATGCTCTCTTAGTTGGTTTCTCCCAGTCTTTTGCTAGCCTCCACTTGTATGAGTAATTTCTACTCATGCTTCCAACTCCCAAGAAACCAAGTTATTCCAAAGTGTCCACTATAAACTCCTATGCATGGTGTGTTACACCATTCCAAGTATATTCTTGTTTTCAAATATCTTCCAATTAAAAACTATTTTGTTATGTGAAAACTTAGTGATTAAAGCCCTCACGAACTTGATGGCACATTTTATTCTTTGCCCCTAATAAACTTGAACCATTGATACAACTTTGTTGTATATGCTTGCACTTATAACTT
This sequence comes from Avena longiglumis, assembly GCA_030063025.1. Classification (NCBI taxonomy): domain Eukaryota; kingdom Viridiplantae; phylum Streptophyta; class Magnoliopsida; order Poales; family Poaceae; genus Avena; species Avena longiglumis. Next base: position 475,536,963 of record CP125978.1, on the reverse strand, counting down.
GGGATTAGCAGAACCGTGCTATCACGGGGAACGTTTTCAACATTGCACTTGTACTTTTATACTCCATTGATATCATGCTCTTTTGTCTATGGATGTTACCGGTGTGAAATGAAGTGGAAACTTGTAAGTCCATGGAGTTTGTATTCGTGTTAGAGAAAGCACTGGTCCGCTAGCCTAAGCCATGCCTAATTATGGTGGAAACTTACAGCATCACCATAGTGAGCTATCTATGAAGCATCCTCATAAAAGCTATGCACATGGTAAATAAAAGATTGCTGAGATGCTCATTGTGCTTGCCTTGTCATTTTGGTTCTGGAAAGCTCATGTACCATGTGCAAGGGGTACCCCGTTGGCGGTTCTCAATGATATGCAAATACTTACAGTGACAAGAACTTGCCTGGGCCCTAAGTTGAGTATCCATGAGGTGTAGCCCTCATATTCAAGGGACTTGAGGTTGCCAACTTATACTTCGTCAAGCATATACTCCAGCTTTGCCACTTTAACCTTAACCACTTCAAGATGCTTATGATATGGGCAATGAGGGATGAAAGCTAACAAGTACCATAATTTTTGGAAGCTCTTTTTGAAACTTGTAATCCCTGCTTCCTTTATCAAAAAGGTCTTTCTTCCACCATTATTTGATTCTCCACCTTCTACCTTTAGGTACCATTAGGAGAGCATAGTTGTCATTTTGTGTGTAGTGTTCCAAAGCTTATTGATTGATGCATATTGTGATATTACTTGTTCTTGTGCTATTTGTTTCTAGTCACCCTTGTGAACTTTGAAGGTGTCCTATGCATCTATATTGCTACTCTATGAGGGACAGGCTGATTGCCACTATGCTATGTTTTCTGTATGTGAAACAAACAAATGTTTTTCAATGCATGTTATTCATGATCTTTGTTTGTATCTTGCTATGTTGCATGCATAGTTACGATGTCCTACGGTTAGAACTCTATTCTTTCATGCACATGTTTAGAGTTCTTTGATCCCAGCTTTCAATGCTTGCAAATGGTTGGATATTTATTGTGAGGGTGCATGTTCACCTCAAAAATTATTTTGTTTATCACTTACCTACTCGAGGACGAGCAGGAGTTAAGCTTGGGGATGTTGATACGTCGGAAACGTATCTATAATTTTTGATGCTCCATGCTTGTTTAGTATCTACTTTGCTTTACTTGTCTACACTTTGAGGTGCTTTTTACATGTTTTCTGGTACTAACCTACTAACAAGTTGCAATAGTGCCAGATGCCTGTTTTCTGCTGTTTTTGGTTTTAGAAAAGTTAGTAAAGAAATACTCTCGGAATTGGACGGGACAAACGCCAAAGTCAATTACTTTCCGTGGGGAACAAGAAGTCTAGAGGGGAGCCAGGGGGCAGACCCACCCTAGGCGCGGGTGGACCCTAGCTCACGCTTGGCTAGGGTTTGCTAGCCCTGGCCGCCTCCTCGGCCTCCCCCTTCGCCTATAAGAAGTCCCTGATGCAGAAACTCTGAGTACCCGATCAGAAATCCACGAAACCGTCTGTATCCGCCGCCACCATCGTCCCTAGATCAGGGGGATCTGAAGCTCTTCCGGCAACTGCTGGGAGAATCATCCTGGAGGACTTCTCTCTGGTATGATGCGTGAGTAGTTCCACCTTGGACTATGGGTCCATGTAGTATCTAGATAGTTGTATCTCCTCCTTTGTGCTTTCATGTATAGATCTTATGAGCTCCGTTCATGATCAAGATCTAATCTATTTGTAATGATGCATGTTGTGTTTTATGGGATCGATGGATATTGAGATTATTATGTTGGTTTGATTAATGGTTTTGTCTTTATGATTCTATCATGTATGTGTTGTTTGTGATCTTGCATGCTCTCCGTTGTTAGTAGCTATCTTGGCCAAGTAGTTGCTCTGACTCAAGTGGGGTATTTATGCTCAATAGTGGGTTCATGCCTCTAGTTTCCAAGGGAAGTCGAAATCTCTTGATTTGTAGATGTGTTGTTTCCACTAGGGAGAAAACAACGGTCTCTTGTTCACGGAACATGTGGATTGTTTACCTTACACACTTTGTTAAAGCAGTTGTTTGTTGCTTGCAACTTAATACTGGAGGGGGTTGGATGATAACCTGAAGGTGTACTTCTAGTCATAGATGTAGTTGGATGGCGGTCTATGTATCTTGTTGTATTGCCCAATCGAATCTCATATGATCTTTCCGACTAGTAATTGCATTTTATGCCTTGCTCGATTCACATCAATTGTCCTTCTTTAATTTGTTTACCCTTCATGCCATGTTGTTTATCTAAGGAGAGCACCTCTAGTGAACTATGGACCCCGGTCCAATCTTTACCATTGATACATCTTCCACTATTACTTGTTTACTTGCTGCAAACCATTACCTTCCACACCATATGTTTAATCCTTTGTTATAGCAAACTGGTGAGCTTGACAACCTCACGGATTCGTTGGGGAAAAGTCTTGAGTTTGTGTTGTGTAGGTCTCCGTGTTGCTTGCAACACCTGCGTGACGTTTCCTTCCTCCTTCTGGTTCGATAACCTCGGTCTCTACTAAGGGAAACTTGCTGATGTGCTCCATCACACCTTGCTCTTGGGGTTACCAACAAAGTGCTCCACATCAACACCTGTCGAGCACCATCAATCTACAATGCCCTAGATCTTGAAGATACATGTTTAGACTTGTCCGTGCAACGCCCGTCCATCCATCCCTATGCCTACCGCACTTGAATCCCACTGTTTACTGTTACTATTGTTATTACTCCTGTTTTACTGCTGTTGTTGCTTTGTTGTTTCTACTACAAAACTGTTGCTACTGATAAAATTCTGTGAGCAAGAACTATTTCCAGGTGCAGCTGAATTGACAACTCAGTTGTTAAGGCTTGCAAGTATTCTTTGGCTCCCCTTATGTCGAATTAATAAATTGGGTAATACTACCCGCGAAGACTATTGCGATACCCTATACTTGTGGGTCATCAAGACTATTTTCATCCATCCATTTTGACAAATCCTTGATGGTTTATATTAATTTACTTTCATCCATCCACATAAATCTATCAAACAAGGTGTATGCATTGTGCTGAAGTATATACACACAATTATATATGCTGGAATTACCGGTACATGCTTTAAATCATGGCTTGATCAATTTCTTGATCAAGTGCTTGTGTATAATTGATTTCTTTCCTGTTTGAGATGTTGTCTTGGTAATTAAGTGAGTTCTTGTTGATTAGAGGTCAATTTATTTGTATATACATGTTTTCTAGATAGGTAGAAGCATGTTTCTTTCCTGTGATAGATTTTTAGGAATCTAAGTTGGTGTTCTTGCTATTCTTGGATTTGTTCTTAGTGTTCTTGAGATGTTCTTGATGAACACATGATCATCATATGGTGTAGGATAATTTCTAGATCAAGTACATGACCTAGGAATTGATTTTGGATAATTGAGTAGTGTGTAGATGTGCTCGAGATGTGTTCTAGTTGTTTTCCAGATTTCCCTTGCTAAAATCTATAGTTCTCACTCTCTTCTCTTCATAATTCTAATCCTAGTGTTCGCTACTACTACTACTACTACTGCTATTGCTACTCTACTTCTAATCCTAGATATCTAGCTAAAACCTTTGTAGGGCAAAGCTTCTTCTTCCTCTGGATGTTGTTCTTCAGCTGTTCTTCCTCCTAGCATTCTCCTTCCTAGCTTGAGTTCCCTCTTAGATCCCTCTTTAACTAGTATGTGTGTGTGTGTTTGGTCTGAGCGGACCAAGTGAGTTGTGAGGCTTGGGGTTAGGGATACCCAGCTATTTAGAGTGCCCAAGAATGCATGTGTTGTTGACACCACACCTATGCATTTAGGTGTGCGAGCTGCTTGGGTATGTGTGTAACCATCTTTGTATGTTGTCCTATGTGCAGTGGCAAAACCACTTTCAAGGGTCAAGCCCATGTTGCTCTAACTTTAGTGTAGTTTGGAGTTTGACAAGTGATTGATCTTGTCTTATTCCTCAGTTTGGGCATTGCCAGGTAGATTTTTGTTTTATATTGTTGTCACGATACAATTTGGATAGTGCCAATAAGCACTAATTTTGTAGTTTGTTAATGTTTGATTCCTTTTCAAAGAATCTAATTGGTTCAAATGATTTGTTCTTGAGTTCTTATTTAGGAGATTTGCTTATAATCTTGGTGTTTGAGATTTGCTTAGAGTCCCAACTACTACTATTTAGATTTGTTTGTTTAATGTCGCATAGGATCCTGATGATCATGCCTATTGTTACATGTTTGGTCTACTCCTCATGCATGATCTCGCTATGTTGTACTTTATAGTTTAGTGTTAGAATCTAGGTTTTATCTTGTAGGGAATAAGATGTGCTAGGCTAGAGATGCATAGGGTTCTTAGATTAAGTTAATTTTGTACTTTTGTATCAAGATTTGATTTGTGGTTTTGTTGGATGTATAGTGAATCTGGTGCCATTGCGGCTTGTCTTTGGTTTGCTGTTCTTCCTCCTTCCCATTTTATGACGCCTATTAGTTTTGGTCAAAGTCAAACCTCTTAATGTTTGATCAACTATATAAATAATAGATCAACCTCAAGAACATGAAATGCATATAATAAGAAAATATATTTCATAATGATTTTAATAGCATTGAGGTGAAATTGTAGAGATTGATATTTTATTCAATAAACATGGTCAAAGGTTATGAAATTTGACTTTGATCAAAACTAATAGGCATCCTAATTTGGGAAGGAGGGAGTACTAACTAGTATGTTGTGATTAAGTACTAGCTGCAGGTAGCTGGAAATAAGTTGATACGGACAGATGCTCTACTAGATTTAGCAGTCCGTTATAATTAGTACATGTTTAAGTGTTTTGATCCTTGCAAGTTATTATATACACTTCTGATCTTGATCCAACAGTATCTCAAATTAGAGTGTGTCTTTCTTCTAAATATTGGACAGATTAGGCAGTAGGTCCTAGTTGTTGCATAAATATAGTATGGATCCCTAATATTGCCTTGTTTCCTGTTTCATTTCTTGATCCATATTGCATATTGTTGCCACATATTGTATTAACTCATTTACTATCCATTTGTGTGTTTGCTTTGTAGGTAAGAAAGAAAAGAAGACAAGAAGATAGATGAAGATGAGAAGATGGAAGATGACTGGAAGATGATGATCAAGAGAAGATCAGATTCTTCCAAGATTTAGTTTAGGATTTTCTTTCCATTTTCTGGATTTGTATTTTGGTACTTTTTTATTTGTGGTATACATTATTGTTCTATTCATTTGTAAGTTTATAATCTGTGTGTATTCTAGTTCTTATTTGATGAAGATTCTTGTAAGATTGAATTGGTGAATTTTTAATATGGCTTTGAGACTTGTAATATTCTTTTATATGTGATTTGGTAGATTCTGTGGTGTATATATTATTTTTTATTTGGGTTTGATTTTGTTTATTGTTGTCATGTGTTGATGCTAGTGCATCCATTTATATATCTGTTGATTGTAATATCACAAACTATGTTCAAAAGGTTTTTAAAAAATGAGCAAGGTCATGTCGAATTCTCTAACACTCAAGAAAAATTTCAAACAATAACTCTTCTAGTCACAAGCAATGTGCCAAACTCACTGCACAGAAAGAAATGCTTCTAGTAGTCATTCAAGTAAACACTCATTCCTTGGAGAAACATCATCTACTTCCCATTCTTAAACAAAAAGGCCGGTCCACGGATTTTAGGGCCCTAGGGCAAAACGTAAAGGGACCTTTATTTAAAGTGGCACAACTTCTTTGAGGAGGAAAAGGCCCCTACTCTAAAATTGACCTTAAAACTAATATATCTTTAGTATTTTATGCTAAAAATTTTGTCCCATACTCTATAAAACACATTAAAGATATATATCTTTAATATTTATGCTAAAAAATCCCCTAATCTAGAAAACACCTTAAAGATATATATCTATAATATTTATGCTTATGAATGGTATAATTATGTTATTGCATCGTTAGTATCTAGAAATGAATATATTCACAACCCTATAAAGGAATATGACTATCGGTTTTGTTTTGCACACTTAGAGATGCCAGAGAAATCGTGGCATAAAAAAATATAAAGAAATGTTGAAATATTTTCCAGAAAATATGAGTCAAAATAGAGCCATGATAGGCTACAATTTGGATCACCTATATTTTTTAAGATAATTTTACACTATTAGGACTCAAAAGTAGACTAATATAGGAACACAAAAAATCTTAGGTTAATGCCCCTATACTATGGGGCCTGGCGGCGCCCTACTTCCTATGGGCTGGCCCTGATAAAAAGTTGTAAATATCCTTGTTTTTTTTCCTAAATGATTATGATGCAAACATGCACAATTAATTTCCCTAAGATGTTTTACATGATTACGGGGTGGAGTGCGCTCATCCTTGGAAGAGAATGGTTAGCTACAATTTGGATATATATACATGATAGATAAATCACATCCGCATGCAGCAGCCATCGAAGCAAATGATTCAGTAAACATATCGCAATTTCACATTAAGCAGCAACGAGTCTTAACCAAGACACACTCTGATGATAAGATGCAGCATAAGTACGAACCAAACAAGGGTTTATGACCAAAACGCATCGAAGATCCAATTCGCCAACCGTGGTTCCCGACCAAAGCTAAGATCATAATAACGAACCAGAAGAACATATCAGCCTAGCAATAGTCAACGGCAAAGTAGCTAAGCCCACCCTACATGAAGCACCAAGTAACCATATGCGTAGCGATCAAGCTTAGTGATGGCATCCTCCGTGTCGCCCTTCTCAGAAAAGCTGACAACTCCCGAACCCTTGCTGCGGCCGGTCTTCCGGTCCTTGGCGAGAGAGACCCCGTGGACATGTCCGAAGTAGCTGCATAGCTCCTCGACATCCTGCACGACCTTCCACTTCGGCCGTTCGGCAAGCATCACGGTTGTAGTCCTCCTTGGAGGAATGGAACGCAGTTTTTCTACATACTGGTGGGTGTCCCTGGCTTATCGGACGGTCCCAATAACTTTAAGATTCATGTTGGAAAATTTACATATACATCCTGGACATTGTGCATCTTCTTTGCCTTATGGAAACGAAAGTGGACAGGTCCATCTTGTTGCTCCCATTGCCGGATCGGTTCTTCTCAGCAGCCACATGTATGTTCCCGTCCATGGCCGTCGTGTGAGCCGAATCTCTTCTTCTAGGTGCCGCACGTCTGTTCCGTCCATGGCCGTCGCGAGCCGGCTGTCGCCATCCATAGCCGTGGTGGAGACCTTGATTTGGTGCTCGTTCTTGATCCTGCACCATACAGCAAGCCTTGGATCTTTGATTGTTGTGATTGAATCCCCATGTTAGGATCTGATCTATTTATGTGATTGATTCCTCTTGTCTTGTTCATGCTTTTCTGAATGTTTATGTCGCATATGTGCATGCATTTCTTGGTTGCAGCTGATTTGATTCTAGTCCATGGCTTACATTCACGCCGATGTTTTGCAACAAATTATGGTTGCTAGCTGTGCTTTTTTATTTCTTGTATGCAGAACAGTAAAAGGAGTCGTGAACAAGTCAGTGACAACATATGTATTACTAACTTGTTCTCAGGAATTAAAGAAAAAGAAATCTAATGGAAAAATTTTACCTAGGATGAAATAAATGTCAGAGAGCACACTGCAAAAATGACATAGGAAAAGGATAGTAGTTACAATGTGTTAAAAAGAAGGACTGCTTGACAAGAAACCAACCAAGTTGAAGGTGCTTTGTGCAAAATAATCTCACCAATCTTAACCAAAACAGAGCTAGTGGAGAGGCCTGATAAGCCCTAAACCCCAACGTGTATGTACAGTTTAGTTTTCGGGAGGAACGTAGACACCGGTCCAGCATCCCGTAGGCGCACATGCTGTCAGACCAAACGAATTCCGGAATTCCTTTAGTCCAATCAGTCGGCAATTGATCGCAACAAAGCTTGAGATTAAAATAGATCAAGCGCGCAATCGATCAAGCACAAATAACAGACGCCGCACGCCGCAGACGCGCGCATGCACATCGCACCCAACAGACCCCATTCGCGTGCGCATTCCACAGAAAAAAAAAAAAAGCGCACGATTCACAGACGCGCTCATGCGCACGTCGCCGCACCGCATAAGCCCGAGGGCGCGCGCACGCCGCACGGCGACACGCACGCGACAGTTGCATACACTAGAACACACAATCGATGGAGAGGGGGAGGAGGAGGAGAAGGACCTGTAGACGACAAGATCTTGAGGAAGCGAATGTCCTCGTGGGAGACGATGGTGACCGAAGAACCGTGGCCATCCTCGGCCGCGTCGCCGAACTGCGCCAGGATCTACGCTCCATCGCCGCGGCTAGTGTCGCAGAGGAGGCACCCTGTTGGGCCGGCCGAGTACGCATTATTTTTTTCTATTTTATCCTTTTTATCCTTTTTCTTTTTGTTTACGTTTTTAAAGTTTACTTTCTTCAAAAAGTGTTATTTTTTTGGAAAAATAATTGCCTTTTCGAATTTTGGTTTATGATTTTTCAAATTGGGTTCATGATTTTCAAATTGTTATTCATGATTTTTGAATTTTTGTTCATTGTTTTTGAGTTTTGTTCACGGATTTTCTAAAATTGGTTCACGACTTCCGAGAATGGTTCATGATTTTTGAAATTTTGTCCATGATTTTTAGTAGTTTCTTCATAATTTTGAAAATTTGTTTATAATATTAAAAATCTTCACGAATATTTGAAAATATTCACAGTTCTTAAATCATTATTATAGTAGAGAATTTTCAAAGTTTAAATAAAATCTGGAAAAAGGAAACATGAAAAGGAAAAAAAAGAAAAGAAAGAATATGAAATCTCTAATTGGGCCGGCCTAGGTACTGCACTCCTTTAGGCAGCACGTGCCCGTTGCGCCGCTTTGGGCAGCATATAGCACTGCCCACGGGGGCGAGACCCATATAGAATTTGATAGAAAGCTAAATAAGCCCAGCCCAGCCGATAGTTAAAACCATATCTATTCCAGTTCTCTCTTATCTAATCTGAGGCAGCAATAAAAGGAAGCCGGAGCCTCATTTGGAAAGCATAACCACCGCCTCCATTCACTTCACGCTTGCCTCCGCAAACCAGTCGACCCAATTTGAAAATTCATAAAATGTATCAAGTAATTCATACTCTTGTCTCAAAACAGGCTTTCGCCCCGATAAAACACACAGGTAAGACCGTTGTTGGGCCAGACAACACAACGCCCAAAGACACAACAAGATACAAGATCTTTGGGCAAAGCACACACATACGAAAACAAAGAAAAACAAAAAGGACAGGGGACGGAGACGGATCAGCTAGACGCCGGACACCCGCAGCCGCTGCGCCCACCGGAGAATAACCACCACGCTCCAAGCCCCAACTCATCGAGCACCAAGCAACACCCTCAAGAGGGAAAGCAACCGCTCTTGCCCAGACCAGAATGGTCCTAGGGTTTCCCCCGGCACATAGAGGGGGATGGGAGAAGGGTAGCCACGACGCCTTTCAGGAAGGAGAGATGCCACCCGCGGGCGGCACCGCGTCGGTGTCGGGCAAGCGACAATTTCTCCGAACCCTATCCACCCCCTTCGAACGAGCTGTTGCACAGGAGCCCCGCGAGGACGAGGCCTAGCCACCACCAAAACTTGTCGTCCACGAGAATGCGCCACCACGGTCACGGGGTGACCAATGTCCGATCACCGAGATACCCGTCACGAGTGCAGCAAGCAAAGTGGCAACTAGAATCGGGCCGAGCCCGCGTGCGGCGGAGGAACTACCTCCACACGGCGGTAGTCGGAAGCGACGCAAACACCCGATCCAGTTAGATCCGGCGGGTCTAGCAGACCCGTAAAGCCTGAGGGGTTAACCAGATTCAATAGGGTCGGTCGGGCGGGCGAATAAAAGTTCGCCGCTGTGGCGCCCGCAAAACCACTACTAGAAAATCGCGTTATTTTGTGCATTGCATCATCATGACCGCATGCTCATGTCATCATGCCACATTGCATTTGAGCATCGTCATCATGCATTTGTTTGTGCGAAACTATTTCAAAAGCATATTTTGTTTTCTAAATACCCGCCTTTATTTCAGAATCCAAAACCGGGTCTCCGGATTATTTTGTTTAAATCACCAATGGATTTCAAAAGCCCGTTTAAATATTAAAATATTTATTTTATTTTTAGCGGCAGTCTGGGCGATCCGACCCGATCGACCACCCCGATGCAAACCGGACTACCCAAACCTTTTCCTACCCCTATCCTACCCATCCCCACCACCTCACCCCACCCTATCACCACCCGCCACCTCACCACTTCCCAACTCCTCCACTCCCATGCCGCCACACGCGCGCCACCACCATGCGACCAGCCGCTTCCCGCCCCACGCTCCAGCCACGCGAACCGCCCTCTCCCTCGCGCCTCACCTCGCGATTTCTCCTCGCCTGCATGCTCCCCGCCTCGCTCCTCATCGATCGGCCGTGCCCGCCTAGGACCCCTCTCCTCGCTCGCTTCCCTCGCTTGAGCACACCATGGCCTTCCTCCTTCCTCTCGCCTCCTTTGTGGTGTGTATGCAAGGATGGTGCCGCCCGTCTCTCCTCCTCAGCCCGGCCCTTGACACCACCCGCTGCGCCAATCCTCCTCCCACGTGAGCAGCCCCGCCCTCTACCAACTCGTCTCGCTCGCCTGGAGGACCCCAGCGACCGCTGCTGCTCCTCCCGCCCCTCTCCTCTACTCGGGCTGCCAAGTCCCACCACCGCCATCATCCTCCCCCTCTTTGGCCATCTTTTGTGCCACCATGGCGCCCGCTACCTCTGGTTCCTGTGCCGCCGGCCGCGCCTCCCCAACCTGGCCGCTCGCCGCGTCAGCCTCCACAGCTGAGCTTCCTCTAGCGCCGTCGGACCTCCTGTTCCCTGTCCCGTTGGCCTCTGCAACCTCGAGCAACACGAGAGCCCACCCGGAGTGCGCTGGCACGGGCCCTGCTCCTTCCTAAACTTCCTTGAGCCGCCACGTACACATCCAAGTTCTGCTATTTCAGCTCAGATATGCGACCTGCGCCGTGTCGATGACAACAAGTTGTCGTGGTTACGCTCTCTGATGGTGCGTGGTTTGGTCCTCTGTCGAGGTGGTGTATGCTTCAGAGCTATAAAGAGGTGAAAACAAGGATCATGGTGTGGTGTTGGTTTGGTAGCCACTGGATCAGACGCCTGATGACCTATGTTTTGAATCTGAGTTAGGCCATGTGACAAGATCGACAAACTGGAAGCACAAGAAGGACCATTGACAAGTTTATCCAAGATCTTCACGGAACCTAGACGTCGAGACCCCGAGTGCGCCTACACGGATTCGATGACCGAAGGTATTCTACACGGACGCCATGACCTCCTTCAAGGATCCGATGGTCGAGACCCTGCACCGATCCCGACGTCCGAAGCCGCACCCCTCCGAACCCCAAGAACCAAGTGCGCCAAAAACCCCTAAGTGTGACCCCTATCCGAGAGCCCTATTTTTATAAATGCCATATATCTACCCGTTGCATGTAAATGAACATGTTTGCATACATATTGTGGGTTTGGGGGCGTTATGCCGATTTACCTAAATTAAATATGGAGGCTATATGCGGGCTATTCTAGTCTTATATTAGACCCATTTAAATTTGTGTAGCGAACCGGTGATACTTTTTGCCATGTTAAGACAACATTTAAAATGTGGGGTATCTAAACAACATGAACCATCTAAATAATTGTCGGGACCCCGGTTCCGCTTAATATGATCTAATTGCATCGCACCTTTGCCATGTCATACATCATACATGCATCATGCCCGATCTTCTGTCATAGTAATAAATAGTGCATCCGGTGTTTGTGCTAGTGTTTTGCTTCTTCACGGACTAGGCCGATGAGTTGATGCGAGTATCGATCCGATCTTCGGATGAACCTTCGGCAATGTTTTCAGGCGAGCATCTCCCCCTTTCTACCTATCTTACTTTTGTAGTATTTATTCCCTCCTGTTGATCTATTGCTATCTGTGTTGCGATGCTCTAGTTTTCGTACCCGGGACATCCCTTGCAGCCTTATATTGCCTTGGACACATCCTATTACCTGTTGTTTGGTAGATAGTTGGACTTGCGTGTCGTAGTTGCTTACTCAAGTGTTGTTGTGTGTCGTCAAGTACCATAGTTGTTGGAGTATTGCCGTATGTTTAATGTTGGAGATGATCATGGCTTTAATTACTGTTTAATAACTAAAATTGAAAGTAGGTGAATGCAGAGGCATCGGTGGGTAATAGACAATTTTTGGTTTTAACAGCTCCTTTGGTGTCCGTGGGACCCGAGTTCTTGACACTGTTAGAGATCGAGCGCGCTAACCACGAGTGGGTGTGTGGGCACCCCATCGATTTAGTACGATTCCAAGAAATCTTGTCTGGGGCCACAAGTAGTTTGGGGCTTTATTACTATCTGTACTTATGCCATGCTTTACTACTTTATTACGATTGTCGAGGAGCACTGTCTTGTTAGGTAAGCGGAGTGTTTTCGGTATCGACAAGCCAGTCACACTTCGGGTTCCCGATCGTTCTGACCATTACGCAAACCACGAGTCCGTCTCGACCGACTTCGTTGCGGGTAGCTTAGTGGGATGGCCCCCATGTACTTGCTTTGGGTCTGGAAAACATCATGACTTAGGCCCCGCCGACATACCGATGGGTGTATGTTAACTGATCTGGCAAAAGGGGTCGAAGTGCGTGTGGATACTTTGGTGCACCCTGCGGTTAAATCTTTTAAAAGCCGTGTCGCGGTTATGGACGACTTGGAGCACAATTCTCGATCATAGACAACTATAACTAAAGTTCTTGTTATAATTTGACTTGTATCCAATATGAATAGTAATCGGCTTCACTATACGGAATGGCTAAATAAAGTACCAACAAGCTACCGGGTTTGGGATATCTCATGCTAATTGTATCTCGACTAGTAAGTGTTGCAACTACAACGGAATGGTTAACTAAAATTGCCCATCGCTTATTATATCGGGATGATTATCTATACGACTAGTAATTGCTGCAACGATAATCGGATAAATAAAGCGCCAGCTGCGTGAGTTCCTCGGTTGACTTCCTCGTTTGGTCTCGAGGGAAACACCGGGATGGGTATGTTTGGTGGTAGTATCAAGATGGTTCGAATAGGACTTTCTTATCCCTCTCGGTAGCCGACGCTATATCGAGTCTCTATAGGTTGTTTAGTGCATGCTTTTGCTGCGCTCGATCCACCATACCTATGTAGGCGAGGGCCGAATTCTAGTCTCGCCATGTCTTGGCCTCGATCGACCGCTCTCTCTTTTTCCTTTGCCCTTTGTCGGCACCCTTTTGTTTAAGCAGGCTTTGAGATCGGCGTCGTTAGCGAGGTTACCCTTCCGCTTGGCAGGCGGGGTTATGGACGCCATGGTTATTCTTGTGGCTCTTAGCTCAATTTGCATCTTGTCCGTACTCGGACGCTATATCGTTTTAAAGGTGATTTGGATCTTTGTATTATACCTCTGTATTCTTGACTCATTGAGTCGTTGTTGTATATATGTTTTGTGGGTTCCATCGAGGACTATTGTGTAATGACATTACTTCGTTTTCCACCCGCACGCAAGTGCCTGGTGGGCACCTTTGAATCGTTTCTATGCGGGTTTGGCGGAAGCTGAAACTTGCATAGGCCGATTCGAGGGTGTTACACCGCCACGCTGCAACAAGCCCGAACATAGCGCGACCGGATCCTCCACGAGCTACCACCGAATCGCCCACAGATCAAGCAGCGGGTCAGGCCCGCCAGCCCGCCCCAGGCCCAGATGGAGCCCAAGGGGCCCCAAATCTGGGTCAATTGGGGCTGGCCAGCACAGCCACGCCGCTTCCTGCCGCCTGCCACCTACGGAGACGCCTCGCCGCCAGCAGCAACGCCGCCGTGACGCCATCTCCCACGCCGGACCTCCGGCGCCCGATCCCAAAGACCACGACCCGCGCACGCGCCACCATGCCGCCAAAAGCTGCGCCCGCCCGCGCCGTGACACGCCGCGCCCCGATGGCCGCCCCGCACCTCCACGACCTAGAGAGGGAGAGGGCCGTCGCCGCGCCCGAAGCCGGGCGCGGCGACCCTCCGACGGCGGCGGGAGAAGGAGGAAGGCGAGAAGGGCACGCCGCCGGGGAGCCGGCGCCATGAGCGACGCGAGGCTCCGCCTAGGGTTTCACTTTTTTCCGGACTCCCTGGACGCGAGGCTCCGCCTAGGGAGCGACGCAAGGCTACTCCTAGAACCGTCAGACGATTAACAATTCATTCTCTTGTAAACCATGGACAGGACATTTCCTCTTCTTATTACAATACCTCAGAAAAGCTCGGGGTAAATGTAACATCCCGGACTCTCCATGCCCGGACTACTCACATCCAATCCCCATCCACCTCACATGCCTACAAAGAATTACTCACACATGCTGATGGAGAAGAAACTCATGGTTGATGGAGATGGTGTTGGTGATGATGGTGGTGAAGAAGGCATCGAAATCCCGCTCTTCGACATGGATAGGAGGATCAATCCGACCCCCCAAAACGAATATCGTGGTGGTGGCGATGTCCTATTTTGAAAAAATCCCCGTGCTTCTGGCAGGGTAAGTTTTTGGAAGGCGGCGGGGTGACCCTCGAGGCCGAAACGGGCCAGGGTGACACGGTCCCCCCGGCCACGCCACCTTTGCTCTTTCGGGGCCTATGTGGCCACCGATATGTATCTTTGGCTCAGACTCTTCGTTTATTATAAAAACTTCCTGCATAATTTTTCTAGAATTTATTTCAAAGGTTTCCTGCGTAAAAGGACAGAAAAAAGACTTCTACAAAAAACATCACATCTGGTAGTTCTATTACAAGTTTGGTGAGATTAGGAAAAAAATGAGAAAAGTATTTGGATAAGTAGATACATTTTGGATGCATCACCGCCTGCCATCCACTACTCTTCCACCGCACCGTTGGACGCTGACGCGCACGCCCGCACCCGCGATGTTGACTTGCCTCTCTGGTGATAGAGTGATGAACCCGGGTGCGGTCGGCAAGAGGCATGACGAAAGAGGAGAGATGAGAGAGATGAGAGGTAGGGAGAGATAGAAAAGGGGAATCTATGGAACATTCACTAGAAGTGGGCATTTTGTTTTCCAGCGGGATGTAGATGTTGTGTCCAGTGTCTTCGAAGGAGTTGCTACCCATAAGAATAGGCAGGACACACAGGACAATGTAGCGGGCCTATCCGGATGAAATATTTCTTTTATGGTCTTCATCGGGCACGACTTTTGGTCGGCATCCCCCAAAGGACTTTGGGGCATGCTTTAGGGTACACGAGAGCATCTCTAGTCGCGCTCCCCAAACGATATCCGGTAGCAGCGCCATGTTGGTTGTTTGGGGAGCACCGGCACGAGTGGTTCCCTTTTGGGCACGCCTCTCCCAATCACGGCCCTCAACGGATTGACAACGAGATAGGAGAGAGGAGAGAGGAGAGAGAGATGAGAGGTAGGGAGAGATAGAAAAGGGGAATCTATGGAACATTCACTAGAAGTGGGCATTTTGTTTTCTAGAGGGATGTAGAAGTTGTGTCTAGCGTCTTCGAAGGAGTTGCTACCCACAGGAATAGCCAGGACACACGGGAAAATATAGCGGGCCTATCCAGATGAAATATTGCTTTTATGGTCTCCACTCGGCATGATTTTTGGTCGGCATCCCCCAAAGGAATTTGGGGCATGCTTTAGGGGACAAGAGAGCATCTCAAGCGCTCCCAAAAGATATCCGATATGGCCAAAGTTGGTTGTTTGGGGAGCACCGGCACGAGTGGTTTCCTTTTGGGCACGCCTCTCCCAACCACGGCCCTCAAAGGATTTACTAAAATTTAGAAAAAAATGAATCTCATTCAAACTTTGATTGTATATTACAAACTTGAACGAAATTTGACTAAATACAAACATAAGCTTAAACTAAAACCAATATAATGGTTGATGTCGTAGTGAAACAACGGTACTCGGTAGCCAGGTGGTTCTCGTCGGGCTCATCTGTCGTGGATCGCTTGCTCGATCCTAACAGACAGTGGCGCCATCCAAGGACATGTGGTCACTCATCAAGTCGTTGATCGCCTGCAGGTAACCTAGGATGTCGGAGGGAACATTGGCATTCTGAGCTGCCTATGCTTCCGCAACACGACAGCAAGCAACGACTTCCCCTGTCCTCCTCCTTCTTTGGGAAGCGAAGGCCGCGTGGTAGCGAGGGCTGGCACGCAGGCTCCCGGAACACAATGTCGCACAAGGCCATGCGCATCCTCGGTAGCATGGATGGCTCCTCCTTCATCTCTCTTTCGGGATGATGTAGGGGAAGTGGCGCGAGGAGGGCGACGACCCGATGGAGAGCGACGAGGAGGAACACATTGAGGAGGAACACGACGAGAAATGCGCCTCTGACACACACATCTTAGGTTGCCAACCGCGTGGTGGAGAGGGTGGTGGCATTTCCAAGCGAGGGACCGCACACCTGATCCTGCCCACGATGGCTTCAAAGGGTGAACCGGTGCACCCCACATCATGTCGCACTTGGCCTACTTCTTCAGCTACGGTGGCCTTATGGTGTCGTCGTTGCGCAACATCTCCAGTCGGCGCCGCTGCCAGAAGAACAACGACTAGTGATTTTTGCTCATGGCGATGCAGAGAGGGGACGTCTTCTCCTACTCTATTAGCGTGGCGCGATGGTCGTGGATCTGCTGCCACCACCGCTCGCTGTGGAGCGTGGGCTCAGGCGGGATGTCGATCCCATCCACGCTTAGTCGCCAGGTGCTAGGGACGCGACATTTTGGCGGTGAGGGATACCCCTCGAGCTATAATGCCCACGCTTCATTGATGGTGTGGTTGCGCTGGGCAAAGCCGTTTGCGGCCGTGCCTCCGGTGTGACGGCAGCGTGCCATGGCAACAGTGGTGCGACGGTGTGTCGGGGTTGAGAATAGATAGTGATGGAGGCGAGAAGTGTGGGGAGGGGTGGTGTGCTCCAGGTCTATTTAACGCCGAAGGCAGGAGAGGGGGCGGTGGCGTGCATTAACCTCGCAGTGTAAAAACCTCCTGGCCACATGCCGCCGCAGCGAAGACGGGACGCCTCCCTGTGCCCGTCTAGGAACTCTTCGCTGCCTTTAATTAGGTTGATGGGCCACTAGCATCACGGTGTTGTTTCACTACCAGGGTGACCCACGAGACGCGCTGACTTGTGTGTGGCACACCAGATGGCTCCCTATGGCTTGGGGACGGGTTGGTTGTGCCGGACATCGTATTGGACCGTGTCGAACAAAACGCGACCTTGGAACGTGGATGTGCGTAGTTTTATATTCGGGACGCCCAATAGCTCAAGCTCGAGATGCTCTTAGCCCTCACTAGTCGCCATCACCACATCGTCAGTCACCTTGCTCACACTGTCACACACATTTGTGGGACCATATCAAGCAGTGATCATAGATCAATCGTCAGTACTTCCTCAACTATTATGTGAGTGAAATTTTGAAGTTTAATTCGTTTTGTGCCCTACTATTATATGCAATTGCACAGAGAAGAAATATAATTGCAATAAATATTATAACAAAAAATTGAAAGCAACATCTTGTACTATAAAAAGTAGTTGCACAAATAAAAGGCACAACTACGACAAATAAAAAACTACAAAAACAAATAAGTTAAAAAATGATTGAAACATCACTGAAAAAACAAGTGACTAAAATTTCAACCAATTTAAGCATTTTTGTTTCTGAAATTGTGTTCAGCATAAACAATACGACCACAAAGGAAAACGAACCCTTGCAATAAAATAGATGAACAAGAAAAGAAATTCTCACTTTAAACGTTTCATTTTACAAAAAACATATAATTATTTATACAAGGGCTAGCTGACATACATTTTGTGTGAGATAGTTTGTGCTTCAGTTCAAAAGGAAAACAAGAGGATATACGGTATTTATATTAAATTATGTGCTTCTAATTAACCACATGCGTAGAGGAATAGAGGATAATCCATGAGTAGTTACATATCCTCTATGACCAGAGGTGAGAAATAGCAGGAGGGCCGGAATAGAATCGCAACAGGAGAAGCTATCACCAACGCCTCTGTAATCTTCTTACTTGACAAGTCCTCCTCCTCTCTGGTTTGTGGATATCTCGAAAGTCTGCCTAGGTCACCGCAGTACTTGCACACCTTCCTGTCGTGCAGCGATACATCCCTGATGTTCACCGCTACTTTCATGACACACCTGACGTATCTTGTGAAGTCGTCATCAGGCTCATAGCCGTGGATGGTTAGTTTGGCCAGATTCTTGTGCTTGAAATTGGCATCAATCGGCTCCCACTTCACATCCTTTTTCTCGGAACAATTTTGTTGTGAATCCGTTTGACACTTATGATCCGATAATGTGATGCAAAGCTCCTCTAGAGATGGCGCAGCTTCAAGAAAGCACAACGTCCAAGCGATACCACATTTTTCGGGAATATTGTCCAGATTCATGAACCGCAGATTGCCAAGGAGGGGTGCAAGCGACTTCCCAGATTCATGGCGAAGCCAAACCTGGCAGGAAAAACAAATCGAATATGAGCAAAGATGAGCTACCCACTAATCCTATTTCTCTCAACAGGCAGTCATGCACCTCAACTGAAATGTCAGTATATAGTTTGGTGTATTAATTTGGCCATCACTGAACAGACATCAAATTAATTAACATGACTGTATGTGCATAAATTTCATCTTGAAATGATAGAAAAATACTTGCTTAAGTTACTACTAGAGCTAATAACATTATTAGTCCCATAACTTGTATAGTATGTGCAAATTGTTAGATGTATATATCTGTATATTGTATTTCCCCCATATGTTAGGGGGCTTCCTGCATATTGCCCTCATTGTCTTATATATTGTGGCTTTGGCAGAGAATATACTTTTATCTATTCCTAACATGGTATCGAGCCTGGGTCTGAGTTCGAGTCCGGCTTCGTAATTTATTCTAAAATTGTTGTTGACCCTCTGTGTCCACGTATAGGCCTCTTGAGTCATACGTGAGTTTTGTAGTCGCTCTCTTCGGTTCTGCGTGATGACTTCTCCCCGTCACACGTGAGAGGGGGTGTTGAAGAGTATAAGTGAATTGCACTAGCCCTTTCCATCAGTTCGGACTTTTGGTTGCGTTGGCTAGTGCATGAAGCTTGACATGGTATCAGCAAAATCAGGATAATTCGCGCCATCGAAGATCACCGGGCAGCGAGGAATCGCAACGTAGCCCGATGTAGAAGACATCTCTCTCAATCAATTTTTTTTTTTTTTGAGATCAACACTCAGACTCAATCAGGAACAAGGGCCAGATCCAATCGCGGCTGAAGTCGCGACGTGGCCAGGCAGCACGGAACCACGCCGCACGCGTCAGGGAGAGCCCGCGTCGCTGCGTCAGGAGGCAGGTATGCAGGCCTGCGTCACTACGTCCCTTGTCTGCGTCACTGCGTCAGGGAGCCTGCGTCACTGCGTCACAGGCCGCGTCAGGGAGCCTGCAAGCCTGCGTCGCTGCAGCCTTGTCGATGGGGCAGAGTACAGCCTGGTCGGTCCTGGTCAGGGAGAGTGTATGTATGCTAGCTAGCTAGCTAGGCTGTGTGTATGGTAGATCAAAGGACAGCAGGAGTGTATGCGCGTCAGGGAGATAACCGCGTGACCGCGTGTGAGGAAGCGGCGGGGCCCGATTCGGACGGGACGACGGAGCAGGAAACGGATCGAAGCACGGCCAGACGCGGCGGCGGAGAGCCAGGGCGTGCGGCGGCGACAACAACAGGAGGATAGGGCGAAACCTAGCGCTCTGATAGTGCTGTTGCTGCCTATGACCTGAAGTTCAAGCAGTATTCTGCTGATCTCGAGTCCTATCGTCACGCTCTGACTGTCTACACTCAGTGGGTCGATGAGGATGCTCGTGCTGCTGCTGTACTCACCTCCAGTGTTCTGCCCCAGTATGCTGCTGAGTTCATGAGTCTCCCTACTGTTGCTGCTCAGTGGGCCCATCTTCGTCAGCGCTATCAGCCGTCTGGGGATGCTCTTTACCTGTCTGTGGTTCGCCAGGAGCATGCTCTTCAGCAGGGTGATTCCACTATTGATGAGTTTTATACTCAGAGTGCTGCTATCTGGCGTCGACAGTTCCTCCGTCTTGCTGTTTGTGGCACATGTTCGTGTTGTCGATTGTGCGCCGGACTTGGAGTTTCACCGCATCTATGAGTTTCTCTCGGCCGCCAGAGTTTGAGCCCGGCGTGCTCGGTTGAATGCTCGTGGTCGTGTTCCGCTCTCGAGGTGTTGTCGAGCTTGGTGAGACCCGTCTCCGTGGTCTTGGTCTTCTTGCGGTTCCATCTGCACTTGCTACTCGTGGTGCTCCTTTGCCGCTGCTCCCTCGACTCAAGCGGTCCCTGTGCCGCCGCCCGATACTACCCACTCCTCCGTGTCGTGGTCGGTCGGCTTGACCAGCGACCTCGTGGTGCGAGTCGGCACCAGCGAACGTGGTCGTGGTCGCCGTGGTTCTCTTAAATCCTTGCTCTTCTTGCATGAGGATGGTCACACTTGGGCTACTGTTATACAGGACCCAGTTCGTCGGCAACACCGAGCTCGTGGGCGGTGGCTCCTCTGGATCTTGGCTTGCTCTCTCGATCCGGCGTTATCGTCATCTTGTTGGGAGCCTTGTTTATCTTCTTGTCACTCGTCGACATCTCTTATCCTGTTCATATTCGAGTCAGTTTGTTTACGCTCCTACTGTTCACTATAGTCATCTTCTCCGTGTTCTTCGTTATCTTCGTGGTACGATCACTCGTCGCCTTTTCTTTCCTCGTTCCAGCTCCCTCCAGCTCCAGTGCTATTCAGATGCTACGTGGGCGAGTGATCCTTCGGATCGCCGTTCACTTTCTGCCTACTGTGTGTTTCTTGGTGGTTCGCTCATTGCTTGGAAGACGAAGAAACAGACAGCGGTTTCCCGTTCGAGTGTTGAGGCTGAGTTGCGTGCTATGGCCTTGTTGACTGCTGAGGTGACCTGGTTACGGTGGTTACTTGAGGATTTTGGGGTCTCGATTACCACACCGATCTGGTTTTGTCGGCGATGCAGGTGCTATTAGTGTTGCACGTGATCCGGTCAAGCATGAGCTTACCAAGCATATTGGTGTTGATGCTTTCTATACACGTGCTTTCGTGCTCAGGTTGTTGCGCTTGATATGTGCCTTGATTCTGATTGGCGGACTTCTTCACGAAGGCATGCAGACAAGCAGCATGATTTCTTACTCTCCAAACTCAGTGTTGTGGATCCACCATGAGTTTGAGGGGGGGGGGGGTTAGATGTATATATCTGTATATTGTATTTCCCCATATGTTGGGGCTTCCCGATATTGCCTGCATCTTGTACTATATATTGTGGCCTTTGGCCCCCAGAGGAATATACTTTTATCTATTCCTAACACAAATTAGTCCCACAACTTGCAAAACGTGATTCCGCGGTACACAAACTTGCACCGAGAGAGCAAACTAGTCTAAAATTAATTTTGAGCTGACATGTCACTTTATAATTTTTACAAAAAACACCCCTGTATATTTTAGTCTATCAGGCACAAGGATATTTTGGCAGGTGACCGAAGTAAGAAGTAAAATCAAATGGACCGAAAGTGGGACTCGAACTAAAAAAATTGAGCGTAGGTTTCACCAATGCTAACCACCAGGCCACAAAATGTTTCACGTAGCATATTTGTATGTAGATTTTTATACAATATAATTGGCAAGCCCTTCTCTTTCACTATGGCCCTGGGACCTTGCACTTCCACACGGACATGAAGGCTATGTCTGCCGACGAGTTCCCTGTCTTTCTTGTCGATGTCTAAAATTTGTGCCCCATCGACAAGACGTCGTTGTGCTGGCACTCGGCTGTGCCTGCTCCCCCTCCTCTTCACCGCATACCTGTGGTGCCGCGAGTGCCTAGGCTCACCGTGCTGCGTAGGGTGGGCAACCCGGTGTCCTACGTGCTACAATTCTAAAGATGTCGTTGGGTGAGGGCACGGTCATTGGAGGTGTGGAAGCGATACCGGAGGATGAGGGCATAATAAAACTAGACTCTGCACTGTCGGCAAGGCTTTTCCGGCCTCGGTCTAGCGGACACGTACACAATGGGCCGCGTCGTAGCGGATTCTACCGGTGTACGTTGTTCCTTGTGGCCACACCATCTAGGTCATCGTCGTGAACCCCGTCGCGTGCGTTGTTGAGAAATCCATGCCGGATCGGGCCGAGAACACCATCATCCACGCCATTCAGCACCGTCGTTTGCCATACATGACATCTCGGCGGCGCAAGTCATAGACGCCGTGCTAGACCTTACCCAACTTGGAGGGCATGGACGCGTGCCCCGTCGTCCGAAGGTCGACATGAGGAGGCAGTGCACGCCATCATGTGCAAGCTCGACAACGCTCAAGCTTGTCGCAGAAGCAGGCTATCGGAATGGTCTTGCAGCTTCTAGCACGACGTGCCCTCTACACTGATGGTACCGCCGCGGATAGCTTCTTAGAGAAACCACGCTAAATTTGCAGCACAAACCCTTTCAATAGGCGCTATAAATTGGAGCCCGCGCAAAAAAAAACAAATATGACAGAAAATAGATCTAAAAATTAAGCGAAAATACATTGCATAGAACAGGAAAAAAAAACTATCATCGGACGAGGTCGGTGTCGTGTCGGACACCGGCGTCGACGACAAACAGTCAATCCAACGGGGATCGTCGTCAGAGATGGTCGTCGGCCCGGCCATCTGCGCCTCCATGTAGGCGCGCCTTGTCCGCCCGACGCTCGAGGCGGTTCTCGTGCTTCGCCGTCCTCACTGCCGTCTTGCTCGCGGCCTGCTCGGCGTTGTGCTTGCGGTGCGTTTCAACGCCTTCGGGGAAACACCGGCGCCACTCCTGCCGCAGGCGCTCATCGCGCTCGACGACGAGTAGACGACGCTTCGTGTTCGATCTTCCCTGTGCGGCGGCATGGCGGCGATGGCGTGGGTGCGGCACGTCAGCAGATAAGCGGTGGGAAGGGAAAAAACGAGTTTGCGCGCGCTAAACTGGCAACGGTTCGGTTTGGCGCGTGGCGCGCCATTTAGCGAGCGCGCCGAGCGGTGCGTGAAAAGACGCGCGGGGCAAAGTTTTTCCCATACGGAGGAATATAGCGTGTCTGTTAGAGGACGAGGCATGAAATCTCGTGTCGAAAAATAAGGTTTTAGCGTGCAGGCGAGGTTTTATTGCGGCCGCTGGAGTTGCTATTAGCCGTGCTTGTCATCAGCCTGCAATATAAACTTGGCTAGCTCTACCTAGGATTGCGAGTACAGAGCGAGGCGGTCAAAAATTGGTTTTGTTGTAGTTGATGTAACTATATAAAAAAATCTCGGCCTGATATGAGGAAAGAATCATCGTAAGCTGTAGCGATAATCACGTGGGTGGGCATGTGCTTTTTTCTTAGTTCAAATCTCACATTTAGCAAATTTATTTTATTTCTTATTTCGACCCTAAGTGGAACCGTCTGTAAAGCAGAATCAAGGATCTATACACGAGAAAAATATATAGGGTGTCTTTGTAAAAAATTATAATGCCACGTGTCAGCTTTAGAATGTTTTTGGACTAGTTTGCTCTTTAGATGCAAGTTTGTGTACCATAGAATCATGCTTTGCAAGTTGTGGGACTAATTTACACGTGCTAAGCAAGTTATGGGACTAATAGAGTTATTAACTCTTACTACTAACATATACGTACTATATAACCAACATAGAGTAAAAATGGGAAAATGATGGATGGAGTGAGTACCTTTTCACTCTGAAAATCTAGATGCAGATCTCTTATCGAGGGAACATTAGCAAGCAATTGGCTTATCTTGATGGTCTTGTTCGAGCTAACATATGCATTAACGAGCCTTAGATTCAAAAGCCGAGGAACAAAACCAAGAACCAAAGGGTTCTTAGCAAACTGCCAATCAGTGTAGGTCATCCGTTGGAGCTTGGGTAGATATTTGAGCTCCACTGTCGCGAAATACCCATTGGTGATGTCAAGCTCGACGAGTCGAGCATGTTCTACTTGTAGCACCGAACGGACTCCTGAATCACAAAAGAAGAAACGCAACGACTCGAGCCGCTTGCAAGTGCTCAGGATGTTGGGTATGTCTGACTCGGCAAACCTCATATTCTGCAGATGCAACCGTGTGAGACCCCCAAATGCGTCAGGCCATTCTCCAATAAAAGCAGTGAACTGTTTCGCGAAGTAGAGCATATCGGGAGGATTGCAATCATGAGAACCCTTGCTCGTCAGGATCTCCAACTCTGCTGCTTCAACCTTCTGTGTCGCCATGGCACGGGCGACGGATCTGCCGATCTTGAGGTGGTCGTCGCCTCTCATGATGAACTTGAGCTTAAGGTTTTGGATGGGGATCTCCGGAGACCTCGCGGTAAGGATCCTGTCGGTCACGTCGGCCACCAGGGCATTCTTTCGGACCAGTTCGCGGGCGCTGAGGTTGATGACGATCTGGGATAGCATGGTGAGGAGCTTGAGCGTTTGCTTGGAGGCGACGCAGGTCCTGACGGTGTCGAGGGTGCCCAGCCTCTCCAGGATGTTGAGAAGCACGTCGTCGGGCAGCTTGATTTGCATGTCGGCATTCAGCGGCTGCATTCCGCCGGGGAGGGGAATATATCAGTGTCGCGTGATGATAGATCGATGATACTGATTGAAATGCATCAACGAAGAATTAACAAGATCGAACGGAGAGCCAAGGGCAATGACGACGACTTACATCAGAGCAGCGGCCGCCACCAACGCTGTCGAGCTTCATGGCGATCCGATCTCAAGAACCCACGGAGAAGGCAACTGCCGTAGGTACGTCGATCGCGAAGATCGCGAGGGAAAATGGTCGTTGGAACGAGGATCCTCCCGTCGTGCGACGATCGATCGATCCAATCGTGGTCGACGCCCTGGGCGGAGGCTGTAGTCGTATATAGCCTCTCCTCGATCAGACGGAGACGGAGACGGTTTCCAAACCCTATTCGGCTATTCCATTGCGCAGATCGCCTGAATTATCTCGCACGAGCCGCAAACGTATGTATAAAAAAGCGTACGGCTCCGTTTCAAATACGAACCGGTCTTGACCCCGCCCTTCTTTAGAAGGAAATTGGCACGGTTTGTTCCCAAATCATCTACTCCATCCGTACAGAAACAATCGACATGGGTCTAGATTCGAATGCATCTAAATGTATTTTAGTGTATTTATATATATATATATATATATATATATACTTAAATATGGTCGCGCTATTTGACATCCAGGGTGTAGAATAGTTATTCTACGTATATTATTTTTAGAACTGTATATTATTTTTACGTCACGTAATTTTTTTCTTACTCTATAAGTTAAGAAAAACATAATAAAATTTAGAAATGACATAATTTTTTTTACGATGTAAAATACTATTTTTTGGTGTTTTTACACTATAATTACTCATAAACTTTATTTTTGTGTTGAAATTTTTGGTTATGGTAAATATATGAACATAATTATTCATATACAAAATATAATTTTTTCAATCTAACAACATAAAAATATGTTGGGATTCTGCACCCTGGGTGCTGAATAGGGTTTCTATATATATATATATATAGAAAAATTTATTTCTCTATATATATATTTAAATTTAGACAAATCAAGCCATTTATTTCTATACCGAGGGAGTAGTAAAAATTAGGTGCATGCTACCGATTTCATCACACTCCTGTCTTGTCACTGAGCCTTGTTCTGTAGGGCTAACCATTGCTAGCGAGTCGTGCGGTGTGATATCTCCATGACACGCACTCTAGCTAGGATATACTCTGAGTTTATTAAAAGCTTAATCTCATGTTAAACATGGAATAGAATGAGTGTTCACAACACCTCAATTCTCTTTCCCTTCTGCTACAGATGAATCAACCTGCGGTGGAGGTGGTCAGCAATGAAGTGGCCAAAGGAGCGGCGAGCACCCGCAAAAAAAAGAGAGCGGCGAGCAAGACATATCATCGAGCACACACCTCGGGTGAGTGTCAGAGACCCAAGTATCAGCCCACCAAGCAACTCAAACCGAATACGATGCAGCAGCCGTCCACGCAAGATAGTGACCCGCTTGGTTGTATAAATACCCAGGCATCAGTTATTCGTTTTTCTCAACAAAAAAAAACAAAGGCACTAGTTATTCGTTTTTCTCAAAAAAAGGCACTAGTTATTCATAATAGAAAAAACCGCAAAACTTGGCTTAGGTCCGGTTCTTTTGGAGCTTCTGAACAGCTTAGAGTTCAAAATAAGCTCTTAAGCTAAAAAGAACTTAATTTTAAGATGTTGGTGGGAACAGCCGGCTTTCACGTTTCCTTCATAGTGGGGTACCACAGCTTCCCGTAGCTTCCTGAACGGGCCTGAAGAGGTACAAGGTGATGCCCACTTGTTTTGTGTAATTTACATGGAAATGTCACCGCACAGCCAGCGAAACTATTTTTTTAGTTCACCCACGCGAGCATGTCCTTTCTCCTCTCGATGAAAACATATCTATGATTGTTCCTCCCCAACACCTCCATCGTCGGTGCCCCTACAACTCCGGCCACCATCTTCCACTTCCCCCTCGTCCTCCCGCTCTCCCGCTGCTCCCCTCTAGCGCGCCTCCCCCTTCAAGTTCGTCCACTTTTTGCTGCTCTTCCGTTGGAGGCAGCCACTGAATTTTGTCATGCTACTCTTCTGCCAGAGGCCACCCCCGAATTCTGATATGTTCATCCTATTGTTGCTCTTCAAAGATTAAGGTTGTCCTGCAACCACCCCGTCGTCGGAGGCCGCCCTTCACCACCTCGCGCCTGAATTTAGAGTAGATGCTCTTCTGTGGCACTTTGATGCAATGGAACATGAAACAGATCAGAATTCTGGGCAATCAAAGAGGAAAACCTCATGGTGTTGGACTGTTGGCCGTGAGTTTCATGAACCAATGCTATGATCCAAAGCTGTTGCGGGGCTAGCTAGCTAGTACAAGCATAATTGATTATGTTCTAAATGATTTTAGTTGTCCATATGACATTGACAGACAATCAGTGTTGAAGTTGAGATGTTGGTTTTACTAGTGAATATAGGATGTGTGTATGTAGTTCTGGATGTGTGTAAAACAATAATTTGATCTTATATTTCCAATGAAATAGTACTATATACAAATTCATTTTAGTGGTATTATGGACTTTTTATCAAACTACTCAAACAATAAGCTAGATAGTGGAAGCCACAAAGAACTAGTTGTGATCTTATTTCTACTACTGTTTCTCTAGACAACTCAAGTGAGATTGGCTTATGCACAAGTCAGAGCATAAAAGAATTGGGCCTTATCAGGGTTGAAACTATGCATGCATTCGTATTGCAAATAACTCTCGAGCATGATAAGGCTAAACACATCAATCAGCCGCCATTTTATCGAATAATAACTCTTTCCCAATGTAAATTATTTTCTAATTTTTTTGTAAAATACACATTGTTCCGTGTGATTTGTACCATCTTCCCTAATAACATACGTCCTATCCAAAATCATCGCCTCCTGCCAGGTTGCAGTAATAAAGTTTGAAATGAAGGGTGCCGAGTAAGTGACATGGAGCATATGTTCAACACTGCATTTCTAAAGAAGCATGAGCAAAAACAAGCAACGCGGCAACATCAACAATTTAAGAAGAAGGGACGAAGATGACATTGGTCAGCACACCACACAAAGCTAGGTAGTACTCTCTCCGTTTGGAAATATAAGATTTCTAAACGGAGGGAGTACTATATGCACTAGTCACCCACCTTGTCCTCTCTGCCTACCGTTCAACCGGACTTCAACGCGTGGAACCCCGCTTGAAAACCGATGAAATTACAGCAACCATTAATTATCCGTTGTCGTCGTTGCACCAACTTATTTTACCTATTTTTGTTGTTACACAAACCACCAACGAGTTCATGTAATATGTTGCACACGGATTCCAAATCTCAAATTAAGCTGATTAATGTGTCACTTCTTGTCCACATGTCCCTGGATCAGTCTAGATGTTCCAAAAACTCTGGTCAACAGATCTAACAACAAGTGACAAAAATTTCAAAGGGCTGGTCTAAACTGTTTCGAACTTCTGCGGTATAGCTATCTCATATTGTTTCAATTAAGTGAGATTTTAAATTATTTTAAGAAGTTCAAAATTTTGGCCGAGCATGACAAAAAAGTGAAGGAATTTCCATAGATTTGTCCAAAATTTTCAAATTAGTTAATTTCATATTGTCTCAATTACTACTACTCCAACTTATCATTTTTTTTATTTTTTGGCAAATTTCTCCCAAATTTTGTCGTATGTCAAAAAAATGACATTTTTTTTAGATAGCTATAATCCAAGTTGTTTCAAACTTTTCCCTGATTCTTTAATGTACAATTGGTGTTCCGTGCAATTTTCTCTACTACAAAATATAACTTGCCCACCAATAAAGACATGCCGGGTATAGCTAGCATGGCACCCCGTCACGAGTAAAAAAGGCACATCTATTCCGGAAGAGTTGAAGCACGGTAGTACGAGTATATCACACCACGGGAGACCACCGTCCGAACGAAACCCCAGATACACGCAGCACACACGTTGTAAGGCTGATCATAGTGGAGAGTAACTTAGAGTAGTAATATGTGCATTTTACTAGTCTAAGTTACCACCTTTATAGTGAAAAGTAACATACGTGTGGTGTCATGCAAAAGCTTATTTATTGCAATATAGACTCATTTTGTCTTGAAATGTGTGATGTTATGGTAACATAGCTAGTTATCACAAGCCTCTCTCTCATCATTTAATTGCATGTCATGTCATTATACATGCTTAGTTGGTAATACATATAAGACTACGTTACTACTCAAGTTACTTTCACTATGACTAGCCTAAAGAAGCAGCACTGTAGCGGCAACACGGTTCATGGAGAAGGATCGCCACAGAGTCAGGTACAGTACGCCATACGCGCACCACGCGACGACGGACCTTGCCCTCTCCATCTGCGCGTACGTCGACGCATGACACCCGGTCGAAAAATCAAGGGAAAATCCAAAATACTCCCTCCGTTTAGAAATATAAGATGTTTTAGGTTTATGAAGGAGATGTATGTAGATATGTTTTAGTGTATAGGTTTAAATGAATCTAGACACTAAAAGATGTCTAGATACATCTCGTTTAGAAACCTAAAACATCTTATATTTTTAAACGAAGAGAGTAAATCTTAAAAGATAAATCAAACCCAAACTCGGAATCCCGGAAATTGGCACTCCCAACTCTGAAATCCCGGTCTAATTCGAACCTGGACTGTTTTACCCCTGAAAAATAAAAAATTCTAAACTAAATACTTATTTTTCTTTCACTGAGCAATTGGGGAAAAGCAAAGAACAAAAAGGAGAAGGGGATGCACCGTCATCGGAGCCCGGCCTCGCACGCGTTGCGCCTATGCGCCAGAGCGCTGGTGGAGACAGTAGGCGAGCACGTCCCCGATTGCATCCGGCGGCGACCCCATCGTGGAGGAGGTACGCGAGCACGACAACATGAGGCCGACGGTGCTCTCATGGGGGCTGCAAGATGGACGCGCTTAGCGGAGGCTCTGGTGCAGTACGGGAGGAGCAGAGGGAGCATGTTGCCGCGTTATTTAGACCATCTTCTCACCCCTCTCCCGTGCTATTTAGACCACTTCCCGTAGGTTTATCCACTCAGGTATTTTTGGAATGGAGCTCTATGGCAAAATTCACCGGGTCCTCGGTCCATAGGAGCGCATGCGAGCTCCATTCCTCAATTAATTGGATGGAGAAGCTCCTCAACATTGCATCGCCAAAACTGTCTCCCTATCACTGCAAAAAGCAAAAGTGCCTTGGCGGGAAGCTAGGAAAGTGACACGTGTCACATCCCGCCAGGGCCCGAGGCGGGCCAATCATCCAGCCACAGGTTGTGGCGAGAAGAGCCTGCCCCCACTGCACGAGGCGGGATGCTGTGGGCCCGTGGCGGGAGGTGGACGCTCCGCCGGCGGGACGTCGCGTCGGTCCTTGGGACACGGGCGGTGGCGGATTGTTTTAACCGCCCTAGGCCGTGGCGGTATGTGCTGGCCTCGGCAGCAGCTGTCCCCTGACGACAAAACCCGACGTGACTGCACGTATAGTAATTAGACCACCGACGGGAGCTATAGAAAATAGACCGCCGAAAGAGCACCAGTACAGCAAATTGATTACCGAACTTTGCAGCGCACTCGCATGCAGATTTGTCCCGCTAGTAGAAAAGGCTGGCTTATAAAAGGAGTACTATCACGCTCTTAACAGATGCATCCTTCTCCGTTTCTTCCTTTGATTGCTATTTTCTTTGGTGGCTATGAGTTTGCCTTGCTCTGACCAAGACTACAGGCCGAGAAATATGAAGGATGCGAGTTTGCCTCCTGGTGTGGAACATCTTCGGTGTTGATGTGGGACTCTTTGCAAGGTGAAGGAGTCCACAGATTTTTCTGATAAATGGGCATGAAGTTTTTCATGTGTCCCAATTATCAGTATGATCCAGCTTCCTGGAGTTACAGCAGGCCTCCGGTATGTTTCATCTATAATAAAATGACATATTTTTTTGTTTTATGGAATATTTACTATGTTCTTATTTGTGATGCAGTCTCCTCCACCCTTGTGCATATGGTATCGTTGGATTGACACGGAGCAGCCCGAATAGGCGCTTCGTGAGATAGAAGAGAGGAGCCGCCATGCGTGGCAAAACTTTCACAAGGACGAGCGTCGTGAGAAAGAGGCGGAAGAGCGTAGAGCGGCGCAACAGGAGCAAACGCGTCGGTTAGAGGAGCTACGGAGGCAGAGAGAGGAACAATGACGCCTCAGGAAGGAGGAGGAACGACAGGCTAGGGAGGCATACAGGCAGACTCTGAGAGAAAGGGCTGCTGAGGCAAGAGCAGTCGAAGAACGCGGTGATAAGACAGATAAATGGCCACGCTGGACGCAAGACGACTAGACTTTTGTCCTAGTGTCTGAATCCACCCCTCCCATTGTATCTTAATTAAAGTACTCGCATTTTAAATTATGCATTTAAATGTATCATAATTTCTGTTGTACTGTATAGTAATGAAAAAAATAAGTACTCCCTCCGATCCATATTACTTGTCACTGAAATGGACGTATCTAGACATGTTTTAGTGCTAGATATATCTATTTTAACGACAAGTAATATGGATCGGAGGGAGTACCTAAGTATTTTTATTTTAGTAATATCTTAAATATCTGTGAATTTTTATTTGAATTTTTTTAGAAAAGCAAGACAAGATAATAGTAATATGTCTCTCACAAATATAGAACGATACATTAATGTTCAAATAGAACCAGCTACACCGCCGGAGTTACAATAATCGTCTCATTGTCTCGGTTGTTTCCTCGTACGGCCTCCGTATATGTGATCTGAAGGATAACTCCATGGATCCGTTGGCCTGGGATTTGTGCAGAGATTTGGCGGTGATGGTATAAAATGATCCCTGGTTTATGTATCTTGTTGACTGTCAGGAATTTGGCTCGTACCAACATCAGTATATAAGAAATCCATCATTGGATCATATGTTGGTTGTGATGGTCCAGGGTTGTATGAAGACTGAGGTTGATCGTATGGCTGATCATATGTGTAGTAACTGCCATGGCCTATAGATGGATGAGGAGGTGGCATGTTGGAATTAAATCCATCATCATCATCGTCCCATGCATCGTCATGAGTGGTTTGTATAGGAACAATAAGTATTAGAATGAGTAAAATATAATAATAAGTTAGTGTTATTATAAAAATGCGTACCGATGTTTTCTGAAATAGTTCTCTAGTAATTTCCGAGAATATTCCTCTAGGTGTTGGCTGATGCGTTGAACCGAAATCAATCTAAAAAATGGTCTGCATGTTAGAATTCAATTATTACAGCAGATATGGATTAAAAGTATCAAACTCACGCGTGGTGGTTGTCTTGAAGATTCAAGCCTAGAGGGTTCCACGGTATTCCTCGATGATGTACGCATAAGAGTAGTGTCTTGTCGTGTTCTAGTCTGCCGCGACGAGACAGACTCAGGCATGTTGTACTGTCCTAGCATAACATCATCCGCTCGACCACAACTCCAGTTAGTAGCTGAAGGGTTTCGCGGCATAGTAAATCAAAATTTTCTACGGATGCGAACAGAGGGAAAGCCAAGATCTAATCTAGAAGATGCAATCAACGAGAGAGATTGGATTAGATCTTCATACCCTTGAAGATTCACACAGTGGAACGTTCGTCGGAACGTGGGTGATGTAGTCGTACTCGCTTCTCCTCCTCGCGATCCGATCCGATCTAGCACCACAAGTGGCGGTGCCTCCGTGATATGCACACGTGCAGCACCTCGACGTCTCCTCCTTCCTCGGACCAGCAAGTATGGTGGAGAGATAGATTGGATCTACAACACGGCGTGGTGTATATGGTGGAGAATTTCTCGCAAGGGGTTCGCCTACACAATGGGAGGGTGAGAGGAAAGCTAGCAAGGCGGCTAGGGTTTGGAGGAGAGGTGTGGGAGGTTGGTGCGCCCACCCTCTTTATATAGAGGGGCAGCCCAGCCCTCCCCAAGCCCAAAGGATAAGGAGTGGGGGCATGGACTCTCCTCTTCTAGAAACCCTATCTCTAGTTTAAATGATTTAAACTCTCTAGGATCGGCTGGGCCCTATGGGGCCTTGTGCCCCTGGCCCAATGCGTGACACTCCCTCATAGGCCCATGCCCCTCCGGAAGGTGGGGCCACGTTGGTCCCCTTCCGGAAGGTTCTAGAAGCTTCCGAATACCGATTAACCCGAACAATTCAACTCCAAAAACTGCCGCCTTATATGAATCTTATTCTCCGGACCATTAGGAACCTCTCGTGATGTCCGGATCCCATCCGAGACTCGAACAAAAATTCATAAACCAATTATCCAATCTATCCTAGCGTCAAGATACGTTAAGTGTGTGACCTGCGGGTTCGAGAATATGCGTACATGATCTTCTATCAATAATCAGCTGGGTAAGGGCACCCATATTGACTCCACACATTCATCGATGATCATATCGGATGAACCACGATGCGAGATTCAATCAATCCCATATATATATTCCCTTCGTCTCGCGATATTTTACTTGCGAGATTCGATCGTCGATGCGTCATACCTAGTTCAATCTCGCTCACAGCAAGTACTTTACTCGTAATCCGATATCACTTTGTGATTAACTCCTTAACCACATGCTTGCAAGCGGTGTTGATATCGATTCACGAGTGGGCCCAAGTATATCTCTCCGACTTGGGAGGACAAATTCCATCTCGATACATACAACCCAAGATACTTTCCGATCACCGAGAGACACCTTTATGATCACCCTCTCATAGGATGACGTTTGATGACCTCAAAGCTTTGTTCGGTACAGGAGTTGCATTATCTCATGGTCTAAGGAATACAATATTTGACATAGGAAAAGCTTCACAAAGATGAACACGATGATACGATCTAATTGTTCGCTTAGTTTGGGTCATCCATCATATCATTCTCCCAATGATATGATCTCATTATCAATTGACAACTCATGTCTATGGTTAGGAAACCTTAACCATCATTGATCAATGAGCTAGTCCTTAGAGGCGTGCAGGGACACGGTGTTGTTCACAAACCACACAAGTATTAATGTTTCCGCTTAATACAATTCTAGCATGGAATATAAACTTTATCATGAACAAGAATTATAATAATAACATCTTTATTATTGCCTCTAGGGCATAATTCCAACAGCCTCCCACTTGCACTAGAGTCAATAATCTAGTTTACATCGGCAACAATCTCACACCCATGGCAATCGAGGTGTTGATCATGTTTTACACGTGGAAGAGGTTTAGTCAATGGATCCGACATTCGGATCCGTATGTACTTTGCTAATCTTGGATCTCCATCTGCTATATAATCTCAGATTATATGAAACTTGCGGTTGATATGCTTGGTCTTTGGATGATATCTTGGTTCCTTAGCGAGTGCTATGGCGCCCGGTGTTGTCACACAATATCTCCAGGGTCCAATGCACTTGGAACCACGCCAAGCTCGATGATGAAGTTTCGATCCAAACTCCTTCACTTGACGCTTCTGCAGCCATGTATTCCGCTTCCCTTTGTAGATCCGCGATCACGCTTTGCTTGCAGCTTCTCCGACTCAGCTCCTCCATTCAAAATATAAACGTATCTTGTCCGAGATTTGGAATCATCCTTGTCGTGTCGAAACTAGCATCGACGTAACCTTTTCGACAAGTCGTTCATCACCCCATAGACTAAGAACATTTCTTTAGTTCTATTTAGGTACTTTAGGATGTTATTCACGGCTGTCCATTGTTCCACTCCTGGATCACTTTGATATCTGCTCGTCAAACTAAGAGCATTGGACACATCCGGTCTAGTACACAACATGGCATACATGATGGAACCTATGGCGAGGCATAAGGCACTTTGCTCATAGCTTCCTATCATTTACCGTAGTGGACCGAGCCTTGCTCAATATCTTACCCGACAACATAGGCCTTTGAACCTTTCTTTGCCTTATCCATTCTCAACCTTTTGAACTTTGTCTAGGTATGTACTCGCTTAAAGCTATCGAAGGCCTTTGTCTATCTCTATAGATTTCGATGCCCAATATATAAGCAGCTTCACCTAGGTCTTTCATTGAAAAACACTTGTTCAAATAACTCTTCACATCGTTAAGCATGTTGATGTCATTTCCGATAATCAATATGTCATCCACATACAAGCCGTAAGCGTCACCGAGCTCCCACTCACTTTCTTGTAGATACAAGTTTCAGAGCAATTTGGAACAAATCCAAAACTCTTGATCACTTGATCAAAGCGAAGGTTCCAACTCCGAGATGCTTGCTTGGTCCATAAATGGAGCTGAAGTTTGCATACTTTACTAGCATCCTTAGGATCGACAAAACCTTCGGGTTGCATCATATACAACTCTTCATCAATGTTCCCACTGAGGAAAGCAATCTTGACATCCATATGCCATATTTCATAATCATGAAACGCAGCAATTGCTAGTAAAATCCGAATGGACTTAAACATCGCTACGGGAGAGAAAGTCTCATCGTAGTCAACACCTTGAACTTGTCGAAAACCTTTGCGACAAGCCGTGCTTTATAGACGGTAACATTACCATCCGCGTCTGCTTTCTTCTTGAATATCCATTTGCACTCAACGGCCTTTCGGTCGCTAGGAGGATCCACCAAAGTCCATACTTGGTTTTCGCTCATGGATCCCAATTGGTTTCATGGCTTCCAATTTCTCGAGTCGGGCTCATCATCGCTTCCTCATAGTTCGTAGGTTCACCGTCTTCTACCAACATGACAAAGCGAGTTGTCGTACCACTCGGGAGGCACGCGACCTTGTCGACTGCGACGTTCAAGATAAAGATCGTCCAAGCTTCATGATCCTTGTCATTAGCTTCCTCTATTGTTGTTGCGGGCACTGGAACAATTTCAGGTGTTCTACTCTCCAATTCAAGAGAAGGTTCAATAACCTCGTCTAGCTCTACTTTCCTCCCACTCACTTCTTTTCGAGAGAAACTCCTTCTCAAGAAAGGAACCGTTCTTCGACAAACACTTTGCCTTCGGTTACGTGATAGAAGTTATACCCCATAGTTTCCTTAGGGTATCCTATGAAGACGCATTTCTCGCTTTGGGTTCGAGCTTGTCGGCATCAACTTCTTGACGTAAGCTTCGCATCCCCAAACTTTAAGAAAGCGACAACTTAGGTTTAGCACCAAACCAGTTCATACGGTGTCGCCTCAACGGATTTAGATGGAGCCCTATTTAAAGTGAATGCAGCGGTTTCTAATGCATAACCCCAAAATGACAACGGCAAATCAAGAAGAGACATCATTGATCGGACCATATCTAATAGGGTTCGATTCGTATCAGACACACCATTCTTGTTGTCGTGTTCCGGAGGCGTGAGTTGTGAAACGATTCCACTTGCTTTAAGATGCGTGAGAAAATCATAACTCAAATATTCAACTCCACGATCGGATCGTAGAAACTTAATCTTTCTGTTACGATGGTTCTCCACTTCATTCTGAAATTCCTTGAACTTTTCAAATGTTTCAGATTTATGTTTCATTAAATAGATATACCCATTTCTACTTAAGTCATCGGTAAAAATGAGGAAATAGCGATATCCACCGCGCGTCGAAACACTCATCGGTCCGCATACATCGGTATGTATGATTTCCAACAAGTCCGTTGCTCGCTCCATCATACCGGCGAACAGGGTTTTGATCATCTTGCCCATGAGGCATGGTTCGCATGTGTCAAATGATTCAAAATCAAGAGAATCCAAAAGTCCATCAGAATGGAGTTTCTTCATGCGCTTTGACAATATGACCTGAGCAGCGATTGCCACAAATAAGTAGTATTATCACTATCTACTTTGCATCTCTTATCCTCAATGTTATGGATGTGTGTTTCATCCCTTTTGAGATTTAGAAGAAATAAACCATTCATAAGAGGTGCATGACCATAAAAGATGTTACTCATATAAATAGAACAACCATTATTCTCCAATTTAAATGAATAACCGTCTTGCAATAAACACGATCCTAAATGATGTTCATGCTCAACGCAGCACATAATAACATTTATTAAGGTTTAAAACTAATCGAAGGTAAAACTAAGGAGGCGTGCCGGCCATCACATCAACTCTTGATCTGTTGCAACGCCAAGCATCGTCACCTCATCCTCGCAAGACCGTCTATTCCGTAGCTCTGTTTGAGTTACAAATATTAGCAACCGGTATCAAATACCCGGCACTACAACGAGGGCTAGTAAGGAAAACATCAATAACATGTATATCAAATATACCTTTGATGGTGCCAGCCTTTTGTCCGCTAAGTACTTGACGACAGTTGCGCTTCATGACCCTTGTCCTTGCAATAGAAGCACTCGATCCGGCTTAGGACCGGACTTGAGCTTCTTCTCGGCGGGAGCATTAAGCTTGCCGCCGCCCTTCTTGAAGGGTTTCTTTGCTCCCTTACCTTTCTTAAAGGAGGGCTTGTTGACCATCAACACATGATTATTCCTTTTGATGTTCACCTCCGCTACTTTCATCTTAGTGAAGAGCTCAATGATCATATCAGTGGAACCAATCTGATTGTGATCTACTACAAAACTTTTGTAGCTAGGAGTGTCTATCTTGAGCTCCTCTGGAATCTTGCAGTCCAGTTGCTCAAGGCGTTGAGTGTAGCCCGACATCTTAATGGCGTGCTCACTAACGGAACTCCTTCCTCCATCTTGTAGTTAAGGAATTTCTTAGAGATCTCATATCTCTCGAGCGGGCTTGAGTCTCAAACATGTTTTTCAGCTCTTCAAGAATCTCAAAGGGCCCTGAACTCCTCAAAGCGATTCTCAAGATCCGATTCCATAGCATACAACATGGCGATCTTAATCAAATCATAATCATCCTTGCGGTGATAAACAGCTTTTTCATCACCAAGGTAGGGCATCTACGCCAGGGCGTCACCTAGCGCTTTCTCAAGGACATAGTCCTTTTGTCCGCCAATGAGAATGATTCTCAAAATGCAGAACCATTTGGTGAAGTTAGACCCATTGTTTCTAAGCTTTTCTATCTCGGCAAAACGTTGAAGTTGAAGTTGGACTTGGCCATGTGATCTACAGTATTTGCAAGTACAATTTAGACTATGTTCATGATAAATAGTTCAACTTAATCAAATTACTAGATGAACTCCCACTAAATTCAACATCCCTCAAGTTGTTTAGTGAACACGATCCAAATTCACCACACCTAATCCGATCATCACGAGAAGAGATGTGGTTTCAATGGTGGACAACAAAGTGTCGATCATATCATTCATATGACTCATGCTTAACCTTTCGGTTCTTGTGTTCCGATGCCATGTCTGTACATGCTAGGCTCGTCAAACTAGACCCAAGTATTTCATGCAGTAAACTGGCTTGCACCCGTTGTATGTGAGCGTAGAGTCTATAGCACCCGATCATCACGTGATGCTTGGACACGACGAACTTTCGCAATGGTGCATACTTGGGGAGAACACAGTTTTTATCTTGATCTTTAAGTGAGGAATCATCTTATAATGCTACCGTCGCGATCTAAGCATAATAAGATACATAAAAGGGATAAACATCACATGCATATAACTTTATGTGAGATGGTATAGCCAATCTTCGTGCAATGATCTCCATCTTGTGCGTTCCGGCATGATCTCCATCACTCCACCATGATTGCCTCCACCACGAATAACAACTACAACTATTGCTAACTACTTAGCGATAAAGAAAAGCTATTACATGGCGTATAAGAAGTTGACTCGCAGGTCATACACAATTATAAAGACAACCATATGGCTCCTGCCGGTTGTGTACTCATCGACATGCAAGTCGTGAAACATTACAAAACATGATCATTGCATACATTATACACATCACATCTTGGGCCATACCATTGTAGGGTTTCGTAGCATGGAAAACAAAAAATTTCTATCACATACAAACAAACAAGCCAAGATCTATCTACTAGATTGTAGCAACGAGTCGATGGAATAACTTACCCTCGAAGATTCTAAAGTGTTTAACGAGAGCGGATTCTCGTGGGTGATGTAGTCGTACTCTTCCCGATCTCAAGATCGTGTAGACGATCCTTCCCACAGTGCGTTCGGCGCTTCCATGATCGGTCACACGTTCGGTATCGAAAACCTTCCTCTCCTTGCTCCGGTGCAGCGGAGGTTGTAGCACTCTCCTCACGATTTCGGCGTGCAGTAATGGAAGTAGAGGGAAGATCCCGCAGGGCTTCGCCTTAAGCCGGAGCGAGTATGGTGGAGTATGAGAGAGATCTATTAGTGGTCTAGGGTTTAGACACACTAATTAGAAGGCTCTAATCCGAAGACTAGTGCAATTAGAAGCTCTAAACCAAAGCGGCTCTAAACCGGAGTCTAGGGCTAGGATTTAGATTAGAGGATAGGAACTTGTGTGTCTAGAGGAGGAGGCCCTGCCCCTCCTTTTATAGGTGGGAGGGGCGGCCAAGGGGAGGGAGTCCCTCCCCAAGTCGGCCTTGGGTGGCGCTAAGCTTGGAGGAGGACTCCTCCCCAAAGTCGGTTGCCTCCTCTTGCTAGTTTCCTCGGTTTTTCTGTAGTTTGACTTTCAATGGCCATTTGACTTTTCAGTTTAGGGTTCAATTTAATCCTTTATTTGTAGCAGCAAGAACACTTAGTACATGATGCAATCATTCCAATATGTAATGACACATTCATGTACCCCTTCCCCCGAGTCTTGGGACATTCCGAACCTTCTAGAACATTCCCGATGAAAACACCGAATCATTCCGAACTCCAAACGAGACTTTCCTTATATGAATCTTATTCTCGGACCATTCCGGATCACCTCGTGATATCCGGATCCCATCCGAGACTCGAACAACATTCGGTCTCTTTCTCATAATACCATAACTACTCAAAACAACGTCGAATCCTTAAGTGTGTCCCTACGGTTCGTGAATTATGCGGACATGATCGAGACACTTCTCCGAACAATAACCAATAGAGGAATCGGAAATTCATATGGCTCCCATATTTCTACGATTACTTTGCGATCGAATGAACCACTTACATATGATACCAATTTCCCTTTGTCTCACGATAGTTTACTTATCCGAGGTTATGATCGTCGGTATCTGCATACCTAGTTCAACCTCGTTACCGATAAGTACTTTTTCTCGTTCGTGATATGTGATCCCTTGTGACCCAGTCACATGCTTGCAAGCTAATTGGATGACATTCCACCGAGAGGGCCCGAGTATATCTATCCAGTCATATGGATGGACAAATCCCACTCTTGATCCATGTGTTTCAACCAATACTTTCGAACACTCAATGCCACCTTTATAACCACCCGATTCACGGTGTGGTGTTTGATGTCATCAAAGCATCCATCCGGTAAAGGTGATATGCATGATCTCATGGTCGAAGGAATTAGGTTACTATGTATCGAGCATATAGCAATTGAACTATTGAAATGACTTGATCTTTATGCTACGCTTATCTATAGGAGTATGTCCACCATATCATTCTCCTAACGATATGATCTTGTTGTTGATAACATCTCAATGTTCATGATAGGGAAACCACAATCATTAATCAACCAACAAGCTAGTGAAGTATAGAGGCTATACTAGGGACTTCAAATTAAGTTTACAAATCACACAAGTATCAATGTTTCCTTGTTAATACTATTATAGCATAAATGTAAACATTTATCATAAACACAAAGATATAATAATAACTACATTTATTATTGTCTCTAGGGCATATCTCCAACAGTCTCCCACTTGCACTAGAGTCATCTAATCTAGATTACATGGTAATATCCGAACACCCATGGCGGTTTGGTGTTGGTCATGTTTTGCCCTCGGGAGAGGTTTAGTCAACGGATCGCCACATTCAGATCTGTGTACTTTGCAAATCTTTATATCCCCATCCGGATATGTTCTCGAATAGCGTGAAAACAGCTTGATGTGCTTGACTTCTTGTGTGACCTTGGTTCTTGCGCATTGGCTATGCGCCCATGTTATCACAAGATGATAGACATTGGGTCCAGTAGCACTAGGAACCACACCCGCTCTGTAATGAACTCTTTCATCCATATCGCTTCTTGTGAATCCTCCAAAGCAGCCATGTATTCCGATTCAGTTGAAGATCTCGCCACAACGCTTTGCTTTGCACTCCTCCGATTAACTATTGCACCATTCAAAATAAATCATTATCCAGTTGTGATTTAGAATCATCCGGATTGGTGTTCCAACTAGCATCGGTGTAACCATTAACAACGGTGTTCATCACCTCCATAAGAAAGAACCATATCCTTAGTTCTTCCCAAGTACTTAAGGATGTTTTTTATTGTCCAATGATCCACTCTGGATCACTTTGATATCTGCTAGTTAAACTAACGAGATATGCAATGTCGGGTCTAGTACATAGCATGGCATACATTAAAGATCCTATGGATGAGGCATAGAGTCTTACTCATCCTTTCTCTATCTTCTGGGTGTCGGACTTTGAGTTTTACTCAAGGTCGTATTGAGCAACATGGGCAAGAACCCTTTCTTGCTTTCTTCCATTCCAAACCTCTTTAGAACTTTGTCCAAATATGTACTCTGTGACAATGATATTTGGCGTTCGATCTATCTCTATAAATCTTTATGCCTAATATGTAAGTCTGCCGCCAAGATCCTTCATTGAAAAACTATTATTCAAATATTCCTTGACACTATTAAGAAGGTCTACATCATTCCCAATCAACAATATGTCATCCACATATAGTATTAAAATGCTCTGAGCTCCCACTCACTTTCTTGTAAATACAAGCTTCTCCATAAGTTTCTATAAAACCAAAAATTTTGATCACCTTATCAAAGCGTTGATTCCAACCGGGATGCTTGCTTCAATCCATAGATGGACCGTTGAAGTTTGCATACCTTGTTAGCATCTTTAGGATCGACAAAACCTTTGGGTTGCATCATATACAACTCTTCATCAATATCTCCATTGAGGAATCTTTGTTTTGACATCCATCGCCATATCTCATAATCATAATATGCAGCGATTGCTAACATAATCCTCCACAGACTTTAGCTTCGCTATCGGTGAGAAAGTCTCATCGTAGTCAACTCCTTGAATTTGTGAAACCCTTTTGCGACAAGTCGAGCTTTATAGACGATAACATTACCATCAAGATTCGTTTCTTCTTGAAAATCCATTTGTTCTCGACGACCTTTCGCCATCCGTAAGTCCACCAAAGTCCATACTTGGTTTTCGTACATGGATCCAATCTCGGATTTCATGGCTTCTTGCCATTTATTGGAATCTGGGCTCATCATTGCTTCCTCATATGTCTCGGGGTCATCGGTGTTGTCCACCAACATGACACTCATAACGGGATCATACCAATCTGGAGTGGTACAAGTTCTCGTTGACCTCCGAGGCTCTGTAGTAACTTCAATCGAAGTTTCATGATCACCATCATTAGCTTCCTCTCTTATTGCGAGCACCACAGAACTTCTTCCGGTCTGCGCTACCAATTCGAGAGAAGGTTCGACAACCTCGTCGAGTTCTACTTTCCTTCAGTCACTTCTTTGAGAGAAATTCCTTCTCTAGAAAGGATCCATTCTTAACAACGAAGATTTTGCCTTCGGATCTATGATAGAAGGTATACCCAATAGTTTCCTTGGTATCCTATGAAGACGCATTTTTCGCTTTGGGTTCAAGCTTGTCCTACGTAACTTCTTTACATAGGCTTCGCATCCCAAACTTTAAGGAGCGACAATCTAGGTTTCTTCCCAAACCATAATTCATACGGTGTCGTTTCAGCGGATTTAGATGGTGCCCTATTTAAAGTGAATGCGGTGTTTCTAATGCATAACCCCAAAATGATAGCGGTAAATCTGT
Source organism: Avena longiglumis (assembly GCA_030063025.1). Classification (NCBI taxonomy): domain Eukaryota; kingdom Viridiplantae; phylum Streptophyta; class Magnoliopsida; order Poales; family Poaceae; genus Avena; species Avena longiglumis. The sequence continues at coordinate 475,494,367 of CP125978.1, read as the reverse complement.
AAGTGACATCATAGAGCGAACCATATCTAAGAGAGTTCGATTCGACGTTCGGACACACCATTCTGTTGTGGTGTTCGGCGGTGTCAAGCTGTGAAAGTATTCCGCATTTCTTCAAATGCTCGCCAAACTCGTAACTTAGATATTCACCTCCACGATCAGAACGTAGAAATTTAATCTTCTTGTTACGTTGATTCTCTACCTCACTTTGAAACTCCTTAAACTTCTCGAAAGTTTCGTATTTATGTTTCATGAAATAGATATACCCATATCTACTCAAGTCATCCGTGAAGGTAAGAACATAACGATAACCACCGCGCGATGCTACACTCATTGGACCACACATCGGTATGTATGATTTCCAATAAGTCCGTAGCTCGCTCCATCATACCAGAAAATGGAGTCTTAGTCATTTTTCCCATCAGACATGCTTCGCATCTTTCAAGTGATTCAAAATCAAGTGATTCAAGAAGTCCATCGGAATGAAGTTTCTTCATACGTTTCACTCCAATGTGACCAAGACGACAGTGCCACATATAGGTCGAATTATCGCTTGATTTCAAACGTTTAGCCTCAATGTTGTTGATATGTGTATTTCCACTATCGAGATTCAATAAGAATAGACCATCTATCAAAGGTGCATGTGCATAAAACATATTACTCATATAAATCGAACAACCATTATTCTCTGACTTAAACAAGTAACCGTCTCGTAATAAACAAGATCTCGATATAATGTTCATGCTCAACACAGGCACTAAATAACAATTATTTAAGTATAAAACTAATCCCGATGGTAGATGAAGGGGTAGCGTGCAACGCGATCATATCAACCTTTGATCATTTCCCAGCATCGTCACCTCGTTCTTCGCTAGCTTCCGTTTATTACTGCGACTGTTTGAGTTACAAATATGAGCAACGAACCAAGTATCAAATACCCGGGCACTACTACGGTACTAGTGAGATACACATCAATAACATGTATATCGGATATACCTTTCTTCTTGATGTTGCCGTTCTTGAATCTGCCAAGTACTTTGGGCAATTCGCTTCGTGACCTTCTCCTTGCGGTAAAAGCACTCGATGTCGGGGCTTGGGCCGACTTTGGTCTTCTTCATGGCGTGGTAACTTTCTTACCACCCTTCTTGAAGTGTCCCTTCTGATTAGACTTGCCTTTCTTGAATTTGGTGGTCTTATTGACCAACAACACTTGGTGCTCTTTCTTGATCTCCACTTTTGCAGACTTTAACATAGCAAATAGTTCTGGCAACTCTTTGTTCATGTTCTGCATGTTGTAGTTCATCACAAAGTTCTTGTAACTTGGTGGTAGTGATTGGAGGACACGGTAAATCTCCAAAGCATTAGGAATCACTATACCCAAGCTTTGAAGTTTGTTTGCGTGCCTGCACATCTTAAGCACATGCTCACTACGAGCTGCCCTCTTCCATCTTGCGGTTAAAGAACTTTTGAAGCCTCATAGCTTTCAATTGCATGAGTCTCAAAAATCAATTTGAGATCCTCGACAATATCATGGTCCGAATTCTCAAACCTTTTACAAGCTCCGATTCAGATAGCACAATGAACTATGGAATCTTGATTCTTCCAGGCGAGGTAAACATTCTTTACTTCATCGGCAGCATCGATGAGTGGGTCACCAGTGTGCATCCACATAGGTCAAATTACCGGTTGTGAGGACAATCCTCAAATTGCGGAACCAATCCATGAAGTTGCTTCCATTGTTTTTCAACTTTTCTTTCTCTAGGAGCATTAAAATTGATGGTAGGGCTGCCATTGATCTATAACATATTTGCAATAGTTTAGACTAAGTTTATGACAAATTGAGTTCAAATTAATGATGAAATTAAACTAGGTGAACTCCCACTCAAAACAACATCCCTCACATTGTTTTAGTGATCACGAACCAAATCCACTACATCAACACCGATCATCACAAGAGTCGATAGTTTCAATGGCGAACAATCGTCATGTTCATCATATCTACTATATGATTCATGCTTTACCTTTTCGGTGATCCGTGTTCGAGACCATGTCTCAGACATGCTAGGCTCGTCAAGATCAAACCTTAGTTTCGCATGAGAAAATATGGCTTGCTCACGTTGTATACACTTGCGTAATCTAACACACCCGATCATCACGTGGTGCTTGACAACAAGCTTTAGCAACGGTGCTAACTAAGGGTGAACACATTATGACTTGAAATTCATGTGCATGAGGGATCATCTTATAATGCTACCGCTGCCTACTAAGCAATACAAGATGCATAAAGGATTAACATCACATGCAATTCAATAATATGTGATATGATATGGCCTTTCTTCTTTGTGCTTCCGATCTCCATCTTCAAGCACGAACATGATCTCCATCATCACCGCATTGCATCAAGGTCAATGACGCTTCTCCATGGTTGTCGTCCACGGCTTCAACTATTACAACTACTTTGAATGAACGCGTGTCTTAACATAAATTAAAGACAACCATATGGCTCCAGCCGGTTGCCAACTTACAATAAGGAACATTGCATACATCAAATATAATCACAATCATGGCCATATCATATCATCAAGACACCCGCAAAACAAAGTTAGATGCCTCTACTTTCTTTGCATATTTTACGTGGTTTGGGGCTTTCAATAAGTGTCGTTCTAACTTATGAACAAGAACCACAACATTGATACTAGCATTGTTGATCACCCACGCAAATTGGATCTTAACTATGCTAGGAAAGCAGAGCAACCAAAGCCACTTATGCAATACAAGTTGCATGTCAAGCGTGGAGCAAGTCTCATGAGCGATGTCATGTAAGGTTAGCCGGGGCTTCATCCCAACATACCGCAAGATGCAAAGTACACAAGAAGCAATCGACAATAAAGCATCAACGCCCTAATGACCATTGTGTTCTACTCGTCTGTGAGATCTACATATAGACACGGCTCTGATACCACTGTAGGGGTTCGTAGCATGGAAAACAAAAAAATTCTATCGCATACAAACAAACGAGATATGCCCTAGAGGCAATAATAAATATAGTTATTATTATATCTTTGTGTTTATGATAAATGTTTACATTCATGCTATAATAGTATTAACAAGGAAACATTGATACTTGTGTGTTTTGTAAACTTGATTTGAAGTCCCTAGTATAGCCTCTATACTTCACTAGCTTGTTGGTTGATTAATGATTGTGGTTTCCCTATCATGAACATTGAGATGTTATCAACAACAAGATCATATCGTTAGGAGAATGATATGGTGGACATACTCCTATAGATAAGCGTAGCATAAAGATCAAGTCATTTCATTAGTTCAATTGCTATATGCTTTACGATACATAGTAACCTAATTCCTTCGACCATGAGATCATGCATATCACCTTTTGGATGGATGCTTTGATGACATCAAACACCACACCGTGGCGGGTGGTTATAAAAGTGGCATTGAGTGTTCGGAAGGTATTGGTTGAGACACATGGATCAAGTGGGATTTGTCCATCCACATGACGGATAGATATACTCGGCCCTCTCGGTGGAATGTCATCCAATTAGCTTGCAAGCATGTGACTTGGTCACAGGGATCACATATCACGGGCGAGAAAAGAGTACTTATCGGTAACAAGGTTGAACTAGGTATGCGAGATACCGACGATCATAACCTTGGGTAAGTAACATATCGTGAGACAAAGGGAAATTGGTATCGTATGTAAGTGGTTCATTCGATCGCAGTAATCGTTGAAATATGTAGAACCATATGAATTTCCGATTCCTCTATTGGTTATTGTTAGGAGAAGTGTCTCGATCATGTCGCATAATTCACGAACCAGGGAGACACACTTAGGATTCGTTGTTTGAGTAGTTATGGTATTATGAGAAAGACCGAATGTTGTTGAGTCTCGGATGGGATCCGGATATCACGAGGTGATCCGGAATGGTCAGGAGAATAAGATTCATATAAGGAAAGTCCCGTTTGAGTTCGGGAATGATTAGGTGTTTTCATCGGAATGTTCTAGAAGGTTCGGATTGTCCGCACTCCGGGGGAGGGTACATGAATGTGTCATTGCTCATTGAATGATTGCATCATGTACTATGTGTTATTGCTGTCCCAAATAAAGGATTAAATTGAATCCTAAAACAGAAAAGTCAAATGTCGATTTGAAAGTCAAGCCAAAACAAGCTGGGAAACAAGCAAGAGGAGTTGGAAACCTGGAGGAGGAGTTGGACTCCTCCAGCCGGCGCCAGCCCTAGGCAGTTGGGAGGGACTCCTTCCCTCCTGGCGCGCCAAGGACCTCCCTCCCATAAAAGGAGGGCAGGCTCCTCCATAGACACAATACTTTCTACTCTAGATCTCCGGTTTAGAGCTGTTTTGGTTTAGAGCTTCTAATTGCTTTAGCCAACAGTTTAGAGCCTTCTAATTGGTTTAGAGCCCTCTAATTGGTGTGTCTAATTACTAGGCCACTAATCCTCTCTCTCATAAGCTCCACCATACTACTTGCGGCTTAAAATGAAGCCTGCGGGATCTCCCTCTACTTAGGTACCACTGCCGTTTGTCTTTGGGAATCGCGAGGAGAGTGCTACAACCTCCATTTCTTGGAACAAGGGAGAGGAAGGTCTTCGCGTCAGTACCGAACGTGTGACCATTGAGCTGCCGCTTGGAGCGACGTGGCTTTTGGAAGGATCGTCTACGATCTTGAGATCGGGAAAATGCGACTACATCACCCACGAATCCTCTCGTTAAACGCTTTGGAATCTTGAGGGTAAGTTATACCATCGACTCGTTGCTACAATCTAGTAGATAGATCTTGGCTTGTTTGGTTGTATGCGATAGAAAATTTTTGTTTTCCATGCTCACGAACCCCTACGATTATCGAGCCGTGTCTATATGTAGATCATTGCAGAGTAGAACACAATGGTCATTGTGGCGTTGATGCTTTATTGTAATTGCTTTTTGTACTTTGCATCTTGCGGTATGTTGGGATGAAGCGGCGGGCTAACCTTACATGACATCGTTCATGAGACTTGCTCCACGCTTGACATGTAACTTGTATTGCATAAGTGGCTGCGGGTGCATGTTTCTCCTAGCATAGTTAAGATCCAATTTACAACGGGTGATCAACAATGCTAGTATCAATGTTGTGGTTCTTGTTAGTAAGTTAGAACGACTTATTGAAAGCCCCAAACCCGTAAAATATGCAAAAGAAAGTAGAAGCGTCTAACTTTGTTTTTGGGGGTGTCTTGATGATGTGATATGGCCATGATTGTGATTATATTCGATGTATGCAATGTTCCTTATTGTAAGTCGACAACCGGCGAGGAATATATGGTTGTCTTTATTTTATGTTAAGACTGCGTGTCTATTCAAAGTAGTTGTAATAGTTGAAGCCGTGGGCGACAACCATGGAAGCGTCATTGACCTTGATGCAATGCCGGTGATGATGGAGATCATGTTCGTGCTTGAAGATGGAGATCGAAGGCACGAAGAAAACCATATCATATCACATATATATTGAATTGCATGTGATGTTAATCCTTTATGCATCTTGTATTGCTTAGTAGCAGCGGTAGCATTATAAGATGATCCCTCATGCACATCAATTTCAAATCATAAAGTGTTCACCCTTAGTTAGCACCGTTGCTAAAGCTTGTTGTTTGAAGCACCACGTGATGATCGGTGTTCTAGATGCAAGTGTATACAACGTGAGCAAGCCAGATTTGCTCATGCGAAACTAAGGTTTGATCTTGACGAGCCTAGCATGTAGACATGGTCTCGAACGGATTACCGAAAGGTAAAGCATGAATCGTATAGTAGATATGATGAACATGATGATTGTTCGCCATTGAAACTATATCAACTCTCGTGATGATCGGTGTTGATGTAGTGGATTTGGTTCGTGATCACTAAAACAATGTGAGGGATATTGTTTTGAGTGGGAGTTCACCTAGTTTAATTTCATTAATTAATTTGAACTCAATTTGTCATAAACTTAGTCTAAACTATTGCAAATATGTTGTAGATCAATGGCAGCCCTACCATCAATTTTAATGCGTTCCTAGAGAAAGAAAAGTTGAAAAACAATGGAAGCAACCCGGATTGGTTCCGCAATTTGAGGATTGTCCTCAATTTGGTAATTTGACCTATGTCTTTGGATGCATTGGGTGACCCACTGCGTACGCTGATGAAGTAAAGAATGTTTACCTCGCTCAAGAATCGGTACTCCATAGTTCAAAGGTGCTATCTTGTATGGTTTAGAATCGGGCTTGGAAAAGGTTTGAAGAGTCGACCCATATGATATTGTCGAGGATCTCAAATTGATTTTTGAGACTCATGCGGCAATTGAAAGCTATGAGGCTTGAAAAGTTCTTTAAGCGCAAGATGGAAGAGGGCAGTCGTCGGTGAGCATGTGCTTAAGATGTGCGGGCATGCAAACAAACTTCAAAGCTTGGGTATTGTGATTCCTAATGCTTTGGGGATTTCTCGTGTCCTCAATCACTACCACCAAGTTACAAGAACTTTGTGATGAACTACAACATGCGTAACATGAACAAGACGTTGCGGAACTCTTTGCCATGTTGAAATCTGCGAAGTGGAGATCAAGAAAGAGCACCAAGTGTTGTTGGTCAATAAGACCACCAAATTCAAGAAAGGCAAGTCTAAGCAAAGGGACACTTCAAGAAGGGTGGTAAGAAAGCTACCATACGACCGCGAAGAAGACCAAGGTGGACCTAAGCACAACCCTGGCCCAGAAGTGCTTTTCTTGCAAGGAGAAGGTCCTTTGGAAGCGGAATTGCCCAAAGTACTTGGCGGATCTGAGCAGCAACATCAAGAAGAAAGGTATATCGATATACATGTTATTGATATGTATCTCACTAGTACTGTGAGTAGTGCACGGGTATTTAATCTTTGGTTAGGTTGCTCATATTTGTAACTCGAAGCGATCTTCTGAAGCAGGTAGTCAAAATTAACATGAACATTTATTGCGGGAAGCTGATTTGCTGACGATGGACAGGAGACAGGAGTTTCAAGTGAGAGTTTGGCATTGCAGTGTGTGTCAAAAGTTGGGGACAAAGCAGAAAAGATTGCTGAGAAGAGTTCAAGCGTGAGTTTTTCAGAAAAATTTGAACTGTAACGATGAATAAGAGTTGTATAACAAGGCATGCAAACAACTGGTTTCAATGGAAAGAGATGTGAGCATAAAGCGTAAATATTTGGACAGTTCAAAAGGAATGGAAGATGTGAAAGGAGTTCTTATGACAGAAGAGTCAAAAATCAGTGTGAATGGATGAGCTCTGGTGGAGATGATCAGGGTAACAGGTTGAGACGAAGAGTTCATTCCCGATGAGTTCAAAAAGCGTGGGGAAACAAGCAAGGAAGGAGTTGGAACCAACACGGAGGAGGTTGGACTCCTCCGGGGCCCGGCGCCCGGCCTAGGCCGGGAAGTTGGGAGGACTCCTTCCTGCAGCAGGGACCTCCTCCAAAAAGGAGGAATCCTCTATGAACACAATACTTTTCTACTCTGGATCTCGGTTTAGAGTGTTTTTTGGTTTCTAGGCTTCCTAATTTATCACATGTAGGTTTAGAACCTTCTAATTGGTTTAGAGCCTCTGAATTGGTGTGTCAATTACTAGGCCACTGATCTCTCATAAGCTCCGCCATACTAGGCAGGCGAGCTGCCAGAATGAGAGTGCCCGGAATCAGAAAATTTTGTTTTCCATCTTGTCGTGGCATGGAAAACAAAAATTTTCCTATACTGCATACAAAACAAACAAGCCAAGATCTATCTGCCCCTAGATTGCCTTAGCAGCGAGTCGATGGTATAACTTACCTCGAAGAAGATTTCCAAAGCGTTTAACGAGAGAAGCGGATTCTCAAATTGGGTGATGTGGTATTGGCCTCTTCCGATCTCAAGATGCGTGTAATGATCCTTCAGCGCACAGTTCGGCAGCGCTCCATGCGAAATCGGTCACTGCGTTAAATTGCTAAATCGGCGAAGACCTTCCTCTCCCTTGTTCAGCGAGGCGTGGGAGGTTGCTTAGCTTTTCTCCTCGCGATTAAAAGCGAAGCCTGGCAACAGGCGATAATCTTGATGTAGAGAATCATGAGGCTTAAGCGTAAGCAGAATGCGGTATGAGTGGAGCTTATGAGAGAGAGGCTATTAGTGGTCTAGTAATGATGAAGCACACCAATTGAAGGGCTCTAAACCAATTAGAAACCTGGCTCCTAAACTGTTGCTTCAAAGCTTTCAATTAGAAGCTCTAAACAAAACAGCTCTAAACCCGGAGATCTAGAGTAAGAAAGTATACTGGCGCTCTCTATGGGAGGGCCACTGCCCCTCCGCCTTTTACCCCCATGAGGAGGGGTCCTAAGTGGCCAAGCAGCACTCGAGGGGAGGGAGGAGTCCCTCCCAACTCAAACTAGGGCTGAATTTGCGCCGACTTTGGAGGAATCCAACTCCTCCTCGGTTGGTTCAACTCCTCTTGCTTGTTTCCCGCAGTTTCTTGTTTTGGCGGGTTTGACTTTCAAGCTGGACATTTGACTTTCTGTTTTGGGATTCAATTTAATCCTTTATTTGGGACAACAATAACACTTAGTACATGATGCAATCATTCAATGAGCAATGACATTCATGTACCCTTCCCGGTCTTGGGACAATCGGAACCTTCTAGAACATTCCGATGAAAACAAGAATCATTCCCGAACTCGAAGCGGGACTTTCCTTATATGAATCTTATTCTCCGGACCATTCCGGATCACCTCGTGATATCCGGATCATCAAGAGACTCGAACAACATTCGGTCTCTTTCTCATAATACCATAACTACTCGAAACAACGTGAATCCTTAAGTGTGTCTCCCTACGGTTCGTGAATTATGCGGACATGATCGAGACACTTCTCGAACAATAACCAATAGAGGAATGGAAATTCATATGGCTCCCATATTTCTCGATTACTTTGCGATCGAATGAACCACTTACATGATACCAATTTCCCTTTGTCTCACGATATGTTACTTGCCCAAGGTTATGATGGTCGGTATCTCTGCATACCTAGTTCAACCTTCTTGATAAATACTCTTTTCTCGTTCCCGTGATATGTGATCCCTTGTGACCAAGTCACATGCTTGCAAACTAATTGGATGACATTCCACGAGAGGGCCAGTATATCTATCATCATGTGGATGGACAAATCCACTCTTGATCCATGTGTCTCCAATACTTTCGAACACTCAATGCCACCTTTATAGCCACCCGATTCACGGTGTGGTGTTTGATGTCATCAAAGCATCCATCCGGTAAAGGTGATATGCATGATCTCATGGTCGAAGGAATTAGGTTACTATGTATCGAAGCATATAGCAATTGAACTAATGAAATGACTTGATCTTTATGCTCAGCTTATCTATAGGAGTATGTCACCATATCATTCTCCTAACGATATGATCTTGTTGTTGATAACATCTCAATGTTCATGATAGGAAACCACAATCATTAATCAACCAACAAGCTAGTGAAGTATAGAGGCTATACTAGGGACTTCAAATTAAGTTTACAAATCACACAAGTATCAATGTTTCCTTGTTAATACTATTATAGCATGAATGTAAACATTTATCATAAACACAAAGATATAATAATAACTACATTTATTATTGCCTCTAGGGCATATCTCCAACGATCTCCACTTGCACTAGAGTCATCTAATCTAGATTACATAGTAATATACGAACACCCATAGCGGTTTGGTGTTGGTCATGTTTTGCCCTCGGGAGAGGTTTAGTCAGCGGATCCGCCACATTCGGATCTGTGTGCTTTGCAAATCTTTATATCCCATCTGGATATGTTCTCGAATAGCGTGAAAGCGTGGCTTGATGTCTTGACTTCTTGTGTGACCTTGGTTCTTGCGCATTGGCTATGGCGCCCATGTTATCACGATGAATGAACATTGGGTCCGGCGCTTGGAACCACCCACTGTAATGAACTCTTTCATCCATATACGCTTCTTGTGAAACCTCGAGCGACCATGTATTCCGATTGGTTGAAGATCGCCTGGCCGCTTTGCTTTGCACTCCTCGACTAAGCGCTGCACCATTCAAAATAAATCATTATCGGTTGTGATTTAGAATCATGGGATCGGTGTTCCAACTAACATCGGTGTAACCATTAACAGCATTTCATCACCTCCATAAGAAAGAACCATATCCTTGGTTCTTCTCAAGTACTTAAGGATGTTTTTGACTTGTCCAATGATCCACTCTGGATCACTTTGATATCTGCTAGTTAAACTAACGACATATGCAATGTGGGTCTAGTACATAGCATGGCATACATTAGAGATCTATGGCTGAGGCATGGGAGTCTTACTCATCCTTTCTCTATCTTACCGATGTGGGACTTTGAGTTTTACTCAAGGTCGTGTTGGGCAACATGGGCAGAACCCTTTCTTGCTTTCTTCCATTTCAAATCTCTTTAGAACTTTGTCCAAATATGTACTGCGTAATGACAATGATATTTGGCGTTTGATCTATCTCTATAAATCTTTATGCCTAATATGTAGCACTTGTGAAGATCCTTCATTGAAAAACTATTATTCAAATATTCCTTGACACTATTAAGAAGGTCTACATCATTCCCAATCAACAATATGTCATCCACATATAGTATTAAGAATGCTCTGAGGCTCCCACTCACTTTCTTGTAAATAAACTTCTCCATAAGTTGTATAAAACCAAAACTTTGATTACCTTATCAAAGCGTTGATTCCAACTTCGGGATGCTTGCTTCAATCCATAGATGGACGTTGAAGTTTGCATACCTTGTTAACATCTTTAGGATCGACAAAACCTTTGGGTTGCATCATATACAACTCTTCATCAATGTCTCCATTGAGGAATCTTTGTTTTGACATCCATCGCCATATCTCATAATCATAATATGCAGCGATTGCTAACATAATCCTCCAGACTTTAACCGCTTATACGGTGAGAAAAGTCTCATGATCGACTCCTTGAATTTGTGAAACCCTTTTGCGACAAGTCGAGCTTTATAAACGATAACATTACCATCGGCATCATTTCTTCTTGAAAATCCATTTGTTCTCGGCGACCTTAGGCCATCGGTAAGTCCACCAAAGTCCATACTTGGTTTCGTACATGGATCCAATCTCGGTTCATGGCTTCTTGCCATTTATTGGAATACGGGCTCATCATCGCTTCCTCATATGTCTCGGGGTCATCGGTGTTGTCCTACCATGACATTCATAGCGGAATCATACCAATGCGGGTAGTGCGAGTTCTCGTTGACCTCGAGGCTACATGCAACTTCAGCAGTTTCATGATCATCATCATTAGCTTCCTCTCTTAGTGCGAGCACCACGGGAACTTCTTCGGTCTTGCGCTACTTGCCAATTCGAGAGAAGGTTCAACAACCTCGTCAAGTTCTACTTTCCTTCGGTCACTTCTTTGAGGAGAAATTCCTTCTCTAGAAAGGATCCATTCTTAACAACGAATGATTTTGCCGGATCTATGATAGAATTATACCCAATAGTTTCCATGGGTATCCTATGAAGGCGCATTTTTCGCTTTGGGTTCAAGCTTGTAAATTGTAACTTCTTTACGCAAACCGCATCCCCAAACTTTAAGGAGCGACAATTTAGGTTTCTTCCCAAACCATAATTCATCACGGTGTCGTTTCAGCAGTTTAGGCGGTGCCCTATTTAAAGTGAATCGGTTGTTTCTAATGCATAACCCCAAAATGATAGCGGTAAATGCGTAAGTGACATCATAGAGCGAACCATATCTAAGAGAGTTCGATTCGACGTTCGGACACACCATTCTGTTGTGGTGTTCGGTGATTGTCAATTGTGAAAGTATTAGCATTTCTTTAAATGCTCAAACTTCGTAACAGATATTCACCTCCACGATCGAGCGTGAAATTTAATCTTCTTATTACGTTGATTCTCTACCTCACTTTGAAACTCCTTAAACTTCTCGAAAGTTTGGGACTTATGTTTCATGAAATAGATATACCCATATCTACTCAAGTCATCATGAAGGTAAGAACATACTTGATAACCACCGCGATGCTACACTCATTGGACCACACACATCGGTATGTATGATTTCCAATAAGTCCGTAGCTTCGCTCCATCATTGAAAATGGAGTCTTAGTCATTTTTCCCATCGGACATGCTTCGCATCTTTCAAGTGATTCAAAATCAAGTGATTCAAAGTCCATCGAATGGAGTTTCTTCATCGTTTCACTCAATGTGACCAAGGCAGCGATTACCACATATAGGTCAATTATAAGCGATTTCAAGCGTTTAGCCTCAATGTTGTTGATATGTGTATTTCCACTATCGAGATTCAATAAGAATAGACCATCTATCAAGGTGCATGTGCATAAAACATATTACTCATATAAATAGAACAACCATTATTCTCGATTTAAACAAGTGCGTCTACTTAATAAACAAGATCGATATAATGTTCATGCTCAGCATGAGCACTAAATAACAATTATTTAAGTATAAAACTAATCCCGATGGTAGATGAAGGGTGGCGTGCCGTAGCGATCACATCAACCTTTGATCCGTTTCCCAGCGCGCCGTCACCTGGTTCTTCGCTAGCTTCGTTTGATACTGCGGCATTTTGTTTGAGTTACAAATATGAACAGCGAACGATATCAAATACCGAGGCACTACTACAGTACTAGTGAGATACATCAATAACATGTATATCAGATATACCTTTCTTCTTGATGTTGCCGTTCTTGAATCCTTAGTACTTTGGGCAATTCGCTTCGATGACCTTCTCCCTTTGCGGTAAAAGCACTTTCGGTTTCGGGCTTGGGTCGGCCTTGGTCTTCTTAAATCGGCGTGGTAGCTTTCTTACCACCCCTTCTTGAAGTGTCCCTTTTGCTTAGACTTGCCTTTCTTGAATTTGGTGGTCTTATTGACCAACAACACTTGATGCTCTTTCTTGATCTCACTTACACTTGAGATTTCAACATGGCAAGCAGTTACAGCGTCTTTGTTCATATTACGCATGTTGTAGTTCATCACAAAGTTCTTGTAACTTGGTGGTAGTGATTGGAGGACACGGTAAATCCCCAAAGCATTAGGAATCACTATACCCAAGCTTTGAAGTTTGTTTGCGTGCCCGGACATCTTAAGCACATGCTCCTTTGTGGTGCCCTCTTCCATCTTGCGATTAAGAACTTTTGAAGCCTCATAGCTTTCAATTTACCGCATGAGTCTCAAAAATCAATTTGAGATCCTCGACAATATCATATGAATTAAATCTTCGAACCTTTTAGGAAGCTCGATTCTAAACCATACAAGATAACTTGCGAATTTATGGAGTGATTCTTCGAGCGAGGTAAACATTCTTTACTTCATCGGGAGCATCAAGGTGCGGTGGGTCACCAGTGCATCAGCACATAGGTCAAATTACCGGTTGTGAGGACAATCCTCAAATTGCGGAACCAATCCATGAAGTTGCTTCCATTGTTTTCAACTTTTCTTTCTCTGAGCAGCATTAAAATTGATGGTGAGCTACCATTGATCTACAACATATTTGCAATAGTTTGGAGCTAAGTTTATGACAAATTGAGTTCAAATTAATTAATGAAATTAAACTAGGTGAACTCGCTCAAACAACATCCCTCATTGTTTTAGTGATAACACAGAACCAAATCCACTACATACACCGATCATCCACGAGAGTTGATATAGTTTCAATGAGAACAATCATCATGTTCATCATATCATCTACTATCACGATTCTGCATGCTTTTACCTTCCGTTGATCCGTGTTCCGAAGACCATGCGTACATGCTAGGCTGCGTCAAGATCAAACCTTAGTTTCGCATGAGCAAATCTGGCTTGCTCACGTTGTATATGCACTTGCGAGAATCCTGAAACACATCCGATCACGTGGTGCTTAGCGAAACAACAAAGCTTTAGCATAGCGGTGCTAACTAAGGGTGAACACTTTACTGACTTTGAAATTGATGTGCATGAGGGATCATCTTATAATGCTACCGTGGAGTCTACTAAGCAATACAAAGATGCATAAAAAGGATTAACATCACATGCAATTCAATATATATGTGATATGATATGGCCTTTCTTCTTTTGTGCTTCCGATCTCCATCTTCAAACGAACATGATCTCCATCATCACCGACATTGTTGCATCAAGGTCAATGGCGGCTTCTCCATGGTTATATGCGTCCACGGCTTCCCAGCTTTACAACCTTACTTTTGAATAGAACCACCTTGCGGGTCTTAACATAAATTAAAGAACAACCATATGGCTCTGCTATGGTTGTCGGCACTTACAATAAAGACATTACGCTACATCAAATATAATCACAATCATGGCCATATCACATCCTTTGCACACCCACATACAAAACAAAAGTTAGGCGCCTCTACTTTCTTTGCATATTTTACGTGGTTTGGGGAGCTTTCCAATAGAGTATAGTCGTTCACAACTTCACGAACAAGAACCACAACATTGATACTAGCATTGTTGATCACCCGTTGTAAATTGGATCTTAACTATGCTAGGAGAAAGCGAACGCACCCATAAAAAGCCACTTATGCAATACAAGTTTACGCATAATGAAAGGCGTGGAGCAAGTCTCATGAGCGATGTCATGTAAGGTTAGCCGGGCCGCTTCATCCCAACATACCGCCAAGATGCACAAAGTACACAAAAGCAATCGACAATAAAGCATCAAGCGCCCACTGATGACCATTGTATGATCTTACCTGCACCATCAAGTAGGATCTACATATAGGCACGGCTCACGATACCCTTTGTGATGGGGTTAAGTAGCATGGAAAACAAAATTTTCTCAGCATACAAACAAACCAAAGCCAAAGATCTATCTACTAGATTGTAACCAGCCTTGAGTCGATGGAATAACTCACCCTCGAAGATTCCAAAGTGTTTAGCGAGGAGGCGGATTCTGCGTCCGGGTGATGTAATCGTACTCTTTCCGATCTCAAGATACGTGTAACTGACGATCCTTCAGGTATGCCCGTTCCGGCGCTTTCATGATCGGTCTGCGTTACGGTGCTACGACGAAGACCTTCCTCTCCCTTGTTCGGCCCGGTAGGAGGTTGTAGCACTCTCTCGCGTTCCGGCTGACTGCTTGGCGTGAATGTCTTGGGAAGTAGAGGGGAGATCTGAGGCTTAGCCTTAAAGGCGAGGCGAGTATGGGTACCAGGCTTGAGGAGAGAGGATTAGTGGTCTAGTAATTAGACACACCAATTGAAGAGGCTCTAAGCAATTAGAAGGCTCCTAAGCATTGGCTAAAGCAATTAGAAGCTCTAAGCCAAAAGCGGCTCTGGCATGCGAGATCTGAGAGGTAGAAAGTATTATTGTCTCTATGGGAGGCCTGCCACTCCTTTTTATGGGAGGGCAGCGGTCACGTGGCGGGGGAGGAGGAGTCCCTCCCAACTCGGCCTTGGGCTGGCGCCATTTGGCACAGAGGAATCCAACTCCTCCTCCAGGTTAGTTCAACTCCTCTTACCTTGTTTCCCACAGTTTCCATTGTTTGGCGATTTCTGACTTTTTGCCCAGACATTTGACTTTCAAAGCTGTTTCAGGATTCAATTTAATCCTTTATTTGGTTAATAGCATATTACACTTAGTACATGATGCAATCATTCGAGCTCAATGATGACATTCATGTACCCTTCCCCACGGTCTTGGTACAATCCAGGAACAATACTAGAACATTCGATGAAACACGGAATCATTCCCGAACTACAAAGCGGGACTTTCCTTATATGAATCTTATTCTCCGGACCATTAGGATCACTTGCGTGATATCCGGATCCCATCCGAGACTCCGAACAACATTCGGTCTCTTTCTCATAATACCATAACTACTCAAAACAGCGTGAATCGCATAGTGTGTCTCCCTCACGGTTACATTGAATTATCTCCGGACATGATCCGAGACTGCTTCTCCGAACAATAACCAATAGAGGAATCTGGAAATTCATATGGCTCCCACATATTTCAACGATTGCACTTTTGCGATCGAATGAACCACTTACATCACGATACCAATTTCCCTTTGTCTCACGATATGTTACTTATCCCAAAGGTTGCCAGTGATAAATGCGGTATCTACTGCGCATACTAGTTCAACCTTATTACTTGATAAATACTCTTTTCTGCGTTCCCGTGATATGTGATCCTTGTGACCCAAGTCACATGCTTGCAAGCTAATTGGATGACATTCCACCGAGGCCCGAGTATATCTATCGGAAGTCATATGGATGGACAAATCCACTCTTGATCCATGTAATCTCAACCAATGATACTTTCCGAACACTCAATTGCCACTTTTATATTTGACCCTTTGTCACGGTGTGGTGTTTGATGTATCATCAAAGCATCCATCAGGATAAGGTGATATGCCGCTGATCTCTCATGGTGTAGGAATTAGAGTTCCACTATGTATCGAGAGAAAGCATATAGCAATTGAACTAATGAAATGACTTGAGTCTTTATCTGCAGCTAAACATCTGTAGGAGTATGTCACCTATATCGATTCTCCTAACGATATGATCTTGTTGTTGATAACGTAGTAATTAACATTATGAAACCACAATCATTTAATCCAGCAACAAGCTAGTGAAGTATAGAGGCTATACTAGGGACTTCAAATTGAAGTTTCTGGAAATCACAATGTTAATGGACACTTGTTAATACTATTATAGCATGAATGTAAACATCATAAACACAAGATATAATAATAACTTCATTTGTATTATTGCCTCTAAGGCATATCTCAACAGATCT